>OZ035882.1:148191784-149391784 GCA_964034835.1 Muscina levida
GATACCCGCCAGATGGTGTATACAGAAATTTGAACATTGCGGGTGCGCCCAGACCAAACGGCTTAAGCAATTATCGTATATGTGCATAGAATTAAAGGGGGACCACTCAATTATAGTTTTAGGGATAAAAAGGATTAAAGCGGTACAATCACTCAGACAAATGGGATAAAGCTACAATCACATAAATTTGTGTCCGTTAGTCTTATGAAACGTTTGCATTTTATTTGTATTGATTACATTCTTAGGAAGTTTCATTGTAGGTACGGGTGAAGCAAAGCGAGCCGGGAAAGCTAGTCTCATATAAAGCTTAGTTGGGAAAAGTAAAATTATTTTCTCACACTACCCTATATTAAGGTTTTTATTTGCCAACAACGCGAGAAGCTATCCCATACCTCAGTCATGGGTTATAAAGGGAAATTAAGATTTTTTTTAAGTAAAAGCATTACCGTAGCTGGTAATTATCTGACGTCAACTGATTTATTATATACTAAATTGTTTATATAACTTTTGATAGGTGCCCTTTCTTCGGGTTTTACGGTTACTTCTCATAATTGTGCCCTTGGCCAGTCACTCAATGAAGTCCCTGTCTTTATAATTTTTCACGTTTCTAACCAATTATTTAGTTGTTCACGAAGAAAAATTTATTTTAGGTGATTTGTTATTGTTGAAATTGGAATTGACTTTTTAAAGCGACACGTATGAGTAATATTAATTTAGTGGAGATAAGGTATTGCTATTACTTATACGCATCCCTAAGTACTTACAAATTTAGAAATGTCATTTACATATAAGCTAATAACGGGAACTTCGCCTCGAAGTAGTAATGTAGAGCTTGCATGGAAATATGAAGTGTTTTCTCACATTACCCCGTATGAAAATATTTTATACGCCATAAATGGTTTATACGCCATTAACTGATTTTGCCCTAGATTTAGTTATTTTGTTTGCAGCATGAAAACATGAATGGTTGTTGTGATTCTTAGGCGTTAACTGATTTATTATATTTTCAGTTATCATATAACAATATTTATGTAATTCCAGACTTTGAGGTCCTTTATAAACGTATTACAATTTTCCTCTCATTTTTATGCCCTTGGTCAATCACTCAATTAACTGTCTGTCTCTTTTTTTTAATATTTCACTTTCCTATACAAACATTTATATGTTCACAAACAATTTTTCTACTAAACTCATAACTCCTAAATTATGTTTACTGTATTGGTTACGCATCAATGGCTTATTCACACAATGAGGCGTGGGCGCAGAGTAGCTCACCGCTTGCCAGTTACCATAACATCAATAGCAGATAAATAAATATTTACCTAAAATATAAGCTAAGTACAAAAAAAAAAACGCTGACTTGTGTCAGCCCAACCGCCACCATCACAACCGAGTCCCTCGCGGCAAAGTCGCTGCCAAAACTGTTGCAAACGTGACAAAAGTTAAAAATATTATCATTTCGTGAGATTTTATGAAATTGTTCAAATTTATTGGCGGAAAAGGGAAAACTTTGAAGTCCTTATTTCAAGCATTGATCTGTAACTTCACCCTTAGTAAGTTTTAATACTTTGTTGACATAATCCACGTGACAGGGCGTAACGGTGTAGCAAAACTTTTTCGTAATGCCATCAATGAATGAAATGACGACAGTTACGTGTCATTCGCTAACGAAGCGTTTAATTGAAAATCAAAATTGTTAGAGGTGGATGAGAAAAACAACCAACATAAAAGGTGTATTTTGAGAAGTTTATAAATAAATGTAAATGGCGTAACATTCAATGAAAACTTAAAACTTAGCCAAGATCAATATTTGTAATCCAATGTATTACCAAAACAATATCATAGTTCAAAAACCTCAACTGCAATATCCAAACTAATTTTGCCTTGCAGCATTTTCTCTAAAATTAAAACAGCAAATCAAACATTCCTTCGGGTCTTTGTGTAAAACCAAAACGTATTTAAACTTTAATTTCTATGCCATAAGAATTTCTTTTTAAATTCCTGCACATATTGAAATTAACCGGATTTAAAATACCATTGTTATAGTTGTTCAAAGTTCAAATAGATACTGTAGGAAGTACAATACAACAAAAACCCATAACCACAATTACCAACATTACCCCAACATTGCCAAATCCAATGCGATTGTGAAAGTTTGTGTATGTGAGTGTGTGTGCTATTTACACATAAGTGAACGAAAGAGCATAACAGGATACAATGCCGTATACCACAGCATCATTACTATTACAGTTAAGCAAATACAAATGCACTCATATGAAATGTGAAAACTTCCAGCACTCTGTTGGATGTGTTGCTAGATATTCGAATACATATATGTATGCATACCGATGAGTGTTCTGCTGCATGCTTATGAGGCAATCATGCGTAGAGTATAATATGTGTATGGTTGTAAGTACCCCCCCCCCCCCCCCCCCCCCCCCCCCCCTCATAAACATTGAATGTTAAACACAATGGCATTATTATCGAGTTCAAAAGATCATGGCTGAGTTTTTGGCATATCTTTATATTAAATGCAATGCTCGTGTACAAATACAGGGTGCTGCAATGTAAGGAGAAAAGAGGTTTAGCATGTAATTTATTGGATCGTAGTCGACATAGAGTTAAGGAAGCGGTAGTTTTAATATTAAAGAATCACAATTTATGAATTTCCATTCCTAGAATATAATTTTCTATAATCATAAGTAATTCATATTAATTATACGGTACCTGCGCTAAGCTGACCGCGTATGAGTGACATTAATTCAATAACCAATATTTCTTATACGCTTTTTACATAGACTATGTTGCTTGTATATCTAAATATCAAATGCAATTCTGTTGTTAAAATACAGAGCTTGGCATTGCTAGCAAAGGAAAGGAATAACATGCAATTCATTCCCACCTACTTATGCATTCCTATAAGTCTTCTACTGCATGATCATGAGACAATCATGCCTTAAGTATGGCTATAAGATTTCCCCCCATAAACATTGAATGTTAAACACAATGGCATTATCATCGAGTTCAAAAGATAATGGTTGAGTTTTTAGCATATCTTTATATTGCATGCAATGCCCGTGTACAAACACAGGGTGCTTCATTATAAGGAGAAAAAATGCTTAGCATAAAAGTCGTTGTATTGTAGACGACATTAAGTAAAGGAATCGGTCTTAGAAAGAACAACAATTCGTCAATTTCCACACTCCAACATATTTCACAATAATTATAAGTAATTCATATTAATCATACGGTACCTGCCAAGCTGTCCACGTTAGAGTGATATTAATTTAATAACCAATATTACTTATACACTCTTTAATAGAGACATTAACCAATGGCCAATATTACTTTTTCGCCACTTTACAAATACAGGGCTCTGTATTGCTAAGGACGGAGAGGCATAACATGCTAATTTTTGCATCATATTTGAGTTAAGGAAGTGGTTATTGGAATGCTAAAGAACCACAACATATAAATTTTCATACCGTGCGTATTTCCGTACCAAATATTTCTTATTAATCATACGTCTACCGTTGCCTGAATTTAGCTTACCTGGTATGCGTGATATTCATTCAATAATCAATATCACTTATTCGTTTTTTTATATAGAAATATGTTGTTGGCGTATATTTGTGTTAATAGTAGGGCTATTGCACAAGGGGAGGAGTAACATGATATTTTGCATCCTACTTGACATAGAGTTAAGGAATCGGTTGTTTGAATATTATAGTATCATAATTTATGAATTTCCACACTATATCATATAATTCATATTAATTATACGTCTACCATTAGCTGAGTTTAGGTTGGCGTGTATAAATGATATTAATTTCATATATAATATCACAAATACGCATTTTTCTAATAGACACATGCTTTTGGCTTATATGAATAATAAATGCGATGCCCTTTTTACATTTATGGGATACTTTATTGCGAAAATTGGAATGGCATAAAATTCGATTGATTTCTCTTATTTTATATACAGTTATGGAAGCAGTTTTTGAATGATAAAGTATTAAACATTATGAATTTTACTACCATATTATATAATTTATAATAATTATACGTCTACCAGTACTTAAATCCAGCCGACCATGTGTGAGTGATATTAAATATAATAGCAAAATCAGGCGTATCATACATTTATGTCCCGCTATTTACGATAGAGTTATTGAAGCAGTTTTTTCAATGAATAAGTGAATTTTATGAATTTTTCCTACTGTATTTTATAGTTTATAATAATCATACGTCAACCACTACTTAAATCCAGCAGACCCTGTGTGAGTGATGTTAAATCAACAATCAATATCAGACATAATATGCAAATGTGTCCTAATATTTGGGGCAGAGTTTTGGAAGAGTTGTTATTAATGATTAAATATCACAATTTACAATAATCATACGTCTACCAGTACTTACATTTAGCTGACCACGTATGCGTGATATAAAATATATTTGCGAATTCAGGCGTATCATACATTTGTGTCCCGCTATTTGGGATAGTTTTTTCAATGATAAAATATAAAACTTTGTGAATTTTTCCTACTGTATTTATAATTTATATTAATCATTCGTCTACCGGTACTTTCATCCAGCTGACAACGTATGAGTGATATTAAATCAATAATCAATATCAGGAATAACATCCAATTATGTCCGCCTATTTGGAATATAGTTAAAAAAGCGGGTTTAGTAAAAATAAAGTACCAAACTTCATGAATTTCCGTACCATACAATATAATTTACATTTATCATAGGTCTACCAGTATTTGATTTCAGCTTACCTCGTATAAGTGATATTAAATATATAGACAAAATCCGGCATATCATATATTTGTGTCCTCCTGTTTGGGATCGACTTATGGTAGCGGTTCCTCGAATGATAAATTACTAATCCTTATGAGTTTTCATACCACACCATATAATTTTCAATAATCATACGTCTAGCGGTACTTTAGTACAGTTAACCACGTATGAGTGATATTTATTCAAAAATCAATATCATGAATTCACTTTTTTAAATATACATATTTTTTGAAATAACTTTAAAATAAATGCGATGCCGATTTACAAATACAGGTCACTGTATGGCTAAGAAAGGAAAGGAAGCAGTATTTTGAATGAGAAAGAACGAGAAATTTATGAATTTATATACCGTACTATATTAATCATACGTCTACCAGTGACTGACTTAAGCTTCCTATGTATAAGTGATAATAACAAGGTACAACATATTTCAGCTCATTGATTTAGGACTCAATTATTGCATGCCATAATAATTTAATATCGATTTGAAGTTAGTAAGTATTGTATAGGGGAATTTGTCACGTTTTAGGCTCTTTTGTTTGACATAACTCGAAAGCCACCAGTCCGATTTAGCTGAAACAAATTAAAAAAAAATTAAGAATTACAATTCCTTTAATCTGTTCATATAACGTTTTCCTATATAAGTAACAGTTTCACTTTTCCATGCATCATATGATTTTGAACTGGGTTTATTTAGCAGCAGTTACATTAAAACTGTTGTACTCCGTGGCGTATTATTTATGTGGAATATTACTAATGATAATCATAAATTCCCCTATAAAATACTTACTAACTTCAAATCGATATTAAATTATTATGGCATGTAACTTGATGTGTGTACTGTGTTGTACTGTGTAGTACAATAAACAATATCACTTATACTCCTCCTTACATATACATATGAGCTTAGACGAGCTTCCCTATGATGTAAAACAATCATTTTGAGGTCTTTGCAGTTTTCATGGTATTTGAATATAACACGTTATGAAAGTCTAGAGCGGGCTCAAAACGGCGCTGGCATAGTTATTAAATATGGATTATCCGTAACTTCCTAAGCTCTGCTCATAGATTGTTGCATATACCAAACATTGCTAATATTTCCACTTTCCACAGCATGAACTAACAAAAGTTGTACAAACATACATAAACTTTTCTCCACACTGTACCTCAGCAACATTTCAGTTATTGAATTTATTTTGTATGCATACATTGCACTACTACACCAACTTCCGTTTCCTTGTTTACTTTTGAAAACGCGCGCACACACACACACATACCAAAGTGCCGTGCATGTTTTGTGTGTGTGCTCTAGCCCACAATTTCCTTAGGGCTGTGTGAGCGCTAAAGTTGTAGTTGCAGTTGTGCTATTTATATTTGTTGGTGGTTAGCATGGCATGCCTAAGTGTAGTTAATTTTCAATTGTTGTAAGTAGACAACAATATATTGTCTGTTGCTGTTGATGTTTTCATCGCGGCCACCCATTGGGAGTTGTTCAAAGTGATAAAGGTGTGAATCTTAAAAGAAGTTCTTTGAGAGAGAGAGCCAGTCGTCAGCGAGCACTAAGAACAAAGTGGTAAATTGTACCTCCCGTGGGCTTACTAATGAGTTTCCACTGAGGTTGGATGCATGAGTAATTACTGTACTGAAAAACAAGGGGTGGCAGAATGGGAGTACACAAAGCACTGACAACAATGAGGAACTAAAATAAATCTAAAGCAAAGTAAAGTTAGCGAATTTATACACGGAAATGATTTTAATTGTGAAAAGTTTATGGTAGGAGTTGTTGCTACATTATAGGTGTGTTGAGGGCTAGCATAAGTTAAAGGAAAAGTTTAAATATGGCACATAATAACAACATTGTTTAGAAAACATATTACTTACGCATATAAAATGCTTGACAAGACACCTATATCGGACCGAAGTTTTGTTGACAATGATATACGTTATCCAAAACACTACTCGATTAACATAAAATTGCTTATACCATCTGTTCGCCGTAGCATGACTGTTTAACGCTCCACCTCCATAACTTTAGCAAACCCTTTAAGTCTTAATTATATCCTGTCTATCAACTATCCTCTTTTGTGTGTAATTAAAATGCAATTTTTGTATTTACTTTCACTTTAGTATCACTTCGCTGCTTCTTATATTGTTTTCTTTTTTTTTCGAGGAAACGGATGTCATTTCCCTTGCAAAATGCAATACTGAATGACATTTGGTTGAGTTTTCATTTAAATTAAACTAAAGTCTGCGGAAGAAATATACAAAATGAATTGCAAAGTAATTAAATCGAGTCAAGAGATGTGATTGTAACGCGGGAGAAATCAGATGCAGTTGGTAATAAACAAAAGTGAAAAAACACCATAATTACAAATGGACATGTGCGGATTTAAGGTTTGACATTCCAGTGAGTACCCAATTGGACGTATCAATTTGAATTCTGGTGCATAAGACTTGATAAATATTTTGCAATCATTATACCAAAGTCTGCTGATAAGGATTCGTGGCTAAATCCGAAACAGCTGTACAGACTGCCTGACATTATGAGAATATCATTCTGCTATTAACTTCTTTCAAAACCCCTGGTCTTGAGGATTCCAAATCAATGTTCATTTAAACAGACCGAATAAATACAAAAAAAACGATTGAGAGATATTTATATTTTTTTTACGTATGAGAAATATAAATGTTATTAACTATGAGACTTATAGAATCATTTCCTGTTTAAATGTTCTTATAAATAATATTTATTATTATTATTAAATTTTCTGCAATTACTTAACAAAAAAAACTCAGGTTGAATAAAGCTTAAAAAGTAACTACACATCACCTACTTTTAGTTACTTACAACTATCTCTGTACAATCGCTATATGTGTCAGCCACATTGCCACCATTTAAACCTCTACAAACCTCATGTATTAACTTTAGAACTTGTTATCTTGTGTGCTACCATTTATGTCCAGGTAATTGCTGTTATAGAACTTCCGGTGTTAAAATAGTTATATAACAAAAAAAACACACAGTTACAATTATCTAGCACCATAAAGTTGTACAACAATTAAGTGAAAAGCCTTTTCCTATATCTGCGGTAGCTATGACAAACATAGTGGTAGTAGTAGTAGTTATGCTATAGTTTTAATGCAGTTGACAGTCAATGTGGTTGCTTGGCTGCAGTGTATAGGAATGGAATTACAGTGTACCATGTAGTTTAAGGTAGAGGATATAAGGATAGGATTAGACAAGGACACAAATATAAAAAATAGTGGAGCAGTGCTGGTGCTATATATAAGGTGGCTAAAAGCATTATTGTTAACCTTTATGTTAGGTAACCTGCTGAATGAACAATTGTGGTGTGGAACAATATTTTTTTGCTGTTGCCTGGAAATTTAAATTTTCTTTTTTTTCCAGAGATTTTTAATACTAATTTGGAATGAAAATTACTCATACGTAGAATTAGGTTTCCATTTAAAAAGTAACGTAAGAGTGACGTCGAAACTTCATGAATAAAGGTGATACTTATACGTTTGCTTCAGTCTAGACCTGGTGTTGTTTTAAACATTACTCGCCGACAATCAAAAAAATAATATATTTCTAGGATAAGAAAATACGTACAACCACCTATGCTTTCTTATGACCAAATGTTGCGGATTCTTAAAGAATATAATATGATTTGTACTTAGGTTTCCCATTTAAATTTAATTACTTTAAAGAAATGTTGGTTTTATATTACTTTCAGTTAACATTGTCTGTAAGGATCTATTCCAAAGACATAAATTACTTTATAAGGTATATTGTTGGCAGCTTAAAACCACTGTCCCAATTTTGAGACGTATGAGTAATATTATTGTATTGAAACCTGTAACTGGAGGTACCATAGCGATACGTATGAGTAATACTTGTTGGTCAATTTGGACTGTAACTAAATGTTTGAGCTCTATTTGCAATAAGTATCAAATGGCGTATGAGTTATAGTAATACCTACAAAATCTTTACAATATTTTTTTGCTGCTGTCTGGAAATTAAACTTTTTTTTCTTGGAAATTTTTAATACGAATTTGGAAGTAAAATTACTCATACGTAGAAGTAGGTAACTATTTAATAAGTAACGTTAGAGTGATGTCGAAACTTCATAAATAAAGATGATACTGGTACCGCCAAATATAATAATAATTTTAATATTTTTTAGACCTTTATCGATGACAATTTAAACTAGTAAGGCGGTTATCTTCGGCTATGCCGAAGCTCAGATACCCTTCACCATTTGTAAAAAAAAATGGTAAAACTGGTTATTTGCACTACGACTATATTTTATTAAACTTTGTACCACAAAACAGGGGAGTTAGTGAGAGGTGGACGTTACTTTAAGCTTCACACATCCATTTTGTATGTAATTTTGTATAGATTTTATTCGATTTTATGAATTTTGTAACTCCCTAAATATGGGGAGTTGTGTGGGATGTGGGAGTAGTTTAAATCCGATCATGCCTATCTTAGAACTTAACCTCTGCTTACATACCAAATTGCAATCCTAAAGCTCATAAACTATAGGGATATACAGACGGACACCCCCAAAAAGGGGGAAAATTGTATGGAAGGTGGGAGAAGTATTCGTCCGATATTGCTCATCTTACAAAGTAAACTCCTATTATAGGATTAAAGCTTGCATATACAATTTCAGCTCAATATTTTCTAACCTACGGCTATAATCGGGAGGCAGTTAAGCAGCCACCCCAAAAAAATTTAGTTCGAATGGGAGGTGGGAGTAGTTTTTGACCGACATTGCTTATCTTAAAAAGTAGCCTCCGCTTAGATATTGAATCTTACACACACCCCCAAAAAGAGGGATTTTGTATGGGAGTTGAGAGTAGTTTTTGACCGATCAGTCTTATTTTAATATTCAACCTCCGCTTAGAGTAGGGAAGCTTGCGTACATTATTTCAGCTTGATTGCTCTTAAATTACTACTGTAATCGCGGGACTGACATACAGACACCCCCAAAAAGAGGGATTGTGTATGGGAGGTGGGAGTAATTTTTGACCGATCGGTTTCATCTTACTACTCAACCTTCGCTTAGTGTAGGGAAGCTCACATACAAACTTTCAGGTTGATTGCCCTTAAACTACAGCTGCAATCGAAGGGAGAGACCCCAAAAAGGGGTAGTTTGTATGGGAGGTGGGAGCAGTTTTTGACCGATCGGGCTCATCTTAGAACTTAACCTCCGCTTTGATGATAGAAGCTTTCATTCCAAATTTCAGCTCGATATAACATAAACTGCGGCTGTAATCGCGGGGACAGACAGACGGACAGACGGACAGACGGACAGACGGTCACCCCTAAATCGACTCAGATTTCGATGCTGATCATATATATATATATTGTTTTACCTACCACGCCTCCTTATGGGCGTTACAAATGGAAGAACAAAATGAATATACCCTTCACTCCGTTCATGAGCATGGTGAAGGGTATAAAAATAGTATATTTCTGGGAACAGAAACTTCATAGAACCATCTATGATTTTTATGAACAAATGTTATATATGATTTATAAGTAAGTACATAGATTTCGCATTTAAATTTAATTACATTAAAGATTATTACCTTCAGTTTAATTTGTCAGTAAGGATCAATTCCAAAGACTTAAATAAATATATAAAGTAAATGGTTGACAAGTCAAAATCATTGCCCGAACTCTGAGACGTATGAGTAATATTATTATATTAAAACCTACAACTAGAGGTACTATTGTAATATTACGTATATGTAATACGTATGAGTAATATTTATAATTTTAATTAAAAGTGTAAGTGTAATAACATGTCTTTTAAGCTGATTTGCTTAAATAACTCAGTACAACACATGATTTTGGGACACCATTCTGAGAACTGCATGTGAAAGTAGCCCCCAAAATAAGCAACCTCTTTATAACAACTTTTGAATTATTCGTTTTGTCAAGTCACACGCCATAATAATTTAATATTGATTTGAAGTTAGTAAGTATCGTATAGGGGAATTTGCCACGTCTTAGGCTCTTTTGTTTGACACATCATAAATACTATATGGTGGCGTATGATTATCATAAGTAATATACCACGTAAATCATACGCCACGGAGTACAACAGTTTTAATGTAACTGCTACAAAATAAACCCAGTTCAAAATCATGTGATGAATGGGAAAGAGAAACTGTTGCTTATGTAGGGAAACGTTATATGAACAGATTAAAGGAATTGTAGTTCTGCAGTCGGCCTAGTGGTGCTCGAGTTATGTGAAACAAAAGAGCCTAAAACGTGACAAATTCCCGTAACTTCACATCGATGTTAAATTATTATGGCATGCGACTTGACAAAACGAATGATGCTGAACTTCTCCTTTTTGGGTCTACTTTCGCATGCAGTTCCCAGAATTGTATCCCAAATCAATGAGCTGAAAAATGTTGTACTGTGTAATTAAAGATTATTCAATGGCGACACTTGTTGATCAATTTGTACTGTAACAATTTGTTTGAGGTGTAGTTTCAGTAAGTAACAAATGACGTATGAGTTATATT
Source organism: Muscina levida (assembly GCA_964034835.1). NCBI lineage: Eukaryota > Metazoa > Arthropoda > Insecta > Diptera > Muscidae > Muscina > Muscina levida. Next base: position 148,203,143 of record OZ035882.1, read on the forward strand.
TATACCTAAAAATTATTAATATGTATAAGAATTTTAATTTTATATACTGAAATGTAGTAATTTTATATACAATCTTCCAGTATCATTACTATATCTATTTCCCATAGAATTCCACCCGGAAGCAGGTGCTACATTTTGCTCACCCAGATACTCTAAAGTAAGTGCATAACTTCCAGTGGCTACACACAATGTAATCACTTAACAAAACTTTCATAATCGCAGGCGAGCATTCACCTTACACATTAATGCTGCAAAAAATAAACTTTAACAAAAAGTATTTAACCAGGCATAAAAATGCGGTCATTGCTACCAAAGAAAACCCGGCTATATAATGGAGAAAAACACTCGCGCACACACACACACAATATATTCAAGCTATTCAAAAGCAGCAGACACGCTCTATATGTGATTAACAAGTGCTATCAAAACAACCGAAAACAAAAAACAACTGGAGAAAGTTAACACAACGGGTAAATGTGTACAAAAATAAGAATAAAAACAACTTTTGCTTTACGTATAGTTTATTATGCTATGGAAATTTTACACAATGTTCTCCTTGGAATATGCAACAGTCTTGTTGTTGTTGTTGTGTGTTACATGCAATAACAAAAAGCACATACCAGTGGCATAATGCAACATTTCCTGGTCTTTGAAGAACTTGCTAAGGGTAGTGTGTTTGTGCTGTGGTATTGTGTTATAGCTTAAGGCCTCTGGGGAGGGGTTACATTAAAGTAAAAACCAAATGTATGCCATATTATATGTAGTACAAACAAGTACTAAGTGTAGCCTAAGAAAAGTGTTTTTGATTTATATATAAAGATCGATAGCTTTAAATGTCAGTTAATTACATGTTTAATAGAGAAACTGAGATTGTCTTCGAGCATATGGCTATCATACGAAATATTATGTAGCTTGTTTTTTTATGTAATGATTTGCGGTTGCTGTAATTGAATTCCTAGTCCGTATTTTGTATGGTAAGTAAATTTTCAAAAATAATCTCAGTTCCCTATTGAACATGTAATTCACTGAAATTTAAAAAGCAGTTTTCTTAATCTCGCAGCAAGCAGGTTAGTATAGGATCTTCTGTAACTGGAAACTTTATAGCACCTATCTCAGGACTGAACTAAGTATATTTAAATTATAAGTTACAAATTAAAAATATCGTATGTACAACTTTCTTAATGTTCAAGGGATTATTACGTATGAGTGTTAACTACGAATGAGTTATATTTATTAATTCATACATTTGTCATTTTAAATGGGAACAAACGTTTTTCCATTGACTATAAGACAACATACACATGAATAAACTTTTTTTTAGTAGATACAGCAATAAATGACCTGTCTTTTTTTATTTTAACCCAATGTTTATCTATCTATCGGCCCCTACAATTGCTTTTTATTGATATGTTAAAAAATATTTTCCAAACCACTTTAACCACAACAACGACAACAAAAAAGTGTCAAGGATTAACAAGTTTGTAGTTGTGTAACAAATTCCAGCATTATTTCACTGCCACCCACATAAGCCACAAAGGCGTACCTTCCTCCAAACATAACCTTTGTGTACTTATAAATATATGCACACGGTTACTACGAGATGCCACAAAATTAAAAATTTAAATGTAATCACATATAAATAAGCATGGAAATGTTTGCGTTGATGACTGTATAAAACTGAATGTTCTGAGGGCAGCACTCGACAATGTACACAAGCTCACACACACGCTCACAACTTTACTACAAACATATTTAACTACATAACGCATTGCTTAATGTTGAAATTATTCTCACCCATGATAATTTCGTATTATACACATATAAATTACTCATACGCATGCATAAACAAAATCTACACCGCTAACGTATATATAATACATTGATATGCCAAACAAATTATTGCATACTTTAGGGCATACACGTGTAATATAAAGTGTAGCATAACATTTAAATCATATTTGGTAGCTCAAATAAATGGTTATAAATTTAATTTGAATACATAATTTAAATATATACAAAATCCTGTTTATTACGCGTGAAAGTGTGTTATTATAGCATTTTCAAGGCGGTGTGTCTTAATAACGCTAAATTAGCCAACGGTTTTATACGATATGTAAATGCTTGTATTTTTATATTTTATAAACGTTAGTGTTTGTGGTTAGTATTTATTTTGTGATATTTATAGCCAGCTCCAATTTGTTGCTTTGTTCTTATTATTGCTTCTCAAATATTTGCTATTGCCTTATACAATTATGGATTATGTCCTTGTTTTAAGAAGATTTCCGTGATGCTGTTTAAATGAATTGTTTTGTGGCGGAAAAAGAAAAAATGTATTATATTTTTTTCGTAGATTTTATAAATTTAATTGCATATCTAAGGTGGCACTATGGTTGCCTGCGTCTTTAATTATTGTAATCATTCATTACAAAGTGATCTGAATAGCATCAACAATATTAAGCAGAATACAAAACTGTTTCAAATATAAATAGTAATTAAAAATGGATGTTTCTGGAACCGGAAGAATAACGTATACTCGTGACAACTCCTCAGAAAATTGGCGTAAACCAGTTTAAAAGATGTGTAAGGACTCTTCAGAAGTAAAACCAAGATTCGCTTTAAACTTCAGAAGATTAAAGAAGAGACAGCTGCAGATTCGAGGCTCTTCAGAAGATTGGCTCGATCAGAAGATTATCGAAGCACCTAAGAATATTTGCAAGAACATGGTACCAAGACTGGCGAAAGCACTTCAGAAGAATAAAGAAGACTCAGCGGCAGACTAGTTAAGACACAATTTGAGGATAGGTGAAGCACTTTAGACAAGAGAAGACGCCGGGAATACTCGTCTAAAGACTAGATAAGATATGGCGAAAGACACAGTCTAATGACCGGCGGAGCACTTAAAAATAATGGAAGAGACTTAGCAGAAGACTCCCCCGAAGATTAGCGAATATATTTCTGAAGATTTGCGAAGACACGGTCTGAAGACAAGATCAGTTTAACAGAAGATTGGCGAAGACTGGCAAAGCACTCCATAAGATTAGGGACGATACAGTGGCAGACCCGGTTGAAAAATATCGAAAGTGACGCCGTAAACTAGGTCTGAAGGCTGGCGAAAGCACTTCAGAATTCATTATTTCATTATTTCATTATTTCATTATTTCATTATTTCATTATTTCATTATTTCATTATTTCATTATTTCATTATTTCATTATTTCATTATTTCATTATTTCATTATTTCATTATTTCATTATTTCATTATTTCATTATTTCATTATTTCATTATTTCATTATTTCATTATTTCATTATTTCATTATTTCATTATTTCATTATTTCATTATTTCATTATTTCATTATTTCATTATTTCATTATTTCATTATTTCATTATTTCATTATTTCATTATTTCATTATTTCATTATTTCATTATTTCATTATTTCATTATTTCATTATTTCATTATTTCATTATTTCATTATTTCATTATTTCATTATTTCATTATTTCATTATTTCATTATTTCATTATTTCATTATTTCATTATTTCATTATTTCATTATTTCATTACTTCATTACTTCATTACTTCATTATTTCATTATTTCATTATTTCATCATTTCATTATTTCATTATTTCATTATTTCATTATTTCATTATTTCATTATTTCATTATTTCATTATTTCATTATTTCATTATTTCATTATTTCATTATTTCATTATTTCATTATTTCATTATTTCATTATTTCATTATTTCATTATTTCATTATTTCATTATTTCATTATTTCATTATTTCATTATTTCATTATTTCATTATTTCATTATTTCATTATTTCATTATTTCATTATTTCATTATTTCATTATTTCATTATTTCATTATTTCATTATTTCATTATTTCATTATTTCATTATTTCATTATTTCATTATTTCATTATTTCATTATTTCATTATTTCATTATTTCATTATTTCATTATTTCATTATTTCATTATTTCATTATTTCATTATTTCATTATTTCATTATTTCATTATTTCATTATTTCATTATTTCATTATTTCATTATTTCATTATTTCATTATTTCATTATTTCATTATTTCATTATTTCATTATTTCATTATTTCATTATTTCATTATTTCATTATTTCATTATTTCATTATTTCATTATTTCATTATTTCATTATTTCATTATTTCATTATTTCATTATTTCATTATTTCATTATATCATTATTTCATTATTTCATTATTTCATTATTTCATTATTTCATTATTTCATTATTTCATTATTTCATTATTTCATTATTTCATTATTTCATTATTTCATTATTTCATTATTTCATTATTTCATTATTTCATTATTTCATTATTTCATTATTTCATTATTTCATTATTTCATTATTTCATTATTTCATTATTTCATTATTTCATTATTTCATTATTTCATTATTTCATTATTTCATTATTTCATTATTTCATTATTTCATTATTTCATTATTTCATTATTTCATTATTTCATTATTTCATTATTTCATTATTTCATTATTTCATTATTTCATTATTTCATTATTTCATTATTTCATTATTTCATTATTTCATTATTTCATTATTTCATTATTTCATTATTTCATTATTTCATTATTTCATTATTTCATTATTTCATTATTTCATTATTTCATTATTTCATTATTACATTATTTCATTATTTCATTATTCCCGTGTGGGGATGCTAGTTCCTCTATCGTGGCGCCTCCCCAGGTGGCGGATAGGGGAGTGCCTGCTAGAAATAGCTGGTACCGGGGAAATCAAATACCCGGGGCGGATCAAAAGCTAGCAAACTTCGTTGATGACTCGGAATCGATAAGGACATGTGAATCACGATAATAGATATGAAATGAAGAATATGGGCCGGCAACTTTGGCAGTCTGCTACCTTAGTACTCGAGAGTGAAATTTCGGAGAAACGGCTTCCAGGTTAATGTTGCAGTTGCCTTCCGTCCCGTTAAACCCTTGGCAGGGCTTGGGGAACGCTCCATGTTTCGTAGTCACTAAGCTGACTTTGTAGGTTCGGTTGAGATGACTCCCGATTAATGTCGACCTGGCTCTGAACACGATTTCTCATAAGGTATCGTGTCAACCCTTGCGAGGACCTCACTGCTTTGCATAGGGACCCTCGGGGTCATATAGGACGGCTGCATTTTCGAGCATGGATAACGGCCCCAAGTTGGGACCCAGAAAGAATGATGAATGAAAAAACTTTAAGGAAACCAAAGACTGATGAGGGAAAATCAAACCCTTTTGAGCCCACTAGAAGATTGGGGAGGACTCCTCCGGAAAGAGAGGATATGGCCTCGCAGATGGCCACAACCGAGTCCCCTAGAATTGAAACTGGCCCCGTTGTTAGCATAATAAGAGAGGAAATCTTTCAGACCCCGAAAGCAGTGCTGGTGACGACTGAAACCCCGGTCGCAGATAGGCCACAACAAACTAGAAGCTCTCCTAACCAGGATTTCATTGCTAAAATGAGAAAGGAAGAAGCCTCTGCTATTGCGGATATGAAGAAGGTACTGGTCAAAATTAAGGCAGCTCTGAGGAGGCAGAGAAACATTAGCATGGATGTCAGAGAAGGAATCCAGGAGATAGCCAGTTAATCTGCATCGCCGAAACTAGCAGGTCCAGCTGGACGAAGGTTGAAGAGGAGAGACGAGCAAACATGTGCGTGAATTTGGTACGAAATACGGAAGAGACACCACTCACGAGTACGGCCAAGAGAATTGCGGAAAGCCCACCTGAACGGACAGAGGAGACAAAAAAGAGAAAAAATAAGGAAGAAGAGAAACCGGAAGAGTGGAAGACAGTCAGTTACAGAAAACCACCTAAGCATGATAGGAAGACGAAAGTATCTGAATCAGCCCGGGAAAAACCGAGAAAGAAAGAAGCAAAGAAGATGCCACTAAAGCGCAAACCCGAGGCACTCATAATAAAACCAACAGAGGGACACAGCTACGCGGATGTTCTTAAGACTCTGAGGGAGAATGGAAACAGAGATGATATAAAAGTCAAAACTATAAGGAAAACTCAAACAGGATCCGTGCTGGTTGAGCTTGAAAGAGGGGAACGAGTAAATCAGGAAATGTTCAACAAAGTTAAAGAGGCAATGAAAGACACAGCTGAAGTCCGTAGTGGTACTACAAATGTTACCCTAATTATCCGAGACCTTGATGCCCTGACGACCATCGAAGAAGTAGCACAGGTCGTGAAAAACGCCGTTACAATGAACAGAAGCGAGATTAAGATCAGAATATCAAAGCCGAACAGCAGAGAATTGGTGCAAGCGTACGTGACAATGCCAGCCACAGAGGCCGAAGAGCTTTTAAAGATTGAGTCTGTGAAAATTGGATTGTGCAGTGTGAAAGTGAGACGCCATATAATGCAGAAGAAGTGCTTCAGATGCTTTGGCGCAGGCCATGAGCAGTGGAATTGTACTGGTCCAGACAGAAGAGGTCAAGGCCTATGTATAAGATGTGGTAAGACGGGCCATATGATAAAAAATTGCAGCCACGCTCCTGAATGTTGCCTATGCCTTGAAGCAGGCTACGAAAACTTAGACCACTTACCGGCCTCCGGAAAGTGTAGCGTAGTAAGGAAGCAACATCAATGAAGATACTTCAGGCAAATATGCATAGAAGTAAGACGGCGGATGCACTAATGGACCAGATCGTTGCAGAAAAAGAGACTGATATTGTCATTATAAGCGAACAATATAGAACGAAAAATACTGGCACCTGGCTAGATGACAGTTCAAAAACCGCGGCGATATGGAAACCCAACGGCAGCATCGCGATTATAACACAAAGTGGTAGCAACGACTGTTTAGTATATGCGAAGACAACGTTATGTACCCTGATGAGTTGCTATTTAACACCTAGTGATTCCATTGATGACTTCGAAAGGAAACTAAATATCATCGAAGACACAGCTAGACAAATCGGTGGACCTTTGCTCATCGCAGGGGACTTTAATGCTAAGGCAACCGAATGGGGCGAATCAACTACAAACTCTAGAGGTCGGAAGATACTTGACTTGGCAGGAAGATTGAATCTCATAGTTGCAAACACGTGCAGAGCAACTACTTTTAGGAGACCCGGATGTCAGGAAACTACTCCAGACATAACACTTGTCTCTGAAAACATGGCGTCCCAAGTTGAAAACTGGTTAGTGCTGGAAGAATTCACTGGTAGTGATCACCAATATATATCCTACACAGTAAAGAAGGAAAACACCTAAAACCAAGAAAACCGCGAAAAAAATCTTGGAACGAGAAAGTGGAATGCGTCCAAACTAAATACCGGGACACTCATCGAAACTTTTGATAGACAAATGGAAAGTTCAAACCAACCCGGGAGCGTTTCTCAGGTCGTTAGGGAAACCATGCGATGCATAGCCAAAAGCTGTGATGCAGTTATGCCAAGGAATCGAGGAAGAGGCAGACGACAAGCGGTTCACTGGTGGTCAACAGAAATAGCCGAATTAAGGAAAATCTGCCTGAGGACAAGACGAAAATTCACCAGAGCGAGAAGAACAGGCCCAGCTGCAGCAGAACAATCGGCTCACAAGAACGCCAAGATGGATTTGAAATTAGCCATAGAAAGGAGCAAAGCAAACCAACTTGAGGAACTGAGAAACGACATAAATAAAAACCCTTGGGGACTCGGGTATAAAATAGTCACTCAGAAACTTATTGCCAAATCTGGAACAGAGCCGATGGATTGCGAAACTGCAAAGCGTATAGTGGACACTCTCTTTCCTGATCATACGGAGCTTGTGAAAGAATACGAGCACACAAGTGAATCCCCTCCTCCCTTCACCGAAGATGAACTCTTCCTAGCGGCTAGAAGTTTCAAGGGGAATAAAGCCCCAGGGCCAGACGGAATCCCAGCTGAGGTTATAAAATGCATAGCTGAAAAACGTCCAACACCACTTTTAAATATGTTCAACTTGTGTTGGGCACACTGTACGTTTCCGGAAATATGGAAACGGCAAAAGCTGGTCTTGATAAGTAAGGGAAAAGGAGATCCAACACAGCCTTCAGCATACAGACCACTTTGTATGCTCGATGTGACCGGAAAACTCTTTGAAAAACTGATCAAAAGAAGGCTCATGGCAGAAGTGGAAAAAGCAGGGGGTCTATCAGAAAGCCAACATGGTTTCCGAAAAGGAAAATCTACACTTGGAGCGCTCGAAGACGTAGTCTTGAGCGTGGAACAAGCTCAACAAGGCAATAATTTTTCAAAAAATATAGTACTGCTAGCGACTTTAGACGTTCGAAATGCATTTAATAGTTTACAATGGAAGGACATTATCAGAGCACTGAGAATAAATTTCAAAGTCCCTACGTATTTATTAAATATCATAGGAAGCTACCTCAGCGATCGAACACTACTATACGACACAACGAGTGGATTGAAAACAAAGAAAATAACGTCAGGAGCTGCGCAGGGCTCTATACTTGGACCTGATCTGTGGAACATCACGTATGATGAAATCCTAAGACTGGAAATGCCCGACAACTGCCATATAGTAGGTTATGCTGACGATGTAGCGGCTGTCATTACTGCCAGGAACACAGATGACGCCAGAAGAAAGCTAAACATGATCATGATCCGGTGCAAAACATGGTTGGAGCAACATGGCCTGAGTCTCGCAGCAGAAAAAACAGAGCTGATTATGCTGACAAAGAAGCATATACCCTTACAAGTAGATTTTGACGTCCTAGGCACCAGCATAACGACGGCAAATATGCTAAAATACTTGGGAGTTAGATTCGATAGCAGACTTAAATTTACCCATCAGATAAATCATGCTGCCGAAAAAGCTGGGAAACCTTCGGAATGCTGAGCAGACTTATGGCAAATGTAGGAGGACCAACACAACTGAAGCGGAAACTGCTAATGGATACAACAAACTCAGTGCTTCTGTATGGCAGCGAAGTGTGGGGCACGCATCTCAAAGCGCGGAGAAGGTGGAACATGCTCTTGGCTGTACAAAGAACTTCGGCGCTACGAGTATCATCGGCATACAGAACAGTCTCCCAGGAAGCTGTTTGTATAATAAGCAGCACAATACCCATAGACCTTTTAATTGAAGAGAGAGTGAAAACATGGGCTGAACGAAGGCAAGGCAACGAAGTAGATACAGACCAGCTACGAGTAGAAACCCTCAGGAAATTACAGGAGAGATGGAGCAGCAGCGTAAAAGGAAGGTGGACAGCGAAACTAATACCGAGAATAAATGAGTGGTACAATAGAAGAAAGGGTGAGGTCAACTACTATGTCACTCAGATGCTTTCGGGACACGGCTATTTTCGGAAATATCTATTTTTAATAGGAAAAAGTGAATGTCAAGGGTGTTTATATGGTGACGGAGATGTTGACGACGCAGAGCATACCTTCTTCAACTGCAGTCAGTGGTGAAACGAAAATATTAAACTGGAGCAGGAGATTGGACCCGTAACTGTTGAAAATATAGTGGGAAAAATGCTACGAGGAGAAGAAAACTGGGAGAAGGTGTCACATTATGCAGAGTATGTCCTTGAGACAAAAAAGGTTGATCTGGATGAGAGTATCACCTGGACGCAGACCACAGATGACCGTGGCTAAACCACCCTGAGTCTCTATCTGAAGTAATGCATACGCGGTTCCGGATAGAGAAATTATCAAGAGGAGGATGAGGTTTTTAGTGGAAGCACCACATACCAAATGTGACGACATTTGATGATCCGAAGGGATTTTACCTACCTCTTATAAAAAAAAAAAAAAAAAAAAAAAAAAATTATTTCATTATTTCATTATTTCATTATTTTATTATTTCATTATTTTATTATTTCATTATTTCATTATTTCATTATTTCATTACTTCATTATTTGATTATTTCATTATTTCATTATTTCATTATTTCATTATTTCATTATTTCATTATTTCATTATTTCATTATTTCATTATTTCATTATTTCATTATTTCATTATTTCATTATTTCATTATTTCATTATTTCATTATTTCATTATTTTATTATTTCATTATTTCATTATTTCATTATTTCATTATTTCATTATTTCATTATTTCATTATTTCATTATTTCATTATTTCATTATTTCATTATTTCATTATTTCATTATTTCATTATTTCATTATTTCATTATTTCATTATTTCATTATTTCATTATTTCATTATTTCATTATTTCATTATTTCATTATTTCATTATTTCATTATTTCATTATTTCATTATTTCATTATTTCATTATTTCATTATTTCATTATTTCATTATTTCATTATTTCATTATTTCATTATATCATTATTTCATTATTTCATTATTTCATTATTTCATTATTTCATTATTTCATTATTTCATTATTTCATTATTTCATTATTTCATTATTTCATTATTTCATTATTTCATTATTTCATTATTTCATTATTTCATTATTTCATTATTTCATTATTTCATTATTTCATTATTTCATTATTTCATTATTTCATTATTTCATTATTTAATTATTTCATTATTTCATTCTTTTAAATTTTTATTTATTTTATCCCATTTTTTATGCACTATCCCCCACTGTGCCAAAAGGTCATTAATATCGCTACCACGCTTGTTGACATCACCGTGTCCTACTATATTATTCGCGCTGTGTTGTTTACTGGTATTTGCACGTTATTAAGTTAACATAAATTTGCATAGACAAAAACTCCACAATGCTAACAAATCTAAAAGACTACGAAATAAATGAAACACCATCCACAAAGGACCAAATACACCGAAAGGACGATCCATGGCTGCAGCAATACGAGTAACAGCAACAACTGCAATAACAGCTACATACAACGCGACTCTCATTTCATCATTCCTGCTCGTTATACATTCACTGTTCTGGTCTTCCGGCATCCTGGTGGTGACATCCGGTCTGTGTAGCCATTGCCTTAGCTATCTTTATACATTTATTCCGTTTCCGCTGTATTATTAGCTACATTCTTTTTTTTGCCACTTGCTAGTTGTAGCCTTTTTGGTTTGCCCTCTCTGAAGAGGCCAGACCCCGCCATTTGTGTGGGCCTCCTCTATAGAATGTGTTTTTGTTTTTGGCTTTGTGTGGTCGTATTCGTGCAGCATTGCCTCCGCAGTGTCCTTGGTCCTGGCGCAATTAAATGAGCGTTGGGCTTGTTTGTTTTATTTCGTGTTGTCGTCTCCTTGTTGAGATGTTTATAACCAAAATCCGGGTTTTGTAGATAATTTTATTGTGTAATGCGATATAGTTTTTAAGGCTGTGGTGGTGTTTTAAAATCTTTCTCTTTGTCTAATTGACTTTTGAATGTTGGCAATGTTTTGAATAATTCCCGGATTGCCTCTTCCTGCCGGCAGTAAAAATTTAAATATGAGACAAATTTCTATCAGTAATTGTAGGGAAAAGCTTTTTGGGTAAATTAGATATAATTGAATTTATTTTCATAAGCGTAAGTTTTTATAAGATTGCTTTAGTGTAGACGGCGAATTTTTTTTGTCGAACACAATTTTGTTATGTTAATTCCTAAGGAACATAACGCAAAACTTTTCGATCAAAAATACTGAAGACATTTTTTCAAAGTAGTTATACGTAGTCGAAATGTGCTGCTAACAAATTTCCAACAATGTAAATGTTATCGTACAATCAAATATATTACAGCGTTGACGGGTTTTAAATATTGCACATTAGGATGGAACGATTTGCAAACGTATTTTGCCTGAGTAGTTGTCAGGATATACACATTTATGTTAATTTTTTATTTAGAAACATATTCATAGGTTTTTGAACAGCCATTTACATCGAACTGGCATATTGTATACTTATCGAAATGCGTCTCACACATTTGAAAGGTGCTTCTATCAATTCATAACTTTTATATTACAAATATACCTTTTGTACAGCATATGTTATGGCGTTTAAGATTATAACAAAACTTCATGAAAACATCATTGACTTTTTTGTGTTCTATCTTATAACATTTCTTAATACCGTTTTGATGTTCTTAAACAGATGTTCACACTATATATAGTATCGATATTGGAACTTAAGTCATTCATTACCGTATCCTTAATTTATGTTGTCTACTTTTAGGCCTTAAGAAAAATTTTGCCAACGAAGAAAGTGGTTTTTTTAATAATTTTTTTAGACGACTATTCCGCCTAGTATCTTATAATCTTTTCAAGTGCTTCAGTCAGTCTTTAGACTGTGTTTTGGCTAATATTCTGAAGTGCTTTTCTAGTCTTTACTCTGTGAACGCTTGTTTTGAAAGAAACGTTATATGAACAGATTAAAGGAATTTTAATTCTTAATTTTTTTTATTTGTTTCAGCTAAATCGGACTAGTGGTTCTTGAGTTATGTCAAAAAAAAGATCCTTAAAATGACAAATTCCACTATACTATACTTACTAAATTCAAAACTATATTAAATTATTATGGCATGTCACTTGACAAAACGGATGAAACAGAACTTCTTCCTTTTGGGACTAATTTCAAGTGCAGTTCTCAGAATTGAGTCCCAAAATACAGTGTTGTGCTGTGTTATATAACGCTGTCCTCCAGTCTTTGTATTTATTGCAAGCTACACATTCAAATTAAAAAAAAACTTCTCTCGATCCTTGATATGCACTCACTGTTATAATTGACCTATCTCTTGTTTAACCAGTCACTTTGAAACACTGTTCATCATTGCACAACTTACGCATTAACTTTTTATCTAAGCCACACACACTTTGACTAGCATTATCCTTAAAAAGGGGCTTTGTATCTCGCCTCCTTTTTCTATCCTGTGTATTCAATTTCTTTTCATAAACTTTAATTTCTCTCCTTTTATATAGTTAAACTTAATTTTATATTAATGTTCAATGTGCTGCTGAACACCTGGGGTCCTCATAATGTTTTATTGCTGGCTAAAGAAAAACACTATAATACAATCAACGTTTTTAAGCTGCCGGAGAGTTGCACAAAAAAAAACAATGTTATTATTATCCAAAAAAAAAAAAAATAGTTAATTTACCAGTGAAAGTTGTCGAAAGCCATAGAGAATTAAACTATGTTGCAGCTAGAGTTTCTATTATACACATATAACCATTATACATAAATGCACACAGGATAATGACGTTACGATGAATGCTTTAATAACAAAATACGTAATAAAGGAAGAAAAAAAGTAATGCCAGGCAAGTGTGATGAACAATGGGAAAGCTATTAAATGCAAGCTACTTTTAATTACAGGTAGAAATTACAAAAAGAGTTTAAAATGATGGCAAACATAGTAAGAGGAAGAGCAAATTTCAATATAACATTTACCATATACTGGACATGAATGTTATACATAATGTTTAAATTTACTATAGACTAAACATAAACTTTAAGAAAAAATATTAGAGAATAAACTATACTGTTTATTTATACTCAATAAATAATATAACTGGCTTTAGATGATAACATTGTTTCTACACCAACATAAACACCACACTCTGTCCTTCTCTCACTTATATTAAGCCCTAGAACTACAACACACTATACTTCGTCATTTAGTCATAAAAAAAACTTTCACTGACTTACTTAAAGTACATTTTTAATAAGTCCTTACACTACAAACAAAGTAGCAAAATTTTCTCCCTTATACCAAAAACAAAAGTAGCAAAATTTCTCGTGTAAAGGACTGCAGAAAACTTTGTCCCAGATAGCCAATTTACACAAGCGACAATGGCTATGTAGATATGTTACAGGCTACTAAATTTTGTATAAATTTCATTAGATGCGAACTATTAAATGTTGTGGCAAGTATATAAGTCATATGAAAACTTTGTCTGTCTACTTGGGCTATGGTGGTGGTGGTGGTCGACGGGAGTTCATAAATTTTAGCATTTTATAAAGGGACAGCAGATTAATGCAGTGTAAACTTAGTCATGAACACAGTTGAATAGTGAAAGATTTTGTTAAGGTAATAACTGGGGCAACTTTTGAAAAAAACATAAAAATAGATATTAAGGACGCTTAATAAACCTTTAAGATAAAAATATTTATTTTTTTTTATTATTTAGTTCAGATTTATTAGATTTTTCTAAATGGGCTTTCAAGGTCCTTCTCGTTAAATATGAATAAAAAGATTGTTTATTTCATTTTCCTCCGACGTTTCGCTGGCATTTCCCAGCTTCTTCAGGGATTTTTTATTGATCTGGTAACGATAAAGAATCAAATAGAGCACTTACTTCAGTCCATGAATTTAAACATTATAAAAATATTAAACTTACATTCAATCTTTCGTCAAATTTCACATTTAAAAGCAGTTATTGTATATGTTTTTAACGACATAAAACATTAACTTAAAAATAAATAAGAAACAATCACAAAAATATAAAATATCACAGTTTAAAGTTTTCTTAATGTTTAGTATCACAGCTGAACCTTATTACTAACTTATAGCTATAATGTAGTTGGCATTGGTGCTGTCCTTGTCTTCTTTTCTATTTATTGCACTACTTGATTTTTGCTGAATTCTTAAGCTCTCTAATGTAAATCTCTTGTTTACATTCCTCTCCTTGTCTAATATTTTAACATCTGTAAAATTTGCGCTGTGTCCACTCTCTGTGCAGTGTTGTGCCAAAGCTGTTGTTGTTTTATTTTTCTTTATGTCCGTTTCGTGTTCAGTTAATCTTGTCTCCAAATTGCGTTTAGTTGTGCCTATGTATATTTTATTGCACTCTTCATTCTCTTTACCAATACACTTGATCTCATACACTACGTTGCTTTGTTGTTTTATCTCAATTTTTGTTTTTGTTTGTGTAAAAAGTGAAGAGATTGTTTTGTTTGGTCTATGTGCTATTGACACTTTTTCGTTTGTTATTATTTCTCTCAGCTGTTTGTTCTCTGTGAGCTTTGGTATATATGAGAGGCTGTAATATTTGGTGTTGCTGGATGTGTCGTCGGTAGATGTGGTGTTACCAGATGTGTCGTTACTGTTTGCTTTTCGGGATTTGTCATTTGTGATGTTTTTAAGTAAATTATTTATGATGAAGTTTGGGTAATTATTGTTGTGCAAAATGGTTTTAACTTTTGTAATATTTTTTGACATGAATTTTTCATGACTTATGGATTTTATTTTTGTTATTAGGTTTGTTGCTGTATTTATTTTTTGTTTTAATGGTTGTGTGGAGTTAAAGTTAATGATTCTTCCCGAAGCTGTTGGTTTTGAATACCAGTCCGTTATAATTCTGCCATCTTCGCGAAAGATTTTCATATCCAGATATGGGATACATTTGTCTTCTTCTTTCTCCATTGTAAACTGTAGTTTCTTGTGATAATGGTTAAATGTTTTTAATATTGTTTCCTCGTCTTTGTTTTTTATTATTACCAATAGGTCGTCAACATATTTTTTAATAAGTTTTATGCTGATGTTGTTTCTTTCCAACTCTTCCAATGTACTTTCTAGTAATTGGTCTAGGACAATGTCAGCTATAGTTGGGGATAACGGATTTCCCATTGGCATGCCATACGTTTGGTTGTAGTATGTGGTTCCATAGATGAAATAATTGTTGTCATTAAGACAAAATTTTAATATTTTCAAAAATTCCGTGCGGGGTATTTTTGTGTGTTCTTTTAGAACATTCCATTTAGCCATAATATTATTAATAGCGAGATGAATCGGTATATTAGTGAATAATGATACCACGTCTAAAGATACTACTATTTCGTCGTCGTCCAAGTGTATATTGTCCAGCGTAGCCTTTAACTGTAGTGAGTTTTTTATATTATATTTTTCTAATATAATATTTTGTAGAATTTCACCAATATATTTGGATAAATTGTAGCATGGTACTTCTACGGATGATGATATCGGACGGAGGGGTATATTTGGCTTGTGTATTTTGGGAAGTCCATAAAGTCTCGGTGCTGTTGCTGAGTTTGATGTGAGTTTAAATTTCTCAAATTTGGATATATACTCTTTTTTATGTAGATTAGTAATAATTTTGTTGTTTTCCCTTTGAAGTTTTTGGGTTGGGTCAGTTCGTATAGTTTTATACGTGGTTTTGTCTTCTAATAGTTTGTTCATTCCTTTTTCGTATTCTTGTTTGTATATTACGACCGTTTTGTTGCCCTTGTCTGATTTTGATAATGAAACTAAACAATATTTAAAGAGATACAAAGATGAAATAGTGATAACAAAATCAGACAAGGGCAACAAAACGGTCGTAATATACAAACAAGAATACGAAAAAGGAATGAACAAACTATTAGAAGACAAAACCACGTATAAAACTATACGAACTGACCCAACCCAAAAACTTCAAAGGGAAAACAACAAAATTATTACTAATCTACATAAAAAAGAGTATATATCCAAATTTGAGAAATTTAAACTCACATCAAACTCAGCAACAGCACCGAGACTTTATGGACTTCCCAAAATACACAAGCCAAATATACCCCTCCGTCCGATATCATCATCCGTAGAACTACCATGCTACAATTTATCCAAATATATTGGTGAAATTCTACAAAATATTATATTAGAAAAATATAATATAAAAAACTCACTACAGTTAAAGGCTACGCTGGACAATATACACTTGGACGACGACGAAATAGTAGTATCTTTAGACGTGGTATCATTATTCACTAATATACCGATTCATCTCGCTATTAATATTATTATGGCTAAATGGAATGTTCTAAAAGAACACACAAAAATACCCCGCACGGAATTTTTGAAAATATTAAAATTTTGTCTTAATGACAACAATTATTTCATCTATGGAACCACATACTACAACCAAACGTATGGCATGCCAATGGGAAATCCGTTATCCCCAACTATAGCTGACATTGTCCTAGACCAATTACTAGAAAGTACATTGGAAGAGTTGGAAAGAAACAACATCAGCATAAAACTTATTAAAAAATATGTTGACGACCTATTGGTAATAATAAAAAACAAAGACGAGGAAACAATATTAAAAACATTTAACCATTATCACAAGAAACTACAGTTTACAATGGAGAAAGAAGAAGACAAATGTATCCCATATCTGGATATGAAAATCTTTCGCGAAGATGGCAGAATTATAACGGACTGGTATTCAAAACCAACAGCTTCGGGAAGAATCATTAACTTTAACTCCACACAACCATTAAAACAAAAAATAAATACAGCAACAAACCTAATAACAAAAATAAAATCCATAAGTCATGAAAAATTCATGTCAAAAAATATTACAAAAGTTAAAACCATTTTGCACAACAATAATTACCCAAACTTCATCATAAATAATTTACTTAAAAACATCACAAATGACAAATCCCGAAAAGCAAACAGTAACGACACATCTGGTAACACCACATCTACCGACGACACATCCAGCAACACCAAATATTACAGCCTCTCATATATACCAAAGCTCACAGAGAACAAACAGCTGAGAGAAATAATAACAAACGAAAAAGTGTCAATAGCACATAGACCAAACAAAACAATCTCTTCACTTTTTACACAAACAAAAACAAAAATTGAGATAAAACAACAAAGCAACGTAGTGTATGAGATCAAGTGTATTGGTAAAGAGAATGAAGAGTGCAATAAAATATACATAGGCACAACTAAACGCAATTTGGAGACAAGATTAACTGAACACGAAACGGACATAAAGAAAAATAAAACAACAACAGCTTTGGCACAACACTGCACAGAGAGTGGACACAGCGCAAATTTTACAGATGTTAAAATATTAGACAAGGAGAGGAATGTAAACAAGAGATTTACATTAGAGAGCTTAAGAATTCAGCAAAAATCAAGTAGTGCAATAAATAGAAAAGAAGACAAGGACAGCACCAATGCCAACTACATTATAGCTATAAGTTAGTAATAAGGTTCAGCTGTGATACTAAACATTAAGAAAACTTTAAACTGTGATATTTTATATTTTTGTGATTGTTTCTTATTTATTTTTAAGTTAATGTTTTATGTCGTTAAAAACATATACAATAACTGCTTTTAAATGTGAAATTTGACGAAAGATTGAATGTAAGTTTAATATTTTTATAATGTTTAAATTCATGGACTGAAGTAAGTGCTCTATTTGATTGTTTATCGTTACCAGATCAATAAAAAATCCCTGAAGAAGCTGGGAAATGCCAGCGAAACGTCGGAGGAAAATGAAATAAACAATCTTTTTATTCATATTTAACGAGAAGGACCTTGAAAGCCCATTTAGAAAAATCTAATAAATCTGAACTAAATTTATTTTTGTAGTTTTGTGTAAAAAGGGCAGAAAAATTGGACTCATTTTTAAACAAATCTTCAGACAGCTCAAACATAAGCAAAATTCAAAAAATTCCATAGACAAGTACAGAATTTTTTTGTTATCCCCGATAATCATCATCATGAATGTTAATTATTATATTATTACCTTGTTCTTAATAACTGCAACTTTTAAGTGTTATTACAAATGTGTGTGTGTGTGTGAGTTTGCACATTTGCGTGTAAATATAATTGTTGACCTCAACATGGTTTTGTAATTGTTGACCTTATTATGGTCCACGATACCTAAAATAAAGTAATACTCACGTCGCTTCACCCGTACTTACAATGAATCTTCTTAAGAATTTAATCAATACACATAAAATGCAAATGTTTCATAAGACGAACGGACACACATTTATGTGATGATAGCTTTATCCCATTGGTCTGAGTGATTGTACAGAATTAATCCCTTTTTATCCCTAAAGGTTCGAATTTCAAAAGATTTATTCGTATCGCCCAACTAAAATGAACTGGTACCCTCATCTAATTCAATACACATATACGATAATAGCTTTAGCTGTTTGGCCTGAGTGATGGTACCAGTTTTATCCCTTTTCGGCCTTTTTTACGCCCAAATGTTCGAATTTCTAAAAACCCCATGTGGCGGCTCTCTAATTATATGTAATTCTACCTTTAGTCTTCTGGTCTGGGCGATAGTACCAATTTTATCCCTCTTTAGGTATTTTTACACCTAAAAAACGAATTTCGAAGAATTTCTTCATACCGCACAACTAAGATATTCACTTAAATTTTTCCGACAATACTTGGAGCCTTTTAATACCAGTTTTATCCCCTAATGGGCTTTTTTGCACCTAAAAAGTACCGTCCATGCTTCATTCTAATTCTACAGGGAGCAAGCCAATACCAAATGTAATGATTTTATCCCATTTCGATTTTTACCCAGAAATATCGGATTTCAATAAAACCTTCAATTGTGAGCACTGAGCATGTCCTTTAATGGCTCTTTAGATAAGACCGATTAATATTTTGGTTTCAGTGGGCGGTGCCACGCCCCTTTTTCCAATTATGTTTTCATGTAGCCTATAAAAGAGGCCCTATTGGCAGTATCACATATAGAAAATTCTATTGTAATCGGTCCATTTATTTAGCCACTATTACTATTTTTAAGAAAGGGGTGTGGCACCGCCCTCTTTCCACAAACAAAGTATTTTTTTCTCATACGACCAATATAGGTACCAAATCTCGACTTCGTACCTATAATGGTTCAAAAGATACAGTCATTTTATAATTCCAGTTGTATGGGGCAGTGCCACGCCCATTTTACCCCCTTTTAGTCCGAATTTTCGAAAATCCCTTCTTAATGAGCGCCTACGTCATAAATGAAACCTACATTTAAAATTTTACGGTTTTAGCTTTAGCCGTTTGGGCTGGGGAGTGATCAGTCAGTCACCCAAGCCTTTTATATATATAGATTACACAGTTCAACATTTTTCAGCTCATTGATGTTGGGACTCAATTCTGAGAATTGCACATGAAAGTAGCCCCAAAAATAAGAAGTTCTGCATTATTCGTTTTGTTAAGTTGGTTGCATTAACAATTTACCTTTTCGTTTACTAAAGATTGACAGAATGACAGTTCTTGTGAAAACAGCCACAAAGTATTTAATTGTGTACACACAATATTCATAAAATGTAACTTTTTCACACTACATCACATTGTTTGAGGTACGTATCCTTCCATTACTGGCTTTGTCCTTCCTTTATCAATATGAATTGCAAATAAGTGAAAGTCAGTAAACTGACGCAGCAATTCATAGTTGAACACTCACTTTGACGGCTGAACTTTGCAGGGCATTCCAATAGTTCGCATGATTCAATATTGATACCAAAAATAAAAGTCTTAACATTGTGTATTGTGCAGTTCTGCTGACTATACTAAAGCTGGTCGATGTCATTCGTACAAAAGTTTATTCCCACAGCTGTGTGTCAATCAAACAAAATTTCACAAGGATATGCAGTAAAATCCTCGCACAAAGGCAGGCATATAGTTTAAAAGTAAGGCAACTGCAGTATCCATAGTGGTGATGGAACACCACCCAAAAATTTAAAAAGTCCTTGTTCACTATTATTCACTACTTCTTAGTACACCGTGAAATGTTTCAATATTGTTCTTTAATGCAACAAACTTGCAGTTTAGGGTACCATTTATGACACTTGCAAATAATAGCTATCATATTGGTTTGTGGTACAGGCATGACTTGAACTTTACGCTGACACTTGGGTAAATTTAATTTTACGACTTGACACTTGCGCTCGCGATGAAGTGCTCACCACGTACACCACTAAGGCAACAAAGTGTGCAAATGTTATTTTAACTTTCTAGCTAGCTAACAACAATGTTTGTTCGCTAAATTTAAGTGCCTTGAAGTATGCTATACTTAGAACAGGCAATGATTTAATTAAAAGCACGTTTATGGGTACAACAGGAAAAGGATTGAAAGGGATTGCGTTTATTTTTATATAGATGCGAATATGATATGAGACTAAAGCATAGTTTATATTTATTGGTGATGAATTTAAACTTGGTTTTGCAATATGTTATTAGGAAAAATTATAAAGCACGGCGACAATGTAATATAATTATAAGAATGTTTAAGGACTTACGCAAAATTTCAATAGATAATTTTCAAGTGTCTAAGAAATTATGCAAATTTCTATAGAAACATTTTCAAGCGTCTACATAAAACACCTCGATGGCATAATATCGAAAAATGTTTATCCTTTCGAATGGACTCGGCATACTACATACTCTTTTTTCTCCTTGATCACTTTAAATTCATTTACAAAAGTTTACCATTTACCAGTTTACCATTTTAATTCATCCATACCAACAATACTAGAACATTTAAAACCATTAATCTTAAAGTCCTTAAATTTCCTAGCACTTTTTAAATAATTAAACACATTTGCCCCGCCACAGTTTGCAACTACTACAACAAATTTCATATTAATTTTATTATTCATATTCACTTTTGTAGACATTAAATATAATTTATGTTAAATTTAAAATCACATTAATACACATTATCTCCGCATGTCCTTGCAATTGTTGGGTTGTTGATTTTGCTGGCTGTTTGTTGCTGAACATGCTGAGTGGGCTCAAGTTATTTGAAATTGAGATTCGCCACACACAAAAAGCAAAGGATGTTTATTTTGCGACAGCGAAGGCAACAGTGATATGAAAGGATATATGGGGAACACAAAAAAATAGATGAGATTTTAAACCAAAGGAAATAAGAGATAAAAGTAAAAAATATAACCATTTAGTCAGTAGTAATTTTCTGAGTTTTCGCACTTATCTTAATCTTCTTGTCTTTATTAGCTTCTTATCGTGATACTCTTAGTGATAGTGAGGTTAGGTTAGGTAACAGTCCATTAAGTGACTGCGAATCTACATACTAAACACCACTGCTTGCCTATAGCCCCATTACAGCAATAAAGACCAACAGATGCCAATTTGATTCTTTTCTCCACACTGGATTTCCAAGATAGTTTCCTGTTGAAGATAACTTATAGATACTTGACAAAGCTTCCTATTAAGTGACGGAGGATCAGATTTTTGTATTTTAAATAACCTAGAAAACAGGATAAGCCCGGTACAAGAAGGCTTAGCGATAGTCCGCTACTGGTGGACCAGTTTGTAGCAATGAAGAGGTCAGTTTGTGCGAATACTAAGTAAATTAAGGTTTTTAT
Source organism: Muscina levida (assembly GCA_964034835.1). Taxonomy (NCBI): domain Eukaryota; kingdom Metazoa; phylum Arthropoda; class Insecta; order Diptera; family Muscidae; genus Muscina; species Muscina levida. Next base: position 148,225,219 of record OZ035882.1, read on the forward strand.
CCGTACAATTGATGGGCAGATAATCGGCGTAGGCAAATACCTGGAATCTCATAGTCGAGAAGAAGTTCATTGACTGAGTTTAACCATAGAATTTAAAACAAAACTCCTTCCTGAGCTGTACTCTGGTAACGCTCCTAGCAATTGTGATTCCTCCCCATTCAGCTCTGATAGACCCTTTCATCAGGAGTATCGATATTAGGTCACTGAAATGTAACAACCAGATGGTATAACGAATTTAGGATTGGTGTACGTAAGCTTCTATTGAAGGCTCTCTTGTTGTCTAGTAAAATCCCCAAAGCGTAGAAATTATTCCCGAAGGAGTTCTGGACTGTATTGTTTATAGAGTGGAGAGCTGCCTCAATTGACCTTCCTTTGGTACAAAATTCTGTAGAATCCAATTCGAACATGCACATCCATAAAGGTGGAGACAGAACTCCTGCCTGAGGTGCCCTTCTGCCAATGTTCCTAACATGGATTTCCATAGAAGTGGAAACAGAAATTCTTCTTGTGACCTCTCCCCATTCAGCTCTGACATGTCCATTCACCAGAAGCATTGCTATTAGGTTCCTAACTGCAGCACCCAGATTATGATTTTAGGATTGCTATAACTAAAATAGTATTGGAGGCTCTCTCGATGTCTGGGAAAGCCCCTACAATGTGGATCTTATTCTCGAGGGAGTTTCGACTATAGAATGGAGAGGTGCCTCAGTTGACCTTCCTTTAGTATAGGCATGCTGAGATTTGGATACAAAAATCTGTGGAAGATTCCTTCGAACATGAATTTCAATAGAAGTGGAGACAGTTCTTCTTCATGCGGTGTACTTCTTTTAAATATCCTAGCAATTGTGACCCCTCCATAATCAGGTCCTTTCATCAGAAGCATCGATAATAGATCACTTAACTGTCAACCCCAGAACATATAACGAATTTAGGATTGTTGTGGGAAATATTGTTGACGATGTCTGAGAAGACGGACCTGCCATCATTTTTGGCTGATGACAATACGTCAAGAAAATTTTGCAATATAAGGTGTCCAGGGTTATAAATTATTGGACAAAAAGATTCACTTTCTTTCATTATGTTTAATTCCAGTATACCGAGAGTCCTTAAAATGTAATAACCTGAAGCATGCAGTCTGGCTTATGCTCTCTATAGATTCACGGAAGTTTCGCCTTGACTTCCACTTAGGCTTCCTTGCTTCGTCCTTATACAGATAGAGACTATTTCGCCATGACTTCCGCGTAACCTTCATTACTTCACACCTATGTAATCACAGAATTTTTGCATTACTTCCTTTAAGCCTTCCTTACTTGATCCATATATAAGTTGAGACTAGTTTCGCCATGACTTCCGCTTAACCTTCATTACTTTACGCATATGTAAAAAAAAAAATGAATTTCCCGTTGCACCCCATGAATGAGGTATGGGATAGCTTCTCGCGTTGTTGTGAATCAACACGCTTTTTTTTAGATTCACAACTAACGGCACCTACTTGTTTATCGACGAATGCAAACGTCACTGTTTGATAAGCTCTTGCTAGACACGCAGATTGACTCGACACTTAATACTGCGAAGTTGCTGTCAACAACATTCGAGGGGAGCCGACAATGAAAGAACAATTTTTTTTTTTAGATGACTGGAGCCAGGTCGAACCTGCGATCTCCCGCATGGTAGTCGCGTATTCTAACCACTATGCCACGGCCGGTCCCGCATATGTATTCACAGAAATTTCGCCATGACTTCTTCATAGCCTTCCTTACTTGGTCCTTATACAGATTAAGACTAGTTTTGTCCTGACTTCCGCATAGCCTTAATTATTTCATTCTTATAAAGTTTGAGACTAGTTTCGCCATGACTTCAGCTTAACTGTACTTACTTCACCCTTATGTAATCACAAACGTTTCGCCATGACTTCTAGTAAGGCTTCCTTACTTGGTCCTTATATAGATTAAGACTAGTTTTGTCCTAACTTCCGCTTAGCCTTCCTTATTTCATTCTTATAAAGTTTGAGACTAGTTTCGCCATGACTTCTGCTTAGCTTCACTTATTTCATTCTTCTTTACTTTATCCTTATACAGATTAAGACTAGTTTGGCCATGACTTCCGCTTAACCTTCCTTACTTCATCCTTATGCATCCTCATCCAGATTAGGACTGTTTTTCCTCCTTCTTTACCTCATCTTTTTACAGATTGGGATTGACTTCCGCCTTTACTTCCTTACTTCGTCCTTATACAGATTAAGACCGTTTCGCTATGACTTGCGCTTAGTCTTCTTTACTTCATCCTTATACAGACTGAGAGTAGTTTCACCATGACTTCCACTTAGCCTTCATTACTGCACACCTATGTTATCACAGGAAGTTTCGCCATGACTTTTTTTATCCCTCCTTACTTAATCTTTATACAGATTAAGACTAGTTTCGCCATGACTTCCGCCTTAACTTCTTTACTTCATCCTTATACAGATCGAGACTGTTTCGCCATGACTTGCACTTAGTCTTCTTTAATTCATTCTTATTCAGACTGAGACTAGTTTCGCCTTGACTTTCGCTTAGTCTTCTTTGTTTCATCCTTATAAAGATTGATACTGTTTCGACATGACTTGCGCTTATGTTAGTCTTCTTTACTTCATTCTTATACAGACTGAGACTAGTTTCGCCTTGACTTCCGCTTAGTCTTCTTTGCTTCATCCTTATACAGATTGAGATTAGTTTCGTCATGACTTCTGCTTTAACTTCCATACTTCGTCCTAATACAGATTGAGACTGTTTCGCCATAACTTCCGCCTAAACTTCCTTACTTTCACCTCATACAGATTGAGACTGTTTCGCCATGACTTGCGCTTAGTCTTCTTTACTTCATTCCCATACAGACTGAGACTAGTTTCGCCTTGACTTCCATTTAGCCTTCCTTACCTTATCCTTATACAGATTGAGAGTAGTGTCGCCAAGACTTCCGCCTAAACTACCTTACTTCAATATTATACATATTGAGACTGTTTCCCCGTGACTTCCACTTAGTCTTCTTTGATTAAACCTTATACAGACTAAGACTAGTTTCGTAATGACTTCTGCTTAGACTTCCTTATTTGATCCTACTACAGATTGAGACTAGTTTCGCCATGACTTCCGCCTAAACTTCCTTACTTCGACCTTATACAGATTGAAACTGTTTCGCCATGACATTCGCTTAGTCTTCTTTACTTCATTCTTATACAGACTGAGACTAGTTTCGCCTTGACTTCAGCTTAACATTACTTACTTCGTCCTTACACATTCTTATACAGATTGAGATTACTTTCGCCATGACTTCAGCTTAATATTACTTACTTCAACCTTATGTATTCACAAAAGTTTCGCCATGACTTCTACTTAACCTTCCTTACTTCCTTCATTACACCTTACGCAAAAAATTCGTATGGCCATTAAGTTATTAATGCAGCCAACTTGATAATACGAAACATACAGAAGTTCTAATATTTTGGACTACTTTTATGTGCAATCCTCAGAAATGAGTCCCAAATCAATGAGCTGAAATGTTGTACTGTGCTATATACCAGTAAAATTTACACTTCTTTACCACATTAAAACAAGTTTCGTGCCCCGTCTATCATACACTAATCTCTGATCAGATACTCCCAATTTTCCTTTAGGAAGTAATAGAGTAAGGTCAATGACCTTCCTCCTCACCTAACAGTGTAGTACTCTGTTATATCATCAATGTCATAAACTACTTTTTTCATATTGTTCTCCATTGTAGACTTTACAATATACAAATTTCATGTGAGTATTAAGAGTTTTTCCTAAGTCTATCCCTTCAAGACCACTGTGCTCTGGTATTGCATCGTAGCTTACGACCGCTTGTGTGTTTTGCTACATTTTATATTTACTTTAAATCCATTTTTCCTATAAATTCTCTCAAGTTTGCTTTCGCCACTTATGCACTCATATGTTTACATTCGTTGACTCTCAAATACAGACGCATTTACAACAGACATTGGGATTCACTTACACATATGCAAATTGAGTTCAAGGCTTAAAAGGAATGGAGTATATTTGAATAACGAGCCAACTGAAGGAATGTGTTTTTTTTACATTTGTAGACAAATTTCTGTTAAAGATTCTTAAAATAAGGTTGATAAGTTAATTGATCATCGGTTAGGTTAAAAAAAAAAAAATAATAAAACTAAAGCAGCTAGGATGATTTTAAACTAGTATATTAAACCTTAGTAAATAAAGGAGTTTTGAAAACCTTCGCTGAATGTAAATGTGTTTAAAGTTCACATTAGTTTCTTTCTTCAAATAACTTTACTTTTATTTATACGCAGTCCTTTGCAAAGCCTCAAGTGTATTTGCCGATAAATATTGAGTAAAATGCAAATATGATGCCTGGCTCTCTCTCTCTGACTTACCCCCGATTGTTCCCTGTAACTTCTTGCTGCCTTTTCTGGAACTTGTGTCGATTTCTACTTTATACTTATATGAAATTGCACTTGATGCAAAATAGAGTAAATGCAAAACGCAAAAGCCATTTGAAGTCGCAGAAGGCGAAAACTTACTTCCATTTACCATGGCGGTTCTAGTTTATGCCTTCTTTAGCAAAACGACAAATACACCAAGTGAATTTAAAAGTAAAATAAATATCTAAAGGATGCAGGAGTGTGATGTGTTTTTGTGTTCCCTTCTCTAACAGGATATGCAATGACAAATATGAATACGAGCATTTGGTCGTTACCATAAAGTATACGAATAAGAGATGCAGAAAAACTGCAAGTAAATTGAAAATATGAAAGATGGCGGAACATGGAGTATTGCTGGTTTCTCGTAAATAAAAAAAAAAATAAAACATAATATTTTGATTTATGGCAATACCATTTTCAAGTTACTTTATGAGTATTTTATATATTGCTATGCGAAAGTGTTATAAAAAACAATATGTGTTATATAAAATTGTGATTCGACATTAAGTGGAGTTTTAAATATGATTTAAGATGCTAAAGATAAATGCAGGAAAAAAACAAATTTTTTACTAAAAATAGGACTTTTTAAAAAATACTATATCAAGTATAACCAATGCTCAAAATTTCATCAAAATTTAATATATAAGAACTACGTAAATTTAATTTTTTTAATACATCTAGCCAAATAGTTTAATCTCCTAACTTTTTACAACAAATGCCAACTCATTCTTCTCAAACAGCCAAACTAACTATAATATCTCTTGCACGCCATCTGCTAGCATTCTCATCAATATTCCAGCAAAATATTTCTTCAAAACAAAACAAGCGCTGGAGAAAAAGAACTAGATGCAACCAACAACTTTGTTGTTTAACTTAGCAACATCAAGAGAAAATCTCTACAAGAAATGTGAAATCCACAACTTTATATTGATGGCATGCAGCTGGATGAATGGTCAGTATGCCGCTGTAACCCGTATCCTTAGCTAGAGGAAACAACACATGTTATGCGTTGTGCATTTCCCTTAAGTGTGTAAACTTTGAGATTATTTCGTATCCCATAATACGTATATTGTTGTAGTTTGTTTTAAGATTTTGCAAATGCTTTGACAAAAGCTAACAAAGTTGTTTGTGAATTTTTTATTTATATTTGTTATCCTTTAAAGCTGTGGAAATTATACAAAGATTTTAAATTAGTTGCAAAAGTTTAAGTGGGAGCAAAATATGTAAGGAAACAAAAGTTGTAACTTCGATGGTGTTATACTTATTATATATGTTACAACACAGCGAACTCAATTTTTTGTCACCGACGGTAGAATACGAGGATAATTTGTATACCTTACAAAATGTAATTCTAGCGAGTTTATGATAATGAGAAATGTGGAGTTGCAATTTAATTGCGAATGTGTTTGGACAGATTGTTCTAAGAACTTGAGCTAGATGGCTATGATTTCTCAGCATGTGGTCCGAGTGGTCTAGAACCTGAGGTTAACCAATAACACCTTCATTTCTAAATTTAATACCCTTTGACTTTGAGGTGGATCACCTTGAGCCATGGTGTAATAGCTATGACACAGAATGATCTTGTCAGAATGATCAACGTCACAGCGACTTCTATACTTTGTCACTAAATATAAAATACGATGTCAGTTGTATACTAGACCGTATCGCAAAAAAAAAGTTCTCCGTACACCAGCGAATATGAAACATTGTTCCAAGGACAATTCAAAAAAAATTTTTTTATTTTTTTTGCCGAACGTAGGGGTCGCCTTTTTATTCTTTTCGTTATATCTTCCATATTAACAGTCCGATCTTAAAGCTTGATACAGCGAATTTTTTGTCTCAGCGAGGCCAATATTTTTGCTTTTAGGTCCATTGACCTCAAGTGTACCGTTCTAGTACTTACCCCCCAAATCTAATTTCCTACCACCCTAATGTGACACCCTAATGATAGAAATTTATAGCTCGCAAAAAACCATAAAACTTTTGCGAAGAAAGTATCTCGATAAATACAGCACAACTATCTAAAAAATGCTTTTATAAATTCATTGTTGCCGATCGTAGGGGTCACCTTTTTAAATTTGTCATAGCTTCAGTATTTACATTCAGATATTAAAGCATGATATATCGATGTGTTTGTCTGTGTCAGACCAATTTTTTTAATTCAAAAGTCTTTGACCTGAAGTAACCTTTACTACTAACAAAATTTGTCCACCCGATCGATCCTTGGAACAATGTTTCATATTCGCTGGTGTACGGAGAATTTTTTTTTGTGTGCCTGTAAGGTGATACGGTCTATTGTATACGTTACTAAATTTAATTCTATAATGAAAAATGAGGTGTTTCAATTTCATTAGCAATGAGTGATCAACCTTGAAATAGATGGCTGTGACCTTTCATCCTGCGGTCAGAGGCATTCAACCTGAGGTCAATGACTTTTGACCTAGAGATCACATACCTTTGTTTCTAAAGTCAGTTTCCTTGACCCTGAGGTGATTCGTCTTGATACTAGGAGCAATGATTTCTAACATTGTGTGCAATGGCCTTGTCCCAGAATATATTGACATTGATTGCCTTGACTATGATGCCAGTTACATTGACCTTAATGTCAATGACTTTTGAGGCAGGTCTATGACCTTTGACTACGCGGTCAATGACTGCAACGTTGACCATTTTTAATGACTTTAAACTTAATATTAAAGACTTTTATACAAAAATTTACATGATCTAGACAACGATGCTGAGGTCAATGACCCTCCACCCTGACGTAAATGACCATTTATTCTATGGAATGGGTTTGACTTTAGACCATGAGATCACTGACCTACGGTACTGCTGTCAGTGAACTTCAACCAATGCCAATATACCAGTGGTCCAGTGTCTAAGGTCAATGAGCTTTAACCAATGCCACTAAACCAATAACCAAGATCAGTGATCTTAACTTCAATACTAATCAGATTGATTCTTATGAGTGATCTTAACTTCAATACCAATCACAATTATTCTTATACCAATAACATTAACAGCGTCCTGAGGTCATTACGGATCATTGGCCTAGAGATTAAATATCAGCTTCAAATTTCAATGACATCATGTTCAAAGGTTATTGACCTTAAAGAATAAGTCATTGGCCCCGTGAACAATGGCGATGTCATTGTCCTTGAAATCAATGACTTATTCCTTAAGGTCAATGACCTTTGAACATGATGTTATTGAAATTTGAAGCTGATATTTGACCTCAAGGTCAATGATACTGACATTGTGCAAGAGGTCAATGACCTTGTATTTCAGGTCAATGACCTTAAAACTTAATTGCACTGGCATTTGACCCTGAAGTCAATAATATTTGACCATGTCTTCAATGAAATTTTCCTTGATCATCGAACCAGTAAACTTACTTTAAGATCAGTGACCTTTGTGCCAAAGATCAATGGCTTTGAAGATACCAATACTAAGTCAATTAAATGAACATTTATAACAATGACCTTAATAGCGATCCAGAGGTCAATGACTTTAACAGTGATAACAGAGATAATAACTACGGATTAAAGGTCAATGACCTTCAAAATGTATGGTATTGGCATTTGAGCCTAAGGCCAATGATATTTGACCTTAAGGTCAATGATATTTGACCTTTAGGTCAATGATCATGACCTTGATCACGGAACCAATTAACATACTTCAAGATCAATGACTTTTGTGCTTAAGATCACTGACCTTGAAGAATATCCCCAATGACCTTTGGAACACAAATGCATGAGTTATGGTCAATGAACTTTAAATTTGCCCTGAGGCAAATGACCTTTAACCAATGCCAATACACCAGTAACCAAGGCCATTGATCTTGACTATAATAACAATGACATTGACCTTGATATCAATTATCCTCATGCCCATCACGAGGTACTATAACATTAACATCGAAATTGCCACCAATGACCTTGGCTTTAATGTCAACAACTATGACCATGGAAACAATTAACTCAAATGCAAAGTTAAATACTAAAAAAACTCAATTTCCCTTTGCACCCCATGAATGAGGTATGGGATAGCTTCTCGCAAAGTTCATATCCTAGGATAACAATAACTACCATAACTAAAAGACTTAGGTAAATGACCGTTATCGCTGCGGTTAATGACTTTTGATCATAACGTCTATGACATTGACGAAGATTCTGAGTTTAGTTACATTTGACTTTGGACTGATTTTAAGGTAAATGACCTTTGACACTGAAGTCAATGAAATTGATATATAACATAAAATTATTTACCTTTGACCATACGTTAAACTACTTTTGGGCAATAAGGTTAATGACATGGATGAAGACTGTAAGGTCAATTACCTTTGACCCTAAACTGAATCATGAGTAATCATGATATTGATCCTAGAGCCAATAGTCTTGATTTTAGGCTCATTGACTTTTGACCCTGAGGTGAATGACCTTGACATAAATCATATGATCATTGACATTTGACCCTAAGGTCAATACCCTTGACCTCAAGTGTATTACAAACACAACGGCAAACAACAGTTGTTGATGCTTTCGTGATATAATCGATAGATTTAAACGCACTATTCCCTATCATATGATGGAAACAGACAATTTCAGGCAGCATTTGCTACATCCTGCACATCTGTATCTTATTTTTCACTATTAAAAGCCAAAGCCAGTTCTATCTCATGCTGTATAAATCAACGCATTGTTGTGATATCCTAGATACGCATGTACTATGAAAGAACACATACTCTCATATACTCTTAGAAGGCATAACAGCTCATCCATCTCACGCACATTGTTGCAACCGCAAATTGAGTTGTTTTTAGCAGTTGCTGCGCTCAATACATTGTAGCGGGTTGTTGTTATGTTGGTTTGTGTATACTGTGATGCAGTTACAAAATACATGCATACATCGTATCACTTTCGTGACATTTTGACCAAATTGAATGCACTAAGCTGTACGGTCCCTATTCTCAATTACCCGTCCTCCTACTAACTAGAGTTACTGTTTTCTACAGGCCTATATGCCAGCGATTGTACAAGAAGTCGTTTCTTTTCTATGACATGGAGTTTGGAATAGTTGGGAGGTACAAGTAACGTCATTAATGGGCTGTAGACAAATATTGCAACCATAAAGTTTACAGTTAAACAATCAAACGTATCTATTTAACCTACAAACTCTACCACTTTATTTTCTTATGAAACGTTTTACAAACCATACAAATAAGTTTATTAAATTCGAATGAATATTTAACAAAAAAAAAATCTATGAAAAAATTTCATAATAGTTTGTAATTTGTAATTTAAATTTTTATTTTAGCTTTATAAAAAGAAGTCTAACAACATTTGATTTCTTTGCTTTGCTCAGTTATGTTTAACATTTTTGCATATTTAATTATACCCATGGCACATATGAAACATTATGCCAACAAATCAAAGTATACATTGCAAAAAAAAATTGCATAATTTTAGGCAGCTTTAAATTTAATAATCCCTAGATTCCTCATAATATAAGCAAAACAAAACTTTGTACTAAAGGCAAACACCTAAATAAGCGTATGCATAATTCTGGGCTTTCCAGTAATTATTCACTCAATGGTAACCTTTGTATGATATATATATATGAGGATTATTTTTAATTTAAAATGCGAAATTAAAATAAAAAAAAATTAAATATAAACATTTTTATAAGCCAACCAGGAGATAAATAATACTCGGCCACACTCAGTTACGTTACTAAAGTGAATGACATTTATTTAAAGATATTTTCTCTCTTATATACTAAATACACAGCTCATAGGCTTTACGAAAGGCATTTTCTACCTACTGCACGATCACACACATTTTCTTATCATGACCCTTGCCGACATGTGGTGTGCACAGTAAATACACAAAACGCTATGTGTATGCTAGTCATTAGCGTGAGCCATAAAATACATAATTTATGACTGTTTATCTATGTGGGAATTTTCCCTCGTTCTAAAACTATCAATTCTTTTGCTGATAAGTTCTAGTATTTACTCAATGTGTTTACAATATTAAACAATAAATGTGAAATCATATAAAACTTCTAGAAATACAAATAGGGATTCTGAGAAGTCAAACATTTGTTCACGTAAGTAAAAGTAAAAAAATTATAAAAAATAAAACTGTGAATTAATAGAACTCATACGTATATTGAATCAAAAATACGTTGTTATCATTCCAATGCGTATGAGTGATAATAAATTATAATGCTGCGAATTATTATAACTCATACGTAAATCGATTCAAAAAGAAACAAATTCAAACTCATATGTATATTGTTTCAAATACATCTTGTTGTTATTCAGTTGCGTATAAGTAATAATAAATTATGATGCTGTAAACTAATATAACCCATACGTAAATCAATTAAAGAACAACAAAAAATTCTCAATATATTTGACATTTATTATCGAGTAAATCGGCATGTCTAGTAAGAGCTTCTCAAATAGTGACGTTCGCATTCGTCGATAAACAAGTAGGTGCCGTTAGTTGTGAATCTAAAAATTGAAAGCGTGTTAATCCACAACAACGCGAGAAGCTATCCCATACCTCATTCATAGGGTGTAAAGGAAAATTAATTTTTTTCTAATAAATATAACTCATATTTAAACACATGTATATATAATGTTTCAAAAACAAATCTGCAAATCTTGTTGTTAGACAGTTGATTCAAGAACAACAAAAATCCTCGATATACTCAATGTTTGACTATTGCTTTGAAATTATAATTATAATTGTGTAATAATATCAACGACATCACATTTGTCCACGAAAGCATTAGAAGTAGAAATAATTATAAAATAAACTTTGAATTATTACACCTCATTGTTGTTTCAAAAACATCTTGTTATAGTTCAATTGCGTATGAGTGATAGTAAATTATAATGCTGCGAATTAATATAACTCATACGTAAATAGATTCAAAATAAACTTATATGTATATTGTTTCAAAAACATCTTGTTATCATTCAATTGCGTATGAGTGATAATAAATTATAATGCTGCGAATTAATATAACTCATACGTAAATCGATTCAGAAACAAACAAATTTAAATTCAAACTCATTTGTATATTGTTTCTAAAACATATTGTTATTATTCAGATGCGTATGAGTAATAATATATTACGATACTGTGAATTAATATAACTAATGCGTAAATTTATTCAAGGACCAAAAACTCTTAGTATATTTTATGTTTGACTAATGTTTAACAAAATGTTTAAGTTGATAATTATTAAACAAATTCAAATGCAAACTTATACGTAAGTTGATTGAAAAACATATTGTAATCATTCAGTTGCGTATGAGTGATAATAATAATGCTGCGAATTAATATAACTCATACGTAAATCGATTCAGAAACAAACAAATTTAAATTCAAACTCATTTGTATATTGTTTCTAAAACATCTTGTTATTATTCAGATGCGTATGAGTAATAATATATTACGACACTGTGAATTAATATAACTCATACGTAAATTTATTCAAGGACCAAAAACTCTCAGTATATTTTATGTTTGACTAATGTTTAACAAAATGTTTAAGTTGATAATTATTAAACAAATTCAAATGCAAACTTATACGTAAGTTCATTGAAAAACATTTTGTGATCATTCAGTTGCGTATGAGTAATAATAAGTTATGATAGTGTGAATTAATATAACACATACGTAACAACAACAAACTATCAGTGTAGTTGATGTTTGACTATTGCTTTAACAAAATGTTTAATTTGATAGTTAAATAATAAATAATATCCCATTTATAGAAATACAAACAAAGATTCTGCAAATTTGGACATTTGTCCAAGCAAGTAACAGAAGTAAAAATAATGTAAAAAAAAACTTAACCATATTTCCCCTTACATCCCATGAATGAGGTATAGGAGAGCTTTTCACATATAAGTCAATACTCAAGCGGGACCTAAAATAAAATTACAAATTCCAACATAAGCTGTTTGGGAAGCCCTTGTCTTACCTTCTATTTCTTTCAAAATTTTCTGGCCTTTTGCTAAAGCAAAGTTAGAACAGTTTAAATTTTAATTTGTTACCCAAAAGTGACCACAACTTGAAAGTAAGGCATTATTATATTTTACGTTTAAATTCATTTAACTTTACTTTACTACCACTTCTCCCCGTATCTTTCTAAACAAAATTCACTTTACTATACACTTTAAATTTCACTTTGCTGCACCATATTTATTTTCAGAAATTTACACATTTCAACACTACTGCCAGCACCTTGTACCAGTCGCAAATTCAAATATGTTTATGTATTAGCAGTCAGTACATACAACGTCCTACACACCACGTAAGGTTCCTCTATATGGAGACGACTGCTTTCTACCCTGGCGTACGTGAGGTTTAAGGCGAGACTATAAATTGAATTTATTCTCAATGCTTTTATTTTTTTTGCTTTCTTTCTTCTTTTGATTTTTTGCCTTTCATAGCAATTTACATTGTGCTGCATGCACCATAATATCGTATGCTACAATTTAAAGCATTTATTCCATTTATGCTGGTATTTGCTTTTGCCAACGATTCTCTGATAGAACAAGTGCATGCAGGAGCTTGTCCTAGTGATGGGGATATGAAAAAAAAGCACGGTAATGTTATAGCTAAAGTCTTTAAAATAGATTGCGTTGGCATTTCTTCACACCCGGGTATATTGAATGCCTGTACTGTGAAAGCCAAAAGCTAGCATAACTTTACATGCTGGAGCTTAAAGGTTGTGCCAGGAGAGAGAATAGACATTAAACACAGTTAAAATGATGGAAATTGCAAAGCAATTTAAGAATGAACAGAAAACTATAAAAAATTAGCTAAAGGTTCTTGTTAATTGATTTCAACACAAAACGAAAACATATATAATTTTAATTACATCTTGCCTAACAAAATATAAGTCAGCCAATCAAGACATTCGTTCTGATATTATATGTAATCAATACTTTCTATCTCTCCATTTTCTTTGTACCCTTTAGACAGCCTAAATGTCAACGTCTGCCTTTTAACCACTCGTATTACATTGCAAATGGCTGTTGGTAATGAAGATGAAGATGATGGCAACAGGGTTCATTGACGATGATTTCGTTTATCATTATATCCTTTTCGTTGTTTGCTGTACATCAATACCGGATGTGCCACGGCTTTCCATCTGATGATTGGAAGGATTTTACAAAATAAGGTGTTAAATTGCAATAACTTTGCATTTGCCTTAAATTTACACGAAAAGCCATAGTTATGGAAGGATATGACCAGGGTGGTTTATATAACTTAAATTTAAGATAGGAGATGAAACTGAATTTGAACTGAAAGTAAAAAATTTATAAAGATACTGCAGTACATAACTTAAGTTTAAGAAACGAGATGAAACTGAATTTGATAATAAGACAATTCTCCACAAAAAGATGAAATTGAATTTGCAAAGAAGATAATTTTTCTCGAAAACAAAAATCTAAGAAAATAGATCATTTACAGACATAATTTTAGTATCACAAAAATGTATGAGTAATATCGAATATTGTTACGGAACAAATGATTGTTGCTCTAAAGAAAATAAATTACTTTGAAAGTTACTAACTTACTTACTTATTTTTCCTCTACATATCAGGAGCTTCTTACATTTGAGTGGTTAACACGCTTTTTTATTGACTATATTAAGACTCACTGAAAGGGTCCTATGGTTTAACGACGCATACAGACGTCAGCTATTTGCGCAACGCTTACTTCACTCTGATACTGCGAAGTTGCTGTCGACAACAACTAGGGCGCCATCGATCAAAAACAATGTGACTAAGACCTAAGGAGTCGAAGCCTGTTCATGCCAATGATATTCGCATATCCTTAACACCATCAAAGTTCGGTTCTTATTTGGGAATTTAGTTATATTTTATTCCTTATCAGGTGTCCTGTAAGATTTCTATTATATGAAAAGAAAAATTCTCTAGAGTCAATAATTGAAATTGTCATAAATACATTTAGAACTTTATTAAGAACGGACAAAGAAATAGCATTGGGATGTAATATTAGCTAACAATTGTGCATCGTAACTACATTCTATAAAAAACCAATGCAAGTGTTGAATACTATATGATTTATATTAATTTAAGATGCTTTGAATTAAGAAAACTCATACGTAAATTGTTTCAAAAACATTTGGTAGTCATTCAAAAGCGTATGAGTAACAATAAATTATGATGCTGTGAATTAATATAACTCATGCGCAAATTATTGTTCTTGGCGATCTGTCGCACAAAGGGGAAAACAAATGAAAGCAAAGCAGTCAGTCATATAACAATTGTCATAATTACACTTAGAACTATACTAAGAACGACTAAAGCAAATATAAGCAAAAATTTAAACTATAATTTCGGCAAAAATTCAATTAAGTATTTTATTGTATGTATTTTATTTCGTATGAGTTATAAGAATCTACGATAATGTCAATTAATATAACTCATCCTCATAAATTGATCCAAAAAACACCTTGTTATCATTGTAAAGCGTATGAGTAATAATAAATTATGTTGCCGCGAATTAATATAAGTCATACGACTACATCAATCCATGCACATGCTGCCAAAATTAAGGAATATTAAAATATTTGTTGTCGTTAACGAATTGTTACACAATCGTAGGTAAGGTTAGTTGCCAGACAAGTAATTTTTGATATCTAGGAATGAGTTTGGATACCACTAGAAGACCACTCTGTTCACTGTGACTATATGATTCATGATTCATGAGTAATAATAAACTTTGATGCTTTGAAATAATATAACTCTTCCACATAAACTGATCCAAAAACATATTGTTATCATTGGATAACGTATGAGTAATAATTAATCAGTTGCTGCGAATTAATATAACTCATACGAAAATCTGTTATCAATCCTACAATGTGCATTGCAGTCGAAATTAAGAAATGCTTAAATATTTGTATAATTTTGATTGGTTTAGATTGGTTTGTCTCTCAAGAAACCTTACGTAAAGTAAAGGTAGTGAAAGGTCAGCTATTAAGTATTAAGCCAGGCAAAACCGTGCGAACATTTCATCAGGTTGTCTTTATTGTATAGAGTTAAAACATCCGTACCATTTAAATGTTAAACGGGCATAGAAAGAACAGTTGCACAATACTTCAATATATGTGCACCACATAATCTGCAAACAGTCTTCATGTGGAGTCTACCTGTTCTATATAAATGTCTTAACATCACCGCGTCCCATAATTATGTCACCTGATGATCGTAATCCATCCAACGGTGGCCAGTATCCTGTGGCATATCGTAGTTAGTGCGATAAAAAGACCACGATAAGTTCGACCCTTTGAGTTTCATAATGGCACAATCTCTGCTCCAAACATGATGTAATCATTGTCAACCCTTTTCCACAGGACCTTGTACAGTCGAATCATCGGTTAAGATAGATAATCCGCAAGTATGGAAAGTGTGTGTTAATTAGGGTTTTCAAAGGTTTCCAAAAAGTTGTTTGCAATACAATTTAAGAAATATTAAAATATTAGCATGGTTTGTAGCTTTTCAGTACAACAAAAACGATATGAATGAATGAGTAATATTAATATGAAACTTAAATCGTTAGTATATCTCATACACTGTAAGTGGGTATGAGATAAACCTAGACACATCTAAGTAATTTCTTCAAGTTATGCACAAGGACATTGGTATGGTTTGCAGCTTTTAATTTTTTACTACAACAAAAACGTATGAGTAATATAATTATGGAACTTTAATAATTGGTATAGCTCATACGCAGTAGGTGCGGGTATGAGGTTAACGTAGACACTCCTAAGTAATTTCGTCACGATAGGTGCAAGGGCACTGGATATCTGTTAAAGGATTGCTAGATATACTTTTTTCATGTCTACTTATTTCTAGGATTTAAACGGGTACAAACCTTTGTCATCATTAATTACATCGTTGGCCGTAGTGCAATGAATCACACTGGCTTTTTCAGGTAGTCCCCACTGCATTGATTTTAATCCAATTGCAAGGACTTCTAAACACTTGTTTCCTTGTGGGTTTTCATTTGTAAAAAAAAATACGTTTGAGTAATATTAATATGGAATACATATATTATTATTACTCATAAGTAAGCATTTGTCGCTGTTTCATACAAACTGTAACTGGTGTAACTTGTAAAGCAAATGGTATATATGATATTTTAAAGACGTGCTTTATTTTCTATCACAAGCATTAAAGACTTTGGCTCTCAAAAATTTTGTTCACCTACAAAAACACTAAATTAATATAATCTAGGTGGACCTCTTTAATAAACACCGAATCGCTGCTAACATTTCCTGATTTAACCACTGGCGCTTTCTTGTAATTCTTATCTCGTTCTCACAGTTCTCTTTAAGGTTTAATGCATAAAATAATTAATCACCATTTAAAGTATAATAACAGGTGTTATTCCAGCTCATAGCTTATTCCATGCTATGCGCCACGGCATTGTCAGAGTATAAGTTAGCTTCATCATAGATCTTAAAATATAATTAAGTTGGCACATCCAACCCCCTTTCCCTGTGCTAGCTGCCATCTAAAAGATACCCAGCTTTATTAAGCTTTTGCCATTACATTGTAAATTAAAGCCAAGCAAGACATTACGGAAATTGTTTTTATAGTTATTCTTTCGCTTTTTCAAAAGGCACTCTCTCTCTCTGTGTTTTATTAAAATAAATTGTAACAGTGCATTTTGCTCATCTTCCAGCTGACATTTACATTATGGTTTTAAAATAGTGTTAGTATCAGGTGGATAAGTGAGGTGGAGGGGGATGAAGAGAACGGGTGTGGTAAAGAAAATATCTCATTAACTTTTGACCACTTGTAGCCACAGTTTAATTTACTTTTGCCCTGTGATTCGTACACAAAACTATGCAAAAAGAATAATGTCAGAGTTTAATTAGCACAAATGAAATCAAATACAAAGAAACACAGCTACAAAAGATAGCCAACCAGTGGGATGATTGCAAACGAAATGCAAACTAAGGAAGAGAAAATTAAAGGAAAAGTAGCAAAAAAGCCACTACAGAAGGACAAGAAACCATGAAATGAAACTTTAAAAAAGTGACAGAATCACAACATTTGTTAAAAAAGGAAACAGATTTTTGTAAAAATTTGGGAAACAAATGGGTATGGTACTACTGTTAAACAGAAATGTAAGTATATAGCTGTAAGTATTAGTGATATTAAAACGTAAATGCCAAAACTGAAATAAAAATACTCATACGTTATAACTGACAAAGTGGCCGAAATTGAATAATAAAAATAATATTACTTATACGTACAAAAAATAGCTTAAATGGGGTAAAGAAATATCCTGCTATTATATTTGTTTTGTAAATCCCTGTTGTACTCTAAGAACTTTAACATAAGCATCATACTTCCAACTGACATTCTTACTCCCCAGATCCTTTAAAAAGGATAATTATTAAAAGGCTCTTTACGTGGCTGCTGATAATGGCTAATATTTTATCGTCGTATATTGCGAAGAAATTTTATTAGGGTCACTTTCTTACTTTTGGCGAAATCTTGATGTAATTAATAATAATCCTTCTTTCTTGTTTTTTTTTCTAGAGAGAATTTTATTTTCCTTTTCAAGCTTTTCTTGAGGCACGTTTTCCCCAACAAGCCTGTATATTAGACCAACAAATACAACCTATAATCTTGATTACTTTTCTTTATTTCGTCAACTCCAACATAATACATAATCCTAACCCTTACCCACAATACAAGTATATTTTATGAGCTGCCACCAAAAGCTCAAAAAGGTTTACCACGAATCCTCAGACACGTTTAAGTAATAGCACAGACATGTGTTGTTGTGGTGGTCATAAACAGCCTTCTAACATAGCCAAGAAAATTGCCGGACAAATGGCCTACTCAAAAACTAAACACCAAAGTAAATAAACCTTCCAGATGTTCATATATTCTTTATATATATATATTTAACTACATATATATTTATATGTTTATGTGTACATACTTATATGAGTTGTTGTGACAAGTATTATGAAGGTCAGTGCTGGCTAAGGGTAATACTTTCATAAGGACATGTCTTTACTTGTTGTTGCTGTTGCCTTTTTTGGTTGTAAACAATTTGGTATGGTATAGGATGCTAGTGGCAATGTCCTTTACGATTATCAGGGAGGATATATTACTTACCATAGCGCAGACACTCTAGAGACCACAAACTCATTTAATGTTATGTACAATAAATGTTAATATGTACTATATAAAGCAAAAATATTTGATAAACGGAGTGGAGGACAAAAAACGCAAAAGCATAAGATATTTCTATAAAACTATAAACAGTAACCATTTCCTTAGCTTAATGGCAAAGACAAGAAATAACAGCCGAGACGAACACACATCTAGTGATTATTATAAATCGCGAGGAAACTTTACACTTACATATTTTCGAAGTTAAACTCATTACTCATAAAATAGGGTGTATTATTTTAAGAGAACCGGTTTTATTATATTGAATTGAGTAAAGGCTTTTGTAAGAGTTTCTTTAACTTTAGAAAGGTTACTGAGTAGCACTAAAATACTGTAACCGCTTGTAGGCTTGCATTTCTTACAATGACAAACATCGTATGGGTAATCGTCATCATTAGTATAAGTCATACTGAAAGGGTAATGAATATCTGTTTAAAAGATTGCTAAATAAACATCTGACATCTACACATTCACAGGATTTGTACGGTCAGGATTTTGTATGTCTACCTATTTATAGGATTTGAACGGGTACAAAGCTTTGCACTCAGTAATTTTGTCGTTTTAAATGGTCCAAAGAATCAAATTGACGGTTGCAGTTGGTCTCCATAGCATCCAGTTGAAAGAACTATTAATAGGAAAAAAAACGTATGAGTAATATTAATATGGAACTACTTTTAAAAGAAGGTATATTATTAAAAAATTTCCAGCTTACCTATATTGATTATTATTAAAATTACTGCGGAACATTTAAGTTCAAGCGATACAATACCAAAAACGTATGAGTAATATAAATATAGATTTTTCGTCATTAGTATAACTCATACGCCGTAGATGGGATAAACGATATATTATTATAAAAGTTCCAGCTTTACTTCATTGAATTCGGTTAAATGTATACTTAACTTAATTTCCCTTTGCAACCCATGAATGAGGTATGTGATAGCTTCTCGCGTTGTTGTGAATTAACACGCTTTCTATTTTTAGATTCACAACTAACGGCACCTACTTGTTTATCGACGAATGCGAACGTCACTGTTTGAGAAGCTCTTACTAGACACGACGATTGAATCGACGCTTAATACTGCGAAGTTGCTGTCAACAAAATTCGAGGGGAGCCGACAGTAAAAGAACATTTTTATTTATTTTTTTTCTTTTAAGATGACTGGAGCCAGGTTTGAACCTGCGATCTCCCGCATGGTAGTCGCGTGTTCTAACCACTACGCCACGGCGGGTTTAAATGTATAGGAATCCGTAATTTTTTCTATAAAAATTGTTGAGGAACATTTAAATTAATGTATCGATTTAAGGCTTAAAAATACTACAACAGCAAAAACGTATACGTAATTTAAATGTATAACTCATACACAGTAGATGGGTATGAAATAAACGTCGACATCCCTATATATATTCGTCAGGATAGGTGGAAGTGTAATGGATATTTGTTTGAAGGATTGCAAGATAAACTTCTGCCATGTCAACCTATTCATAGGATTTGAACTTTCAGGATTTTACATATCTACCCATCCATAGGATTTTAACTGGTATAAAGCTTTGCCTTCAGTTTTTTCATCGTTGACCATGGTCCAATTAATCAAATTGAAGGTTAAAGTTGGTCCCCATAGCATTGATTACAGTTCAGTTGAAGGAACTATTGTTAGGGTAAAAATCGCATGATTTTTATATGAAACTTCTTTTAAAAGTCGGTATATTATTATAATAATTGCAACTTTATTGTATTGAGTTGAGTTAAATATAAAGATTTCCGCAATTGAAAATAAAATACTGAGTAACATTTAAATTATGGTATAGCAATGCCAACAACGTATGAGTAATATAAATATAGAACATTCTTCATTAGTATAACTCATACGCAGTAGATGGGTAAGAGATAAACGTCTACATTCGTATGTAATGTCGTCAGAATAGGTGCAGAGTAATGGATATTTGTTTATAGAATTTGTAAGGTAACAAAGCTTTGCCCTCAGTAAATTCGTCGTTGACCATGGTCCAATGCATCAAATTGAATATTGCTGGATGATTACAGGCTTAAAAATACTACAATAAGAAAAACGTATGAGTAATATAAATATATAACTTTAATTTTAGTATAACTCATACGCAGTAGATGGGTATAAGATAAACGTCGACATCGTTATGTAATTTCGTCGTAATAGATGCAAGGGTCATGGATATATGTTTGAAGGATTGCTAGATAAACTTCAGCCATGTCAACCTATATATATAGGATTTGAACGGGTATAAATCTTTGTCCGCAGTAATTTCGTTTTTGAACATGGTCCGTTTAATCAAATAGGCGGTTGCAGGTGGTCGCCACAGCATTCATTACAGTTCAGTTGGAGGAACAATTAATAGGGGGATGTTACGTATGAGTAATATTAGTATGCAACTGCATTCATTGTTATTACTCATACGCAAGCCTTTAGTATAAATGAAACTTGATTTTTTGCCTACCTCAAGCAATTCATACATCGGCTTACAAAAAGTATATTCCCTACCGTCAGCTACGTATGAATAATATTATTTTTATTCAGCTATGTATGTGCAATATTAAACTAAATAAAACATGTATGAATTGTTGTTTTTATTCGATCTTTCTCCAAAGGATTTCAATGGGTATATAGCTTTGTCCGAAGTAATTCCTTCTTTGACCATGTGGTCGTCACAGCATTGACAACAGTTCAGGTGAACGAACAATTGAAGGTGGACGTATGAGTAATATTAATATGGAACTGCATTTATTATCATTACTCATACGCCAGCATTTGTTGCTGTTTCATTTAAACTATGACTTGTGTAACCCGTAAAATGGCTGTTGGAATGATATCTTTTACTTTGTTTAAGCTTTTAGTATAAATGAGACTTGAATTATGACTAGTGTTTTTGTCCCGAGAATTCCCGGGACAAAAATCCCGGGAATCCCGGGAATGCGATCGGGATTTCTCGGGATTTAATAACGCTTATTTAATGAGTCAATATCAAAATGTTTGATGGGTTAAAATCCACTTGGACCATAAATTGTTTAGTGTTCCAAATTTTTGCCATAAAATTACCAATTGATGACAATTTTCTTGAACATAACTATCGTCTTCTGCCTCTCGATGTTTTGTTTATTTTCAAATATGCTTTCATATAGAAAAATTCGACCTTAAATTTGAAAATGGATCAGCAATACCATGTCAATGAGTTGGTGTATTGGGTGATTGTTCATTTAGGTGTTTGGTCTGAGTGATGATAACACTTTTCACCGCTCTATCCAAGGAGTACGAATCTCTAAAAATCCCTTCATATTGCACAATTACCCCATAAAATAAGCGTTAAATCTAATTGTCGCGATTCCACCTTTAGCCATTTGGTCTGGGTGATGGTAACTCCAAGTCTATTAGGAGATTGCTCATGTACTGGTTTCACGTTGATAGCGTGTCTAAGTATTAACAAATTTTCGGATAAACATTATATTTATGTTTCATTTTTTTTAAATAAAAACTATTTTTTTTTAATAGATAAAGGCACTTTTTACTTATTTCTTGTTTTGGACCGGGATTTCCCGGGATCCCGGGAAAATTATATAAAAATCCCGACTTCCCGGGAAATGAAAAACGCCGGGAAATCAAAAACACTAATTATGACCTACCTCAAGCACTTCATGCACATCTCAGAATTGAGTCCCAAATCAATGAGCTAAAAAATGTTGTACTGTTTAAATTTTGACTTATTTTAAAACCTTTTATTTCATATATGATATTTCATCTTCAATTTCATATTGTCATTTTCCTGTCAAGGGGTTGACGTAAAAAGAACGTGAAAGAGAATTAACGTACGTATCATTTAACATAACACACTTAAAGTCTCTCTAATGCCTTATAATTTGCTAAACAAAATTTTACATTTCAGTTTCTATATAAATTTATAAATCTTTCAAAGAATCCCCAAAAAAATTCAAAGAATTTCTAACAAATTAAACATATCAAATTACTTTTCCAAACCAATACAAATATACAGCAACAAAAGTTCTTAAACAAATAACATAAATCAAATACCATTTAACAATGGCTTTGCATATTGGTTGATCTAAAAAAAAAACTTACAACTATCTTTTACCTTAAGTAATTGTCATCCAATTAAACGTGGACTCTTATAACAAATTTTCAATGACTGCACTTTTGTAAAAATCATTGATCACTCAAGAGCGTTTTGGTGTCCAATCAATGAAATATTTTCAATTGCAATTTCTTTAGCATATTTGCTGTATTCTTCTCTGTGAGTAGTATAGAAAGAAATTGATTATATTTTCCACATGAAGAGTTTTGCAAAAAAGCAAAAAAAAAACAACAAGCATATAACAACACCACAACAAAGTTTGACATGCATTCAACAAACTACTCACTTGTCAACACATTTGAATTTATATTCATATTTTATTCTTGGAATATTGAATATTCTATCGGTTAGTTGTGTATGTGTATTAAGGAAAATTTATGTTTAAATTTTTATGAACTGTCATAAGCGGGGTATTGTAGGGGGATTTGTGCAATGCAATTACATGCAGTTTTTTTGTATGTTGTGCGGCAATGACGACTAAGGACAAAGTTTGAGGTATAATAGAAAGCACAAAAAGTTAAAAAATATGAAGAAAGTTGATAATGATTTTCAACAGGAATTGAGACAAATTTAATGCTATGTCGGAACTAAGGGAATTTTGACAAATGTATTAAGTGAAGCTCAGTTATAGTGACATTTATAAGTCTTTCAAAGAAAAGGAAATCTTTTGCCATACCTGACACAAAAATAGTTTAATTGCATTGCTACATCGGCTCGCTCATATTAAAAAATCCTTTATTTATTTTAAATATATTTTTTCTACGTATAACTAACCCACATTCTTGCCACCGTGATAAGACGCGGCGAACAATTGGACCAGTTTATGTCTCAGAAATAATGACATACATAAGCCTTTTAACGAAAAGGATATATTTTATCATACCTTACACAAAACTAGTAAATTTGCATTGCAACATCGGCCCGCTCCTATTGAAACATCCTTTATTTTTTTTTAAATATATATTATTTCTACGTATGATTGGCCCACGTTCGTGCCACTGTGATAAGACGCAGTGAATTTGAAATCTCAGATATAATGACATATATAAGCCTTTCAAAGAAAATTAAATCTTTTGTCATACCTCACACAAAACTAGTTTAATTGCATTGCGACATCGGCCCGCTCTTATAGAAAAATCCCTTATTTTTTTTTAAATAAATTTTTTCTACGTATGATTAATATTAAATCAATCTAGATATCGCGACGCATGAGCAATATTTGTGCATGTTTCTAATGTGGATTCTGTTCATGGAAAACATCGTTTCTATGACTATATCGCAACAAAACTTACGGCACAGAATCGAAGCTCCTACCAATTCAATTGTTTAGAAAAAAGGTTCAAGGACACCGGATCAGCATTGAACTGATACCAAGACCTTCAAGGAATCCCAATAAGATCAACACATTTATAAAGCTCAAAAATTTTATAACTTAGCATAATTACTGCATTTTCATTATCAGTTTAACTTAACTAAGCTCTTTGTATCCTACGTCTCCCCCAAAAAGGTGTCGCTGTTTCGTCCCTGTCTCTATGTCCTATAAATATACATGAGAAATACACTCTCATCTACTTGTATTGATGACTATTGTTGATTGTTGTAGGCATTGTCATGCTTTTAATGCACATTCATTGTCATTTCTATAAATTTATGCATGTATGAGAAAATTTTACCAAACATATTGTTGTACAACTAAGTGCATACATTTATAAATGCATGCGAGTAGTGATGATGTATATACTCATGCATTTATGTTTTCACAAATCATACGTGAATGTACTTTTACATTATGCTCAGCATATGCATATGAGTTATTTGATTTCATTTATGCATGTACGTGTGTGTTTGGTAAAATATCTGTTTATTTTTCTCCTTTTCCCGAAGTATGCCATTATAATTCCACCAACCTTTGTCCTTGACATGTTTATGAAATTGTGTGGTATGATATTGTTGGCGTGTATGTGTGTGCGTTTGTGTATGTATTCGTATGCTTTTAGTGGCAAACAAGAGTTTTCATTTCATTTCCATTTGTATTGTCATCGGGCACCAAAGTTAATGACATGACATTAATGGAGCCTTATATCACACAACCATGCATGACAAGGTGAACTAGTAGTCAGTCGTAATCCTAGAGAGGGTGTCAGACACGTGCACTGAGGGCTTTATAATTATGCAAATGTCAAGGATATGATAGAAACACGTACACATATATATTATGGCTAGATTTTTAGGGCTGAAAAGGATTTCAAGGTAGAAAAATGAGAGGACGATGGTAAGTGATAATCACATTTATGAATAATCACATAATGTTAGGAAGAAAACTCGTAAATATACTGGTGGTAAGATCAGGTATCAGGTGAAATTGTAAACGGTAGCGGAATATATGTCACGTTATGGGTATACACCTCAAATTGTCTTAGATGTGATAATTTACATGACAACTTTTGATATCTTCAGCTGTGCTACGTAGACTTTCAAGAGATGTTGGACAACAGGATTGTGGGAGTGGTGTTTAAGTAATTTTGGTATAGCTCCTGATGTAAGATCTGACTTCTTAATGGGAATTTCGAATGTAGAAATTTTTCTAACTATAAACAAGGAGGTGGACTCATCTAGAACTCTATAATGAATAGCGAAAACGTTCATCTTAATTTATCTTTAAGACAACTGTTAAAATGGAAATCAACGAAACCTGAACCTGAATATAAACCTAAACCTAAGCCTAAACCTAAACCTAAACCTAAACCTAAACCTAAACCTAAACCTAAACCTAAACCTAAACCTAAACCTAAACCTAAACCTAAACCTAAACCTAAACCTAAACCTAAACCTAAACCTAAACCTAAACCTAAACCTAAACCTAAACCTAAACCTAAACCTAAACCTAAACCTAAACCTAAACCTAAACCTAAACCTAAACCTAAACCTAAACCTAAACCTAAACCTAAACCTAAACCTAAACCTAAACCTAAACCTAAACCTAAACCTAAACCTAAACCTAAACCTAAACCTAAACCTAAACCTAAACCTAAACCTAAACCTAAACCTAAACCTAAACCTAAACCTAAACCTAAACCTAAACCTAAACCTAAACCTAAACCTAAACCTAAACCTAAACCTAAACCTAAACCTAAACCTAAACCTAAACCTAAACCTAAACCTAAACCTAAACCTAAACCTAAACCTAAACCTAAACCTAAACCTAAACCTAAACCTAAACCTAAACCTAAACCTAAACCTAAACCTAAACCTAAACCTAAACCTAAACCTAAACCTAAACCTAAACCTAAACCTAAACCTAAACCTAAACCTAAACCTAAACCTAAACCTAAACCTAAACCTAAACCTAAACCTAAACCTAAACCTAAACCTAAACCTAAACCTAAACCTAAACCTAAACCTAAACCTAAACCTAAACCTAAACCTAAACCTAAACCTAAACCTAAACCTAAACCTAAACCTAAACCTAAACCTAAACCTAAACCTAAACCTAAACCTAAACCTAAACCTAAACCTAAACCTAAACCTAAACCTAAACCTAAACCTAAACCTAAACCTAAACCTAAACTTAAACCTAAACCTAAACCTAAACCTAAACCTAAACCTAAACCTAAACCTAAACCTAAACCTAAACCTAAACCTAAACCTAAACCTAAACCTAAACCTAAACCTAAACCTAAACCTAAACCTAAACCTAAACCTAAACCTAAACCTAAACCTAAACCTAAACCTAGGACAAAAATACAGGGATTTGCCACAAATTCCACAAAATAATATATTAAGTTACTTATACAAATAAATTCCACAAATGTCACAAACTTCCACAACTCCTGTTCTATAATCCCTCTCTCCCTCTCTATTACATACAATATTCACAACAAAATTTCCCTAGTGTGGAGAAAATGTCCCAAACATTGTTCACAACTATAGGAATTTTCCACAAATACAATTCTCTGAGCTCCTATAGTATTTCATTCCATTGTACTCCTGCGTGCGCACAATGTTCGTAGCACCTCAGTACAAAGAGAGCACGAGAGCACACTCACCTTTGGGGCTCGAATGCCCACCTAGACACAACTAATGAGTTGTTGCTCATTTCCTTTTGTGTTCCTCGGGTAAAGAAAATAACTTTGTGCCCAAAACAAAACAGCGCCCTTATGTTGGCAGCTTCGTGTTGTCAGTCTTAAAATGAACGTCGGCCATGGTTCACTTGTAAGCGTTCACAACGGATGTGAAAGCCTAAAGAGAGACAAATTTCAAGAAAAAATCGTATAAGCAAAAAAATGATACCAAAAAAATTTATAGAAAAATAAACATGTGTCAACATACAAGCGAAAAAATTACCACATCAATGAAAATACATGTGAAGATATATTGCTTTCAAAATTAATGATATAAACCCGCCCAAAGAAAATACGCGATAAACCATTTTAAGGATATCTGAAAACGTAACTGAGAAAGCAAAAATTTGGAACCAATGGAATAGAAATGTAAACATAAAAGTGTTTCAGGTTCTTTAAGTAAGCTAAAGCATAAAAAGAAGGAAACTTAAAGAATTATTAAGGATAACCACAGTTAAGAAGAGGTGTGTACCAAAATGTCTTTGCTGCAATGAATGTAAAAGTAGTAATACTAAATTTACATATACCCACTACAAAGGATATATGCCAGGATGTGTCAAATGTTAATCAAAGCTGAAATTATGTAGTACTTGTGTGATTGTCGTCTAAAACTGCCATTAATGTGACACTGTGTAATTAAAACAGTACATGGTTGTCGTGACAAATTCGGCATAAATGTAATCTTATTAATAAAAATATATAAGTGAATTTAGCAGCTAACAGCGGAAATGTATTAAGTCATGGTTATCGTAACAAATTTCGGCATAACTTATATCTTATTAACAAAAATGAATAAGTGAATTTTGCAGCTAAAAATGGAAATATATTAAGTTGGTAACGCTTACCGAAAACAGTTTGCACATAAATGTTCTAATAAAAGTTCTAAAATATTAAAGGCGGTCAAAAGAGCAGATAAGTGCATAAATACACAGAAAAGTAGACAGGAGTTCGAAAAAAAAAATTAATTGAATTGAAAATGCAAAAGTGATAAAATAGGATATTTATGGATTTCCAAATGTACTAAGGATTTACTAACGCCGGTATAATTGGATTCATTTACTAAAAAAGAATGGAAAATATAAAAAATAATGCCTTTGGTAGTGAACAATATTTAGTAGCATGTGAATTGCCAACAACTCATCAATAATCAAAAATGGTACAAAAAAACTTGTTTTTTTTAAAAAGGATATATGGAAGGATGTTCCAAGAATCCAAAAACATTCAAAAACAAGTTCAAATATAAAATGCACTGTTGTAGTAACTACCCTTAATAAATTGCTTACCACGAAAACCGCAGAAAACGCATGTGTAACCATTTTCATAATAATTAATTAAGCTTGAACAACAAAAACTGTCATACGCAGACAAATTACCTTTCAAAACACATACAATCTACGTTACAGACAGCAAACAAACGAAACGAAACCATTTACAACACATTCACGAAAAAAGGATATATGAAAGGATGTTCCTAGAATCCTAATAATTAGAAATTAAAACCAAACAGTTCGAAAGAAAAGGTACATCTTACTCCTTAAATAACACGTTTTGTGTCTAAAAACAAAGTCAAATATCCTGGCAATAAAAAGCAGTGTACACAGCTTAAAAGATAAACAATTAAAACCAGATTTTCTAAGAAAAATACATAAGAACAGATTTTCCTGGAATCATATAAACCTCAAAATAGACCAAGAAATTAATTCTTCGAAATAAACAACAACAAAAAACTACAAATTCATAAAAATAGAACTGTGCAAGACACATTCAGTTTTTTTCTTTACATTACAAAATAAACAACTAAGCCAAAAAAAAACTTTAGAAAAAAGATATATAAAAGGATGTTCTTGGAAAACGCTGTACCTTAAGATAAACCAGTAAAAACATAACAAAAACTTTATTTCCTGCCTTTTAAACCACAAAAACTCAAACAAATCTGAAACAATTCACAGACAGAATAATATTCTGTGTCAGAATCATGCATAAATAAATGCGAAATACATAGTATTGTTTACATTAAAAATAAAAGCGGCTCAAACTAAATAGGCGCAAAAAGGATATATGAAGGGATGTTACTGGAACACTAGGAATGACAGAGAATACATAGAACTTTATAAAAACAATGGAAGAGATAACATTTTGTCAGCTTTAAACAATAATAAATGAACAACAACTAGACAATTTTTAGTAAAACCTTAAAGTAAATTACAAATTGATTTACATTTTATATGACAAACAAAGTATGAATAAAAATATTGAAATAAAAAACTAAAATTCCACTTACGGAAATAAAGGACATATGCAAGGATTCACCAGGACACACCAGATTATATAAAATTATGCCTATATTTAATTTCCGTTCCATTTGATAACCTTTTACCGTCTTAATGCACCAAAATCATTATGAGTTTCCAAAATATAACAAAATTTTTGTACTAGACTTATGTAAAAAAAATTGAAAACTTACAGTTTTTATTTGACAAGCAAAATAAAAGTAAAAAATATTCGAAAAAACTTCTAAAATTCCACTTTTATAAAAAAGGACATATGCTAGGATCCAGCAGGACTGGTATATATTTTTATAAATTAGGCAATATTTAACCAGCGTTGAATTTTACTACATTTTAACATCTAAAGGCACAGAAAACTTAAGTAAATTAAAATTAAAAAATATAGCCTCGGTATATACGGAAGCCTCGGTAAAATATTGCCTAGTTCATTTCGAAAAAAAAACTATTTAAACAACCTTAATAAAATACACAAAGGTTATCAAAATTGTAGAAGTAATATCCTTGTTATAAAATTTTAAGTAGTTTGAAGCAAATGCTTCCTGATTTAACCAATCTGAATTTTTATAAATTGTTAAATTAATTCTTTAACGTAAGAAAAAATTTTATGATTAACTTAAATAAACATTACTACATCAACAACTTCATGTGGATAAAGTGATAATTTGGTAGAACGGAATTATCAGAAAAAGGCTATATGGAAAGACGTTGCAGGATTCCACTGAATTTCAAAAATGTTTGCTTAATATTTAACAAACGTTAACTAAAGCTACTTTTAAGCTTTCCAAATCAATAAAAGGTTGCTTTGTAATGCATAAGTGTCGAAAATTGTTAATATGTCGAGGTTTAAAAGCATAAATTTCACTTAAAACAACATCGCCTCAACAAGAATTATATATAAGCAAAACGATAAATCGATAAAAACGTTAATCAGAAAAGGATATATTAAAGGCTGTGACAGGACTCCCATGAATATCAACAATCTTAACGATTATGTAACAAGCACCAAATTTAAAAACCTTTTAGCATTTTCAATAGGCAAATAAATTCTTAGAAAGCACAACAGTGAACGAATTTACAGCAAGGTTAACTTTATAAGTTTTGTTAAATAAACAACACTTTCCTATACATAGTGTGTAAACAAATCAGTAAATCGCTTAAAACGGGTTTTCAGAAAAAGGATATATCGAAGGATGTGAGAAGACTCCAATGAATTTTAACTGTTTGTTTAATATAAAACAATCGTTAAACTAAGCTACTTTTTAGCTTTTCAAATCTATAAACAGTTGCTTCGTAATGCATAAGTGTTGAAAATTTTCAATTCTTGGATGCTTAAATGCATACATTTGGGATCAAACAACATCGCATTACTAAGAGTTATGCATAAGTACAATTATAATTCGATAAAAAGGATTTTTCAAAAAAAGGATATATGAAAGGATGTGACAGGACTGCAAAAAATTTCCAAAATCTTACCGATTACGTCAAAAGCAACAAATTTAGAAAACTTTTAGCATTTTAAATCTATAAACAATGACTTATTAATGCAAAAATGTTTAAAAATTTACAATAGTTCTAACTTTTATCAAATATTTTAAATGTTAACTATATAATTTTTGTTCAATAAACAAATCTTTACTATGTGTACAAACTAATTAATAAATCGCTTAACACGCTTTCAGAAAAAAAGGATATATGGAAGGATATAACAGGACTTTACTGAATTTCAGAAATCTAGCTAATTACTTACCAAACGATAAATTTAGCAACCTTTTAGCTTTTTTAATCTACAAAAGATTGGTTAGGTAAGAAAATTTAAATCTTTTCGACATTAAAATACACATATTTTATTTGAATTAACATCGCTTTACTAAAATTACGCATATATGAAGCAATATATCATTAACAACGCTTTTTCTTTTAAAGGATATATGGAAGGATGGGGCAAGAATTCACTGAATTACAGAAATCTTAGCTTATATTGAACTCAAAATAAATTTACCAACCTTTTAGCCAAACTAATAAAAATTTTCCAAAATATATTATCAAAAAAAAAATTATTAAACTAAAACTTTTCGACCGCTAAAAACATACAATATACTTTAAACAACATCGCCTCACTAAGAATTTTGCATAAGTGAAACGATATATCGATAAAAATCGGGTTTTCAGAAAAAGGATATATGAAAGGATGTGGCAGGACTTCACAGAATTTCAGAGATTTTAGCTAAAATGTAACTAGCAATAAATTCGCCTACCTTTTACCTGTTTAAATCATTAAAAAAAAGTATTTACCAAACATAAAATAGTCAAAAAGTTTCCAAAGTGCATATTAAATATATTTAAACTTTTTTTGCAGTTTCGGAGTTATTCCCTCTGCATGGCTTGTTGGCAACCAAGTGTGAAATCTTAACCATTTCCTACAACTAAGATGTAACATTTTCTCTTTCTCTCTTTAATCCAACACAAAACTTTAGTTTATTACCCTGCATTTTACTTTTTCAGACAACCAGCATACCAAGTGGTTACATAAAAATTATCTTTCAAAGAGAAAGATAAACTCCGGCAACAGACATAAAATTGTTTAAAAGTGTTTAAAGATTAAAAAAAAAACTAAATTAATCACACCACCACAAGAGAAAACTGAACAATAAAGCTGTTAGCCACAAGCGTAATAACGCAGAAAAACCATAAACCGGACATAAAAAAGTATGGTACAAACCATACAATCGGAAAATAATAAAATCTTAAAGCAGTGCAAAAACAAGAAAAAAAAACTTTTAATAGATACACGGAAAGTATAACACAAATCGAGAACTGTATCAGAGCACATATACTATAGTAACTGCTAAAGTGTAACAAATGTCATAAGATAGTCAACAATAAATTTCTTTATCCTAAAAAAACACTACTTTATCTGAGGTGTTCTAGCTGGACAACCTCTTCACATCTCGGCCTGGATATGGAGAACAGGATAATGGCATTTTCATATTTAATAAATGTAAAGTAACAACAGTTGTGTACTACTAATGGCAAAATAATGTATCTGTCTTGCCAAAGCAGTAACCGAGGGGAGGCACATAAAGGAATTAAGTCTTATGTGGAACTATAAAAACCAACAATGTAATACAAAAAAGGATTTACCAGCAAATGACAATTTAAATGAAATACACAATGAAATAGAGCACAATTTATGAGCCATAAAGTAAAACAAATTAAAGCCGCATTTAAATGTTTTTTATTGCATTTCAAATGAGAATTTAACAAAAGGATAACAACAAGGATTATACCATACACTGCAATGTTAATAAAACAGAGAACAAAAACGACAAAAGTTTTTAACTAAAAGGGATGTAATCAGCTTAAACGAATAACAGAGATGTGTGAGTGTATTAAAGAAAATGCAGTAAAAGTAATAAACATAAATAAATAATACACATAAAAACATCTAAGAAGTTGACAGCTAAATTGAATACCGTACACTAAACTCTTTCGGCAAAGAAAACAGAAACGAGACAAAAAATGTAGCATAATTTTAAATAATTCATATTTCGTAAAAAGTCTTTGATGTAAGAGCAACAGGTTGTAATAGCAAAACAACAAAGAATATCTCACGAAAATATTAAAGTGTAACAAAATAAAAGTGAAAAGTGTAACAAAATAAAAATTTAAAACATAAATATTGTTTTTATTATCTGTCCTAACCAACAAACAGTGTTAACATATACATTGCGAATTTATCAAAATATATTAAAATAATATTAAATATATGAGGCTCTTACTTCGAAGCTATTCAAACACGCGGACAGGAAACAGTGCTGACATTAACAAATCCAAAAATATATAGTGTAATAATATAGCTTCCGTGAAACGTCATACAAGAAAAACAAATCTAACCGCTTAAGATACCAGATAAGTCTGTCTTATAGTATAATACAAACCCACAGGATTGCAAAGGATTATCAAACAAAGGTAAGTGGAATAAATTTTAATAAAGTTATATTCTATGTATTCTAAAACTTTAAACATTGCAAAATGTTTTTGATAGTGAGTACTAAAGCTGCCAACTATTAGACAGGGACACAAATTCTGGGTATATTCTTGTTGACAAAGAAGCAACTTAGTTGGGCAGAAATGTACAAAAGACTATCGCAAATGTCCTTAGATTTTGTAGACACAAACTTAACCTAAGAAGAAATAATTTAATAAATTTTTCAGAAAAAGGATATATGAAAGGACTTTCCAGGGCATTATGGAATTTCAAAAATGTAACCCAATATTGTTCGAACGATAAATTTTACAACCTTTAAATATTTCTAAATACAAAAAACACATACATTTTAAAAATAAAAGCGAATTTTTCCTCACATATAAAAAAAAAATAATAATAATATACAATTGTTAGTAATAGCTATTAATATTTAATATGTTATAATTTAAAAGCTTCTACAAAATATTAAATAAGACAAGTTCTAAGGACATTTGTAACATCATCGCGTTTGAAAAAATAAAGTTTTTCTTTTTAAATAAATCTACTTTGTAGGCTACGACGTGTACCAGATTATCTCAAATGGTCTGATATATTGTTTACCAAAACAAAATATTAGCAGGCGATATAAAAAATAATTATCCAGAAAAAGGATATATGAAATGATTAAGCAGGACCTTATTAAATTTTAGTTATTCTACATAATACTCAACCAGCTATAATTTTAGCTACCTTCAACCAGTTTTACATAACAAAAACTAGTATTAAAAAAAATTTTCACCAAACCTAAATGGATTACAAATAATATGAAAATTTCAGTGCGAGGTAACGGCTATAGCTATCATATATGTAATAGATATTATGTACCTCACCACGTCTATAAAAAAAATGTTCTTTAGCCAAAAAGTCTGCTATGTTGGTCTTAAACGCGGACAAGGCTACCAAAAATGTTCTTATATGTTGTATACAAAAATAGAACCTAAGCAGGCGAAATTAAAAACAAGTTTTCACAAAAGGATATATGAAAGGGCTTAGTAGGACTTCATTCAATTATTGAAATTTACCTGACAAATCACAAGTGCATAGATTTTACAAACTTTTAATGTATTAAAACAACGAAATTTTTTTTATCTCATATTTTAAACCCTTAACAAATTTTACAATAAACCTTAGGTAACATTTGATTTTATATATAAATATTTAATGAAAATAAGTGAGTTTTTTCTATTATAACCAAAATGGTAATAATGTTAAGGCTCCTTACCAGGGTTTCGTGAGCATGGAATGAAAGAAGTTCCTTGAAAAATATAGAAATTGTACTTCTCCTTTTCAAGATTTAACGTATGTTTCGCTTAAAAACATTGTTCCACTAATAATCATGTATAAGTCAAACGATAAATTGTTATAAACTGTTTTTAAGAAAAAGGATATATTGAAGGACATAGCATGACTTAATCGTTTATCATAAATATTAGCCAAAATGCAGAAAGTCATACATTTAACTACATTTAACTGATTCCAAACAGCAAAAACGTATATTTTTGAAGTTGCAGCTACATTAATTCGTAATCTGTATAATACAAAAATAATATTTGAATTGTAATGTGGTACAAAACTGTATTGAATCAATAAGTAATAAAAGGAGACATTTTTAACACTAGGGTTTTACAAACATGGTAATAAGAGAAAGTACAAAACAGAAAAGAATTTCAACATATTTTTCTTTCTTTTTCCCCGATCCTAGGATAAAGTTTGCCTAAGAAACATCGCTTTAAAAAGTAAACATCGCTTGCTTACAACTTATCAAAACGATAATCGCTTAAAGCGAATTTTCTAAAAAATGATATACGAAAGGACATAAAAGAACTTTATGGAATTTTAAAAATAATATTCAACAAGTCATACATTTAACAGCCTTAAAGTGATTCCAGGTATCAAAATATTATATATATTTACAAAGTTATCGCAATATTTTAACCGCACCTCATTAAAATAGAATAATTTTAACTAATGATAACAATAGCTATCGAGTAGATAATAATTTTTAGCTTCTTAACTTTAAACATGGCTTGTCAACATGGTTTAATGGATAAAATGTGGAAAATTAACAAAATAAACATCTATATTAGTATGAATTTTTTGGATTTAAATGTTAGTTTGGCTTTAAAATCATCACATCACCACTAAAAATTTAAAAGTAAAACAATAAGTCGCTTATAATGCTTTTTTTAGCAAAAGGACATATGAAAGGACATTGCAGAACTTCGTCGAATTTCACAAATATTACCAAATATTCAACAAGCCATTAAATTAACAACCGTTTACTGTTTTAAAATAACAAAAACATCATAAATTCTAAGTTCAAAAAAATTTTTTCAAAAATTAAATTAGAAATTAGTAAATAAAATATCTAGAATTGATTTCTGTAGTTAATGGTTAGTTTATAAATTAAAGCTTTCTTTTTTATCATGATACAAAAGAAATGAAAATGCGTAAAAAAAAACTCTTCATTCAACTTTTGATATTCTGGTTTAGATGATTTCTGAAAAATATGCATAACTAAAAAGATTTTAACGCTTAAAACAATTTTTTAGAAAAAGGATATATGAAAGGACATAGAAGGACTTCATCGAATTTCATAATAAAAGCAAATTTTTCAACTAATCTTAATAAAATATAAATAAGTTAAGGAAGTTATCTGAGAGCAATTTGTATAGTTGACGAATTGATTAAAACGTGAATGCTTCTTCCCTCATACCATAGGTTGTTTAACCTAATACATATGAAATTAACTAGAAAATTGTAAACAAAAATTCTATACTGCCTTTTTTCCTTCTCGGATTAAAATATCAGTTTTTCTTAAAATCATCACATCACTACAAGTAGTGTGTAAGTAAAGCGATAAGTCACTTAAAACTATTTTTTTGAAAAAGGATTTATGAAAGGACATGGCAGGATTCCATTGAATTTCAAAAATATTACAAAATATTCAATATGCCATGAATTTGACTACCTTTAAGAGATTTCAACTAAAGAAATGTTATATTATGAAACTTATAGCACCAATTTCTCTTAGTCTTACGTAATAGAAATAAGTGTACAAAAGACTTGTGATTGGTATCTCTAGTTATCATTGGTTTTTAAGTAAAAGTTTCTTCCCTTATACAAGGACTGTATCAACATATTACTTAAATGTCATATAGCACTTTTCTTTTTGGAGTTTCAATATAATTTTGGCTTAAAAGTCATAACTTAACTACTAATAACGTATAAGTAAAGCGACATTTTGCCTAAAATCGTTTTTCCACAAAAAGATATATGAAAGGACACAGCTGGACTTAATCGAATTTCAAAAATATTACCAATTATGTAATATTCGATAAATTTTACTACCTTTATGTGATTCCAAATACAGAAAAAGTATATTCTTTACATTTCACATTTCTTTCTGGTATTTAAAATTAAGTTTTACTTACAAATCCTCACTTCACCATTAAAACCTATGACTAAAGCGATAATTCACCAAAAAACGATTTTCCAAAAAAAAGGATATATGAAAGGACATAGCAGGACTTTATTGAATTTACAAAATATTACCGTATATTTAATAAACCATAAATTTAACTACTTTTAAGTGATTTCAAATACCGATAAAGTATATTTTAAATGAGTGGTATCCACAGTTATCATTGGTTTTTAAGTTAAAGCTTATTCTATTATACCAGGATTTTATAAACAGATAAAATTTTACGTTTAACTATTCTTGCTGTGATTTCAATAAAAGTTTTGCTTAAAATTCATCACTTCACTACTAATAACATATAAGTAAGTAATGCGATAATTCGCCTAAAACGATTTTCAAAAAAAAAGCATATATGAAAGGACATGTCAGGACTTAATATTATCTAGTATTCAATAGGCCGTAAATGTAACTACCTTTCAGTGATTCGAAATACCGAAAATGTATATTCTATATATTTCACATTTCTTTTTGTTATTTCAATATGTTTTGCTTAAAATTCATCATTTCATTACTAAAAACCTATGACTAAAGTGATAATTCGCCAAAAAAAACCATTGTCCAAAAAAAGGATATAAGAAAGGACATGCCAGGACTATATTGAATTTCAAGCATATTACCTAATATTTAATAAGCCATAAATTTAACTACCTTTTAATGTTTTCAAATAACGAAAACTTTTATTTTTTTACCCCTTCTTAGTAAAACATAAATATGTTAAATATATATATATATATGAGTAAAATCTATAGTTTCCACAAATGCAAAGCATTTTCTCATATACCTGGGGGAGTTGAGCTGTTTTCAGAAAAAGGATATATGAAAGAACATAGCAGAACTCCATAGAACTCCGGAAATATAACCGATTATTCAACAATCCATCAATTTAACTACCTGTTAGAACTTTTAAACACCAAAAATTTCGTAAATTCTATAACACAGTCATTTATTAATGAGAATTACTTTTTAAGGGCATAGAATCAAAAAATTTCATAAGCATACTGCATTTTATCATTCGCTTAATACTTTATTCTTGTTTATATTGAAATAATACTTTGGTTTTCAACTATTTAAACTGAGCAATCAAATTTTTCGAACGATTACATAGCCTGACCAAGGCATGTAGCCTTTACTAACGTACCAAATTCAAATTCTAACAAA
Organism: Muscina levida; assembly: GCA_964034835.1. Classification (NCBI taxonomy): domain Eukaryota; kingdom Metazoa; phylum Arthropoda; class Insecta; order Diptera; family Muscidae; genus Muscina; species Muscina levida. Next base: position 148,263,132 of record OZ035882.1, read on the forward strand.
GAAATGTTGTTTAAAGGAAAGTTTTTAAGGATTCGATATTATTTTCGATGCAGAATGGAAACTTTATCCAGCTACACGATCTTTGTCTAAATTTACTATATTAGCCACCACACTTTCTATACAAAAACTAAGTATAACGAGAATATAAAAAAAAAAACAAAAAAAATTCTGTTAAGCATCTTTATTAAGTGAAAATTAAATTTTACCTGAAGATATCACTTCTTCTACAAGTTAGCTGAGCTTCATAAGGTCAAATTTTCTACTTTAAAATATATCCGAGATATCATTGTACCATAAGGAAGAGGAAACCAGTCGATTGAAATTGTGTTCTCTTCCATCTGGTACAGGGATATCCAGGACAATGGAAGATCCTTGTCAGAAGAAGGTTTCCATTTAAGTAAAATGCCTCATATAGCTGTAATAGAAAGTAATTTTAAAGTTTATTTGTTTTCGATGAAACATATACAAAATCAACAGGTTGGTTATTTTAAGGACATGCCTACATTGCTGACCTAAGCTCAACCACTTGCCACGTATTGCAAGTGCTTCTTAAAAACATAAATTGTTAAAAACAGAAATTTAAAACCAAACACGTGTTGTTTATTAAAACTGTACTTTAGTGTTAATCTGTTTTTCACAATATAAAGAAATACAGATTCAGTCCCTATTATTAAAGTAGTTAACAAAAAAACATCTTCATGACGACAAGGGACACGTGTCCTGGCTTAGGCTTACTACGAAATGTTACTTAAATTTTTAAAGGTAGCCAAATGATATTTGTGAATTAAACCTTTTGTTTACCTTAAAGGTTACATCAAGGCTTAAAAGGACTTAACAGGAATTTTCTTATGAGTTTGATGTATAAAATAACAATGATTTTTAGCTTAACCCCTATTAAGTAGTTTCTTAGTAAAGTAAATATGAAATGCAGGCAAGGTCACAGATTAGGAGTATTCGTTGCCCTGCCTGCCCTTGTCTTGCCACATGCCGTTATATTTATTGTGATACTTGAGGGATCCTTCACAAGTTTGTTATTGTTTTCTTGGCAACGTCAGAGCCCTTTAATCATTTTAGCTATACAAAAGGATTTCGACAGCTCTCTGTTATCCTTACAAAGTAAACATCTTGAGTAAATTGAATATTTAAATATGTTAATTGTGCCACGAAACAAAAAAACAAAATGTAATTATGTATATTCATTAAGACTCCCCGGAATTAAGTGAAATAAGCTAGCTGCAGGATTTTCTTATGCTTATCTGGGTTAAAGGTTAATTTTGCACATTTCTGACGTTACTTCACAACATTTTTCATAAACCTGATAAGCCACCTGTTATCCTGGAGGCTGCATGCGCTAAGATAATGGGCGTTTGTTTAATAACAAACTGGAAGCTAGGAAGGTTAAAAGTTAAGGAGTATTGTAAAGGATTTTGTAAGCAAAAAGCTCAAGTAGGTAGCAATACAGTTGTAGGAGTTAATAATTTGATGACACAAAAAGACACATAATTCTACAAAAACGGCAGTGATACAAATATAAGGATATGTTGTTTTCATTTGATATGAAATACTTATGAGAAGCTTTGGATTCATTTAATATTATATTAAGCTTGTCTTTAAGGATCAATTCCAAGGACTTGAAAACATAAATAAAAACTTAACTTGAAATATACTGAAGAAGGTATTGTTATGTTGAAATGCAGTAAATGTATTTCTGATCCGATGTCTTTACATACATTAGCATGTATTTGCTATTGCCAATTAAATTTATCTTTTAAGAGTTGTAAGATTGTTTGAGTGACAGCTGGCAGGACATATAACATTGTTTTAACATTAGTCCCAATGACATTAATTTACTAAAAATCAGTCAATATTGTTGTCATTAGATTAAATGTCCTTGTCGTAAACCAAATTATTGTAAACCTTTTTAATCAAGAGTTAACATAAATATCCTATATATCCCTGCTATACCACCTTTGCCCAGTCCAGTCTTCCCTTATCCTACATGTTTTCAGTTTTTAGCTTTCTTTCCATTTAACATTAAAATAACCCTCAGCCAAGTTACATAATTTGCAAGTGTGTTTACCTTAATCAAAAAATGTCAATGTAAAAGCATATCATACTTGTCCAACCAGGCCATCTAGGACATTCAAGGGTCATTTATGTACAGCTGCAAATTAAACAAAAATGTTAGCCATATAAATTTCTGTGTCATACTTTTAGAAGACCAGGTAGAGAATCCTCATGTTTAGTATCCACAAAAACTCGACATGGGGGGGGAGTTATTGAAATCACAGGATTTATATGTAACTTACCCCCATATCTCTATTTCTCTACCACTCGGCGTAAGCCTCTTCTAAACATGTTGTTAATGACTTTGAGGGCTGTGCATCATTAAAGCACCGAATTTTGCATAACATTGATAATTAATTTTTAGAAATGTAAAAAAGGATAACAAAACTGTGACATTGCAAAACGAGGCTGTAATTTTCAAAGGTCGCCAGAGACAGGTAGCGTAGGTAAGGTTAAAATGTAGCAAATTAGCAATGTGGATAATGTTATAAAAAAGGATACGAATGGCAGCAATTAAAGTGGGTTCGACAAATTAGTCTAATATTGGAGACTGAAGCACGATTAAGCATGGGCAGGGAAGTGGCAACAATATTTAATTAAATTTTAATAACCAGAGTGGCCTCCGGTATACAAAAGGACATATGCTTAGGGAGGACTAAACCTAATAGGCAATTTTTTGCAGGAAAATTAAAAAAAATACATATAAAAAAGTTTTGTTTCAGTTAGGAATACGCATGGGGCAGGAAAAAATGAGCAAATTAAAACACATAGGAATATACTCAATACAACATTGACCTATGGAAACGTAGGGATCAATAACAAGCTCAAAGCTGGTCCTGTTGCTGTAAATTGCATGGTTACTCAAAAGAAAGTTTTTCTTTAAAGTATTTTATCAACAAAAACAAAATTTAAAAAAAAAACTGTAAATACTTCAAAAAAATTTCAAGATTCAAATATAATTTACACTAAAAAACATCGCCACTCTAAAAAATATGCATATCACACGATAAACCATTTAAAACGATTTTTTAGAAAAAGGATATATGAAAGGACGAAGCAGGACTTCATCGAATTTCAAAAATATTACCAGATATTAATGAAGCCATACATTTAATATCCTTTTAATGTTCCAAAACACCGAGAACTTTGTAAATTTTAAAATCCAAAGTAACATTTTCACCAAATCTTAAACAAATTTAAAAAAAATTAATAAAAAGGATTTTAGTGATTATTACGGGTAACTCATTTGAAATTATGTGAAAGCTTCATCCGTTTTACCGCAGTTTTGTCAACCAGATATAATGAAAACAAACCCGGAGAAAAAGTTGAAAAAACTCTATATTGCACAATTCTACATCATTAACTCAAAAATCAGGTTTTTTAAGTTATGCCGGTCTTGCACCAAATGAACGATATATTTCTGTTGCTTCTCAGATTTAAATATTAGTTGTGCCTCGAGGACATCTCTTCCCTTCTAATAATGTAAACATATTATGATAAATCACTTAAAACGATATTTCAGGAAAAGGATATATGAAAGGACGTAGCAGAACTTAATCGAGTTAAATAAATATGACTACATATTTAAAAAGCCATACATTTAACATCCTTTTGATGTTCCAAAATACCGACAACTTCGAAAATTCTAAAACCCAAAGTAAAATTTACATCAAATCTTAAAAAAATTAAAATAAGAAAAAAATGTGAATGATTTTTATGGGTATCTCATTTGGCATAATGCCAAAGCTTTTTCCCTTTCGGTGTTTTGTCAAACAGCTATAATGAAGAAAACCCCTGAAAAAAAATTAAAAAAAATTATATTGCAATTTTTTGTTCTCAGATCTAAGTATTAGTTTTGCCTCAAAGAAATCACATTTAAATATTAGTTTTGCCTCATAACCATCACATCCCTACTAATAATGTAAACGTATTAAGATAAATCACCTAAAACAGAATTTCAGAAAAAGGATATATGAAAGGACACAGCAGGACTTCATCGAATTTCAAAAATATTTCCAAATACTCAATAACCCATAAATTAAACTACCTTTAAGTGATTCCAAATATCAAAGACTTGTGTTATACAAGTGACAGCAAACTTTTTTAACGAAAAATTAAAAATTTACAAAATTTATATATAAATCTGTTCTTTTCAGATTTAAACTAGTTTTGCCTCAAAATCATCACATCACTAATAAAAATGGAAATAAATTGCTTTAGACACCTTTATGTAGAAAAAGGATATATAAAAGGACATAGCAAAACTTAAACGAATTTCAAAAATATTACCAAATACTTAACAATAAATAAATGTAAATACCTTTAAGTGTTTTAAAATATCGAAAGGATAGCTTCTTAACTAATAACTGGGTACAAACTAAAAACATTTTCAAATACCGAATACTGTGTAAATTTTCAAACCCGGAACAAAATTTATACAGAATCTGAGTAAACTATAACTAAGTTACGAAAATATGTGTGAGTGATATCTTTAACTATCAATTGCCGCACATAAATGTTGGTAAATAACTTCTTAAGCGAAGTGTTTAAGTTTTTTTATGTTATGCCGGTCTTGCACCAAATGAACGATATATGTATTTCTGTAGCCACCCTACTTATATATAGCAGCACTCATACGTAAATCTGACTTCTGAAAGGGAGGACAATTTAAATACTCTATTCAGGCTCACTCAAGGTATGTGATTTTATTTGGCACCCCCAACGTCACGATTCATTTAGTGACCTATACTTCTTTCCTTACATATTAAATCCGTTACCCGAAAGTTCACATTTGTTCACATTTTAAAGTCTTTATTCATTAAACAACAATCAGTAAGAAATTTCATTTGTGTACCACAAAATCCTTACTACATCCTTTACCTAATTACAAAAAATTTATTCACACTTTATTCAAGCCATATAATTAGCTCACTCCCTACACCTGTATCATCTGTATCAGAACGTCTCTTCTTATTACTTACAATGTTATTACAAAGCAGTAGAAAACAATTTAAGCTTTACCCCAATCATAGCCCAAAATGCACCCTAAACAATTACCTGCTCTTGAGACATAGCCCACCTTTGTCAGCCGACTTAATTATTCTTTTTTTGTAGTTTCCTTCCTATTCTTTGCTTGGCACAATAAACATATTTTAATATTCAATTTATTCAAATTGTTTACATTGTTTGCCAAGATAATATCGATATCCTTAAAGAAAACTTTTGAGAGGGCTTACAGGTGATGTAGCTGAAAATTAAAAACACTTTAAAATGGGGTTCAAGGTTCTTGTTAATGCAATAAGTTTAACGCTATCGAGACTTAAGTGTTAACTAAAGAGACTGTGGCAAAGTTTGAAATTATGTATGAAAGTTGTTGGATTGCTATGTTAAGGTTTATTTAATGTTATTTGAAACAAAGCTGTTATTTGTTAGCTGGGTTGCTGTGAAAGTTTGAAAATTCTGGCAAAATAGGTTTTAAATGAGGTGATGTATTTAAAAAGGGCTTGAAGAAGTTTTTCAATCTATTGTTATAATTGAGGTCGAAGTTGTCAGAGGAAGAAATAAAAAGAGTGGCTGCTAATATGTGGGAGCTTAAAAGAAGATAAGTGAAAGGAGTTATAAGAAGATTTTTTTGCCTTCTATTTCAAAATAAATTATCTGACAAAATTTAAATATTATCAAGTTGTCTGTTTGGAAGTTAAGGGAGAAATATAAATTTGGTGGTCTACTTTAATCGAACGAAATCTCTTAAATGTTCGTTTTTATTAAACCATAAATCCACAAAATTGGAACGAAGTGCGTATGAGTAATATAAATCCGCATAACGTTTATATTACTCATACGTTGTATGTATGTATGTATGTAGCGAGTACAATATGTAAACTCGCTACATAAGTACAATACAGTATGTACTTCGGGTATGGTCGTCATTCAATATAATCAACAATGACCAGTTTTCAACTGATCACAGATGATACAGCCTAGTACCTTGACCATGAATTAGAATTTTTCACCCCCCGATTTGCTGTTGCAGTGTATACTAAGAGAAGAAGTACAGTTACTCATTGTGCTTGAATTTCTTATAAAGTCTACTTTTAGGCACGTTGAGATCATTGCATACATCTTTTGTTCTGGTTTCTGTTTATTAATTTTTCTTCTTCTTAAATGGCAGCACCAAAAGAAATTTATCCATCAGTAGCCGCACGTAGAAAAGTATTCCAAGTATTCGGTCTTTTGCGCTTCGTAGATAGTTCGTCACACCAAGCTTAGTTAACAGCTCTTTCACCTGGTCCATTCATCGGAGTTTTCGTCGCCCCTCCTGCGCCACCCATCGTTTTTATTGCCGAAGACTTTTCGAGCCGGAGCGTTTTCATCCATTTGCACAATGTGTCCAGCCAGCGCATTCGGCCTATTTGAACGCGCTTGACCACGTCGATGTCGCTCATTTTTCATTCGACGAGGGTACTTGGCGTTAACGATGATGGTTCCCAATGTTTTGCGTAGTATTTTTCTCTCGAAGACTTCCAGAATTGATTGATCCGCTTGTATCGTTACCCAGGATTCTGCGCTGTAGAGCAAGACAAGTAGGACCAGAGTCTGGTAGAGCAGGATCTTTGTTCTTCGAGAGAGCGCTTTTTCGTTAAATCGCTTTTAGCGCATAGTAGCAGCGGTTTACGATCAGTACCCGTCTTTTGATTTTCAGGCTGACATTATTATTTTTGTTTATGGCGGAGCCAAGGTAGACAAAATCATCTACCACTTCAAAGTTATAGTCGCCAACGTTCACGCAGCGTCCCAGATGAGTGGACTCTTTGTTCGTTGAAACAAATAATTTGGTTTAGTCCTCATTTATCACTAGAACCACTTCGGCCGACTGCTTTTCAATGCTCGATAAAGCCGCAGTAACATCTCGGAATCGACGTCCAATGATATCTATATCATCAGCATACGCGAGCAATATGTGACCTTTGTTGAAGATGGTACCATTCCTGTTTACTGCCGAGGTCGCAGGACAGACTATCGCCTTGTCTAAAGTCTCGCTTGGTAGAAAATGGCTCTGACAGATTTTTGCCAATTTTCACTGAAGACTTCGTGTCAGTCAGTGTCATCCCGCAAAGTCGAATTAGCTTCGCGGGGATACCAAACTCAGCCAACAATTTCTGTCGTATCGGACTGCCGAATGCAGCTTTGTAATCGATGAACAGATGGTAGGTGTCGATCTGCACTTCTTGGGTCTTCTCCAGGATTTTTCGTACTGTGAATATCTCGTCGGTCGTGGATTTACCAGGTCTAAAGCCACACTGATAAGGTACAATCAAGTTCGCCAGAATTTGCTTTAGTCTTTCACATAACACACTAGACAGGACCTTGTATGCAATGGGTAAAAGGCTAATCTCGCGATAGTTGGTACACACACTTGGATTGCCTTTCTTAAGCACGAGACATAGGACACCAGATTTCAATCAGCGGGCATGCACTCCCTAAGCCAAATCGTGTTTATGAGCTGGTGCATGCATGTTACCAGCTCATCGACGCCGACTTTAAAAAGCTCTGCCGGTAGTGCATCAGCTCCCGCAGCTTCTCTATTTATAAATTACATCTTATTAAAACTCAATCTTGCCGAAGCAAGTTACGAATCTCCACAGTCAGAATCTCCACAGGCAACTCATTAATCAGAGCTATGATGACTTTTTTACTAATATCAAGTATTTCTTACGATATTTATTATAAATTTATAAAATAAACTTTATTCATTACTGCAAATTCTGCTTTAACTGCAATGCTTATTGAAAACTCAGTCATGACATTGAACGATTTCTTTTCATGACTAAAACAGCTTAAATTTTATAGAATATTGAAAAATTGTATTTCCTATTGAAGTTCATTTCATATTATTATAACTGCATCTATCTGCTGCCTCTTCATCCATTGCCTGTTTTAAGGCTTCGTAATATTTCCTAATCTGCTTGTAAATAGCTGCCCTCTTCAACTCTCTCTCTCTCTCTCACTCTCAGTCTCTCTTAGTCCTTCAGATCATTATTTAACATTATGCCCTAGAATCTTTTTAGGATTTCCTCTTACAAAATTATAGCATTCTTTACGGCTTAAAAGCCGTACATTTTATTGTTTATTAGCTTATCATACAGTTCACAGCAATATAAACATGCGTTTTGCTGTGCAAGCAAATAAAACTCCATAAAGCCGATATAGGGGTATTTATGAGGTAGTGTGTTGTTGTTGTTGTTACTGTTGTTTAAAACATTAATTTGGGAAGTTGTTATAACGCTGCAAGAGGGGCGCCAGTATTAAAACAGAGAGAGTGTTGTTAACATTGTCGTTAACAAGGCTTGTGAGTTGAATTGCTTTTGTGTTTTCCCTCACACACATATATATTTATGATAGCATATGTTCAGGAGCTCAAGGATCAGGGCAAAAAGTGCAAGGTATGATAGGCAGTAAATTCTTAATTTCTTGCACAGAGTTTGAGTGAGAGAGAAAGAGAAAGTATGACTCTATATGCATATAAGTGTAAGTGTGATTACAACCTCGTTTACGTGAACGTGCGTGTGTGTGTGCAAGTTCATTTTATGTTGCCACGTAGGGTTATTTGTTATTGTTGCCATTGCTATTGCTGTTGTGCCTTGGCATTAAAACATAAATCAAAAATTAAACCACCGAATAGGGAAACAGACCATAAAAAAACAGCTCAGAAACATTGAACGTTTACGCGATTTTTCCTGCATTTTTTCGGGGTTTTGCTTTTGTTCCGTTTTTCAAGCATTTCACACAAATCTCACATGTTCCGCGTAGAGAGACAGCCACACATAACGCAGAATTCTTATCCGGACTGATGGCGCTCACATATGTACATAAACATGTATGTGTCAGTGAGTGTGAACGCGTGTGTGTTGTTTATTATAAATCAAGCTTATATGGTTAGCTTTGGCTCGGTTTTGTTGTGTTTTGTGTTTTTTTTCTCTCTGTTAGCTATGGTACCATTGGCAAACAGTATTGCCGTAGAGCTGCCAAGTTTTGGCAACACTTGAATTGTATTGTTTCTTTTTTTGTGTGAAAATTTCGCATATTTGAGATTTCCTTGGGTGATTTATGATCAAAGGATATCCGGGCTAACCATCGTAGTGTATGTGTGCATACATAAGTGAGTTTTGCTGGCGAGCATATACGACGAATAATCAAATGGCAAAAGGAAAGAAGATATTTTAAACTTTTCATTGAAGGCCAGGGGATAAAGCTCTCATTCCTAACATAGCATTAAAACTAACCAACTCATGCAACACTACACTTTAGAAGAGGAGGGAGGGACTTTGTGGTATTCCAACCCAGAGTATACAGTTTTATGCGCAAAGCTCACGTATTTTAACCATAACATTATATAAATAATCACTTTTTTGACAGTTTTAGTTGAAATCTTCAACTCTCAGGCCATAAAGGATATGAACGCTTCAATAATTTCCTGAATTATAACAAAGATTTTACCAACAAAGGCCCAAAAAGGCCGTAGTATTAACAAAGCCACTCATACTCACACTTTAGGAGCATTGTTTCCATAAAAATGCTTTGATGGACAGGCGAAGGGAGGTAATGACAGAGGATGTTGCTCAAGGCATAAGCATTATCAAGATTTACTACAAAGTAAGTACTAATGCCAGAAATCTGCAAATATAAGGGGATATTAACTAACTTACTGACTGTCGTAAAATACCTTAAGGCATAATAACTAAGATTATATATCCCACAGACAGCTGACCTCCAACCCTCAATATGTTAGAAAGCTGCAACAATCAGTACGAGTGTGTGTGTGTGTGTGTGAGACTATACTTACTCATATTGCTATATACTGTAGAGTAATTTGTTTGCTTCAATCTCTTAGGAATATTTATACATATGAAGAACTACCATACTGAACGTTGGAGGCCAAGTAGTAATCTTTCTTTAATCCATGGTGTATAATAAAATAAAGGATTTGTTGGTTTTCCAGCTCTGTTGTTATCTCTGTATGTGTTATTGATGAAATTGCGTGGAAAGAATGCCAACAGGCCTTAAAGGATTCTATTAACACAAGAAATATTTCAATATCCGGTTATGGCCAGAGTTTTGTTTTTTGCTCTTTTCTAAAAAAAGGGCAATATGAGAGGAAGTCCTTTTTGTACTTGAGATATGGCAGGGGGGGTTATAAATAGATGTACAGCAGTTGAAAAAGATCGTAAGGGAATGTATTCGTATTCAAAGTACAGATAAAATTAATCATATTATAAGTTGTGCAGTAAAAAGGATACAGAAGATATTTTTGGGTAAAAGGATACCGTTTAAGTACTTAAGATTAAACTGAGAGAATCTAGAATTCAGAACAAATACAAATACGACCACGTTTTAATTCAGTTGTCCTTACATATCAAAGACCTTAAAGGACTCTAATAATCAGTAAAAAGGATACAGAAGGTATTTTCGGGTAAGGCGTTGACATAAAAGAGTACAGCTTAAGTACTTAATATAAAACTGAGGTTCATTTTGGTAGAATTTAGAATTCAGAAAAAATACACATACGACCACGTTTTAATTCAGCTGTCCTAGATGTCAAAGACCTTAAAGGATTATAATTACAAGTAAAAAGGATGCAGAAGATATTTTCGCGTAAGGCTTTGAAAAAAACTATTCAGATTAAGAACTTAAGATAAAACTGAGATTAATTTGGTAGTATTTGGAATATAGAAAAAATACACATACGACCATGGTTAAATTCAACTGTCCTACATATCGAAGACCTTAAAGCAGATATCCTCAAATAAATCTGAGGTTAATTTTGAAAAATTAAGAATTTAGCAAGAATACACATACGACCACGTTTAAATTCAGCTGTCCCACATGTCAATGACCTTAAAGGATTCTAATAATATGTAAAAAGGATAAAGAAGATAATTTTGAGCAAAGCGTTGATACAAAAAGAGTACAGCTTAAGTACTTAAGATAAAACTGAGATTAATTTGGTTAAATTTAGAATTCAGCAAAAATACCCATACGGCCACGTTTAAATTCAGCTGTCCTGTGTGTCAAAGATCTTAAAGGATTCTGAGGATAATAACAGATATCCTCAGATAAAATTCAGGTTAAATAGGTAGAATTTAGAATACAGAAAAAATACACATACGACCACGTTTAAACTCAGCCGTCCTACATGTTAAAGAACTTAAAGGATTCTCTTAACAAGTAAAAAGGATACAGCAGATATCCTCAGATAAAATTTAAGTTAATTTGGTAGAATTTAGAATTCAATAAAAATACACATACGACCACGATTTAATTCAGCTGTCCTATATGTCAAAGACCTTAAAGGACTCTAATAACAAGTAAAAAGGATACAAAAGATATTTAAAAAAAAATACACTGAGGTTAATTTAGTAGAATTTATAATTCAGCAAAAATACGTAAACGACCACGTTTTAATTCAGCTGTCCTACATGTCAAAGACCTTAAAGGATTCTATTACCAAGATATATGTATTCAATGTCCGGTTAAATTCTGAGTTTTATTTGTTTTTTTTTCGAAAAAATTCACTTTGGGTCCTTTCCCTTCTAGAAAAATGGCATGTTGGGTTACAGATAGATACAAAGCAGTTTGATGGGATTGAAGAGGAATGTTTTCGTTGATGGATCGTATATTAAACAAAACAATTGAGAAATTTTCAGCCGGGTAAACTGACTTACATATACCCTCACCAGCAGTAAGAACAACAAATTATTATACAAATTATAAAGTAGGCGGGATAAAACCTCTTAGGCAAAGTACCAGAAGTGTAGAGGGAAAGAGTCGTCATTACCCAAAAGCCGATGAGTGTTCGCCTAACTATGTGTAGATTGGTGCCAATCGCCTATTTCCCTCAGTCTGATATCCCATCGGGCTTCAATAGGAAGAGGTGAGGTTACAATTACAGGGGCGGAAGACACGGAAACACATACCAAGCCGTTTGGGGTGTGCTCCTTCTAGCCCAATGGTCTTCATTGTAGCGATCCTTTGGTCCTTTGTGAGCATTTTCAGTAAAAGAGCAATGACACCCCCTTTTAACTTCTCCTTAATATTCCTTGACCAATTTGGCTTCTAATGGACCCCTAAGTACTTGGACCCGTTGAGAGCTTCAGTACCACACCTTTCAGTATCGGTGCTCTGAAGTCCCTGAAATTTATTAAAAATATTAATCGATTTCTAAAGTGGGCGGTACTAGATGTGTATGGGAGGTACCAGATGGGGCGTGGCTAGATTTCCAGTTTTTTCTCAAAAACTGTATCCTGTTACTGGTTTATTAAATAAAGAATTTGTGTACGATCGCGTTGGATTTATTGATATTTATACTCCATCTCTAAAGTGGGCGGAAAGGTACATTTGTGTGGGAGGTACCAGGGGATATTGGTATTATTACTCAATTTCTAAAGTGGGGGGAATGATGTATTTATATGGGAGCTACCAGAAGGGGCGGGACCATGTAGCCCATTAGCAATACCGTAAGTAGTTTTGGAGAAATATTACCTCGTGCTAAATTTCAAAGCATTTAGTTGCGTCTTTCGAAAGTTATCGTGCGTACCAGCCGGACAGCCACACAGACAGACAGACGGACATGACTCTAACGGCTTAAAAAGTCATGAATCGAATTTGACCTAAGATTACCTATGTGTTACACTTTTGGGTCGTATCAAATGATATATACCCTCCTAGACGTAGGGTAATGGCATAAGAAACTACATTAACTTATATATCAGCTGTATTTAGTACTAATTTTAACGACCCAGCTGTCTTCATGACTATTATGAATGACATTTAAGTGTTTTACCCTCAAAATCCAATAAGTCAACTTCCGTAGAGTTAACATGAAAAAAACACCATAAACAACATCCTCATTCCTATAAAGTTGTTATGCCAGTCTTAAATTAGTTAACCTTACAAAAAATCTATGCCCCTTTTTCTCTCTACAGCATATCGCTACCATGACTACTCAGTTTGTTTTCCCAACTGTTTCTCATAACATTAATAATTCCATATTTAGCATAAATACCCTAAATGGTAATTGGATTGCTACAAAAGCTTAACATAATAGGGAATACATAAATTCTATCTACTTGACTCTGTCAATAAGTCCATAAATCTTAAAATGTAAACAAAGAAAATCATTTAAAATGGAATTTTAATAACACAATCCCACAATCCCCAGTCAGACAGTAAACAATATGTATTATGTAGTATACTTTATGGCTTCGTTACCTGGCAAAGGTGTGGATGAGAGTATAAACTGGTAGAACGGTTGCTGTTGGCTGTGCAGCAAGGTATACTCGTATTTTAAGTATTGTGTCGAGAAATTGTAATTGTATTTATTTGCAATAATAAAACCACTTGTATTAATTTCAAAGCACACTTTTAGGCTGTCTGCCAAAAATAACAATTGCAGGCAGACAGGCGAACAAAACAATGTCGCCGATAATTACCAGACAATAGCAACATTTTACAGCAATTAGCTAAGGATATTAAGGCTATTTTTGCTAAGGTTTCTTTAAGTAGGTAATAAGATGGAAATTGTAGCAGATAATTGCTAAAGAAATTATTAAATTGTATGAAAAAGAAGGCGTTGTAGAAAAATATAATAGTAATCAACTATTTTTTTAATTTATTTTTATGAATTTTTTATGGTAAATTTTTGTGTGAAATCGTGCAAATGTTTTTTTAAGGTAAATAAGCAGCAAAGGAATTATTTGCTAGAAATTATTTGCATCAGGTTTGCTACTGCAGTGCACAATTAAACATTATAACACAAAAATTTTTCGTAAAATAAATTCTAAAAAAAAAATTCGCAAAACTAAAAGTCCATTGCACCACCGCACCATTTTTACTAAATTTTGATGTCAGTCGTATCCAGACAACACATGTTTTTGCGCCTCCATGCACTTGTACTGGCCTAACACATCCTGCAGGCGTTGTTAAAATATTGTAGCACAAAATTTTTCTAAAAATTAACCCTTTTTATTTGCGTATTAAATTTAAAAATTCTTCTTATAATCAGCATTATAATACCATCTTCTTACCTACCACCTCCATAATACTAAAAAGTCCATCCCTTTTGCAGCCTACTTTAAGGCATTCACACAACAACAACAACAACAAAACATGTAATCTTCTTCTTTGCCAATATGTAATCTCGTAATACTTTCCCACTATTTCTCAATATCATCTTTAAAAACTGGGTGTTAATAAAAAAACACCCCTCCCCCTCCCCTCCTTTAACTTTAAAATCAATTTAATGTTCTTCTCCATTGCATACTTTTAGGAGATTACATCGCCTTCAGCCGGTAAATGAATATGAAGCACTTCTTTTTTTCGCTGTAACAAATATATTTTTATATCCTAAAAAAAAACCCTGAAACCATAAAGGTTATAGGTTCAATTATGCAGGGTTCATTTAATATATTAACCGTATCCTTTTTTTGCACAAAAATACACAGTACAAAAATTATATACTAAATTGAAAAAAAGGCATAGAGAGGGAAAGCGATAATGTTTTTAAGGGGTAAACAATCATAAAGCCATTATACAATCAAAATTGTTCATACATGATTGAGTTTATACGAAGCAGCAATTATAAGCCCAAAAAGGGATATCGTAAGGGGACTAAAATAATGAAGAAGATTTTGTTATGCCTAGGCAACTAGGCAAAATTCAGGAATTGTATATGTTTATGAGGATGAAATGAAGCATTTAAGATATTTATGTCATAATTTATGAGGATTGTGATTTTTTTAATCAAAAAACAATATATAAGAAATTATAATAACATTTATGAAGTATGAGTAATATTAAGTTCTTACGATTAAATTGATATCACGTATACGTAGTGATTTCACATGACATTTCGTACGTTGGGTATCCGAGGCAAGTAGATGTACCCTGCAAAGGGAAAGGAGGAGAGAATGGCAAAGATATAAACGGGAAGGAAGTTATCTACGGGTCCCAAAAGCAAGGACCACCTACCTTAGGGAACTTCCTACTATCCTATCTCACAGACATTTTCAATATAATTACAAGATAAAATGATAGGTACCCATCGCAAGAGCAAGTACCCAGGAAAGGGAAGGAATGAAACAATGTAAATGGCAAAAGGGGGGGGGGGGGAGGAAGTTTCCTACTGAAGGCAGTCCTTGCTTTAGGGTCATGTAGGCACGTAGGGCCCCTTAAGGAAAGAAAGTTATTTTCACCATTCTCTCCTTCTTTCTTTCCCATTTCTGGGAACTCGGAACGGCTACAAAGAGGATGTTTCATGGTATCTATCAGCTATGGATCTATCCCATTTGCCTGTCAGGTGCCTGATATTACAGGGGTCAGTTAGCACTCCACAAGTCAGTCCTCAATCAGGCCAACCATGTACTCCATCGGGTTCTGCTATATATAGGCCACAGCGACCTAGCAATAACACAGTCGGCTCTGGAGATCCAACACCTGCTTGTTGTTTTCCATATCTAATTCTCCAACAAGCCAAAAAAGTTATAAATAGGCGAGTGAACATATCGCAGTGATTCATGATCAGCTTTGGCCAATAAGTCAGCTGATTCCTTACCAGGAATTCCTCTTTGATTTTGCAGAGTTTAGAGTTGATTGCCTTTAATGCACCATGGCTATACATTCATATCGTTATGCGCCTACCACAATAGCCTCCTCGTCTTTCCGCGTTTGTATGTAGCCCGAAAGAGTGAATAATCTGCATGTCCTTGCTGTACACAGCAGCTCCTGTGTCATGTTCAATTTCCAATACGTCAGTAAAAACAGAAATGGAGTATCCGTAAGGAGTCCTGCCGCCATTTCCTTCTAATCTTTCCGGAATTTCAACATCAACTTTACTGAAATGCGCACGTTTCATCAAAAATCAGTAAGGTGTAGCAGATAAAAAGGTCGTCATTACCCTAAGCCGATGACTATTCGCCTGATCATGTGAATATTGCTGCCAATCCACGTTCCCTCAGTAGGTGCAATATCCTTGACTTACAAGTCCAGGGGCTGTGTGCTCCTTCTAGTCCCAAAAATCTTAATTGTAGCGATCCTTTGGACCTTATTGACCATTTTCAGTAAATAACCCCTAGTTATGTAAAAGTTGGCTGGACTACCTCAGTATATAGTCACGTTGTCATTTTCGGGTTGGGATGGCAGCTTTTATCTATAGATTTCCGGCACGCATAAAGGGCACTCACATAACTCCTTGAACTCTCCTCCATATTTCTGGACCAATTTTGCTTGTGATGGAGAACAACACCTAGGTACTTCGACTTCGTTGAGAGCTTCAGTTCTACACCATTCAGTTTCGGTGGCCTGAAGTCCTTGACCTTATATCTACGGAGAAAGACAACACATTCCTTTTCCAAAGAGTTCAACTCTAACCACAAGTCATCGTAGCACCTTTCAAAGGGCAGTTTTATCACACATCGTTGTAGAAATTTTCCACCTATCATGATGACCACGTCGTCCGCATATCCTCATTGAATGATTTAAGTACTCAGTTTAGCCATAGAACTGTGGACAAGGCTCTGCCTGGTGGTGTTCCTCTAGTAAATAACCTTACCATGCAGCTTCCTCCAAGTTCTGAGTTGACGACACTGTTTCCCAGCACACAATCCACCAAATTTACTAGCGGCTGCGATACATTAGAGTTCTCTAGAGAGTTCCTTAATGTGCATGATCACATTATTGAAAGCCCCTTTTATATCCAGGAACGCAGCTAATGTGAAGTCACCTCATCTCAGATGGCGTTTCGTAAAACCAACAACGCCATGAAGAGAGCTCTAAACTGACCTTCTAGCAATGTACGCATGTTAGGAGATGCTCAGAGTGTGTCCTTACATATTAATTAATCACTCTACCCAATACTTTTGGCAAAAAGGATGAGAGGCTCATTGGAAGGTAATCCTATGGAGAGGCATAAACCAAATTTTCCGATGACAGCACAGATCTTTTTCTTCAAGCTGTAGCATAAGTTCACCATGCTTTTCATGGATAGATTCTTGCAGCTCAGTCAGATTGGTCAGGCTGAGCTGCAAACAGCTCAAGTTGCAGCATAAGTTTATCATGCTGTTGGATAGATTGGATAGATACTTGATGACTTTCGTCATCAGCGTTTTATGTGTTTGTTCGTTTTATTTTTTCTTTGTTTTTTGTATTTCTTTGGCCTCTATAAACACAGGGTAGGAGAAAGTACATCCACCCCTGTTATGGTAAGGACTTGGTAGCTAAAAAATATTTCTAAATTAGTGAAGTTCCGTTAAAATATAATATAATACCACTGACTGCAAACCACCCCACATAACACTTCTGATTAGTTGATTCGGTAACCTTTGGATATGCAGCTTTTAAGCTTCGATGGGTCTCGAAATAGGCAGCGATGCGGTTGCCCTAAAATTAACACCGCGATATATCTTAGGGTAAAGCAGCATGTAAGACTCCATACATCGACAAGATCGTTACCTCCGGTGGATGAATTTTAATTAGTAAAGTATTAAAATTACTCATACGTATCAGCAGTATGATAAATTTTAATAGCTCACTAATTAAAATTACTCATACGTATCTGACATTTAGACACATTTCAAACAATGGTATCCTATATTTTATAGGAATTTTAATTAGTACACTATTAAGATTACTCATACGTATCTGGAGTATGAGTAATTTTAATAGTTTACTAATAAAAGCTACTCATATGTATTTGAAATTAATATTAATCATACGATCTTAAGACATATATCAAATATGCCTTTCCTATTTTTTAAAGAGACGCATAGTTACAATTTGTCAAACTTTCCCCAGTATCTTAACTTTAAGATATATATCCACATATAATTAAATTCGTTTTCCTTAACGTTCGTATTAAAATCTCTCTTACAAAAAAACTTCCTATATTTTATACGAATTTTTATTGGTACACTATTAATATTACTCATACGTATCTGGAGTATGATATATTTTAATAGTTTACCAATTAAAATAAATCATACGTATCTGGAATTAATATTTATCTCACTATCTTCAGACACATTTCAAACATTGCTTTCCTATATTTAATAAGAATTTTTATTATTAAACTATTAATATTACTCATACGTATGTGGAGTTTGTGCAATTTTAAGAGTTTATTAACTAAAATTATTCATACGTATCTGGAATTAATTTCAATCACACGATCAACCATTTCTTCTCTATATTTGATAGGGATGCGTAGTTACAATTTGCCAAACTTTCCCTAGTATCTTAATTTGAAAATATATATCCACATATAATTAAATTCATTTTCTTTAACGTTCGTATTTAAATTCTCCTTTACAAAAACCTTCACTAAAGTCCTCTTTAAGCTTTAACTTGCCTTTTTCATTGAAATCTTTGTTGCCTATTTGCAATAGTTTGGTTACTTTAGCAGTGCAATCTGCGTATTAAAGGCTACATTATACATACACACACAGCGAAGTACTTTACCCTTGATAACTGTGAACATTAAGTGCAATACTCGAACCACCCTGCATGGTGGGCAGTGCTCTTTTGTTATGTTTTCACTCTCACACATAATTAATGACCACAGATGTTTTATTGTTTCATGGTTTGCCAATTTCCTTTCGAACTTCAATTCATTTCCCATTGACCCAATTTATTCTTTTGGCTTCAGTGTTGTTTCTTTTTTGCATTACGGGTTTCTTTTTCTGCAAGAGCAAATAGCTGGACGGGAATTTATATTGGCTGTGATGATGTTCATTTAAACGATTGTTCTTTTATGCATCATTGAACTTGCCACTTGCGAAGAAGATTGTGTCGAGTAGTAGTGGCAACATTACGCAATGGACATGAAATCATTGCAAATTGTATGCAAATCGTTGCCCTTCTGTACAAGTTGTTGACACTCCCATAAAAAAATAGTTTATCGAATGGAACTTCCACTGCCATTTACAAAAACTGTAATGTCTTCTCCCTGGTTAGAAGTTTGTGTTGCCTTTATTTTTCACAAAGATTCTCTGAAGTACGCAGGCAAGTCAGCTGGTACTGCCTTGGGTGGCTGTCATTTGTTTTCGAATTTTCCAATTTGTTAAATGTCTGCTGGAAATCTTTTAATTTGTTCATTTGCCAGCCAGCCAATACCATTTGTATTGTCATTGTGTTAATTTATTTATAATTATATTGAGGATTTTAAATAAATGATGGCAATTTAAAACGTCAGGCGTTAATATCCATGGCAGAGAGGACAAGCAACGAAAGGACGAAAGGATTTTTGTAATAACAGCATGATTTCATTAAGTTGAACTGTAAGTTGTATTAACATTATGCCAATGAGAGGGAGGACAAAAATGTGAGTGAATAAGATACGTATGAGTTTCGTGGTGATACGTGATGATGCCCAGAGCAAAGTGTATTTTAAAAGCTTTAGTCCAATGAACTTTTTACTAAAAAGTTTCAGAAATTATAGTGAAAAAAAAAAATACCACAAATAAATTAAAAATGTAAAAAATTCAAATATCCTTTCGCTGGATTACTTCGTCCATAGTCTTGTAAATTGTCACATATTGAATATGCAATTAAATTTACGTTTTGGTAAGTATGAGTAATATTATTTCATATGTATGCCAAATAAATTAATCATACGTAGTCAACTTGATATTGACACCATGGGCGTATAAGTATTATTAATACTAACATTCCTTAGTTTTTACTTATAGTACCACTGCCGTATACGTAATATTATTTTGACTGCTTGTGTTCTATAACATTTCTATTTAAAGCGTAATGAACGACATCGGGCAACTTTAAAGTGTATACAAAATCTATCGTAAATCTGTCTAGACCACATAAACAAACAATATACTTTATAGTCTCCTTAGTAAATGCACATTTTTTGTTGTTACTTCTTTTGTAAAATTGTGTATAATATATTATTACTTTACATTTTATAAAAGACACACATATCACATATCCTTAAACCATGGTGGTACGTAAGACCACCATACCCATGAAGTTCTGTTGGAAAATTTAGTGGCTCTAAAAAAATGTATGCTATCAATGGCCAAAAGGAAAATGTAAAGTATATTACAATATATATAAAACAACAATTTGGCAGCTATACCAAAACCGTCTAAAGACACAATACTTTGTTTTTGTCCAATACTTTGGGCACGATTTCAAATCCAGGCCATGGTTTCATAAGCTCTGGGGGGCTATAAAACTTGAGGGTTAGAGCATAGGTAGAACAAAAAGACAATAACCAGTCAGAAAAATGTCATAATATTGAATGTAATATTCATAACAATGTAACCTTTTATGGTTCAGCAAAAAAGACACACACACACAAAAAAAAACTTTAAATGAGTTTTTGCCACACAAAAATGACACCTGGGCTGGAATATGAAAAGCGAATGAACTTTGTAGGTAATCTTTGTAAATACTTTGGCAGTTTTGGTATTTTGTTCGGTCAACTTTGTTGTTGGTGTTGACAAGAGACAATGCAGTTGAAAAAATCCGTGATTCAACGGAAAATCTTTTAAAGTTTAACAGATTTTATCTGAGTGAGCTGGACAGTTGTGTAAGTGATGGGTACCATGGGGATCCTGACTACATGCGGGGCATATATAAGGGACGGCACGGTCTATGTGGGACCAGTAGGCGGTGAGCCTGGTGCCCCATTCCGTTCTTAGTTGTGCCAGCGCTACTCTTGTTTTCCACGGCAGGGTTTTCTCAATTTCTGTTATAGGCGCTGGACTTTGTCTGAGAACGACATTCATGCAATGTAAGCATGTTAGGAGTTGTTTAGAGTGTGACGGCTTAAAGATGTCCTTATATATAAATTAATCAATCATCCCAACACAAGATCGTTACCTCCGGTGAAGGAATTTAAATTAGTAAAATATTACAATTACTTATACGTATCTGGAAATAATATTTATCATACGATCTTTAGGTACATTTCAAACAATGCTATCCTATATTTTAGAGGAATTTTAATTAGTAAACTATAGAAGATTACTCATACGCATCTGGAGTATGAGAAATTTTAATGGTTAACAAATAAAAATTACTCATGCATATGCGGTAATCGGTAACAGTGGTATCAATGACGTGTCTATGAACATCGTTCAAAGTTGCTGTGTACGAAGTACGATCCTGCACATAATTTTGTATGCTCTCCTTGTATAAACAAAGGTCCTTTCTGGCATGCCTTGGGGATCATCCATCTGTATGATGTTAAATATGTGATGACTCCTTTGGTAATATCTCAGTAGCAACTGTTAAGTCAGCATGACATTATGTTCCTTGCCTGCAAGGACCTTCGTTTGAACGTTGGTGGTGCTCAGAGTGTATTTCTTTAAATATATCTCCACTGGGTATCACTCAGCGAAGAAGACCAAACGGGAGCAGCATAATTGACCACTGACCGGCCAACTGTAGGTAACCAACAAGGTTTCTTTGTCCATACCCCATGTGCTGCCGTCTAGCGTTCTGGGGACAACCCTACAGGCCGTCTTGCTACTTGTCAAAAGTCTTGAGGAACTCCTCCTCCTGTCCAGCCACCTAGCAGCAGCTCGCCACCAGCATGGATTCCATAAAATGTAATGAACCACCACACCATTGACCGTCTTTACCACTCTCACCAGATATCACATAAATAAAATCAGCAAGGACCTTGTGATAGGACACTCCGAGTGGCACTGAGCTTGTTTAAACCTAAAATTATCACCAGTGAAGTCTTCGGCAACACTGTTCAGCAATGCGATCCAGTGAATGGTAACCTGAAATTATCACCTGCGAAGTCTTCGGTAACACTCTTCAACACCTGGACGGAGGTTACGAAATTAAGGCGTCCTAGTTGATAGAGCCCTAATACCGACTGTGAGCTTCCCAAAAATATTGAGGGTCACCTTTGAGGACCTTTTTTCTAATTCGTAATATTTTGTAATTGCAGTGGCATGAGCTTAGGAGGTGAACGACAGTCAATGTAGTAGATAAAAGGTCCGCCAAGGTGGCCCCCAATATATCTGGCATACGCTGTTATAAAAACTGGCAAATTGTTATTAATATTATTCATACGTCCATATTTGTTTAATAGATAAGATGTATCAATCATACGTAAAATAATTAATATTACTCATACGGCGAAGATATGGCATATTGTTTCATTTTAATAACCACTTGCTCATGATATCATTTATCGAAATCTGCATGCACTCCAAGTGTTTGGACTTGTTTTAACCCGAATTATCACCAGCGAAGTCTTTGATAACACTGTTCAGTACCTGGATGAAGGATGTTACGAAATGTAGGCGTCGTTGTTGATGTAGTCCTTATACCTAATGTGAGCCACCGAAAAATATCGGGGTTCACCATTGAGGACCTTTTTTCTGCTTCGCACTATTTTGTAATTGGAGTTGTATGAGCTTAGGAGGTAAACAATATATCTGGCATACGTTGTTACATAAACTGGAAATTTTTTTATTAATATTAATCATACGTCCATATTTGTTTAATAGATAAAATATATTAATCATACTCATACGGCGAAGGTATGGCATATTGTATCCTTTTAACAACCACTTGCTAGTGATACAACCTCGATAATATTAAATACGAAATCCACAAATTTTTGGTTCAAAATTTGTAATGAATTGCTTAAATATATGACTATTCGTGCACATATACTGCATATCAATCTTATATTATACAAGGTCTTACTTACAACTTCAACTTTTTTGCGAGACAACTGCTTCTCTTTTTTCCCCAATTTTCCATAGCTGTTTCTCTGTTTTAAAGACAAACAATAATTTTCCCTGTTGTTTCACCAACTGTGTTTATCTTCGAACTTTATTGACTTTTTTCTGTTGTGCATTGTGCCGGATATCAACAAAATCCTGCTGATTATAGCAAGTGTTTTTTAATGTTCTCTGTCGTTTCTTTTTATACCAACAATATTTGGCTGTAACACAAACTTTATTACCATGTTTGCAGTTAAATCAAGTCACAAACTTTATATGAATTGACCCAGTTTTAATAATAGTTTACTACAACTACTCTGCTTTTCCATATCTCTCCTTTTCCCAGTTCTCTTACAACTCTTTAGCTTTTTTCAGCAAATTTTTATATCTGTCGATAAATTATTGATTAATTTACCATATTTTTCATATGAATTATTGTTAATAAAACAAGCCGCGGTGATGGTGGGACTGTGTAAGTGCTGCATGTATGTGTGTTCATGGCGCAAAAACCTCAAACAGTCCACTCTCTCTCTATCTCTCCCTTTCTCTCTCACACAATCACTTTGCTTTTATATAGATGTAAATTTAATGCCCAGTGTACTTTTGTGCCTTTGTGTTGGTGTTCGTGTGCGCACAACTGTTTGTTAATTTCCTTTTCCGGTTTCCATATGACAGCCAAAGAGTTCGTTGGTCGTTGACTCCCCTTCCCTGCTGTCGTTGCATATATTTTATTTTGCGTTGCCTGTAAGTGTGCTTGTTGTACTTTTATTTATTATAATCACTCAAATAAATTTGTTTGTATGGAAAATATATGTTACATGATTAACCATGTACGATTTTTTTTGCCGCATTTTCATTCGGTTACAGATTCAATGATGTGAGAGAAATTAATGACGAGCCAACGAATAATAAAAAATCAGGGCGGAAAAAACTTCAAGAGCTGTGCAAGGCAAAAAAAAGGATTATTGATAGTTTTTGAATATACAGCTGCAAAGATAAGGCCATGATTCATATGGAAAGTGGTACATGTGAACATTTAATTGAGTTGCAGAGAAGAAACAAGTGGCAAAAACAGTAAAATACTGCTGGGCACTTAAACAGCCAACATGTATAATAAATCATAATAGGATCAGGTTTTTCAATAGTGTAATTTAAACTTAAACTTTCCTAGTTTTACGGCCATATTAGTTTTATTAATTTCTGCCATTAGCAATGTCCTCTTGGCAAATTGTACCACCTTACCTTAAACCTCATCCCCCTGAGAATTGCTCACATGCTCACTTGCTTTGTGGAAAACAGCCAATCCAATTTAAAGTTTTCGTTTTCTCCTACAAAATTCGTTAACATATCACCCGCAGTTTTTCCTTGTTTTTGCACCAATATTTTGGTCAAAGGAAAAAAAATAAAACTTAGGGACTTAGAGAAAAAACTCATAAATTTTATACACATAGCCCACGTTCGCCCACAAAACTGCTCTGTTAGGAAAAGTGCCAAAAATACGAAATGTGAAACTATGGAAAACTTTGGCCAAATACTAGTAGTAAAAGACATATCGCTACCACAAAACCGCACACACATGCACGCACAATGAGCTAAAGCCATATCAAAGAAAAATAAAATATATAAATGAAAAACTTTAACAAAAATATTTTTTCTGGCAAAAGAGATGGATATGGCTCTGAATTGGCTGGAATGTAAATTGGCCAGGGGTGTGTGTGTGTGCATGCAATGCAAGTGATTTGTGTAAGTGTGAACAATATCGTAAAGTTTCCATTTGTGGTGAACGAAAAATCTGTTTTTCGCGACCCTGTTTAGGTTGGCTGGCAGTTTGAAGAAGACATATTTTACATCACGAATAGCAACAACAAGAAAAAACAAACCACCCAAACAGCAACACAAATAAGTGGCGCTGGTAAACGCGTCTCTTAAGCTTGTATGGTTGCCTTTGTTTGCGTATAGTATAAGCATAAGTGCACGCGAAAAAAACTATTAAACGGTAAGGAGAAGAGCTAAACACATGTAAATGGTAAGATGTATAAAAACTCAACATACACGAAAGGTCTAGAGAGAAGTTTAATAACATTAAAAGTATTTAGCATAAAAATAGGCAACAATTATATGTAATAGCTAAGAAAAATAGTATGACAAAGTATGCCATAAAGAAGACAAAATAGAAGTGACTTTTTTTTCATTTTAACTTAATTTTTTCGATACGAATAAACGAAATATATACATTTTACGATATAATGTAATTGCACTAAAAGTATGCTGTGCTTTCGTGGTAACTGCGTTTATACCGTGTCATATAGTTAACCAAGTTTATATGCATAGACCAAAACTCAAAGAGTAGCATCTGCAAAAAAACAACAGTTTTTTTTCTACCTGTCGGTTGTTTTATCTATAAGATAGCACTAATACCTTTTTGTACTTAAAAAAAGACGATGAGCTGCAAAATGAATATAAATATTACTTATACTTCCATATATTTTTACTAGATAATGTTTATGAATCATTCATAATTCATTATGTAAGAAGCCAATCATAAACCTGAGGTCTAGAGGAAGTTTAATAACATTATTAGAGTTTAGCCTAAAAGTAGGCAATAATTATATGAAATGGTAAGGAGTGGATAAATAGACAATCTGTCTGCCATAGTATGATATAAAGGAAATGAAGTGTCATTTTCCAACCTTAACTTAATTTCGTCGATATGAATAAACAAAATATATACATTTGACGATATAATATAATTGCACCCAAAAGTATGCTATGCTTTCATGGTAACTGCGTTTGTACCTTAGTTTCTTGGAAGCCAGAAATTGTACATAGCACAGACCAAAACTGAAAGAGGCTTTAGACTGTAGCATATGCAACAAAACAACATCTTTTGTCTACCTGTCGGTTGTTATATCTATCTATCTATCTATCTATCTAGAATGCACTAAGATCTGCCATGTGCCTTTTTGTAGTTTAAGAAAGTCAATAAAATGTAAAATTAATATTAATATTACTCATACGTCCATATCTGTTTAGCTGATACAGTTTAGTATATAAATTATATTAATTATACGTAATTCAATTAATATTACTCATACGACGACTATATGTTATAATGATTCCTTTAAAGGCAGATTTGTTAATGATATCAGTGAAATAGTCCAAAGTACAAAACCTGTATCTTTTAAGTTTAAAATCAAACTTATTTGACCAACCATGTATAAACAGGTATACTCTAATTGCGCTGGACCCGTTTAGAGTCCATCTAAGGAACATCCTAGCGGTAATAACAATTCACTGGTCAATTGGAAAAAAGAGTAAGAGGTGAAAACTTCCGTACAACGATTTTTGTAGTAGCTTCAATAATGAGGAAGAAGTGGAGACCGTGTCATTGTCACTACCTTGCTTTTGCTTAGATATGATAAGTTTGGTCATCAGAAATAATGGATTTTTTCTGCCTGTCAGTTGTTTTATCTATTAGAATGCACTAAGACCTTTTTGTACTTAAAAAGAGGTCGATTAAACTTTGATATTACTCATACGTCCATATCTGTTTAGCTGATAAAGTTTAGAAGATAAATTATATTAAGCATACGTAATTCAATTAATATTACTCATACGAAGAAGATATGTTGTAATGTTTTCCCTCAAAGGCAAATTTGTTAATGAGATATCAGTGAAATAGTCTAAAGTACGGCATTGCACCAAAAGTATGTATGCTTTCATGGAAACTGTGTTTATACTTTGGTTTCTTGCAAGTTAGAAATTTTACATAGCACAGGCCAGAACTAAAAGAGGCTTTAAACTGTAGCATCTGTGAAAAATAATAGATTTTGTCTACATGTCGCTTGTTTTATCTATTAGATTGCAATACGACTTTTTTGTACTTAAAGATAGTCAATGAGTTGCAAAATTAATATTAATATTACTCATACGTCCATATTTGTATAGTAACTAAATCTTATCAATCATACGTAATTCAATTGATATTACTCCTACATCGATGATATGTTATAATGTTTCCCCTTAAAAGCAAATTTGCTAATGATATCAGTGAAATAGTATAAAGTAAGAAACCTTTATATTTTTAGTTCAAAATCTAAAATATCATACCGAATACAGTATGAATAATTGGTGTGAAAATGTAAATTGGTATCAGAATGGCAGCTACTCTAGGACCTAAGTGATCTATGCTAAACGCTGCTGCCAAATTAACCTAATCTAAACATCTAAAAAACACAAATTGTTACTACCTGTCGAATTCATAACTCGTACATTATAATGCATTAATAGTTAAAAACAGTAAAACAACTGAAAAATGTATATTACTCATACGTCAACATTTGTTTATCAGATAAAATATATTAATCATACATAATTTCATTAACATAACTCATACGACAATGATATGTAAAAGATAAAGTCGCTACTGATACCAGTGAGAAGCCAAAATTTGTTAAATATATGAACTATACTCAATATACGTTATTTAATTAATATTACTCATACGACGACGGTAAGGCATAATGTTTCCTCTAAAGACAAACTTGCTAATGATATCAAGAAGATAAGAAATTAGATGTTTTTCTTATCTTTCACAAATTTTGACTACCTGTCGAATGCATATCTCGTGCATTATAATGCATGAAAATAGAATAACTAAAAAATTAATATTACTCATACGTCAATTATATATTGTATAAAATATATGAATCATACATAATTCAATTAATTTTACTCATACGACAATGAGGCAAAGGCGTACTAGCTACTGATACCAGTGAGACGTCAATATTTGTTAAATATATGAATTATATTCAACATACGTTATGTAATTAATATTAATCATACGGCGATGAAAAAGCATATTGATTCCTTTAAAAACAAACTTTCTTATGATATCAAGAAGATAGCCTAAATTTCAAATCATGCATTCGAATGCACTGAGATATACGTGTGCACAGGGAAAGTAAATGAACTTCAAAATTAATAGTAATATAACTAATACGTCATTATTTTTTTAATAGAGAAAATATATTTATCATACGTAGTTCGTTAAATATATAAACTATATTAATCATACGTAAGATAATTAACATTACCCATGTGACGATAATGTGTTATAATGTTACCTGTAAAAGCAAATTTAGCTAATGAAATCTTTTTTAAAATAGACTGTGACGTGGCATGTGCCTATGTATACTTAAATAAAGTAGATGAACTGAAAAAATTAATATTAATATTATTCACATGTCATTATTTGTTTAACAGAAAAACTATATTAGTCATACGTAATATACTTAATATTACTAATACGACGATGATATGTTATAATGTTTCCTATGAAAGCTAACTTGCTAATCATAACATGGAATTGTTAGTCTGAAGTACGAAACCTCCTTTAAAATAGACTATGACCTGACATATGCCTATTTAAACTTAAAGAATGTAGATAAACTGCTAAATTCTTATTAATATTATTCATACGTCAATATTTGTGTAATATATTAACAAAACTAATCATACGTATTATATTTAACATAACTCATACGTCAATGATTCGACATCATTATTCCTTTAAAGAAAAACTTGTGTATGGTAACAGTGAGATATCTATAAATACGAAGCCAACTCCTTTACATTCACCAATCCGTTTCAAACTTTCCATACTCCTCACGCTGTTATATTTTAAAAGTGAATATACTACACTTAGCCTACGGAAGGCTAACGTCTTGTTTACCTCTGTTTGCGAAACTCAACTACATCTGGTAGTTACTATAGTGTACATGATGTTCCCTTGATTCTATGCTATGCTCCCCTTATATCAAACACTATTGCGGCTTTAAGATTAATGGGCTCTTTACTCGGCATCGAAATGTAAAGAAACAAATCGTTATTCTTGCTGAGCCAAAAACAAATGTAAGGGACTTTGATAAAAACGTGAAAAGAACACAATGTTTTAAAATACATATTTTTTTTTTGCCAAGTCTACATCTCTACTTTAAGACTAAGATTGAGTAGAAGGTAAAGCGGTTTTAACTGCACACTGATTGCTTGATTGACCTTGATACAAAAGAGGCTAACAAAGAACTAGTATCCTTTTTGTGAGGAAACAAAAGACAAAAATCCCGCAAGTTAAAGACAAACAATTTTCAATGAAATGACAAAAGCCATATAGAGCCTTCATATGGTTGCGCCGCTCTAACCATTGATTATGTCCTGTCACATTAAATAAACCTCACAATTTCTCACAGCTTTTGCCCAATGCCTCTCTGTCTATCTCACTCAAGTTATGTGAACGATGTTAAGATGGCTTTTCAAAAAATCAAACAACAAGCACTTAAGATAAAACCATCAATGATACACTATGACGACTCTAAGACACATACTCACATTGGCATCACATATATAGATACTTAAGGCATTTGGGCAGTTTTTCTCCCACGCTCTTTTCGTCTTACTATCCAGTGTGTATGAGTGTGTGTCATGTGTGTATGCCATTTGAAGTTTCGATTTCCTTTTAGATTCTGATACTTCATCCGTTGTATAGACTTGAGACATGAATACCGTTACGAGACTAAACGAAAACCTTGTAATGCTTATGACATGATACTTGTACTTGTTATTACAAAGTGCAATTGTTTGGCAGGCAAAAAATATCGCCAGCAATAGGTTTTCACTATCTGTGTAGAAAAGTTGGGTTGTTAGCACAAGAACAGCAAGACAATGTAGAAAGTTGGTAACCCAATTTTTTTTTTGCAGCACCAAAACGTTAAAACTTTTTGATAAAAATTGTATTTTTTACAACTTTGTGGAAATGATGTCAGTGGGGAGTTAAAAAGTAAATGTCGTCAGGCTTGAAATATCTAAAACTTGTTACTGTAGACATTTAGCAGTTGATTGAACATTTGACAGAAATGATGTTTTTGGAGACAAAAACCTAAATGTTAGCTGACTTCCGTAGCAGAAAATGATTACTTTATGTCCGGTCAAGTTTTGTTTTATACAAAGTATAGAAATAGGATAAATGGAGTTTTATGTTTAATTCCCTGAAATATAGCATAACCTTCGGAAATGATTTCCGGAAATGTTGCCTATAAAAACTTGCTAATGATATCAATGATATGATCTAAATTACGAAACCAGCATTAAAATGCAGTGATATGTGACATACTCCAGGTTATACTTAAAGAAAGTAGTATTATTCCTACGTAAATTTTGTGTCATAGATTATCTACATTAACCATACGTAATATAATTAATATAACTCATACGACTATGGTATGACATAATGTTCCTTATAAAGACATATATTGTTCGTTAGCATGGATATCAAGGAGACGGTCTGAAGTAGGGCATATTAATTCAATATTGAAATTTTTGGACTATAGTGGTAATTTCTAAGGTACGTATCGATATTTATCGATATCGATATGTTATATTAGATTAAACCATCTTTATACAATGTGTAATCAAATTTTAGCTTAATTTTAGAGGAATAGTGAATTATGTCGTTTATATACATATCTACAAATATTGCCCATAAATTAACGATATACATTTTATAGCACAAACTTTTGGACCTCAGCGTAAACTATATGAATGTGTCTATAACGTGAAGTGAAATTTTGTGGCGGTTTTTGTACAGACAGTTTCTTGCCAATGTTGAAAAACATCGTATAAAACATATGTAAACCATGCTGCATACTTTTAGGGTCATTGTCAATCTTCGAAAATGTTGCCTATAAGTTGGGCATACAAATTAAACCAAATAATACAACTAGTTGAGTATATCTGTAACTTATACTATAATTTAGTGGCAGTTTTATTGGGGCAGCCGTTTTGCTAATATGTCAATACACCACATTCAACAAATGCATACATATTGCCTCATAGTTTTAGGGGCATTGTTATATCATATTGGGCCGGCCGTGGCACCCCATGAATGAGGTATGGGATAGCTTCTCGCGTTGTTTTGAATTAACACGCTTTCTATTTTACATTCACAACTACCGGCACCTACTTGTTTATCGACGAATGCGAACGTCAATGTTTGAGAAGCTTTTACTAGACATGCCGATTGACACGACACTTATATTGCGAAGTTGCTGGCCGGCAATGAAAGACAAATTTATTTATTTTATTTTATAAATCGGGCACACAAGTTACATAACCGTGCTATATTTCCTTTATATACTTTCTGGAAAATTTTTGCCTGTAATCAATTGCTGCAGAATCTTAGGGGCATCGTGGACCATGGATCATGAAGCCAACTATTGTTGAATAGAATTATAACACAAAGGAATAATTTGTTGCCTTTGTTTATAAGCAGCAGTTAACCAATATTAGGATACATCCCATATAAAAAATTATACCAAATGCTGCATAAATTTAGGAGTGTAGTAAAATCAAGCCATTTATATACTTCCCCGTAAAAAGTTGCCTATGAATTGTGCATTCAAATAACATATCAGAGCTGCTGAACACAAAAACTGCCATAATTTTAGGGGCATAGTTAAATCAAGACGTTTATGTACTTTCACAAGTTACATCTCGCAACTGCTAGTACTCAAACCAACAGTATGGGAGTTTATCTACGACAATGAGTACCAGTTTGTGGCAGTTGTTTACAGAGAGCAGGTTACTAATACTAGAATATATCACACACAAAAAATATAGAACACTTTCTGCATACATTAAGAGACATAGTTAAAGCAAGCCGTTTATATAATTCCCTGACAAATTCTGCCTACAAATCGGGCACACAAGTTAAGCGAACTACTGGAACTCAGAAACTACATAATTTTAGGGGGTTATTTAAAAAAAGCCGTTTATGTACTTTCTGAAAAAATATTGCCTATAAATTGGGCATATCAAAACAGCTGGACCTCAAAAACTAAAATATTGTTTATCTATGGCAACGAGTAACAGTTTGTGGTGGTTTTTGCAAGGTAGCAAGTTGTTAATATTAGAATATATCACATACGATTTGTTTAATGAAGTGTTGCCTAATTTTAGGGTCAAGTTGAGTCGTATCCATAACGTTGCCTATAAATTGGGGATATAAATTATTTATCTAAACTTATAAATCTCACTGATATTTATATTGAAATAAATCTAAATTATGGTGCAAATATTTCGTAATGTCTTCTCAAGTCGAACAACTGCCCGTATGAAAAAGTTCAGTGTGGTCGCGTCGATCAGCGACGGCATATGGTATAGAACATAGGGCACAGAAATTGAACCCCATCGATTCTATTTATTAAATACTAGGTAAAGATGTTCGGAGACACATTTTCAACAATGAATCAACCATGGTCCGGTCGACCTAAAACTTCAAGGAATTCATAAAAAGGCATCTTGAACAACCAACACTCGAAAGCGTTCTTGCGCCTTAAATGTCCGTCTTAAATGAGCAGCAATAGCATAGGGTATAGAACATAGTGCACCTTAATTGAGCCGCATCGATTCAATTTTTTTAAAAATAGGTATAGATGTTCGTGGAGATAGTTTTGACAATGAATCAACCATGATCCGTCCAAACTAAAACTTCAACAGCTAAACCAAGTCTATACACTTGCGTTTTATTGCCTTAAAGTCCTTCTTAAATGAGCAGTAACGGCACAACGGCATAGAACTGAAGGTCCATCGATTTAATTGATGAGAAAATGGGTGCAGAAGTTCGAGGAGACGGATCAACCATGATCCGGACGACCTAGAAATTCAAAGGATTCCGTGTAATAGCGTCTGTTTGAAAACAACCATGACTGTCCACTCAAAGGCGGTCTAGTTTATTAAATGTTCCCAGAACAACAGAATATCTTAAAACGGCATTCTTTTAAAGATTTGTATAGAAATCCTGATAAAATTCTAATGGTTCAGGAATTAAAGAATCAAGTTTATGCTTACAGGCTTTAGTTTTCTAACGAAATGATATAGAAGTTCAAATTTGAATAGTAAAAAGACTTTTTGACCACTGAGGATATAAATTACATACCAACCTATCTGAAACCCAGTGTTAATGTTAAAACTTAATTTCCCTTTGCACCCCATGAATGAGGTATGGGATAGCTTCTCGCGTTTGTTCTGAATTAACACGCTTTCTATTTTTACATTCACAACTAACGGCACCTACTTGTTTATCGACGAATGCGAACGTCACTGTTTGAGAAGCTCTTACTAGACATGCCGATTGAATCGACACTTAATACTGCTAAGTTGCTGTCAACAACATTCGAGGGGAGCCGACAATGAAAGAAAATTTTATTTAGGTTTGAACCTGCGATCTCCCGCATGGTAGTCGCGTGTTCTAACCACTATGCCACGGCCAGTCCCTAATATGATAATATTATTTATTTTTAGCTGCATCTGTATCATTTCTCAATGTCTGCTGTGGGTTAAACCCTCCCCACTTTATAATATATCACATACAACAAATATAAACCAACTGCAGCATAATTTTAGGGGCAGACAAGTCTAAGCAAACATTAACATATGTATTTCATTTCTTAAAACAATAAATTAAATATTGAAACTGCTGCGAGGTAACAAACACAAACATCTTACATTCTTGCTTATGTTTCTTAAACTACTCACAACATCTCCCCATGCCTGTACATTAGGGCGTTTCACTAAAAAAATGTTGCAACTCTTGAAGCGGAATATTACAGCTTGTGATCTAAAAGAATTTCGAAAATTTTTTGGGATTTTTTGAAGATGGGTATGGGGTCGCTGAAATTGATTTTATCAAAAAAATGAGCTTATGGAGAAAAAATTTTATATTATTTTTTTCTGGTGCTTTTTGTTCATACAGCTAAACAATTCTCTTAGCAAGGATCCGATCCCACGACAAAAAAATTATAGGTGTGAAAAATTATTATATTATGGACCACTTTGATAGTCTTAAAAGTGAAAAATTATTTTTCCTAGATTTTAAACCTCGATAACTTGAAAAGTTTTCAAAATTTTTTCAAGATGTAAAATGCGTTAGAAAGATAATTTAGATACCTTTATTTTGGTATATATAAGTTTATATCTTACTTGTGAAAAATGTTGCAAAAAATAAAAAATAGACAAAAAAAGATATTTTTATTTTTAAATTCACACTATTTGAATTTTAAAATATTTGAAATAGGCCCTTTTTAAAATGTATCAAAATTCATAATGCATAATTTTGAAACCTCAAACAGTAAAAGGGTTTTTGATGAATTAAAGTTGCCCACTTCCTTTTTTCGAAAGATACACTTTTATCGGAAAATGATGATGATTTTGTTTCTTCAAAGAAAAAGCTAGAAAAACTATGTGTTGTGAATGATTTATCAGAAAGAGGCGTGGCGTCGACTACAATATATAACAAAAAAATTACAAAGAACGAGGATGATTTTCAAAACTTATTTATTAGAGTTGATAACAATCAAAAAATTATATCTAATGTTAACAAAAATTTTATTGAAAAAGCTCTTAAGAAACCATTTTGAAAATACTTCCACAGTTGTTCCACATTTAGTGGTTAATGTATTGTAATTTTAGATACAAATTTACTTTTTAATTTTAATTTGTTCATTAAATATGTTGATTTTGTTTATTTAATATCTTTTGATTTTGTATGGGAATACAAATACATTGATAATATTTTTGATATTTTTATTAAAGCAATGTATTTTAGAAGTTTTTTTTTTACTTAACCAAGAACGAAACATAATGAAATTCTTTTAATTTTCATAAAATTTGATAAATAAAAAAAAATTTCTCAAACTTTAATTTTTTTCTTATATT
This sequence comes from Muscina levida, assembly GCA_964034835.1. Classification (NCBI taxonomy): domain Eukaryota; kingdom Metazoa; phylum Arthropoda; class Insecta; order Diptera; family Muscidae; genus Muscina; species Muscina levida. The sequence continues at coordinate 148,297,733 of OZ035882.1, forward strand.
TTTCTAACAAGTAAAAATAAATCTATGCACCGAATGAAAGGTAATTTAAAGACCTTTCCAACGCATTTTACATCTTATAAAAATGTTGAAAACTTTTCAAGTTATCGAGGTTTGAAATCTAGGAAAAATAATTTTTCACTTTTAAGACTATCAAAGTGGTCCATAATATAATAATTTTTCACACCTATAATTTTTTTTCGTGGGATCGGATCCTTGCTACGAGAATTGTTTAGTTGTATGAACAAAAAGCACCAGAAAAAAAATAATATAAAATTTTTTTCTCCATAACCTCATTTTTTTGACAAAATCTATTTCAGCGACCCCATACCCATCTTCAAAAAATCCAAAAATTTTTTCGAAATTCTTTTAGATCACAAGCCTTAATATTCCGCTTCAAGAGTTGCAAAAATCGCAAAAAACGCGTTTGGTGAAACGCCCTACTGTACATTTCCATTAACCATAGCATACTTTCAGGGTTGTCACTTTTGTGACTTGGAATGTTATAAGGATTTATAACACATTGCTGCAACATTTTCGCCTCCCCCTTATTCGTTTGACGTTGACGTTTATAAATAATTCATTTATTTCAACTTATCAACATACTTGATTGCTAAATTCATTCGAATTTTTATGTAAAAACTTCGTTGGCCCAGCTCTGCAGAGTAATAATATTGATGGTATATCATAGAAGGAGGAGGAAAAATTCTATGCCATAGCGTGGCGTGTCAACCCAACACTTGAGCGGGGCTGGCATTATAGCCAGCTGGATCAGTCGGTAAAGCGACATTTCCTGATTTTCAAAAAACGTATACAGTTTTATGGTTTCATGTACTGTAAGCAGAGAGCTGTGTAAAAAAAGCACAATGGAAAGCGTAAAGAAGGCGTTTGTGCAAAGTAGCGGGAGTAGATATTGTAGCAGTTGGGGCATCAAGGGAGACAGTCACATTATCATTACAAACAAACAGTTTGTTGACTTTCGTTTGACTTTTATTTGTAAAGATTTTTTTTTGCGCTCCGCGAATAGACAACCAAATGACAACATGAAATTGTACTCTTGCTCCAGTTTTCCTTATCCCTATGGTGAAAGTCAGTACCAGGCATATGGGGCAGCATATGAACTAAAGCTACAAAGCACGAAATGTATTCAGTTACGTGCAGCGTATAGACTTCTTCCTCATTACACGCTGCTCTGTGGTTTCTTTTTCTTTTGCTCCCGCAACACAATTGAATACGCGTACATACACATACACACTGAGCTGGAAATGTGCGGCGCATATTAAATCTACTTGTTTTCGGGTATTAATTAATGAAATACCCCTGCAACAACAACAACACGAGAATCGAAAGAATACACGACAACACCAACAGCAGAAAACTGAAACTAGAGAAATAACAAGGAAACAAACCAAAAAAAAACATATGTATTACATTTCCTTGTTTACACGTGTAAAACCAGCAAAATTCATAAGCGAGCTGTTGAATTTTTAAGCGATTTCATTTTATATATTTTTTTTTGTTTGAAAAAAACTTCCAGGTTGGCTTTGCCAGTGTACTCGACTCGTTGAACCCCTACGCTATTTAATTTATAGAGAATACGTGCTCATGTCTTCACATACGAATATATATATATATACGACTGTTCCGTGTTGTTTTTGGCAAAAACTTCTATGCTCATGGTATGTGCATTCATGACATGTAACATATGTGGCTTATGACCATAACTTATTTAGATAACATACGGGAGTATTAAATTTTAAATTAACTAACATCGAATAGGGCTGGTTTTATTTTGAAAAATTTATGGAGTACTAATAAACATAACGGCCGGTCCCCACGAAATTCACTTTAGTTATGTTAGTTTAATAAACAGCTCAAAAAGCAATTTGGGAGAATGTTGAAACTATTATACGTATTTATTTTATAAATTTTGTAAATTATAAAGAAATGTATGTTCCTTCTATTAAATTTCAATGAATACGGTTTGATAATGTCCTATCGTTGGCTCATATTGAAAAATGTCGTTTGTTATGACCGTAATTCAAATTCTGGTAGCATAAAGTAAATATAATGGATCTTGTTAGCCTTAACTTCAAGATCCTAGCTTAAAATTTACCAAGTTATTGCAAACGAGTCCAAGATGCCGAACACGGCGTCAAATCGATTAAAAATGGTCAATATCTCCTCACCACAAGCTGCACGGGTCTGACTACCGGGAAACGAGACGACAGGCGAGATATATAGTAAAACTGTAGAAAACATTCAATCCAACAAATGTAAAAATTTAAATTCAACATCTCTTGGCATATGGTAATTTGTTATATAGGGAGTGAGGGCACCGAAAGGGTCTCTTAGCCCCATATACCCTCTAAATTCCTCTGAAGTGTTTTCGTCAGTCTTCCGAAGAATCTTCTGTCGTGTCTTAGCTAATAATTTGAAGAATCTCTTGTCGTTTCTTTTCCACTCTTCTGAAGTGTTTTAGACTTTCCAGAACGAGTCTAAACAGAGTCTTCGCTAGTCTTCTGAAGTGCTTTCGCTAGTCTTTGGGCCAAGTCTTTCAAATGAGTCTTTAACACCATCTTCTTTAATCTTCTGAAATGCTTCGCCACTCATCAGACTGCGTAGCTTCCCTAATCTTCTGAAGTTGTTCGCCAGTCTTCAGAAGAGTCTTCCCTATTCTACAGAAAAGTAATAGTCAAGATCGCGTATTCGTCAGTTTTTTGAAGTGCTTTCACTAGTCTTCAAACTTAGTTTTAACCTTCGCTATTTCAAACGAGCCTTTCATCCCATATTTTTCAATCTTCTGAAGTTCTTCGCCCGTCATCACACTATTCTTCCGCCTTATCTTCTGATGTGTTCCGCCAGTCTTCAAATGAGTCGGCAGTCGAGACTTCCGTATTCTTCAAAGCGAGTCTTGATCGCATCATCTTCAGTCTGCTGAAGTGTTTTCGTTAGTCTTCAGTCCGCGACTTTACCTCGCCAGTTTTCCGCCGTATCTTCCCCAATCTACTTAAGTGCTTCGCCAGTCATTGGACGAATCTTCCGCCGTGTCTTCCCTGATTTTTTTAATTGTTTTACCAGCCTTCAGACGAATTTGCCGCCGAGTCTTCCCTTTTCTTCAGAACGAGTCTTGACCGCGTCTTTTGAAATGTTTTCGTTAGTCTTCAGACCGAGACTTCACCTTGTCTTTGCTGTCAGTCTTCCACCGTATCTTACCCAATCAACTCAGCTGCTTCGCCAGTCATTAGTTGAGTTTTCCGCCGTGTCTTCCCTAATCTTTTGAAGTATTTCGTCAGTTTTCGGACGAGTATGCTTCCCAGATCCTCAGAACGAGTCTACCTTCCAGTCTTTCCTATTCTTCAGAACGAATCATGAGCACGTCTACGCCAGTCTTCTGAAGTGTTTTCGTTTGTCTTCAGAACGAGTCTTCACCTCGTCTTCGCTATTCTTCAGACGAGTCTTTCACCTTATGAGTCTTTCACCAGTCCTCTAAAGTTCTTCAGCCAGTCTTCAGACCGAATCTTACGCCGAGTCTTTTCTATTCTTCAAGATGAGTCTGTACCACGTCTTTGTTAGTCTTCTAAAGTTTTCATATTTGGTATTCTTCTAACGAGTCTTTCTCCATATCTTTCCCAGTCTTCTGAAGTGCTTCGTCAGTCTTTAGACGTAATTTCTATCAAGTCTTTGCCATTTTTCTTAACTGATTTTGCCAGTCTTCAGACAATATCTTCCGCTCATTGAAGTGCTTTAGCCAATCTACAGACCGTGTCTTCGCTAATATTATGACGTATTTTTGGCTATCTTCATATATTCTTCTGAAGTGATTTCGTCAGTTTTTAGACCGTGGTTTCGAATATCTTCCGTGGTGCTTCGCAAGTCTTCATAATCAGTTCCTCGTCACGTCTGCGACTTTCTTCTGAAGTGATTTCGCCAGCCTACAGCCCTAGTCTTATGTCATGTCTTCTAAAATTGTATAAAGTGCTACGCCTGACTTCAGACGAGTCTTCTATATTTATCTGAAGAGTTTTTGAACGTCTTCAGACCGTGTCTATGCCAATCTATGAAGTGCTTTCGCAAGTCTTCACATCATGCTTACACCAGTCTTCTGAAGTGTCTCATTTAGTCTGTAGACGAATCTCTCGACGTTTCTCCTTTAATATTCTGAAGTGATGTCTTTAGTTTTCACACGAATTTTCATTATTCTGCTGACGCGTGCTTTCCCATCCGATGTGCTCTTCGTGATTCTTCCGGCTTCAAAAACCTCCAGCTGTGTTTTCCTGAATCTTCTGCGTGTGCGTCATATCGCTCAAAAGAATTGCTAAGTTCTGAAGTGATTATCAAAGCCTACCAATGGACACAAATTATAGTTCTTTAAGACCTTGGTAGCTATAAGCGATCGCACGCACTCAACAATATGGTTTGGTGCTTTTGTGAGTTCGCACAAAAAGCGTCAGTGCTGTCGAATTGTACACGATGAAAGTTCTGTGCTATCCCATCAATCCAATACTCCAATATTCTCCCAACAATTGTTGAACATTGGTACGCTATCAGTATTTGTATCTAGTGTGCTTGTGTGCGTTCGCACTAAAAGCGTCAGCTCTGGCGAGTTGTAAGCGATGGAAATATTGTGCCCTCCCATCAATTGTGCTCCAATGCTCTTCTAACAATTGTCGACCCTGTCTGTACTTGTTTCTAGTTTTGTGTTGAATGCGAAACAAGCGTGTGTGTGGTCTTGCTGTCATAGCACTCAAGCAGCGACTGACTAGTTTGAATCAAACACAACTTTTGAGTATGTGTGAACTGCCGATCGTGTTTTTGTGGAAAACTCGATTATTGCCAGTCTCGCGAGGCTTTGAGATGCCTATTACTGCTTTAAGATAGTAGAATAAGATATATGAATTTTCCCTAGCCTCGATTTTGTTAGTAAAACCCACATTAGAACTACCGAATTCCATAGCTACCCTCTCTGCCACTACATAGAATATATTTCTGCGGTGAACCCAGACGGACATTGCTTAATCGTTATATAAGTATGCCCTCATCCATATATGTGAGAGTTTAAAAAGCCAAAATCGGTGATTTGCTCTTGGGATGTCATCATTTAATTTCTGACTAGTAATATTAACAGGACTTATAGGACATTCGCAAATTTAAGATAGAGGATTTCGCTCTTCTTCTACAACCCTTATCGGAATTTATTATGCTGTGAACTTGTGGAATATTTAAAACCACTTTTTTTTGGCAAATTTTATGCCCAAAAATAAAGAAATTTGATTTAATTGTGTTTAAAATGTTCTCTGACACAACTTCAATCTTCTTGAGTGTTATGAACAACATACCCAATATAATTATTTTAATTAAGTTTTCGTTCTTTTCCACCTTTCCTTCCCATTTCATCCAACATTTCATTATATGAGTCCCCTCTCCAAATGAAAAGTTATTAATGTTGTAATTTCATTTGCGTTACCACAAAGGACTGGTAACATTTGGTTTTAATATCATTAAAAGTAAATTGGATTTCGCCTTAGCCAAAAAAAAAGGTCACCCCGCGGAAATCAAAAAACAAAAATCAAATACCAAATCAATGAAATCCAAAGAAAAAAACTGTAACCATTATAAGGTGATATTTAAAACGACATTACTTTGATATCGTGCTCTTTGTATTGACAAATCATATTTCTCTGCGAGGGAGGACGAAAAAATCACATTAGGACAAATAACATTAATGATTAAAGGAAGCTGGAGAGAAAAAGATTTGTTGGGAGGAACAATTTAATTCTATGTTTTTGGCAAGGCAATATTCAGTTCCCTTATAAAATATTAAATAAATAATTTTTCTATTTACTTAATATAAAAAAAAAATTATGTTATATGCGTGAAAAAGTTCCTGTGATTTTTATTATGCATTTATTTAAATTTTTATTTTTTTATTTTAAGTTCAAAAGTGTGTTGTAGCTGTGCCATGTTTGTGTAGATTTATGGTCTGTGCATAGTTTTTTTTTTCGAGGGTTTTTATTCTTATACAAAAACATCTCTTTTTCTAGCCTGGTGAACTTTTTGTGCTCATGTTTTTAGTGGTATGCGTATTCTTGTTTTTTATGTGGATGCTTTTGTTTTTGTGTTTGTGTTGGTATTCATTTTTGTGTTGTGGCGTTATTTTTTTCTTTATTTTAACATTATTGAATATATGTTTGTTAAACTAAATATATATTTAAAACTTTTTCGCATGTTTTATTTTATTTGGTTGTTCCCCTTCGTTGCACGACCATTTAATACAATTTGTTATTTTGTAATGGCAAAATTTGTTTAAATTTTTTTGTTGTTTTTTCATTTTTTTGTCAAATGTTGGTTGTCAATGTTTTAAAATAAATTGTTTAGCATTTAACGGTGTGACAGAGAAGGGCAATTTATTTTTGTTACCTCAATTTATTAGAAATTGCAATACAATTTCATGGTTGATTGGAAATTGTTGAAATGATGTAAATCTATACATATATATGTATGTGTGTGTGTGCAGAATTGACCCATGTGCACAATTTTTGTAAATCTAATGAAATTTTAGCATATATTTGATATAAATTCTAAAATAATTTAATTGAAATATCTTTTAAATGGATATGGTCAATTGATATGGGGCAGAAGGTCTGACCATTGGCATATAATGTATAATGATGTTTCATATTAAAAAGTTATATTATTGACAAATTGCAAATACCTCCTCCAATTTTACACTTAAACACTCAAATACTTTTATTTAAATATAATATATAGGGCGGCAGCGAAATGTATATTTTATTTTTTTGCGGTAATTTAAAAATGTCCGACCGGAATATTGTGAATATTGGGTCACTTGATGTAAAAAATACATGACTGATTTTTAATCAAGATCGGACAAATATTTCCTGTGCCCTAAAGAGGCCAAAGGTCAGATTCTTAGTAAATCCTAAGTAAATTCTAAGTTTTTTTTACATATGTTGGAATATAGAATTGTATTATTTTCTCGCAAATATGTAATAGTCAACTATTTATTTTCTGACTGGGTTGCAAATAGCCTGGTTATATGTCTACTTTATTGTAAAATTTTCAAGAAGACCAAACTATTATTATTGTTTTTACACAGGCTTTATTTAAATGGGGCGTTGCGGAGCCCTGGCTGTAATTCATAGTGCACCAACAACACATACTAAATATCAGATTTATACCTCTTATAGACCATGAGTTAGAGTCTTTTAAAGTTTCAAGCTTTATACCACACCCACTGTTCCGATCCAAGGTTGAATATTCGATGCCACTCTGATATATGTTTTTATAAGTATACCAGCTGGCCCGGCAAACTTCGTCTTGCCTGCAAAGTTGTACCGAGCGATAAGAACACAAATAAAAGATGTCCTAAGGGAAAGTGGTCTAAGAGCTGAAGCCTCTTACACACTTACCATATTTTATCTGAAGCTCAAACGTTAAACGTTTTTTTTAGGATTACACTAAGTATGTGATAGGGAAGGCCGTAGTCAAAAATTTAATTTCAAATGTTGTATATATTCAAGATCAGCTTACATTCTGTTATTACTACTCGTTCTTATTTTTGGCAACAGACAACACAAAGTTGTTCAAATCTAATCAGACCCATTTTTTTTTAATCACAAATAATTATATTAATTTCGGTCAAGCCGTTTAGGATAAGCTTAGTGACAAACACCGAAATAAATATAATTATTAAGAAAAACAGGGAAAACAAAACAACAATTTTGCTATGCGCTCTTTGACCACAGATGTAGTAGTGCTAAATACTACCAAATCTATATCTTCACGACTTAAATATATTTGTGTCAGCCCACCTCCCCTACTGATCGAAAATAAACACATCGTTTGTATATTATCATCATCAGTGCAAAGTACTTTTGTTGCCTCAAATTTTATAGCTCTGAGGCTAAAACTACATATGCCACGCCCTTCTGCCCATTTATCGAATGCAAAAGTTTGGTCTGCATCTACATATCTGTAGTGTCAATTACTATTTTTACATTGAATTTTATTTGCAACGCGTATTTCGTCCAATTCTCAAAAATAAAATGTTTTTATCTGCAGTGCCAAATCATTTCTGTGCATCCATTTTATTTCTCTGATCCAAACAAATACATTTGACGCCGGCACTTTTGAGAAGGACTTCTTTCTTTTGCCTCACTAACTCATTTATTTTCCATAGTAAGAGATGTAATAAATTTTTATATATATAGATAAAAAAAATTAACATTTAGGGGGATGAAAAATAGATGTTGATCGATTCTCAGACCTTCTCGATATGCTAACAAAATTTCATGAAGATCATTCGAGCCGTTTCAGAGGAGTTCAATCACGCACACCCGTGACACGAGAATTTTATATGTTAGAATATATTTTATATAACCTCTTACCTTTTACACATTACCTATTACCTATTACCTATTACCTATTACCTATTACCTATTACCTATTACCTATTACCTATTACCTATTACCTATTACCTATTACCTATTACCTATTACCTATTACCTATTACCTATTACCTATTACCTATTACCTATTACCTATTACCTATTACCTATTACCTATTACCTATTACCTATTACCTATTACCTATTACCTATTACCTATTACCTATTACCTATTACCTATTACCTATTACCTATTACCTATTACCTATTACCTATTACCTATTACCTATTACCTATTACCTATTACCTATTACCTATTACCTATTACCTATTACCTATTACCTATTACCTATTACCTATTACCTATTACCTATTACCTATTACCTATTACCTATTACCTATTACCTATTACCTATTACCTATTACCTATTACCTATTACCTATTACCTATTACCTATTACCTATAACCTATTACCTATTACCTATTACCTATTACCTATTACCTATAACCTATTACCTTTTACCTATTACCTATTACCTATTTCCTATTACCTATTACCTATTACCTATTACCTATTACCTATTACCTATTACCTATTACCTATTTCCTATTACCTATTACAACAAACAAAGAATTGGCCTGTGGCATGCTTGATAGACTCCTCAGACCAAGTCCCTTAGCGCGTCTTCGATATTCTTCTGAAGTGCTTGTCTTAATGTTTTTGTGTTGAATGCTAAATAAGCGTGTGTGTGGTGTTGCAGTCATAACACTCAAACTGAGACTGACTATTTTGATTCAAACAAAACTTTCGAGTACGTGTGAACTGCCGATCATGTTTGTGTGAAAAAAACGATTATTGCCAGCTTCGCGGGGCTATGGGATGCTTATCACAGCTTTGAGATAACTTAAGTAGAATAAGATTTAATCTAGCCTTGAATTTGTACATAAAACCCACATTAATTCTATCTAAAACCGTTGTTTCCCTCTTTGACAATATATAAAAAAAATTTCTGTGACGATCCCTTTCTCTGCGAGCTGCACCCCGGCAACCTGCAAAGCATAGCTAACTATATCCCTCTCCCCTCATAGCAGTTAAGTAAATTTTTACAATACTCGTCATATGATATATCTATGAGAAAAGTACTTTCTTACTTCAGTTCTGCTGTAAGGCCTCCGGGCAATATTAAACCTGAGCGTTTGTAAACGTACCTCCTTCAAAAATTTTCAACAATTTCTACAGGAATTTGTTTCTCCTTCAGACATTTCCTTATGATCTGCCATTGATATCTCTACCGTTTGTGTTGTCGGTTTGTTTTCCTGACCCTTAATTTAACTTAAACTAAGTTATTTTCCCATTTGTTACAAACAGTTTTCTTGTTTCTCTGTGATGTTACCAAAGTTCGTCGGGGTTTTTTTTTCTACTCGAGGAACTCATACAAACTTCGCTTAACCTTTACCACTTTTGCTTTTGCTAACTTCCGGTCCAAGAAATCCATTTATATAGGGGGGTTTTGATATGGCCTCCATAACGACTGTCGAGTTTGACTTTCTAATAACGAACGGGCAAAGTTTGAAGGATTCGTGGGAAAACAACCACAAACAATGATTGAGAGGCACTTTTATTTTGTATCCTCTTTCATCTTTTCTCTTTCTCACTGTGGTTGGTTAAAACAAAGATTCAACAAGAGCAGCACAAGCAGAACCATGCAGGAAACATAAAGTATCATGATAAATGATAAGCGGAAATATAAAGGTCTGTTGCAAAAGCTACAAAGTGCAAAAGAGTATAGGAAAAGGATGCTGGTAAAGAGAGCTGGACTGGATTTTGGATGAAATGCAATCAAAGGATTTTTGCCAAGACTGCGAGAAGACCCTGAAATGTTAACGAAGATAAAGTGAAAAGTAACATTAAAATGGCGACACTGAAATAAAGTTAAGCAATTGCAAGAGAAGACAAGACATTTACAGAGAGAGAGACTTGGGCAAAAGTAAAGGATTTTTAATGAAATTGGGTTGAAGTTTAACACTGTTGGCAGGTTGTTTTTATTAAAGTGAGTAAAACGAAACGTTTTATGATTTATGTGTTATTGAATAATATATTTTATGATTTTTAGGGCTAAGGAGCCTAAGCTGTTATAAAGTGTGATAATAAAATCACTTAAAATATTTTGTGCAGAAATTCAGAAGGCAGTAAATGTTTAATGTTTTGCAATGTGGAGGGATGTGCGTTGATTTTTCTCTGTTGGTTGTATGCTGTTTTATTAGCCTTTCACACCCTTTGTCGGCTAAGTTGTGCTGTGTGTTTTATTAGCCATAACTTGGCCATATAACTTTAGTGTTTCTGTGCTGTGTTATTAAATTATCCAAGCCTTAAACAAGGATATACTAGAAGACCGAGAAGAGGACCGCCAATGACACATTTATATTATGTTATATTGTATAGATTAGAGCTGCTTTAGCCAACAATATTAATGATAACGAAAAGTGTGGCTACCATTTATTTCAATATTGTTATAATCTTCATTATTACGTTTAATAACGACACGATAATTATTCGCATTGCAAGATAAAGAAGTTTTTCGTTAATATTTTTTTTATTACGACAATAACATTGATAATGTTAGGTATTTATGACATAGAGTAATGACTTGATGGCTGTGCCTGAGCCTTAGTGTATTTGTGTGTGTGTGCGTAAGGATATTAATGTCCCTGCCAGTAGGTGTCGATAATTTATATTTGTTTGTTTGCTTAAAATCCCCTGAAGGATAAAACCACAATAATGTTATTATAATTCTTATTAAATAACAACAACAGCAATAATGGCAAGTGTCAGGTGATTATGGTTAGAGAGAACAAATAAGCAGAAAGCTTTTTGTTGAGCCAGTAAGGTGGAGGAAAGGGATATAAGTGCTTTAACAGAAAAATAAAACATATTAATGAAGAAAGTCATTATAAGTGCAAAGGGAGCTAAAAAAAAGTCTATATATACTGTTGCCTACTTATGGGGGTATAAATACGGTGGCCTACACATAGGGGTATTAGTCATAGCTTTAAAACAAATGCTTAATATGTATATATAAAAATAATTCCGTGTAAGTGTAAAATTTTTAAAGTGATTTGAAATGTGTCCGGAACATAAATTTCCTATATGAAAATTGTTTGCAATTTATATTAATTTTTATCATAAAATATGTTTTAACAATGGGACGAAGGTCTGCCGACGAAACAGCCGTCTCAAGGAAAACGATGAAACGGTACGAACCTTCGCGAAGATTAGATGAAAAGAGACAACAACCACAATGTTTAAGGACATGACGAAAGCCCTCCAGATTAGAGCAGACTCCGAGGAAGACTCATCTGAACACTGACACACTTCAGAAGAACATCGAAGACGTGGTGAGGGACTGTGTGTGGCGAATGGCGTTAAGCACTTCAGAGGAATATCGAATACGCGGTTAGGGACTTCGTCTCAAGGCTGACGAAAGCACTCATTGCACTGTACTACTATTTGAGATGCACTACACGGGGCAACACTCCAATTCACTTGTACCCACCACTGGTTTGACGTCGTACCTTGATTGACCTCGGTCACTAACTTTCCCCTTATTGATGTGTGATATGCTTAAAGTCAGAGGTTGTGCTTAAAGTCAGAGGTAATAGGTAATAGGTAATAGGTAATAGGTAATAGGTAATAGGTAATAGGTAATAGGTAATAGGTAATAGGTAATAGGTAATAGGTAATAGGTAATAGGTAATAGGTAATAGGTAATAGGTAATAGGTAATAGGTAATAGGTAATAGGTAATAGGTAATAGGTAATAGGTAATAGGTAATAGGTAATAGGTAATAGGTAATAGGTAATAGGTAATAGGTAATAGGTAATAGGTAATAGGTAATAGATAATAGGTAATAGGTAATAGGTAATAGGTAATAGGTAATAGGTAATAGGTAATAGGTAATAGGTAATAGGTAATAGGTAATAGGTAATAGGTAATAGGTAATAGGTAATAGGTAATAGGTAATAGGTAATAGGTAATAGGTAATAGGTAATAGGTAATAGGTAATAGGTAATAGGTAATAGGTAATAGGTAATAGGTAATAGGTAATAGGTAATAGGTAATAGGTAATAGGTAATAGGTAATAGGTAATAGGTAATAGGTAATAGGTAATAGGTAATAGGTAATAGGTAATAGGTAATAGGTAATAGGTAATAGGCAATAGGTAATAGGTTATTGGTTACAGTATATAGGTTAAAGTTCTAATGTTACAGGTTAAAAGTTAAAAGTTAAAGGTTAAAGGTCATAGGTTATTTTTCATCGCCCTTGGTCGTGGACTGCTTATTTGTTGCAGCCATTCGCCATCTGCTGACTTCGGTAGTAGCCTGAGCTAACTACTACCAGGTTTTATGTTATAGGTTAATTGTTAATGACAAAAATTTATACGTTTTACTCTTAAATAAACACAAAGCACCAAACTTTGCTGACAGCAATGATTTCCATCAAATCCAAACAAAACTGATTACATACGAACGAAAATTTTAACAAAATTTTTTAGAAAAAAGTGCTTCAAAATATTAGTCGTTCTATACGTAAGATAAATACATGGCTGGACAAGCATATTTAGTTAAATTGACATAAACTAACCATAAACACCTTAGCCGTGTAAAAAATTTTGATAAAATTATATCTAACTGGATTAGATTTGATCTGTGTTGGTATAATTGTATCCAAGAAGATCTATTCTAATCCTAGATTTGTCCCTAATATTATCCAACATCATAGCAAAGAAGTCAGTAGCGATGCTCTAATCTTATTATATTGTATTCACATGATTTTTATATAAGGCGATATTCTAGCTGACATCGGATCCAATTTTATGCAATTACAAATGCCAGATATAATTCGATCTGTATAGACATAATGAGATGCAATAGTAACTTTGAATACATAACAGATATAATTGGATACAATACTGTCATATTATATCAAATTGCATACAATTAGATAGATTTTGGTCTTATTTGACCCAATTTTCAAAAACAAATTTTCTGATCTGTCGAGGTACAATTACACTATACAAATGGCATATATAATTGGCTCTGTATAGATGTATTAACATCCATTAGTATCTTACTTATAATATTTTATCAGTACTAATTACTTGGAAAAAATTTCGAATCAAAATAGATCCATATTAGATAAGAGTTATTATCTTATTTCACACACTTATATAAAATCAATTTTGGAATCTATCATGGTAGAATTACAATGACAATGCTTCGCTTGCCTTTCCTTTGCCTTATAAAATTTACTCATTTCAAATCACTTTGTACCAATCATCTATAGAAAAAAGGATTGGAACCTTGTTTGAAATAATAATGCAAATATCGTTTTTTTTTTGTTGAAATTTCTCAGTACATCTATTAAAATATCTTGCTGATAACTCTATGTAAGCTCATAATACTTCCATGTGATTGCTTTTATTTTTGTTAAAATTTCACATTCTTCGTCTGCGATTAGAACATCTTGCTGGTGGCTCTAAGTAATCCCATAATACCTATATATGATTGCTTGAAATTCTCTCACTACCTTCAATAATATATATTATATATTCACTAAACTTCAAACATAATTGAATCACTTTCATTTCTCTTTCTACTCTTTAAGGCCCTCAATTACATATCCAACATTCGAACATTTGTACGTGAATATTCAATTCAATTCCCTATTGGCAAAAACTTTCTGCTAACGCCAAGTACACAGCCACAATAAAACCACAAATATAAATGATAATATAATATTTGTAACCAAAATACTCCTGGGGGCTAAGCACGTTCTATGTATCACATATCCACGCTCATTTTCTTTTCAAACATATCTGCCCCGTTTCTTCATGTGCTTAAGACAAAGTTAAGCAATACAAACAAAATAACGTATTTATTACACGTCTGTGATAATAATAGTTGGTAACATTTGCCACATAACTTTATACAATTTACTGAGACTTTTACTGTAGCTGCTGACGTTGTTGTTGTTGTTATGCTGGTTCTTAACGTCATTTGCCATCAAGAGGAAACGGAAACTAAGGCATGTAATGAAACAAGGCGATGTGATGCGTAGCATTTGTATTCTGGAGGGTTTCTGTTGTATCTTTAACTAATGAGCCTTGAAAAAATGCTCATGTCAACATTACGTACATCACAGAGAACTTGTATTAATTTTGTCTGAGCAATCAAGCGATGATCGTCTTTTGAATGCCAACGGCTAACAAATTCGATAACCAGCCAAACAAACGCACCTGCGGAACGTAACACAGCTATTGATATCCTGTACCTTGGGGCACATGTTGACAATGTGGGCGGTAAGGGCTACTGGTGATAGAAGTTAAGGCCTAGACTATAATTAACAAAAGTAAATGAAACAGATATGCGTACACTTTAAGCACGAATAGCTACAAATTACAATTGGAAATGGAAATGAAAACATTAATTCAATGTCGATGCTCGAAGCCAGCGTGGTTAAGCCCAAGGTCCTGGGGCGTATACATATCTGTTACATTTCCTATTATTTATACAAATTTAAGGAGGTGGGTGTATTGTTTTACACAAAGAGAATTGTTAAGCTACTCAGACATCTAATTACATACAAGAGTGATGCATAGTTATGATGTCTATATGGTTGTTATCTTAACATAGTTATAACAACCTTGTAGGTTAGTGTGATAATCAAAGGACGAGTGGCAAATTTGTGGGGAAAAATAGAGACAAATCGATAATTGGGAGCTTTAAAGTAGGCAGTGTATTGTTAAATTTGAAGGCGTCTATAGGCAGACAGGACATGATGTTACTATTGTGTTAACAAGGAGTAAGAAATTATAGCTAAATAATGAATAATATTTCCAGAAGTTACTTTATACATGGTACATATCGGAATTGATATAGGGTTGGGGACAAAATGTATAATATAGACTATAAGATAATAAGTAGCAGTGATTATTTTCTAAAGATCTAATTAGATGGATGATGGAGAAAGGACATATGTATATTAGTGTTTCAAGTCCTATTTTCATGCATAGATTTTTTAATTTGACGCTTTGAAATGTTCCTTCAACTTAAGATAAATATCTAGCTTGTAATTAATTATTGTTATAAAGCACATATTAGATTGCAAATTGGTTAAGTTTTTATAAATTACATGTAACTGAGCAATACACAGTTTAATTTTACACAAATTGTGTTTAATTTGTTATAGTTACCAGTAGGCAATGGTTTCTTCGAATAAATTATCCTAAAAACATGCTACAAATTTTAAGTTAACACAAAACCTAATTTTCTATTGAAGAATATGGTAAATGACATTATCGACTCAGCGATTTCATATTTTAAGATTAACTGAACTGTTTAAGAAAACTTTGGCATCTATAATTGGATTGCTCGACTTCTCGAGAAGCCTTTGACACATTGAGGTAACTACCTCTTGGAAAATTAAGGGCGTTGTTCATAAGCTGCTATCCACCGTAATATGCACAGCAATTGCAAATGTCACTCACAATTACCCTGCTGTTCACGAAACAATAGGTGCAGTGCTTATGTAAAACCACGTTGAAACAA
Organism: Muscina levida; assembly: GCA_964034835.1. NCBI lineage: Eukaryota > Metazoa > Arthropoda > Insecta > Diptera > Muscidae > Muscina > Muscina levida. The sequence continues at coordinate 148,313,751 of OZ035882.1, forward strand.
TAGCCTATGTTAAGGCTTTGTTATCATAAATACATAATTACCTATTTGAAGGACAAATACTATTACCCGTATTGTCATCACTTCAAATAATTTTAAATAACTCATTCCTGTCAGCTCTAACCATCATGTCCTTGCCACTCCCGAAACAAAAAAGTGAAGTTTTTATGTAAAACCACCATTATACTATAGCCTATCATCAGGCTTTTGTATTAGAAATACATGTTGACCATTTTGATGCTAAATACTAGCTCTTTCCTTGTGTCTTTGCCCCCTAAAAGTATGCTTTAGTTTTTCGTAATAAAAACTGTAAGCTTCAGTATTTCCTTTGAAAGGTTTGATAAAACATAACTAAATTTAACGATTGTTCTACTTCTCCCGGAGTCTTCGATATACAATATATATGGGCCGCTTGTAAGATGTAATTGATTATATCTAAGTAAAATCCACAATTATGTACTTACCACCATGTCCTTGCCGCTCAGAAAACAATAAGTGAAGTTTTTTTGAGATTAAGATTCACTGAACGGTTTTAAAAAACTTAACTAGATATGAGATAAGTGAAATACTGGAATTCTTATCATGTCTTCTCAGATGAAGATGGTTGCATCGAGACGCCTAAATCCACGGTCAAATGTACAATAATCGTACATGATAGCCGTCGTACTCCTGCAGCTCACGCCTACAATACATTACGTGAAATTGTTTTATGAAAAACATTTTTCCAACTCAAGCATATGTTAATGCTTCTATATTCGAAATATATATTGCCTACTTTGAGGCTGATTACTATTACCAGTATCTATAATTTCAAATCAATCGTTCCTGTTAGCCTTAAAGTAGGCTACACTTTCATCAAACTAAAAATACTTAAAATAGGTTTTCATAATAAAAAACAAACGTTGAGTATTTCTTAGGGATTTATACCCACTATATGGTTTGAGAAAACTTAACTAGATATGAAAGTAGTGGACTACTCGAAGAGCCCTCAAAATACAGTAATGTTACATATATTCGCAAAATGAAGGTGATTTTATCAAAGCTGTTATCTACGATCATATGCACGACAGTCCCATTAGCCATTTTGACACATTTGAGTTACTGGTGATATCTTCTGTAATTGATTCCAATTTTTACACATCAGCAATCTGTTTTTGGCTATCGCTCCTAAAAATCGAGATATTTCGTGCTCAATTTGGTCCATAACTCTTTGCTCTATAGGAATGTGAATGTGATATTGGCATATAGAGCACATGATTCCCCTAATGACGATATGCTGCTGTCATCATGTCCGAGCCGCTCGCAAAACCATAAGTAAAATTTTTACAAAACAATTACTACAGCATATTTACTATATATTGCCTATTTTGAGGCAGATTACTATGACTCATAATCTTATTATTTTAAATGATTCGTTAGTGTCACCTTTAAGGTGGGCAACACTTTGAAATATTTTATTTTTTCATAATATTTTGAGTTTTTCATAATAAAAAAAGTGTTTCATATAAATAAGAGCTCACTTAGACGGTATAATAAGTCTTCCCTGAACAATGAGGTAACCGCCGCAATGAAAATAGAGTTAGTTGCATCGAAGCTTTACTCCACGAGCTTAATACAAAATGATAAAAATGTCAAATACTTCAAAAAAAATAGTTCGAAAATATGTAATAACAAAGAATATTTCTAGGCTTCTGTATTCCTAGAACATATTGCCTACTTTGAGGCTGACAACTATTGAACGTTTTACTATTATAACTCATTCCTTGGAACAATATGTCTCCTGCCGTCCACAGTACACATGTATAGCTTTTAACACCTCTAAACTACAGCATATTTCCAGGCTTTTGTATTCCAAATACATATTGCCTACTTTTTGTATAATTATTTTGACGTTCACAGCACACAAATATAGCTTTTAACACCTTCAAACTACAACAAATTTTCAGGCTTTTGTATTCCAAATACTTATTGCCTACTTTCAGTGTTATTTCAATGACCCATAGTCTTATCACTTTAAATAACTTGTGCCTCCCATTAAAATTCATTAAATATTTGTGCTACTTCCACATTACGAAAACATTGCCCACTTTAAGGCTACTGAATATGCATTAATCTCTCTCTTAAGCATTTTAAATACATAATAAATAACCAGAAGAAAAAGCTTAAATATTTCAGGAAAATGGTTAGAAGATCTACGGCAGAAATGATTGCTACGTGATTTCGAATATAAAAGAAACAACACCTTTCACAAGGAATCTGCAGAGTATAAAACAATATTACCAGCCCATATATACTTCTCTGCTCCACCAGTGATATATCATTTTAGCAAAGTTGAAGCATTTTGAATCCTTAGCATTCACATATTAATGAATGTAGAATAGACACGAACGTGTGGAAATGTTTCATAATAAATATTATTATAATATCTATGTATCTTTTTAGTCTTTGGCAGTGTATAAATATATTAGAACTGCAAATGAAATTATATAGTCTTTGGTTGGAATTTAGTTTCAACATGTGCAATGAATAATTTATGAGTTGAGTAGCGTTTCAGTTTTAGTTTAGTTTTCTTCATTTCACTAGTTATTTATTATGATCCCTTTTCTTCGTAGCGTTGCTTTGTAAACACACACACATAGTGATGAATCACATATGTGTGGAGCCAGCAAGCAGGCATGGGTGGACATTAGTAATTCGTGTGTCAGTGTGTGTGTGTGTTTGTAAGCAGCCGGAACATTAACTGATAAATGAAATTTCACCCAGGTAATGGGATACGTAATAATCGTATGACGAGTTGCCTACGTATGTGAAATGTTGCTACAGCTGCTGGTGCTGGCGCATTATTATGCAGAGTAATTTCTAAATCATACACATGATAAAATTCATAATATTTGTAATTTTTCATTTCCATTTCATGAAAAATGTATATGAGTAGTAACATGTCTCAAACCGGCAACGACAAACCCATGTAGTAAGCTCACGTACTTTCATGAGTTATAGGTAGGAAAAGGACTGCATTAGGTAGCATATCTTAAGGCTTTATTACACAGTCATCATTAAGGTATGCTCATTTGCCAGCTAAACATGTTAGAGGTTAATAATATTCCAGAAGGTGTAGTTATTTTTACCCCAACATATTTTTGTTGTGGTTTTATAAATAAATCAAATAAGATACATAAATAATCGAGGTTGATGCTATACAAATCATGTCTCCCACTTAACTTTTCCTGCGGTAAACACGCATGAGTTCAAGAGGTCCTTTACTCTTTATATCACATTAAATATAAATTATAAACTTAAGTACATCCCCTGGGCCAAATTTGCCTGCTAATATATAAAGGCAAAATCTTTTCATGTTATTTCTGTTCTTTCTTTTGTTAGGCTTACCCCCTTCCTGGCAGCATTTCCTATAATTCACAATTGTGTCGTTATCAGTTACTTCCTGCAATTGCTCTGTGTGTCTGTATATTGTCTAATAAATCTTGGGGATAAATACGAAATTAAAATGCCCAAACGTTATTTACAGAAATACGAAATTGTACCCTAGCATCAAATAAATTATCCAAAAAAATAAATAAAACAAATTACATTCTCTAAGATATCAGCAATAGAACAAAGCTTCCTCACATACACCAACACACACAATGGCAAGGGTGCATAGGAATGTTTGTTTTGTCAGAGTGTGCACAAGAAAAGCAAATTAATGTGAGGCAAACAAATTTGAGTAATGAATTTTTCCATGTATATAACAAAAATGCAATAAAATAAAGTGTTATCGAAAGTATTAACGATTGTAGTAATAAAATGCCAAGCGCAAAATCAAATGATAACGAATAATTTTTTTAAATTGAATTGAAAGAGTCCCTGAAATGGTAGAGACATAACAGAGGACAGGAAATTGAAATGGCCATGGAAAATAATAAAAACAAATTTAAAAATACTGTAATTTAAACTTGCATAAACAAGTCTTAAATATTAGTATGTCACTGTTGCCTATCAAATATTTAATACACATGAAGCTCCCTAAAGTATGCTATACAATTCCTACAGCATTGCACAACTGATTTATGTTTTCTGCCCTTCTAAAAACGCAGTCCGAAGGCATTCAATAAGAACTCAATGCCAGAAATGGATAATTTATTCTTGCACTGAAAAGATTCACTTATAACTTACAACGACATACTTATACATTTCACGTACCCCCAAAGTCCTTCATTTCCATACTCCTGAAGATCCTCTTTATCCTTTTTTAAAAAAAAATATTGTTGGGAAAAGTTCACTGGATTACTTCGGATCAAAATACTGTCAAAACCAAGTTTTTAAAGACGTTTGTATCACTGTAGCCTTTTAAATAATTAATAACATAATGCTCCCTAAAGTATGCTATTTAAAAGTGTTACAAAACGGCCAAACTTAGGCTTAAAGTGATGCACAAATACTTTGCTGATACTCCATGACCTCCATTAATTCATTTTATCAAAAATCCTTTTCGTCCTTTTTTCAGTAAACCAGAGAAAATTGCTATAAAATGCCAAGCGCTCCAACTACGAGCAATCGAGAGAGAAATTACTTAGATTTTTGCCTTATTAAATTATTTTAGCACTTGTCTATAATAATTTTTATAGTCTTTTTTAATGTATATCCATCTTAGTGTCCTTTTTCCGAAAATATCCAAACAATTTACATAAAAAAATAGTTTCGGCTCAAAATAATGTAGAAATTTAACTTCCCATCAATGCTGCTAGGATTTGCTTAACACATTACCGGTGATCGACACATGTCCTTTTAGTCCTTTTTAAGGAAATTCCAAACAATTACAACAAAAATTTATTTTGTTATTTGTAATTATGTAAATATGCATTGTAGTCAACTTCTATCATTATTTTCAACAGAAAATCATAATATTGTAAAATTTAAACAGATCCTTTTCGTCCTCTTTCTAAAAATAACCAAAAAATCTACTTAATTAGATGGGTTTGCATCAAGATATTGTAGAAATTTTAGGTCCCATGGCTGCTGCATGTGTTTGTCAACACTTCACCTGCAATCTCCACATGTCCTTTTAGTCCTTTTATATGATAATTTAACAAAAGTAACCTACATATTAAAATTCGTATCAATGTTTTGTTGTTATCTTCTTTCATTATTTACTAAAGAAAAACTGTTAAAATTGCAAATTTCAAGAAGATACTTTTCGTCCTTTTTCTAAAAATAACCATAAAATCAACTTAAGTGGATGGTGATCGCATCAAAATATTGTAGAAATTTAAGGTCCCATTATATTTGCTGGTGTTTGCCAGCACGTTACCTACGATCTCCTTATGTCCTTTTAGTCCTGCTATCAGATAGTTCCACAAAAGTGGCATACATATTAATTTTTATAATAAATAGCGTATTAATGACTTTTTGTTATCTTCTATCATTATTTTCTGAAGAAAAACTGTTAAAATTGCAAAGTTCATATGGATCCTTTTCGTCCTTTTTCTAAAAATAACCAAAAAATCAACTTAATTGGCTAGGTTTGCACCAAAATATTAAACATTTTAGGTAACATCAATGCTGCTGGTGTTTGCCAACACTTAACCTTCCACATGTCCTTTTAGTTATTTTGTACCACAAAAGTGACCGTCATTTTAACTTTAACTTTAAAATGCGTATAAACCAATTGATGTTATCTTCTGTTTTAATTTTCACACGTAAAACTTCTAAAATTGTAAAATTTCAAACATCCTTCTCGTCCTTTTTCTGAAAATATTAATAAATGTACTTAATTGGATAGGTTCGGATCAAAATAATGTCGTATCAAAATAATGTATACAGTTAGGGTTTGGCAAACACTTTACTGCAAAATGTATATGTCTGTTTAGTCCTATTATAGTGTTTCCACGAAAGTTACCTAAATTTTAATTTTTACTTTAAATTGTGTATAAATATATTTATAACAGTTTCTCTCATTATTATCGCAGGAAAAACTTTTAAAATTGCGAAGTTAAAAACATCCTTTCGTCCTTTTTCTAAAAAAACCCCAAAATATATATTTAATTGGATAGTTTCGGATCCAAATACTGTATAAATATGAGGTCCCATCAAAGATGCTAGGATTTGCCAAACACTTTACCTGCGATCTCCTAATGTCATTTTGGTAATTTTAAAAAGTAATTCCACAACAGTGACCTAGATTTTAATTTCAACTTTGAATGGCGTTTAAATTACATTGCTACATTTAAAAAGAAAAATATAATTGTTGTCCTATTCTGAGAATAACCAGAACATGTGCTTTTAGTCCTTTTATAAGAAAATTTCAGAAAACTTCACCATCATTGCAATTTCTTATTTGAGAAGGTAATTTCACAAAACTGCAGCAACAATGTAATTTCTTATTTTAAACTGCATATAAATATGTTGCTGTCATCTTCAGTCTGTTTTTTCAAAAGAAAAACTGTTATAATTGCAAAATATAAAACATCCTTTTCGTCCTTTTCTGAGAAAAACTTAAAATTTATAAAACTGCTACGCTTTGGGTAAAAATATTACACAAATGTAAAGCCTTTTGGTTGTTACATGGGCTTGTCAAACACTTTGCCTGCAATCTCAACATGTCCTGTTAGTTCTTTAATAAGAAAATTCCACAAAACTGCATCAATATTGTAATTTGTTTTTTTAAATATACGTTTTAATGTAGTCTAGTCATCATCTATTTTTATTTTCAAAAGCAGAAGTGTTTAAATTGTAAAGTATAAAACATCCTTTTCGTCCTTATCTGAGAATAACCAAAATAAACATTGATTTTAATAGCGTTAGGTAAAAAACTTATACAAATGTTAGGCCTTTTTAATGTTATTATTACTTACCTAACATTTTGAATTTAATCTACACATATCCTTTTAGTCCTCTTAGAAGGTAATTTCTCGAAACTGCACCAACTTTGTAATTTCTTTTTTAACATTACATGTAAACGTATAGCTGTCGTTTTCTGCCTTTATTTTCAATAGAAAAACTTTTAAAATTGCAAAGTTTAAGGCATCCTTTTCGTCCTTCTCTAAGAATTAGTTAAAATTCACAAAATTGTATAGCCTTTGGTAAACATATTACACAAAGGGCGCACCAAATACTTTACCGAAATCTTAACATGTCCTTTTAGTCCTTTTATAAGGAAATTTTACAAAACTGCAACAGCAGTGCAATTTCTTATTTGAAATTACTTATTAATGAATATCCGTCTTTCTTTTCAAAAGAAAAACTGTTAAAAATACGAATGGTTTAAACATCCTTTTCGTCCTTTTCAGATTTGTTTCCTCTGTTCAACTTTCACATATCGTTTTAAACGTTTTTAATCAAATTGCATCATTGTGGCCAGGATACCACCAGTATCCAAAGATCCTATTTATAATATTTCAAATGAGACGCAGAAATTACTGTAAACAGGAGCAGACAATTTTTATATATAATTTTATTAATAAGCATCGAAAACTGCTTCTTTGAAAACTTAGAACTACTTGATTGTGTTTTAATTATAGACCAGGCAAATTTTTCTGGTTATTTCTCAATAAATTTGTATATATCCAAAGGATTTGTTCAAGTACCAACAGTACCCCCAATGGTGTGCAATATTTTTTTAAACGTTTTGCAAAAATTCTAGATCTGAATTACATTTCCTTAAATTTACTTCATGCTAGTTTTTATGGTTAATTTCAAGGATTTGTAAATATCCTAGGGCTTCATACAAGCACCAAAAGTACCAAATTGCAATGTATAAAACAATACCCCTTATTTTTTTAATTGTTTTCACAAAAATTGCAATATTTCGATGTAATCAATACTTTACCCCTGAAGTATGCAACAATATATTGTTTCTTGTAAACTTTTCCATAGCTGAGGTAGTTTTATAAGTAAATGAAACAACCTGCAGCCTGATCGTTTTATTACCTCCCCGAAGTATGCAATACTCTGTGATAGCTTTAGGATATGCAATATTTTTTCACAGTTTGTTTTCATGAGCAAAACGAAACTGAAATGAATCGGAGTGTATCAAACAGTACATATAATACTTGAGCGGTGCATAAAATTCCAGAAAATACGAATTTTTTTATTTTCTTTTCATTTCCTAGAAACTTGATTGATGCACTTAAGACTTCATATGTTTTGTTTTTTTTCCTATTTTATTTCAATTTCAGTGATATGGGTAAATCTTTAAACTCAGTCAGTAAAAAATTTGATATATTTCAATATATGTTAGACAGAAATCATATTCGAGGCGACAGTTAACCAATCAAAAACTTATGTTTCCTTTGTATTCCGTAAATGCGATATGGAAGAAGTCCATGTATTTGAGTGAGTTAGCGCCTTTCAATGTTTAGACTAACACAAACTAATAGCCAATTAATTAATATTATATATTGTATGACGTTTTTCGAAATTTCCCACGCAGATCAGAGGATATTTTGATTAATATTGCAATAAATTTGCTTTATTGCTGACACCCTAAAGTATGCTACGATTTCTAACAACTTTAATATAATTGCTTCTTTACCAGCACCCTGAAGTATGCTACATTTCCTAACAACTTATGTAATAATAATAATACCCAAAGCTGTTCGGCAAACCATAAAATCATATTTTGATTGACAATGGCAATGGAATATGTTATCGTCCTTACACATCAAATCAAATATATTTTATTGTATATTTATAGCTTACCATGATAATCTATTCATCATCATTTATTAGCCACAGATTTGTGTGGGGGCAATAATTAATCAATTTCCTCTAGACTACTTTTTGGAGTTTCTAATTAAATTTGATCTTTGATAAACATGTCAACAGAGACAATTTTGTTTAATTAAATGTAGCATAGTTTAGGGCAATATTAAGGATAACATATAGTAAACATATATTGAAGGCAAAATAAGTGTTGCCTGTAGTTGATTGGACTAGGGGACGGGGGAATTATAAATTATAGGCATCCACAAAACAAAAGTAAATGTGTTTGCTGGACAATAAATCTTTATCAGTCATTAACATTTAAGTATTTAGGCATATACAATAGATTTAACGAAGCCGAAGATTCAATTATAGCAGATTTTTCGCAAATTCTGTAGGTTAACTTATACCAAGTGAGAGCGTTTTTAAGGCACGATATTAAGAAATTTAAAATATATTTTTTTAAGATCTCAACCTACACAAAAAAATTATCCTTTACAACCCACAAACATAAGCTTATCGCTCTTGAATGGTTAACACCCTTCTACATTTTGACTCACACAACAGGACCTATAACTAAACGATTAATTCAAACTTCTCAGAAATTTCTGTCGTTTACAACGAGGGGGCCACCGATCAAAGAAATGTGGCGGTCCATGAATGGAATTGAAACCAGGTCAACCGTTTATAATATATACTAAATACATTAATACTAGATAATCAACTTATTGCGGTGGACTAACTGTCGCTTCTCCACTTGAGGTAAAGTAAAAAAAAATAAGCCAAAAACTATGCTATATATTCAAAAAATTTAATTAGGTGTAATGTTACATGCTTTATAAAATGTCGGCAAATGTCAACAAATACTAGATATCGATTGATTTATCACAATTTATTTGTTTCTACTAAACATTGTTTTTCACTTTTCCAACTAAGTTAAAGTCTCTTGACAAAATAAAAGTCTCTTGACAAAATCTGATAAACAATACTTACTTATATTCCATACAACTACCAAGCAATGATGCAAATTTGAAAACAATCAATTTAATATTTCTGTCCACATAACATGCAGCATCTATCTCAATTGCTTAGCACTGGCACTGCTGAGAATTTATGTGTCCATTCAAACTGCTACACAATCAAAAAATAAAGTAGCCTTAAAGTGTGCTATAAATATTTGAATATGCTTTCAAAATATTGCCTTTGCCAGAGCACAAGAATTTCTGTGATGGCCACAAACACTAATGTGAGTTTTAATCTGAGACAAATAATCTAAGAAAACAAAAATGTGTGTTTTTTTCAAAAGAGAATATTTTTTGCTATGTCTTAGCTATATACCCAAACAGCAACTGCAATAATATGTACTTTGCTTTTTTGCCCATGTTGAGGACTATTTGTTGTTTGCGCACAGCACACTCAAACTTCTGCCTAAAAATATGCAATCTTTTTGTAAAATATTGTTTACCAGATTTTTGTTTACAAAAGTCGTCATAATGTATTAGAAAAATATCTTATGTAATGGCAAATTCTAAGTTACTCAAGAAATACACACAAGTCTTTATATTCATTTCTGTGAAATTTATGTTTACAAATAACTCCTGAAAATAGTTTAAAATTTCTTTTGTGTGTATTCATTTAATTTATTAAAATATTGATGAAAGAAAAACATATAAATATTGTAATGCTTGGCATTAGGGTTAGGATGTTTTTATGTTTATAGTAATTTTAATATTTTTAATAATTAAAATATTTTTAATAATTTTTAAATTTTTAATATTTTTCTATATTATGATATTTTCATAGTTCGGTTTGAGATCAGTTCTATTGGCAATTATTTATTATTGCCAATAGGTTGAAATGTATTATGTTGACAGCAGGATAGGCGTATGACGTCATTTCGACACTAACCACAATGTCTCGCCAGCGCCCTTTGCTGTGCATTCTCCTCTATCATCACAAACCTTAAGGGAAGAAAAATCTCGAAACTAATGAGAACTTTTCCCAACGGTGCGAAGAAAGCATCATCGAAGCGCACAACATGCCAACATAATACACACACAAGCACTTGCCTATGCATATGTCCATCTTTCTATATTTTTTTTCTATATTTTTAATATTTTTTTTTATCTATATTAGGGTGGGGCGATTTGAACAACTTAATGGGCGCTTCGCGTTTCTGATTCTTGGGATTGTACTGAGCAAAAAAGTCCACTAGACCATAGGTCTACGGTGAAAATCGAGCTTCCCCATTTTGACTTGAAGTTTTTTCTCAGAATTTATTTTTTTTGGAAAATTTGCAATTTTTCTTGGGCTCATATTTCGTAAACTATTTGAAATTTTGAGTTATTTTCAAAAGCAAAGTTATAGCTATTGTCTTGGACTACAATTTCTCTGAACATATTACTTAGAAAAAACGTCGTTTTAATGGTCAAAAAGTCGAAAATGTAGAAAATTCACCACTTTTTATCACGTTTTTTTTAGATATTTTGGCCTATAACAGCCAAACCATTGAGATTTTCGATCCAATACTAACACAAGAATTGTAGCCAAGACAATAGTCAAGAACTCTCTAGTACATCGTAAAAGCATTGGAATGCTCCTTCAGGCAGTTTTGGCCTTGTGAAAGTGCATATTTTTCCTGAAAATATTAATAAATTACCATTTCCAGTTGTTCATAGCGCAAAATCATAGAAAATGTCCTATTTCTTATTTTTATTCTATTTTTTTATTTTATTTCTTATTTTTTTATTCTGCTATTCTTTTCAGTTCATTTGACGCATATTTGTTAGCTTATTGCAAACGATCACAGCATCAAATACACAAATAAAATAAATACGAATTTTTAAATATCTGCCGCAAATGTAAGTTTTAAAAATAATTGTTTCGTGTATAAACTGTGCAGTGCTTATAAAAAACATTTTTTTATTTAAGATATAAAAAATATGGATAATCCAGTGGATTCTGATAATACAGAGAATGTTGAGATGGAGACGCAGCCAGAATCATCAGCGTCATCATTAAATTTAGAACACATGCCTTCGCAAAACGTATTGGCATTCGGTTTAGAGGCTGAATTAGACGATATTTCGCTTCCAACTACGAGCGACATTTTGAAACATTATTTTTTCTTGGCCGCTCGTTGCAAAAACGCAAATAAAATGTTTTCATACGACACATTCACCCCACACGTTTGCGACAAATTGATACAAATTTGGAACAAATTAAACATTGAGGTTATTGAAAAAAAAAATATTATTAAGAAATTGGGCAGATTATTGAAAAGTTACCGTGAAGCTTGTAAGAGACAAAAAAGAAATTATGCTAAATTCAGAGAATTTGTTGACAGCACAACGCAAATATTTTATATCGGAAAATGTAAATGCCAGCTCAAAACAGTTCGATGTAATTGTGGCAAAATTCCTGACCGACTCCATGAATTCATGTTGAATCAGCATAACGAACGCAAACTTACAATACCTGAATATTTGCCAGTCGAGACAGAAATATCGACTGTGTTACCATTTCTACATTCAGGTGCGTCATCTGATCCAATATTTCAACCAACCGCATCAGATGTGCATGAATTGCAAAACTATGAACCTCCTGGTTCGGGAATCCATACACCAACCGTGCGAAGAATATATACTCCACGATATAGTACACCACGGTTTGCAATGATGTGCGATCGCTTTGGGGTATCCGATCGATTAGCATCTGTTTTAGCTTCAGCTTTATTCGCTGACATACAGTTTAAGGATGAGCGAGGTAAAACCATTATTATGGATAAAAGAAAAGTGAGCCGAGAGCGTGAAAAATCGAGACAAGATATTTTACGAGCATATCACGATGGTGAATCGTTGATCACTTTTTCGTTTGATGGTCGCAAAAATGATTCATTAACTCGGGAGAAAATTAATGAAGTATATCACACAACAATGCGAAAAGAACCACACCTAGTAGTAATACGTGAACCACATTCGTCACTTATTGGCTATGTGAATTTAGAAGGCAAAGGCGAAACCTCCAAAGCGAAACATGACGAATTGATGAATTTTTTAATATCTAAAAATCTTTCACTTGAAAATTTAATTGCCGTCTGTAGTGACGGTGAGGTGGCAAACACTGGCACATCTGGAGGTGTATTGCGTCTCATCGAACACTATATAGAGAGACCAATACATTGGTTTATCTGTTTACTTCATTTCAACGAGTTGCCGTTCCGACATCTGTACAACGCTGTCGAAAAATCGGCCACTACTGGACCGACAAAAAGCACTGGATCGTTAGCTCAAAGGATAGATATTTGCAATACATTACAAGTAAATTCATAACTTTATGTACTTCTTCCTCTATACGATATAGTTTTGTATTTCTTTTAATTGAAATAATCTAACAATTTTTCAGGTTATCGAAAACTTTCAACTTATTCCACTTGAACACATTCCTCCAATGAGTACAGATGCTGAAAATCAACTTTCCACGGACGTTAAATATCTATACCAAATTGCCCAAGCCGTTTCAAATGGTAGTTGCTCAATTAATCTTGCAAACATTAAACCTGGACCGGTAGGACATTCGAGGTGGATAACAAAAGCTAGTAGATTGCTCCGTGTATATATTGCGACAGAAAATCCATCACAAAATTTACAAATTTTGGCAAGGTACATCATGAAAGTGTATGTTCCCATGTATTTCAACGTCAAATACTACAATTCGGCTGTATACGGTAGTGTTCTGCTTGGAAAATTCATCCAGTGGACGCAATATTTACCAGACAACTTACGTAACATCGTAAATCCCGTAATACAGAATAATTCCTATTTCGCACACAGTGAAAATGTTTTGTTGAGCATGTTATTTGATGATTGTAAAGACATTCGTAAATTGGCACTCAAAAAAATAATGTATATTCGCGACAACGTATGCGATTTAACTGAGCTTCGCGAATATGTAAAACCAAACATTCATTTTGATTGTACGGATTACGTTCATATGATCGATTTAGAGGACAAAGCATTGTTATTTGAACCACCATTTACCAGGAAAGTTCCGTATGAGCATTTACAACAATACCTCGAATGTGTAGATGATGAAGATCCACCATTTCCAGACCCATTAATACCTTGTCATATTCAAGGTACGGAGCGTCATGTGCAGCTACTAGCTAGTGTTGTTAAGCGCTCAATCGACGTAAACCGTGAAGGTATAATGGTATCTGTATCTGAAGGCCGAAAGAAAGCGCCTCGTATGGAATCTCGAAAAGATTTGCAAGGCAATCTTTGAATTAAAATTAGACTGAATTGGAACTTTTTATGTGGAATCGTTTAAAAGAATAATTGCTTTCTTCTTGATTCATACCTTGTCTCTTCCAATACATTATTTTGTACTTTAAATGAATTTCTCATAATTTTCAAAATAAATATTGAACAAAACAAAAAAAAGTTGAAAAAAATAATATATAGAACATTGTTATGATTTTGCGCTATGAACAACTGAAAATGGTAATTTATCAATATTTTCAGGAAAAATATGCACTTTCACAAGGCCAAAACTGCCTGAAGGAGCATTCCAATGCTTTTGCGATGTACTAGAGAGTTCTTGACTATTGTCTTGGCTACAATTCTTGTGTTAGTATTGGATCGAAAATCTCAATGGTTTGGCTGTTATAGGCCAAAATATCTAAAAAAACGTGATAAAAAGTGGTGAATTTTCTACATTTTCGACTTTTTGACCATTAAAACGAAGTTTTTTCTAAGTAATATGTTCAGAGAAAATGTAGTCCAAGACAATAGCTATAACTTTGCTTTCGATCGCGAATTTTAACGGGAGCAAGACTATAATCTAGATGAGCTGATCGGAAGAGTTCGAACTAATGTGCCGCTGTTAAATACCGAGTACAAGAACGTGTACTATTCACGATGAAACTGGAGGCATTTACTTTCTCGATGCTCCGAGTGGGACACCTAAGACATTTTTTGTTGATTCCGGCAACAATTTGGTCAAGATCTCAAATAACGTTAGCCGCTGCATCCTTTGGCATACCTGTCACATTGTTGGAAGGCATTCGAACTGCAAATTCCTCTTTAAAACTGTCGATGAATCTTCTCACGGTTGAATAGCCAAAGTATACAATGACCAAGAATTACGCAAAGGCGAAGTAGAGCGGAAATGCCAAATCAACATTTAGGATGAATGCTCGATAACGACTAAATGAGCTTTGGAAGTAGTTGACCGAACGATAAAGGATTTACGAGGGAATTTAAAACGATTTGGTGGGGCTATGATTTTGATCAAAATGTCTAATGCTGATAATTGACTAAAAAATTAGGGGCTCATTCCATTCGTACAAATCTGTTTACAGATTGACCGTAAAGGATGAAGCGACCAACAATCCGACCGAATTTTCCATTCGCTTAATATGCCGAAAAATTTACATATAAAGATGGGATCGATCATAATCATATTGCGGAATCTGAATCAACCGAAATTGTGCAATGGTACACGGTTGTCCGTCAAGAATCTGATAAAAAATGTGATTTCAGACGATCATAAAGGACAAATTCAAAGAAGAGGAAGTCCTTATCTTACGAATTAGATAATTCCAACTGATCATCCATTCCAATTCCCCGACGACAATCAATAAATCGCAAGGCCAATCGTTGGAAGTATATGAGATTAGTCTCGAATTTCCCTGTTTTATGTCCGGTCAGTTGAACGTTGCTTTTTCGAGTTTTGGAGAACCGCCTTCGTTGTTTGTTTTTGAGGCGGAAAACTAATCGAAAAACATTGTTTATCAAACATTCTCTACTGAGTTTATCTAAAGGCATAAAATTGGGGCGAGACGAAGTTCGCCGGGTCCGCTAGTTTTATATATTTTTAATATTTTTGTATTTTTAATATTTTATATATTTTTAATTTTTGAATACTTTGAATATTTTAATGTTTTTAATATTTTTAATATTTTTATTATTTTTAACATTTTTAATTTTTTTTTAATATTTTTAATACTTTTAATATTTCTTATATCTTTTATATTTTTTATATTTTCAATATCTTTAATATTTTTAATACTTTTAATATTTTTAATATTTTTAATGTTTTTAATATTTTTAATGTTTTTAATATTTTTAATATTTTTAATATTTTTAAGATTTTTAATGTTTTTAATATTTTTAATATTTTTAATATTTTTAATATTTTTAGTATTTTTATTTTTTTTAATATTTTTAATATTTTTAACATTTTTAACATTTTTAATATTTTTAATATTTTTAATATATTTTAATATTTTTAATATTATTAATTTTTAATTGTTCTTGATTTTGTTTTTTGTTGATCTTATATGAATTATGATATTGTCATAGTTCGGTTTGAGATCATTTCTATTGGCAATTATTTATTATTGCCAATAGTTTTTTACTCAAGAGTGTGAAATGTATTATGTTGACAGCAGGTTAGGCGTATAACGTTATTTCGGCATTCACCACAATGCCTCGTCAGCGCCCTTTGCTGTGCCTTCTCCTCTATCATCACAAACCTTAAGGGAAGAAAGCATCTCAAAGTGAATGAGAACTTTTCCCAACGGTGCGAAGAAAGCATCCTCGAAGCGCACAACATGCCAGCATAATACACACACAAGCTCTTGCCTATGCATGTGTCCATCGGACACAATTGCACAGGAGTTTTGTTGTTGGCAAAGTGCCAACCCCGTTCTGCGTACCGTCAGTGTTTCGTTGTTCTTGATTTTGTTTTTTGTTGATCTTATATGAATTATGATATTGTCATAGTTCGGTTTGAGATCATTTCTATTGGCAATTATTTATTATTGCCAATAGTTTTTTACTCAAGAGTGTGAAATGTATTATGTTGACAGCAGGTTAGGCGTATAACGTTATTTCGGCATTCACCACAATGCCTCGTCAGCGCCCTTTGCTGTGCCTTCTCCTCTATCATCACAAACCTTAAGGGAAGAAAGCATCTCAAAGTTAATGAGAACTTTTCCCAACGGTGCGAAGAAAGCATCCTCGAAGCGCACAACATGCCAGCATAATACACACACAAGCTCTTGCCTATGCATGTGTCCATCGGACACAATTGCACAGGAGTTTTGTTGTTGGCAAAGTGCCAACCCCGTTCTGCGTACCGTCAGTGTTTCGTTGTTCTTGATTCATATAAGATCAACAAAAAACAAAATCAAGAACAACGAAACACTGACGGTACGCAGAACGGGGTTGGCACTTTGCCAACAACAAAACTCCTGTGCAATTGTGTCCGATGGACACATGCATAGGCAAGAGCTTGTGTGTGTATTATGCTGGCATGTTGTGCGCTTCGAGGATGCTTTCTTCGCACCGTTGGGAAAAGTTCTCATTAACTTTGAGATGCTTTCTTCCCTTAAGGTTTGTGATGATAGAGGAGAAGGCACAGCAAAGGGCGCTGACGAGGCATTGTGGTGAATGCCGAAATAACGTTATACGCCTAACCTGCTGTCAACATAATACATTTCACACTCTTGAGTAAAAAACTATTGGCAATAATAAATAATTGCCAATAGAAATGATCTCAAACCGAACTATGACAATATCATAATTCATATAAGATCAACAAAAAACAAAATCAAGAACAACGAAACACTGACGGTACGCAGAACGGGGTTGGCACTTTGCCAACAACAAAACTCCTGTGCAATTGTGTCCGATGGACACATGCATAGGCAAGAGCTTGTGTGTGTATTATGCTGGCATGTTGTGCGCTTCGAGGATGCTTTCTTCGCACCGTTGGGAAAAGTTCTCATTAACTTTGAGATGCTTTCTTCCCTTAAGGTTTGTGATGATAGAGGAGAAGGCACAGCAAAGGGCGCTGACGAGGCATTGTGGTGAATGCCGAAATAACGTTATACGCCTAACCTGCTGTCAACATAATACATTTCACACTCTTGAGTAAAAAACTATTGGCAATAATAAATAATTGCCAATAGAAATGATCTCAAACCGAACTATGACAATATCTTAATTTTTAATACTTTTAATATTTTTAATATTTTAAATATTTTTATTATTTTTGATAATTTTAATATTTTCAATGTTTTTAATATATTTAATATTTTTAATATCTTAATATTTTTAATGTTTTTTATATTTTTAATACTTTTAATATTTTTAATATTTTTAATTTTTTAATATTTTGATAATTTTAATATTTTCCATATTTTTAATATATTTAATATTTTTAATATCTTATATATTTTTAATGTTTTTAATACTTTTAAAATTCTTTATATTTTTAATATTTTTAATATTTTTAATATTTATAATAATTTTTATATTTTTATATATTTAATATTTTTAGTACTTTTGATATTTTTAACGTTTTTAGTATTTTTTAATATTTTCAGTATTTTTTGTATTTTTCGACGTTTCACTTTATTTCAGGTTTTCTTCCCAATGTCCTTTTATCCTTTTTTTATATTCCACCTAAGCTATTGCTTAGTTTTTAACTAATGCACTGTGACCTTTTGTTGCCCAAAGGGTGAAAATATAAAAAAAAATATTGTGCTGAGTTTACAAAACCCTAATAGTCTAACACAAAAAGTTGCAACTACCGGATAACTCCCTGAAGTATGCTATAATTATCATGTAATTTAGCATTTAACATGAATTCCATAACAATTTTTTTAGGATAACTTTTGAAACAGTTTTTTCACCATTTTGTTTAAGCGCAGCACAATTTTTATGCTGCTAACTGCAATTCAATCTACAGTATAGATGTTGTTAATGCATAAACTCCCTGGATAAAAGAGAAATGCAAAATAGTTAGAAAAAAATTCATACGGAGACATTCATATGTATATAAGACTACACATACAAAGTTTTCGGTTTGCAGCACAAAAGTATGCTTTACTTTATACTACATATACTGAAAGTGATAATAGTTTTTGGCACTACACTATAGTTTAAACTTGAAAAGGGAAGTGGTAAAAAATATGATGGTTTAGCTTTGGCAAAGAAGAGAGAACTTTTGGGATTCTAGAGTATATTTTAAGGCAGTGCAATGGTATAATTTAAGGGTTTTTTGTTAATTAAGCAAAAAAATATAATTTTTCATAATCTGGGTCATATTTAAACGCATAAGATGAACATTTTTTAAACACAGACGACGTTTGTATTCATTATTCCATATCTCAGTTATGCAAAGCAAAGGGAAAATACTTTATTTTAAGTTTATGTTCCATAAATTAGTTAAAGAAATGATCGATAGGTGGCGCACGAGCATTTCTCAATAAATTTGAAGACATTAAAAAAGCCAGACACAAAATTCTATCTTATATTTTACCTCAAGTCCACATAACCTCACGCATCTTATTACTAACGTATATAATCACAAAATATTAACATTTAATAAAAAATTATCATTTTCCATTTAAAATCAATTTAAATTTGTATTCTTATTTCTTTTTTAAATTCTCTTCAAATACGCTAAAGGCTCGTCTGCCTTTCCCACAAATTTAAATATTTAACCACAAAGCTTTAACGTACCAAGACAAAAAAATTTCAATTACAATAAAATTTGCCAACTGGCTGGACGTTAAAAACGTTAAATTAAACAACTTTTGTTGTTGAAAAATTGCTGGAATTTCTCTCTTCCTATGGTCTTCTATTTCGCTTGTCTATGACACCAGAAAATATTTACCCCCCTGACCACTTTGCCTTTTCCGCTAGCTGAAATGCCTAAAAGCTATGGCGATAAATTTGTTACATTGTGTGCGTGTCAGTGTGTTTTGTTAGCACTTAACAACAATTTTGATTGCATATTTTTAGGTCACTCTTGTTTATGCAAATAGAAATTGTTTAGAGTTCCATTTGGCCACGGCTTGTACAACGACAACAACAACTACTACTACGATGGCAACTACAACAACAACAATACCAAACAATCGGTTAGTGACAGTTGGTGGGCTCGGCCGTTAAATATGGTCGCCGCGGGTGTTATCTTCACACGTTTTAAGCACCATTGTTGAGCTCTTGAATTTACCTGACTGCCGCTCTGAAACATTGAGGTTTTCAACAGCAGATCGTCCTGGCCAAATTAATACCCAACGCTGCTGTTGTTGTTGTTTATTGTACACGAGTGTCACATTAAGGAATCCGTGTTCATTTAAATTGTTTTGCGCAACAAAAAGAAAACATTGTTTTCAGTAATTGAAGTAACAGACTGTTCGAAGTGAAGTGGAGTATACTTTTAGGCAGAAACTAAAGGAGGGTGAAGTAGATAGGGAGGGGAGAAAAATTATCTATTTACTATACAAAAGATCAAATTAAAATTGTAGTCTATCCAAATAAGTATATCATAACAAAAACTAAAGCCTATAGTAAGGCTGTCACTTAGAATAGGAAGTAAATGGGAACTGTATTGGAAAAATATAAATTTGTAATTTATAATATGTACAAAAGGAAGTGCAAAATTTGTAATTCATATGATATGCAAAAGAAAGTGAAAGGGGAACAAATTGGTCTTATTAAAAATGTAAAAAATATGAAAAAAAAATTTAAGGTATAACAAATAAATTGTATTGTTTTGTTTTTGTGGTTGAGCGACTAAAACAAAGTTAGAGAAAAATCGGGGAAAAAAAATAATTTACGAAACAAAATACTACTTATACTTTTGAACGGTATAAAATCTAGGCTAAATTTAAACAATTGAAATAAAGGTAGAGTACGTTTCATTTAAGTATTTTAAATTATAAAAAATTACATGTTTTATTAACACAACGCCTAATGTAAAGCATATTATTAGGCTGGTATAAAATATTGGCAGAATTTGAAAACTAAAGCCTACAGTTCGGCTGAAGTAAACATTTAAAAAAATCAGCATAAATAATGCTTGAAACCAACCGATTTAATTGTATAAAAATTTGCTTATATAACATTAACATCTATTAAGTTTTGACTGAGACCAAGTTTGTATACACATACACATGCCAATCTTGGGCTACAAATAATTTTTGTCACCCAAACCATAAATATATAATCTATAACTAAACTCACATCATCTGAGTCTGCAAAACAAACAAAAGCTTTTGTGCCATTAGGCATAATAAATGATCAATGGATTAAGCACAAATATTTTATGCTATTAATTAATCAAAATGCCCATATCTCTTTCCCTCTCTCTCTCTCTCTCTCTCCCTCTCTCCCTCTCTCTCTCTCTCTCTCTCCCTCTCTCTAATGTCATGCTGATAATTTTATAAAGCCTTATTTGCTAGTTTATTTAATGAATATGTCAACACAAGCAACTTTGTTTTATACAAGTGTAGCATAGTTTAAGGCATAATTAATACTTTGACTATGTGTGCTGCCTATGCAGAAGGCGATGTGAGGCCTTTTGTTGCAGTCTACAATTGCAGACATAATTATTAATTGAATGCTTTATACAAATTTATTTGATTAGTAATTAATTTATATAATAGACAATAGACAAAATGGAAGTGATTGAGATCACTGCACAAATTTAATTCGTTTAATAAAAATGCGGTTAAAGAAAGTAAATATTTATTGATAAATTTAAGTAATACAATATGATATAATACCAATACCAAAATATTACATAAACTTTAGACAATAGTCAGTACTTGATAAGTTGGTTCATTACAAATCTGGAATACAACACTAAATACAATACTATCAGAAGATTGCTTGTAAAAAAAAGTACAAAATATGTATTAGAGTCAACAACTAGTGCACATTGATTTGTTTCGTTCACAAGGCGTATGAGTGATATTTTTAAATTTCCATATTAAATATTTATCATACGTAAAATATTCTCAGTATGAAAAGTTATTTTTTTTAATATATTTAATATTTTTATTTGGGACTGGCCGTGGCATAGTGGTTAGAACACGCGACTACCATGCGGGAGATCACAGGTTCAAATACCGGCTCCAGTCGTCTTAAAAAAAAATTTCTTTCATTGTCGGCTCCCCTCGAATGTTGTTGACAGCAACATCGAAGTATAGGACAATCGGCATGTCAAGTAAGAGCTTCTGCAAACAGTGACGTCCGCATTCGTCGATAAATAAGTAGGTGCCGTTATTTGTGAATCTAAAAATAAAAAGGGTCTTAATTCACAATTTAATATTTTTAATATTTTTAATATTTTTAATATTTTTAATATTTTTAATATTTTTAATATTTTTAATATTTTTAATATTTTTAATATTTTTAATATTTTTAATATTTATAATATTTTTAATATTTTTAATATTTTTAATATTTTTAATATTTTTTAATATTTTTAGTATTTTAAATATGTTTAAGATTTTTAATATTTTTTTATATTTTTAATATTTTTTTAATATTTAATATTTTGTAAATATTTTTTTTATATTTAATATTTTGTTAATAGTGTTACCATGTCGTGTTATATACAAAGGGGCTGTATCTCTGCAATGTCATTAAAGGATTCGCAGGATATGCTGCCACACTTAGTTCTTAGTTCTCTTCTATATAATTTCTAAATAATTGCATTCTGAATGAACAAAATTGTACAATATTGTACTACTTAGTAGTATACGCAATGTTAGCAAAATTTTATAACTCATACGTCTTTCATAGTTTGTAATAATGACAAGTATACGGCTAAACATACTTTTGCCGTATACTCAATATCATATATCAACATGGACAAGATGGAGACATCATGCATTTGATAGCATTACTTAAGTGCGATTCACACACAACTCGTCACATCTTCTTCTTTAATGGCAGCAACAACAGAAATTTATCCATCAGTAGCCGCACATAGAAAAGAATTCCAAGCGCTTAGGTCTTTTGCGCTCCGTAGATAGTTCGTCACACTAAGCTTAGTTAACAGCTCTTTCACCTGGTCCATCCATCGGAGTTTTGGTCGCCCCCTCCTGCGCCACCCATCGAGTTTATTGCCGAAGACTTTTCGAGCCGGAGCGTTTTCGTCCATTCGTACGACGCGTCCAAGCCAGCGCATTCGGTCTATTTGAACGCGCTTGACTACATCGATGTCATTGTACAGCTCATAAAGCTCATGATTCAGTCGACGTCAGTATTCGCAGTTAACGATGATGGGTCCAAATATTTTGCGAAGTATTATTCTCTCGAAGACTCCCAGAATAGATTGATCCGCTCTTGTCATTACCCACGATTCTGCGCTGTAGAGCAAGACAGAGTCTGGTAGAGCTGGATCTTTGTTCCTCGAGAGAGCGCTTTGTCATAAAATCGCTTGCTTAGCGCATAGTAGCAGCGGTTTGCGATCAATACTCGTCTTTTGATTTTCAGCCTGACATTATTATTTTTGTTTATGGCGGAGCCAAGGTAGACAAAATCATCTACCACTTCAAAATTATAGTTGTCAACGTTCACGCAGCGTCCCAGACGAGTGGACTCTTTGTTCGTTGAAACAAATAACTTGGTTTTGTCCTCGTTTATCACTAGACCCACTTCAGCCGACTGCTTTTCAATGCTCGAAAAAGCCGCAGTAACATCTCGCAATCCACGTCCAATAATATCTATATCATCAGCAGACGCGAGCAACATGTGACTTTTGTTGAAGATGGTACCATTCCTGTTTACTGCAGCCTTCCGCATGATCATCTCCATTATGATGTTAAAGATATCGCAGGACAGACTATCCTCAATCGTCACTTGTACACTTTTTATTCAAACCCCTTACTTATATTTTGCATTACACAAATTATGTATTTTATTCACAAATATAAACATTATGTTAACATTTACCACCTCCCCACCTTCCAAGCTAATTAAAGTCTTAGGCATTTCAATAACAAAGCTTAAATCTCTTTCTTTGAACTTCCATTATCTTATCGTTTCTATTGCCTCAAGTCATATCGTATTAATAATTATTATTATCGGCTTTGTCACAAAAGCAGCTTTCGTAACCACTCATTATTTCCAATATTAAACATTTTCGAGACATATCTATTAATTCTTCTTTTCAGCCATTGACAAAATAAAAATTATGTCATAAACATCTTTGAGATTTACAATTAAATCGCTATGACTTGCAGCTAAATTGTCTCAAAGAAGTTTGACACCATATTCTGGGAATTATGTTACAGTTTGAAAGGTTTTAATAGCTATCATTGTAAAGTCCCATCTTAGCATTTAACCCCAGGCATATTAATGTCATCAAATGAAATTGCAAAATAACACATATATTTGTGACATTTTTCCACCACCCTCGCCATCCTACAATATGCTATAACAAATACATTACTTCGACAAACATCCTAAAAGTATGCCACACAGACTTAGCGAGTGGATGTGATAACTGTTGTTGCTTATTTTTGCCAATTTCATACTGTCAATACATGTCGGCAAATGAAAACATAGACACATACGTGCTTGTTTGTTTACTTCCATAGGGTTTCATTTGAAATCAATAAAAATCAATTTCATAACACCCTCACTCAGACTCCCAGGCAATTTACCATTAGACCAGTTGAAATGGCCGTCTACGGGTGGGCTGAAGGTGGGACGGTTATTGATTGGAATATAAATTCTTATTTTTGAGACTTTCAATGCCCTGTCATAACATTATAGGACAATTTGTCATCTTAATGTTAACACTTAGTCTCCCCTGGATATAAGGAGGAGGAGGATGGCGCAAAGAAAAATCTTTGCAATTATTTATGGCACAAAAACGTATATGAAAACTTTCGATATAAATATATTTCTGTATGACAGCAAACTAAATTTGAATGTTACCTGCAGCAATGCTGGAAACTCTCTGCACAAATTGTATGCTCTATCAAATTGAAAGGAGGGAAAACACACACAGAGACAATAGGGGTTGGCAGCGGGAGAAAGAAATCAGTACGTGTTTTACGTTTTTGCAGCATACCATAAGGCGCCAACAAAATACCTCACTCAACTCAGCGCAGTATTTCAATAGTCTCTGAATGACTGATGGCATTTGTTCATAACAATTTCATGACGCTATGATGAGAATGTTTCTGTGAGCGAGCAAATTTTGCACAGCACACAAATGTATTGATTTATCGAATTGAGGACAAAGTGATATTTATTTATTTATAACAAAATAAATGAGGTATTTCAGTCATTGCACAAATATATATGTATGTATATACAAAGAAAGCTATTCCATAGCAATGAGCAGGAGGAGTTGACAACAGCAGACAAAACAGCTTTCGATGACACATTTGAGATTAATTTAAAAACATACAGAAGAAGAATATAGAGTGTAGCATACTTCAAGGCGTAAGACTACACGCAGTGTTAAAGCATATGTTGCAGATGTAAAGAGAGAAATGTTTACACTAAGAATAAGTTGATGTTTGTAGAAAGTTTATATATTGAAAGTAAAGCATTAGTTTCTGAAAGGGAAAATGCAGATAACATATTTAAAGTCAGTGCCAGAGACTGATTTTGTATATGTGTTTTGCTACGTATGAATAATATTAAATCAAGATAAGTACCACTGCGAGAAATCGCGGCAGGCATGTGAACAATGCTTTAATGCACATATAGTAGAATACAAAGGTCTTTTAAATAAAAACAGAATTTCGTTAAGGCACAGCTTGCTCTATTACATTACAACGACTCGTTCTTATTAAAAAGTCCATTATAATATGAACAATATGATTTCTTACGTATAAGTAATATTAATTCAAATAAAAGTTTGCCGAGTAAAGTTTATTAATTTCTTGGCAAAAAAAAGTAGTGGTGTTATATTGCAAATATAATGGCATATATACGTCCTAAAGGTAGTAATAGAATTTCGTAATATCTCATACAAAGCTAGTTTCATTGTATTGTAACATCGACCCGCCCTTGTTGGAAAATGCATTACAATTTCAAAAATATGATTTTATTACTTGTGAGTAATAATAATTCAAATAAAAATGCTATTCGTGGCGGAAATTTGCATGAGGGTTTATTCCATACTTAATGGCATACATGGGTCTTTGAAATAATAGAAGAATTTTGTTAACTTCTGACAAACAGTTTATATTATATCAATGTAACATCGACCCGCCTTTACTGAAATTCCAATATAATTTAAACAACATGATTTTGATACGTATGAGTAATATTAATTCATATAATACCGTGAGAAGTTGCGGCGAATATTTACACGATGTTATATTGTATACTTAATGGCATAAATGGGTCCTTTATATAGAAAAACAACTATGTTATTATCTGACACATTCATATTTTATTTTATTCAACAGTACCATCGGTCCACTCTCATTAAAAAATATTAATAACATGATATTACTACGTATAAGTAATATTAATCAAAATAGTTTGAATTAAAAAAAAATGACGCAATTTATAAATTTCGATGAAAAAAACCAGCCCACTTCAATCGGTGCCACCGTGAACCACCCCTAATTGCAAAATCTACAATAATGTTAACAACATTATCTTGTCATATTAATTTAAATAAAAAATAATATTACTTATACGTAATTTTACTAGTTATAATTGTATATGATTAACGATTAAAAACTATTAATTTGTATTCGTCAAAAAGCTTCTCAAATGTTCTTAAATTTGCTACAGAGAACAACATGATTTTACTACGTATAAGTAATATTAATTCGTAAATTTATAATCTTCGATGCAAAACACCAGCTACCGTGTGAAGCGGCGGCGGACCTTTGAATAATGTTATATTCAGCACTTAATGGCATACACGTGTCTATCAACTAATATAATAAATTCTTATATATCTGATACACAGCTTATTTTATTGCACTGTCAAATCGACCCGCTCTGATTGAAAATTCTACGATAATTTGAACAACATAATTTTGCCACGTATAAGTAATATAAATTTAAATAAAAAATATTATTACTTATACGTAATTTTACTACACATAATTATGTTTTGTTAATATAAATTATATTAATCATACGTATAGCGTATAAGTTATATTAATTCTGATTTGTAAGAAAGTATCCTTAAATTTTGCTTCAGAGACCAAAACAATTTAAAGGAATTGGTTAACCTTCAAATAATATCACAATTTTCTCAGTATCAGACTTTATAAAAATCCCCAGAAAACACCTACTTTTCTTCACTTTCATCTTTAATAATTTGAACAACACGTATAAGTAATATTAATTTAAAAAAGAAATAGTATTACTTATTCGTAATATTACTATGTATAAATTTGTTTGATTTATATAAATTATATTAATCATATGTATGATTTTTTACAGATCTTAAATAATATTACTTATACGCTAAGTAAAAATTATAAAAAGAAGCGACACGCTAACCCTCAAATAATACCACACTTTTCTCAGTATCTGACTTTATAAAAATCCCTAGAAACTACCTACTCTTCTTCACTTTTATCTTCAATAATTTGAACAACATGATCTTGCCACGTATAAGTAATATTAATTGAAATAAGAAATAGTATTACTTCTACGTTATTTTTTATGTATAAATTTGTTTGATTTATATAAATTATATTAATCATACGTATGTTTTTTTACAAATCTGAATTAATATTACTTATACGCTAAGTAACAGAACAGAAACGACACGCTAATCCGCAAAAAATTCCACAATATTTTCAGTATCAGACTTTATAAAAATCGCCAGAAAACACCTTCTTTTCTTCACTTTCATCTACTTCTACTCACCGTTTTCTTTCATGTTATTTTTCTATCAACTAATATAATAAATTCTTATATATCTGATACACAGCTTATTTTATTGCACTGTAAAATCAACCCGCTCTGATTGAAATTCTACGATAGTTTGAACAACATAGTTTTGCCACGTATAAGTAATATAAATTTAAATAAAAAATATTATTACTTATACGTAATTTTACTACACATAATTATGTTTGGTTAATATAAATTATATTAAGGAATAAGTAATATTAATTCCGATTTGTGAGAAAGCATCTCAAATTTTGGTTCAGAAATCAGAAAACAATTTAAAGGAATTGGTTAACCCTCAAAAAATTTAACAATTTTCTCAGTATCAGACTTTACAAAAATCCCCAGAAAACACCTACTTTTCTTCACTTTCATATTTAATAATTTGAACAACACGTATAAGTAATATTAATTGAAATAAGAAATAGTTTACTTATTCGTTATTTTACTATGTATAAATTTGTTTGATTTATATAAATTATATTAATCATACGTATGCTTTTTCACAGATCTTAAATAATATTACTTATACGCTAAGTAACAATTATAAAAAGAAGCGACACGCTAACCCTCAAATAATTCCACACTTTTCTCAGTATCTGACTTTATAAAAATCCCCAGAAAACACCTACTTTTCTTCACTTTTATCTTCAATATTTGAACAACATGATCTTGCCACGTATAAGTAATATTAATTGAAATAAGAAATAGTATTACTTCTACGTTATTTTTCTATGTATAATTTTGTTTGATTTATATAAATTATATCAATCATACGTATGCTTTTTCACAAATCTAAATTAATATTACTTATACGCTAAGAAATATTAATTCAGATTTATGAAAAAGCTTCTAAAATGTTCATAAATTTTGTGTTCAGACAACAACAAATATAAACAGAAGCGCCACGCTAACTCTCAAATAATTTCACAATTTTCTCAGTATCAGATTTTATTAAAATCCCCAGAAAACACATACTTTCATCTACTTCTACTCACCGCTTTCTTTCAGGTTATTTGGTCCCCTTAGCCATCTTCTTCTAGTCCTTGCTTTCTATATTTCCTTTTTATCTACTCACCTCAATTTCATGTCACAATCTTCTTCACTTCAATTCATTTTCTTAGTTGTATTTGTGTTCTTCATTCTTTTTTTCAACTTTTCCTCAGAAATACCACCACCAGCACTTCATTTCAGTTTGTTGTTAAAAAATGGAAAAGAAACAAACCATTCCCAAATGTATAAATTATGAAGTTTTTTTCTTTTATACACCGTTAAAAGAAAAACTATCTTAAGTTTCACCAAACAACATTGAAGTTTGATTGCTGGCATTGCTGCAATGGACATAAAGTTGTGCAAGGACATAAAGTTTTTGTAACAATTGTAGTTTCAGTTGAATTAAGTTCTTTACATCTTCATTGCTTTGGCATACCACCTTTGAGACAGTTTTAAGTTTTTTTCTGCTACTTTCTGTCGTCCTTTCTCTTCTAATATGACATTCGTATGAAACAGAACAACTTACTGCTAAACCACTAAAAATGATTAATTGATGACTCTGCGGAATTGTGGCTGAACTTGTTTTCTACCTCAATATATTTTTAGATGACCCTGTGTTACTACCTCTATATATGAGACAGGTATTTCGGCGGTATGTGTTTTGTTCAACACCAATACGTAAGGGCTATCACTGCAGCTTTGCAGCGTTTCGCCAGTTTACATATGGTGGTAGTTAAATTTCCATTTTGGCACGTGTTTTTTGTCTCTTCAGCCACCCCACTGGAGCAGTCCCTTGCCGGTCTTTGTTTGGGGAGGGAGGGGGGCTGGTTTTCTTCTTTATTATTGGCTTCGGTTTCATGACATAAAACAATTGCTTGAGCCCCAGACTATATAACCTTTTTGGCTGAATGGCTGGGATTTTTTTTCCGCACTCCATTCAAATTGCTCAATGTTGTTGTTGTTGCTGCTGCCTGTGTTGGCTTATGGGTTATGGTTAGTTCAGTGACTTCGGACCTAACCTTTTTAACACTCGATGTATTGTGCAATAACCATGCACAGGGGGGGAAGGAGGGAGAGAGAGAGAGCGAAAAGCCATTTGGTAACATAATATTGGCAAAGGGTTGAAATAACACTGTATATGTCGCTGCAGACGAGTATGAGGCCACGAGAAATCTCATAACATTTATGGCTGAAATGAGACATATTTTGTTGGTAGCATGACTGGTGATTTAATATTATGATGTGGTGGTCATAAATCTTAATTTTTTCGTTTTTTTTTGTCGACTAAAAGTTTCTAATACAATATAAAGTTACAGTTTTAAGAAACAGTCATTCTGTGTGCTCTAAAAATATGCTAGGAATTTTGATTGGATTTTGGGGCAACAGCAAATATGATTTACTGTCAACGTATTACAAAGTAATGGTGGTAATAGAAAGTTGTAGCAGTTATGCGGGATATAATATAAGACATATGACTTAGGGCATGTGCAGAAATAGAGAGCCATGAAAAGTGTTTTACTGCCAAAAGTGGGTCAGCAATTTTATGTATGTATTTTAAATAAACTGTTGAATTTATTAGTGGGATATAAAAATTGGAATTAATTCCAAAAAATACGTATTAGTAACATTTATTCATGTGATGAACTGCACGTGAAAGTAGCCCCAAAGAGAAGAAGTTCTGCATCATTCGTTTTGTGAAGTTACATGCCATTTAATAATAATAATAATAATAAGAATCGTAAAGGGAAATTTGTCACGTTTTCGGCACTTTTGTTATATTGTTATTGTAATTCCACATAAATCATACGCCAAGGAGAACAACAGTTTAATTATAACAGCTACAAATTAAACCCAGTTCAAAATCATTCGATGAATGGAAAAGTGAAACTGCTGCTTATGTAGGGAAACGTTATATGAACAGATTAAAGGAATTGTAATTCTTAATTTTTATAAATTTGTTTCAGCTAAATCATACTAGTGGTTCTGGAGTCATGTCAAAAAAAGAGCCTAAACGATACTTACTAACTTCTATCTAACTTCATGTAACTTAACAAAACAAATGATGCAGAACTTCTCCTTTTTGGGGCTACTTTCACGTTCTGTTCTCAGAATTCAGTCCCAACCAATGAGCTGAAAAATGTTGTACTGTGATATTAATCATACGTACAGTTTAATAACATTTATTCATGTGATATTAATCATATTAATATTAGTCATACGTATAGTTTAATTGCAGAATTATCCAATAAAATTTTTATAAGTACACACTTAAAAACTATAAATTGTAACTGCATGTAGCGCCAAGATAACTCGTCCAAAAACTCTGTTACACAAGACTACAGCAATGCGATACAATAACATCGACTGTCCCCCTCCAAGCCAAGGTGTGATGAAGAAAACTGTCATTTCCCGCCTGTACAACAACAAAGCCGCTTAGAGGTTTTCCAGCCGAGTTGTTAAAGGTGGTTAAGCTAGTTTTGAGGATACAGCTGCTCATATAAAATATTAGGAGAGTATGCCCCAGGTCTGAAATCTCCGTGTACTGTATTCTGTTTATTATACACTGATGATGACAGCAGGGAAAACTAAAAACAAGTGTACATACTTAGTTCTTTACTTGGAATAGGTCTTATATATACTGTTGACAGCGTCTTAGAAATTAAAACCAGTAACACCTTTTGCAAACTTAGTTCTTCTCCGTTTCACTTATAATTCAGCCAAGTGAAACGAAGCATATTTTTGGTGGTTAGTCATTAGAAATTTCAACAAAGACTTCAAAATATTTCCACAATATATAAGGCAACAGCAAACCACATACTATCAAGTAAAATCTTAATACAAATTATTATAGTACTAAAAGTACACAATACATATGTACAATTTACTTTCATATTCCTCCTACAACATCTATATATATTTTCAATACATTCAAACCTCTAAACTTCCCACCAAACACCGCATTATTATTTAAACACTTTATATTCTAGGAACAACTCTTCGCCCGTCCCACTAAAGTATGTTATGCTTTTTACAATTTCAGCTCCAGCACGTTGATGATGCCTTTACCATGCTTTATCAAAATTTGGCAATATTTGTTGTGAATATGTTTGCAATCAGCTCGTTTTAATTCCCCAGCGGATGCCGCATAACAACATCAACATTAACAAACAATACATCAACTGACAAACGAAGCTGATTAAGCAGTCGACAAAATCCTTAAGGTATGCTTTAATTTATTGTTATTTAAAATGAAATATTGTGCGTTGCAAATGGTAAAAGTGGGTAATTTTATATAATTTTCTAACAGACGGTTAAATGATTACGTAATGTAGACCTAAAAGTATGCTATATAATGGTACAGAAAACATAAACGGCTAGGAAGGAGGCATGTAGGTTTCTTGGTGGCTATTGAAATGTAATTTAATACAAATAATAGTTACATTAAGTTATAGCACTACATAGTATTAACAGAAATTTGCTACCCGGAATATTTGGTATGCCAAAATTTGCATTTCAAGCGAAAATACTCCAAATATATATCTCATTTAAAATATGCCGGAAGTTAGGCTACCGCAGAATACCAGAATTTTCATTTCAAATTCTAAACTGTTTATATATAAGACGTACTTACAATATACGTAAACATAATGTAGGCCTAAAAGTATTCTACGAAATAGTAAAAGTAATAGGTAGGACTAAGGAAGAGGCATGCAGGTTTCTTGATGGCTATTGAAATGTAATTATATACAAACAAATGTTAGATAACGTTAAAACAGTACATGGTACTAACAGAAATTTGCTACCCGGAATATTTGGTTTAAGAAACAATGAACTTCATGTGAAAAACCTCCAAAAATAAATTTAATTTAAAATATGCCGGAAGTTAGGCAATTACAATTTAAACTACCTTGTAATTTATAATACGTACTAATGAAATTTGAGGTATTTAAAATAAGTAACCTTTTAAGTATGCTATACAAATTTTATATGCGTGAGTTTTCTTGTGAAATAAGTATGATTTTATTGGCTCACATAATTAATAGAAAGAGTTAGGAATTATATTTAGCACTAACAACATTAATAGAAATAAACAAGTTTATGACCCGATAGCATTACCCCAAAGCCCCAATAAAAAATATAGCACATATAAAATTAGGCGGTTTAAAGGCAAATCATAGGCAGAATCCAATTTTTACTGCGAATTCTTAATTGCTGTAATAACAATATATTTATTACCTAAAACATATTTAAGATTTGAATGTCTTTAATTTGTACGCCTTTAATTATGCTATAAAATTTTGCAATAAATGCGTATTCTAGTGAAACAAAATCGAACTTTTTTGGGAAATATTGTGCCAATAAGAAAGTATATGGAATTCAAAACAATAAATGGTGTTAATAACAGTATTTTGGTCCATTGAATTATGAGGACCATACTATATGGCTCACAATGTTGCCAATACCTCAACCTTGGGAGAATGCAGATGAGTCTCATGCTTTAATTTATAAATATCTATATACATTATTTTTGTTATTATTCATACGGCTTAACCAAATTATATTACTCATTCGTCATAGTTAAAATGTCTAAATTATAATACTCATACGTCATTGTTAAAAGTTTATAAATATCTATATACATTGTTTTACGCATTCTGATATTATTCATACGGCTTGATAAAATAATATTACTCATTCGTAAAAATTGAAATGTCTATTTCTTGTATTATTATTAATCATACGACTTTTGAATTCTTGGTTCACTTGAAATTTGAATATTGTTAGCAGAATGTGCTTTCAAGATGCTTTGTGTACATTTAAGATGCTATATCGCATTCGATGCAGCTGCTGTATAGTTTTGTTATATTAATATTAATCGTACATATTGATGATTAGTTGGCTAGACAGAGCGGGACAGCTACAACAAAGATATTTAAACGTCTCGAGCTTTTCCTCGTCCTCACATACACGGCAGTAGTCCTGTATGAACATCAGGTCAACCATGTACGCCGATCTGGACGAGCTGCATTCGATCCACAGTGATCTAGCAGTTATACAGTCGGTTCTAGGGATCCAAAGTCTGCTGGGTTTTTTCCACATCCAATCCTCTACAAATGGGAAGATGAACATCTCCCAGAGAGTCATAATCAGGCATAGTACAACTACCTTTGGCCAATAAGTCTGCTGATCCTTTACCAAGGATCTTGCAATGTGCTGGGACCCAATAGAGGCTGACATCAAGAGGCTTAAGTCCAACCATGACTCAGACCACAGGTCATGCTTAGGTGATTTGTAGGGCTCCAAACTCGTATAGCCAATTTCACATTTTCCTCCAAAGTATTATCTACAACATCCCAGTCCATGTAGTTGATCGACGTGGGAGGGCTCATTTAAACAGCCCGAAAAGTGGGTATCCCTAAGGAGCTCCAGTATTACAGCACTGGACTCGGTCCATAACCCATCTGTCCTACAAATGCAAGCAAATCCCTTTCGGGCCCTAAGACAGAACCCTTCTGAATTATACAGACACCTTTTAATATGCCTTTTGCAACCGTAGAAATTGCTTTGCATAGGGATAAGTGTGCCTGCAAGACTCGACAAAGCAGAGGTTGAGATCTATAGTCAGGGTATTCTATTTACCACATAATTGTACTGCAGATTCCCCCTAAGAGTTCATTGCAGCGAAAATTTGGGAAATCCGCCCAATCAGCTGTCTGCAGTTTTCTATATGCCTTTTGACATTCCACCACCACATCCACTCTATAGTAGATGGAGTTATGGTCTGAAAAAGAAAACCCACCAATCGCTGACAAAATCCGTATCCCTATTGCGGGTATTCGTCCCAATATAAATCTTAAGTTCATATTGAAAAATAAAAATCAAGACTCACTCACTCTCATGTTTATATCCTTGAGCTCCAACACTATCTATAAGCAAAGTTTTTGTAATTTTTTTCTTTACAATAAAAATATATATCTCTCTACATACATATATTATAACTTACATCCATTACAATTTGTACTCATTACTGCTCAATTACAAATACAAGTACATCTAAAAAGGAATTGAAAGTTAACTACAATTCTAATTACATGAGGAATTGGAATTGAAACTAAAAGTCTCAACTACACAGGTAATTGTACTTGAATGTAATGATTCCTAATTACTTTTCAATTAGCTAAATTACTTTTTAATTACAAGGAATTGAAAGGAATTGACGGAATTGGGAGGAATTGGAAGGAATTAAGAGGAATTGCTGCAATTTGGAAAGGTCCGTTGTGTTAAAATATATTGCTCCCACTCTCCTTTTCTCTTTGTGACGTCACACTGTGGAACTTACAATTTCTACCCCTTATTTCAAAATTATTTCAATACCTTTCCAAATTGCAGCAATTTCTCTTAATTCCTTCCAATTCCTCCCAATTCCGTCAATTCCTTTCAATTCCTTGTAATTAAAAAGTAATTGACCTAATTGGAAAGTAATTAGGAATCATTACTTTCAAGTAGAATTACCTGTGTAGTTGAGACTTTTAGTTTCAATTCCAATTCCTCATGTAATTAGAATTGTAATTAACTTTTAAATACTTTCGAACATGGTAGGTAATGATTACTTGTACTTGAGTTTACAGCTCTGCTTACATCATATATAATTATTGAAATCAGTACTTGAGATCCTACTATAGGTATGAAAACTGTTTGTTTTTTAGTATTTAAGCTTGACATGAATTCATAAATAAACACATTAAAATAAAATCCTTGCTGCTCCATTGCAGAATGCGAGCATTGCCATCGTCTCCAAGGACAAGATGATACAATTTAGTAGCCGCGTACCTTGTGGGCTGGTGTAAAGCTTCAGCAGGCGATTCAACTTTTCGTACGGCATATAGACTGAGAACAGCATCAGTTTCACACCGTGCTTGTCCTTCACGTACACCGTCGTCAACGGTATAGTAAACTGGAGAAAGAATTACAATTAAGTCTCTTCCCAGCAAACCATCCAATGAGCACGATACACTTAACACTCTGATTTTTGGGGTTCGGTTACCTTTTATTACGCTGTTTTACGCATTTAACCATCGATGAGCCTAAAACTATGCAACTGTGTGATAGCCGTATAGTTACTCCCAGCGATTCATAGCGTTAAAATAGCTTGAAAGCCTCTACATTTCGAACAGATCGTTACCTCCGGTGGAGGAATAAATCCCTTGCTAACTCTTATAAATTCTGATTACAGGAGATCGGATCGGATGATAGCAAATTACTTTCTGAATATTAATATTAATCATACGTCTTCCCGATTACTTTACTCACAGATATGTTTTAGCAGTACCGGTGTTACACATACTGCTTGTCGATTGTTTGGTTCACTTTGCATTACTCAAACGTTTGCTCTCATGTCTACTTTCTGATTAATATTAATCATATATATCAAAATATATTTTTCTTATTTAAATATAACTCATACGTCTTGTTCATTAGTTGGCTATATTATATTACTCATACGTAAGGCTCGTATCTGTGCTGTTTTTCGCAGTATTATAAAATTTTTCGACATCAAAAACTGCGTACTGCTTTTTTCCCTGTAAATACTGTTTTTCGATACATAATAGAAATAAAAACGGCGAACAGCGAATTCACCAATATGGAATGAAGTCGAAGCCGTTATGAACAAGTTGAGCGACTACAATTTGTACAATGCCAATGAAAATGCGGTAAGTTTGCACACCCAATTTCGATATACAAAAACTATTCTACGAGCGACAAAAATCATTTCAATAACGCTGATTGCGAATTCCAAGAAATGGCCACGATCGTTGAATATATTTTATGTTTGCCAGGAACTTCAGAATCAGTGGAACGATTCTTCCCTGCAGTGAACAAAACTTGGACGTCAAACAAAACCCGTTTAGATGTGCAAACATTGAAGGCGATTCTGAACGTCAAATGTAAAATGAAGTACAAATGCGTTGATTTCTACAATTACCTCAAAACGAAGCCGGCATTGCTTATTCAAATTGCTTCAAACGGTAAATACAAAACAACCACAAAAGCTGATTTTGATGGAAATGATGCAGATGATGGAATTTTTTTTATATATTGAATAAAATATTACTGCGAAAAGTACTGTTATTCCAAATCAATGTACTGCTATTTTATAAAATGTAAGTAAAATGTACTGTTTTTGGTCGAATATACGAGCATTACTCATATGCCATAATTCAAATTGTACATCGTGCCTTTGTGTTAATATTACTCATACGGCATGTCCATTATGAGAGCAAATTACCTTCTGAATATTAATATTAATCATACGTCTTCTCTATTACTTAACTCATAGGTTTGTTTAAGCTGTACCGGTGTTATACAGATAAGAAACAGCTTTTAAATAAAAAATATGAATATAACAAATCATGTGTACTTACAAACTATTCTTTTAAATATTATAAAAATTTAATCATGTTTATATATAATTATTCAAATTTAATTTATCTGCTATAACTTTTGATATCTCTCTTCCTCTATAAGCGTGAACATAAATCATAATCACCTTCAACATAATCGCTTTTATTATTTGTATACCCCTATGACAGCTACGCATATTTGCATGTACCAGAACTTTCAACAAAATGTTCAAATTAGTTACACTTTTTGTTGCAGAAAATCGTTTTCCATTTTTTTTTTTCTTGCCTTTGTTGTCCCATTCTCTATGAAAGCACGAAAATTTACATATGAAGTGGATATTATTTATGTAAATACATATTTACAATTTTGTTGGCTTTGTGCTGCAGCTGACACACATACTACACTGGGGCATAGCTAAATTCGCACACACACACGCACACTTACACACCTTTATGTCGTTTGACTCACCTCTAAACGAGCAGATATTTGGTTTTAAGAATGTCCTTTGAGAGAGAGACACTTTGAAAGGGTGGGTGGAGTGGTAGGCAGTGGCCATGTTAGATATAGATTTGAAAACATTGTGTGTATTTGTGTGTGTGTATATATATATAAGTGTTTGTACACTGTGTGTTCGGTTTAAGTATATTTCTTGTTCTTAGTCGTTTTTTTGCTGTAGCTAAGCCAATGTGTAGGTGTTTTACAACTGCAGTGGTGAGTGTGTGTGTGTGTGTGTGTATTAATGCATGTTTGTGAAGTTAAAATAACATTTTATGAGATTTACATATTTTACGAGCCTTTTTCTTTGTTAGACAAAATTTGTTTTTCTCTTAGCTATGCTGCTGTTCTTCGCCCCCTCGTCTTGTTGGATTTACAAAAGTCCTTAAATATTAAAAATAAAAAACAACACAACATGCAAAATGTTTAGATGTCTACAAATGTTTGTACACGTGTAGGTGTACACAAATGCACATGTATATGTGTATATATTAATATAGCAAAACAACATCATGTGTGTGCGCTCACAAGGAAAATGTTACAAAAGTTTTGCTTTTTGTTAATAAATAAGATGAAGAGAAGAAAAAACAACGACATTGTATTTTTTCCTCAAAAATAATAATGTTTTTCCTTCAGAGAGTTAAGTATAAGAAATTATAATGTAAACTCATTTGAAATTCAATTTAAACATACTATAAACGTAGCTAAGGGGGCATAGAAACGTCAAATTGTGTATAGTATTGTAGGGGAAATTTATGAAATTATTATATATGATGTGACCTATATAGTTATGTGGGGTGTTGTGTTTTCGAAGGGTGTTGGTCTGGAATAATTTATAGAGTCACAGCATAAAAAAGTCAATGGTTGAAGCTGGAAACCTTAATCTAACTGAAGATGGACTTAAAACTTGAAATTTTAAATGAATATTAAAATTTTGGTAAGCTCAAGGTTACGTTTGGCGGAACTTATGGAATAATCTGGCAGTCGCTCCTAAATGACGGTAAAGGACAATATTGAAAAAAAAACTTTAAAAATTCTTACATAAATGTCTTTTTAATAAAGTGTTGGCTATTGATTCTACCAAAAGTTGTGCTGTACTTCGAAAAATTGGCTAATGCTTATTTCTCTTATATTAATATCACTCATACGTATTAAGTTCCCTATATTAATATTACTCATACGTATTTTTGAACAGTAGTTACAATGTATTGCTCATAAGTCACAGCCGCACCAAAACAATTGGTACTATACGCTAAATTTTACTGACATGATAACTCCCTCCCATCTACCTGCTATCAACACCTTTATTCTTTAAAATATAGAGCCACAGCTTCAAAAAAGTCAGTAGTGGAAACTGTAAACCTTAAGCTTACTGAAGATGGACTTAAAACTTGAAATTTTAAATGAATATTAAAATTTTGGTAAGCTCAAGGTTACGTTTGTCGGAACTCATGGAATAATCTGGCAGTCGCTCTTAAATGACGCTGAAGGACAATATTGAAAAATACAGTTTGCAAATTTTTACGCTGAACACAATAGTTCTTTTTAATCCAGTTATGGCTATTGAAAAGAAGTGTTGTACAGCAAAAACTTACCGAATGCTTATGTTTCCAATATTAATATCACTCATACGTATTAAGTTGCCTATATTAATATTACTGTTTACTTTGGCAACCCTAGTTTTAAGTTAGTTAAGTACTAAAAACGAATTGTTAGATTTAAGATTTGAAGAAAAAAGAAGAAGAAGAACATTAATAAATCACCCGAAAACCCGAAGGTACGTTTTTTAATAAACTCCCACAAAAACCCATAAAATCCTTATATTGTTTTTATTTTTCCCTAATTTGCCGAGTTATTATTTTGATATATTGCCCCGCAACCCAACATTGGTCCTTCGTACCGGATATTTTGTTTTATACACCGCAAAATATCAAAATAATAAACCGTGCAAAACTCTCTTTGCAGATCGTTTGCCATCCCCACATTTAAATACCCGTGTGCCATTACTTCGCCTAAAAGTATTCCCCTATTTATTTCAAATTAACTAAGGTAGGTTACTTGAAATATTTTGTGTGGCGATAAACAAAAGTGCAAGTGAACATACATAGATATATTTCTTGTGTTTCAAGTGTTTAGTGAAACAACAACAACAACAACAACGCGAGACCCATCGTCAATAGCTTTTAATTGCTCTTCTTCTTTGTGCTTTATTCGTTTTGGTTGGCGCGTCGCATACTCATTATATTAACAACGCTACATATATATATGTTGTGAGAGTGACGTTCGTTAAGTACTCTCTTGTTTTATTTGATCGCGTCAGTGGCACAGTGGGTGGAATTTGACTAAAAAGTAGTCAAATTTGTTATATTTGAGAATTTAACCCGAAAAGCGATTAATTGTGTAAAATCATTAAATTTATACACTTAAACGAATATTGTTGTTGTTTTGCATACATTTTGATTAAAATATTGATAGATATTAAAGGAAAATATCTCGTTTTTCCTACCCGAATACATAAATATATTTTTGCATTTTGTTTATCGCCCTGTAGACATTTGTATTGCACAGTGGTGTCGAACTGACAAAATTTGTGATAAATTTTGTAATATTTTATTACTTTTTTTTGTATACTATTTTCATATTTGATCTTTTTAATACCCGAAATACATTTAATTTCAAATTAATTAATTTTTTATTGTTCATTTCAAGAGCATTTAGTTGAAATTTAATATTTATCCCGATTATCTTGAAAATCTTTGATTTTTAAAATTTTTTACCACCCAAAATAAATAGTTTTCAAAATAATTTCATTATTTTTGTTCATTTCAAGAACATTTATTTAAAATTTATTTTTTCCCAGATATTTTACAATATTTCATAATTTTTTTGAACCACAAATAAAGATTTTAAAAAATAATTTCATCTTTATTGCTCAAGTACAGAACTTTTATGTGAAATTTATAATATTTTTCCAGAAAATCTTTAATTTTCATAGTTTTTCTCCAAATATTTTATTGGCCAAAATAACTATTTTCAAAACAACTTTCTTTTTGCTTCGCTAAAAGTACCTTTACCCAAAAAACTACAACTCTTTTTTACGATTTCTTTCGAAAATTTTACGATTTTGGACATTTTTTAGAAAATACGACGAAGTTTTTCAATAAACCGCTTCCTCATACTATTAAATTTTGAGTCCAAATCATTTTTTTGTTGACCAAAAAAAAAAAAAGGAAAAATTGTTCGTTGCTTTCTTTTTAAATATTTTTCGATATGTCTGACCTCAGCTCTTTAATTCGTTGCGCCGATCAGTTGGTCGACTTTGAATTTTTCCTTTCGGCCCTTCCCGAATCTGATCATACGGTGCACTCGTTGAGCATTCATAAACAGGAAATGACTCGTTTATGGGAATCATTCCGTGAATGCTATACTGAAGTTTTAGACACTTCACAGGCCAAAAAGTCACCTGTAGTGGAAATAAAATCGAAATATTTATCGGCATATACTACTTATTTCCGGGGACTTTCAAAAATCGATTTGCTAATTGAAACCCTTAATAAGAAGAAACAGGCTTCAAGTTCTGTCATTCCCACCCATCTTCCGCCTTGTGACACTGAGGTGTTCTCAGGCGATTACAAGTCCTGGCCTACGTTTCGGGATATGTTTTCTGCACTTTATAGAAATAATGAGCATTTGAGTGATATACAGAAAATGTATTATCTAATGCAGAAAACAGAAGGAGAAGCACGAGACATTATAAAAACGTGTCCAATGACGAACGACGGATTCGCTATGGCTTGGCAAAATCTCGTCGATCGTTATGAAAATAAAAGAGTTCTTGTAAATGCTCAATTGAAGAACCTATTCAATCTTGTGCCCATTTCGAAGGAGTCTGGCCAAAATATTAAACAGTTGCAGCGAACTTTAAACGACTGCATAACCAATTTGTCATTGTTGGGTATCGACACTAAAAACTGGGATGTGATATTCGTGTTTATTTGTTCCACTCGCTTACCCGAAGTCACTCTCGGACTATGGGAACAATCCCAGGGCACCAACTCCGAATTGCCTAAATGGATCAATATGGATAAATTTCTAACCGCGAGATATCAGACTTTAGAATCAGTTTCTGATATTATAGGCGCACATAATCAGGTCGCTTCCACTAGTCAGGTCCGAAATTCTCCCGTGCCGAAAAGAAACCCGAATGATAGTCGAAGATATAATACTTTTACCACAACTGTACCTGCGAGCGGTCAACAAAGACCATCAAACATGAATTGTTCTCTTTGTCCCGAATCCCATCCGTTAAGATTATGTTAGATTTTTCTTAGAATGACAGTGAATGAACGAATTGACACTGTAAAAAGGTTAAAGTGTTGTACAAATTGTTTGGCCATATCCCACGAGCATAGGAATTGTCACAGTTCGAATGTCTGCTATACTTGCAAGCAAAGACACCATTCGCTGCTTCATAAATCTGAAGTTGCAATGGTACCCTATCAGGCTGACGGTCCTATCGCTTCTCAACAGACACTTTCCGCTCAGTCTCAAGGTAGTAATGATAATGGGGCCTCTACCTCTGCCACAGCGCGTACGTTTCAGACATTTACTACACAGTTTAAGGCGTCACCCTATTCAACTGTCATATTAGGGACTACAATGGTTGACATTTTTAGACACGGTGTTAGATGCTCAGCTAGGGCGTTGATAGATCCAGCATCGCAAGCCACATTTATTTCTAAAAAGCTTCAGCTAAAATTGTCTTTGCCAACGTTTACAGCTCCTTCTGCGGAAATTGTTGGTCTAAACGGAGCAGTTTCTGCTAAGTCGACCAGAAGATGCCTTGTATCTCTGGGATCCCCTATAAATCCCGATTTTGAGCTGACTACTGAAGCTTATGTAGTTGATACACTAACAGGTCGTTTACCCACTTACTCGTTGTCCCAAATAATTGATGATAATATGCCTGAGATCACTACTGCCGATTTAAAGTGCTCTCATATGGACATGCTATTAGGTGGGGACATATACTCGAAAATAATGCTCACCGAAACTAATAAGCATCGGAACGGTGAGTTAATAGCTCAAAGTTCTGTCTTTGGTTGGATAGTTACAGGAAAAGTCTCCCAACCCAAACCAATTCAATCAGTTGTTTCATTTTTTAACAAAATGGAGATAAATGAACAACTTACTCGTTTTTGGGAGATTGAAGAAGTGCCACAGGCTAGTAAGATGACGGAGGAAGATAAATTTTGTGACAATTTGTATCGCAGAACAACTTTTAGAAATAAAGATGGTCGATATGTTGTTTCGCTCCCTTTTAAACCCGAATACCCCTTAAAAATTCAACTAGGTTGCTCTCGAAATATTGCAGTTTCTCAATTTTGTCGTAATGAAGCACGTTTGTCAAAAACCCCCGATGTAAAAGCTCAATACGATGCAGTCATTGAAGAATATTCCTCTCTAGGTCATATGAAAAAGGTTAGTTCTGACCAATTTTCGGCCCCCTTATACTATCTTCCCCATCACGCAGTATTTAAGCCTGATAGCACAACAACCAAACTTCGTGTTGTGTTCAACGCGTCGAGCCCCTCCTCAAACGGCATCAGCTTGAATAATGTGTTGTGTATTGGACCCGTTTTACAGTCTGATTTGACCATATTAGCTCTCCGCTGGAGACTATTTCAGTTTGTATTCAATGCTGATATCGAGAAAATGTATAGACAAATTCTTGTTCACCCGGATCAAACATCACATCAACGAATTGTTCATCGTAAAGACCCCGGCGATGATATCGAGGATTTCGAGCTAAGTACCGTCACGTT
Organism: Muscina levida; assembly: GCA_964034835.1. Taxonomy (NCBI): domain Eukaryota; kingdom Metazoa; phylum Arthropoda; class Insecta; order Diptera; family Muscidae; genus Muscina; species Muscina levida. The sequence goes on from OZ035882.1 coordinate 148,356,862, forward strand.
TGGCATTAACTGTGCACCCTATTTAGCCATCAGAACTTTACTGCAATTGGCAGAGGATTCGGCAACTCGTTTTCCACGAGCTGCTCGAATAATACAAGAACAAATGTATGTTGATGATGTTTTAGCTGGTTCTCATGATCTAGATGAAGCGATTCGTGCCCGCAATGAACTCGTGCAGACTTTAACGTCTGCAGGATTTGAACTTCGTAAATGGACTTCAAATACCCAAGCTCTTCTAGAAGATTTATCACCAGATCATTTGTTGGATTCAGAATTTCTGAATATCTCGGATGCTAGTACCACGAAAACGCTGGGTTTACGTTGGAATGCTGGAAAAGATATTTTCTATTTCAAGCTTACTTCCACCCCTGTTAAATCGGTCGTCACAAAGCGAAACGTCTTGTCAGAAATTGCTAAATTGTTTGATCCAGCCGGTTGGCTGGCCCCGAAAATTATCGTTGCTAAGATAATTATGCAGCAAATCTGGAAAGACAAGACTGACTGGGACGACTGCTTGAAACCCTTAACTCTGAACAATTGGCTCGCCTTTCTGGATGATTACGCTGAAATTGAACGGATAACCATTCCCCGGTGGGTTGGCTACAACCCTAACCACACTGCAGAGCTTCATGCCTTTTGTGATGCTTCTGAAAAAGCGTACGCGGCCACATTGTATATTCGCATCCATAACCCGTTAGGTATTTATACCACCCATTTACTTGCTGCAAAAACTAAAGTGGCGCCAGTTAAGGTGGAAACCTTACCCCGTTTAGAGCTCTGCGGTGCAGCTCTTCTGGCAAAAATGGTAAGTTCTCTAATCACAGAATTGAACCTTACTACTTTGGAAGCTTACTATTGGACGGATTCGACAATAGTCTTATCCTGGCTTCAAAAACCCCCGTGCCACTGGCCCACCTTTGTAGCAAACAGAGTTGCGTTAATATCTGAAAAAGTTGGTACCAACAACTGGCATCATGTCGTTTCACACGATAACCCTGCTGACATTGCAAGTCGTGGCATTCTTGCGCGCGATTTGGTGTCAAATGATCTGTGGTGGAAAGGGCCAAATTGGCTAAGTTTACCGCGTGAAGATTGGCCAAGAGAGTCATTCCAAGTTTTAACAAACTTAGAAACCCGTAAAATTCAGGCCCATGTGTCTCAGGTGTCTTTTTCTGAAGATATTTTAACTCGATTTTCAAGTTTCCCTCGTGCACTAAGAGTCATCTCGTATGTATTTCGTTTTTATCATCGTCTTCACCCCAAGTTCAAGAAGTCTCATTTATACTCATCGTTGGATTTGAAACAAGGAGAGATAAATTTCGCAAAAAATCGTTTAGTGGTGATGTGTCAAAAATCCCACTACCTCGAGTACTCTATTTTGGAAAGTAAGGAAGCTTTACCTCGCAAAAGTCCGTTACTAGCTTTTAACCCATTTATTGATTCTTATGGCGTTATGAGAATGAATGGTAGACTTGCTAACTCACCGACCTTAACATATGACGAGCGATTCCCCAAACTTCTTCCCTATTCTGGTCATTTTACACGTTTATATTTGGAAAATGTTCATCGTTGCTCGATTCACGGAGGAAATGCGCTCATGATAAGGCTGATGAGACTTGAGTTTTGGGTCCCCCGTTTAAAAAATCTTGTTAAGACAATAATTAACAACTGTCGTACTTGTGTCCTCTACAAGAAGAAATCTGCAGAACAGATTATGTCAGCATTGCCTCAAGATAGAACAACCTTGTCTCGCCCTTTTTCTTGTACTGGAGTTGATTTTGCTGGACCTTTTGACATCAAGTCTTACATTGGCCGTGGATGTCGAATTACGAAAGGCTACGTTTTAGTATTTGTATGTTTTTCGACTAAAGCGATACATCTTGAAGCCACAAACGACCTATCTACAAATTCGTTTATAGCTGCGTTCACTCGATTTTTCTCTCGAAGAGGTTGTCCCGCAAAAATGTTTTCGGATAATGGCACAGCTTTTGTTGGCGCGTCAAATATTCTAGAGCGGGATCAAACCCAGTTCTTTCTGGATGTGAAGCGTAACCTCGTCTCGATGAGTGCCTTCCAATCATTAGAATGGCATTTTATTCCTCCTGGAGCACCACATATGGGTGGTCTTTGGGAGGCTGGTGTTAAAAGTGCAAAAACCCATTTAAAAAAGATGTCCCATACGCAAAGGTTTACCTTCGAGGAATTTTTAACTATGTTGTCTAGAATCGAAGCTTGTCTTAATTCGAGACCCCTTAGCCCCATGTCAGATAATCCTAGTGATTTGAACCCATTAACGCCTGGTCATTTTCTTATAGGTAGTGCATTGTTGTCCCCTCCTGAACCCGATTTGTCGACTCACTCTATAAGTTATGCCAATAGGTGGCAGAAGCTTAAAATTCTCCATCACCTTTTTGCTCAGAGATGGAAGAATGAGTATTTAGTTGAGCTTCATAAGAGAAACAAATGGAAATTCCCTCAGAGAGATTTAAAATTGAATGACTTGGTAGTTGTCCGGCAAGATAATTTGCCCCCGAATGAGTGGAAAATAGGTAGGATCGAGAAGGTATACGTAGGTACGGACTCTAGAGTTCGAGTAGCCGATGTGCGAACATCTAGTGGTTTACTCAGTCGTCCTATCGTGAAGCTTGTGTTACTCCCTAACCCTGAACGTTAAATAATATTTTTTCTCCCGTTTCCCTTTTTTTGTTTCTTTTTTCTCGTTTTTTTTTTCTCCCCTCTGCTTCCTTTCCCTGTCTTTTCATAGGAAAATGTCTCCCCCACCACGACGCATGGTAAACGACCGCCCTAAGAAGGATGAGGAGTCTGAAGAGCTAGCCGTAGAGCGGCAGTCTTCGCCCAATTGCCGGCTGTGTAAACAGCCTCACCCCCTTCGTCAGTGTCCCGAATTTCGGAAAATGAAGCCTCGACAACGCCTGCAGGCCGTGAGAAGACACAAATACTGTGTTAATTGTCTAGCGCACTCTCACTTCATAAAGGAGTGCAAAAGCCGAGAGCGGTGTTTCGAGTGCTTGGGCGACCACCACACCATGCTGCATTTCCACCACAAACTTGATCGGCATGGCGACAGCAGCAACAACAACACTAGATCCATCGCAGTTACACGAGGTGACAACAATGGCCGTGGAAACCATCGCAACACCAGGAACGAGAGACGCAGGAACAGCAGCCGCAAGAATAACACCCGCACCAACGACAACGATCGCAAAAGAAAAGGCTGCAACCAAGATGACGACACCAGTGGAAGGAAATCCCGTGGGTCTAACCCTACTATCGTCTTCCACTTTCATTAGTGTCTTTTATATATTTTAATCGTTTGTGATCCGTACTAATTGTTGAATTATTTGTATTTGAATTCTTGTCTTCCCTACAACAACTCTTTCCCTCTCTAGTTGCACTCGTGCAAGGGGGGCGGGATGTTTACTTTGGCAACCCTAGTTTTAAGTTAGTTAAGTACTAAAAACGAATTGTTAGATTTAAGATTTGAAGAAAAAAGAAGAAGAAGAACATTAATAAATCACCCGAAAACCCGAAGGTACGTTTTTTAATAAACTCCCACAAAAACCCATAAAATCCTTATATTGTTTTTATTTTTCCCTAATTTGCCGAGTTATTATTTTGATATATTGCCCCGCAACCCAACAATTACTCATACGTATTTTTTGAACAGTAGTTACAATGTCTTGCTTATACGTTACAGCCGCAGCAAAACAATTGGTACTATATGCTAAATTTCTACTGACGTGATAACTCCCTCCTGTTTACCTGCTATCAACACCTATATTCTTGAAAAATTTTTAGAGCCACAGCTTTAAAAAAGTCAGAAGTGGAAACTGGAAACCTTAATCTAAATGAAGACGGACTTAAAACTTGAAATTTAAAATGAATAGTAAAATGTTGGTTAGCTTAAGGTTTCGTTTATCGAAACTCATGGAATAATTTGGCAGCCGCTCTTAAATGACGCTGAAGGACAACATTTAAAAAAAAAACTTTAAAAATTTCTCGCTGAACCCAAAAAAGTTCTTTTTAATATAGTTTTGGCTATTGACTCCACCAAAAGAAGTCTTGTATAGCGAAAAATTGCCGAATCCTTTTTTACTGTATTAATATTACTTATACGTACTCAGTTTCCTATATTAATGTTACTCATGCGTATTATATGCCTATATTAATATAACTCATACGTATTTTAGAACACTATGTTACAATGTATCGCTCATACGTCACATACGCAGCAAAACAATTGGTATATATATCAATTTTCTACAGATATTATAACTCTCTCACCTCTAGCTGCTATCAACACTTTTACTCTGTTACAAGTCATTGGTGCTACTTTCAATTATTATCACTCATACTGAGCAGAACTGTGAGACCAGAAAATAAATTAATTTATTTAACTTTAACCATACAATAATGTAAATATTTTATTTTCCCATTACTAATTACATTACGGGGCTCTTTACTGTCTACATGTATTAGAACAAATATATATATACAAATATAACAAGTTGCCCAAACGTTGCTATACAACACTCTCCTCACTAGGTGTTTATATAAGAGGGGTGATTAAAATCACTCATACGTGATGTTTATATAAATTACACAAATTGTCTATATGGCTTACACATGTGATTGTAAATGTAAACGAGAGCTTGTGCTGGGTAGTCTGTATATATATAAGTGCGTGTGTTTAGAATATAAGTTTATTTACACTTACCCTTGCCACGCACTTACACACATACAACAATTGCTGTGTTAGTGCTTATGCCACGGCAAATACTTTACATAATATTATCTAATAAATTTTAATTATAGCATCATATGTAGTTATTGTAAAATTAACCATAAAACAAATATCGAGGTAAACACAAACACTCACACAAAATCACATATATTTATACATAATAACGACGCTCATTTGAAATTACATACGTAATCATGTTTGTCGTAATAAAAGTTAATTTGATTATTTGCTTTTGGTGCATTTGCTATTTTTATATACCGCAACGTAACTCCAAGGACGTTAGCGTATTGTAAAGCACAACAATACAAATAATTTGCATAAAATTTATGTGATTATTTAATGGACAAAATATGTTTTTAAATAGCCCTTTAGAAAGCTAATTAGGAAAGACATTTACATAATAAAATCCCCGGCAAATTGAATTTAAATGTAATAATAAACGTTTAAAATGGTTAAAGTATAATTTATAATAAATAAAGCATAAAAGTTACCCTAATAACCATTTACATAGATTACTAAAATTAAACTTATTCAAAATTAATATTATTCATACGTTTAGTTACACTCCATACATATATAGAGCATTAATCATACGTTTACTTTCGTCTTTTGTAATAATATAAATCATACGTTGGTTTCTTATTTTTTCTACTTTACTCATCTCATATATTGCCATTATTTTAATTTTTGTTGTATTTCTGTTTTTTGCGGTACTTTAACATCCCCATTACTTAATATTTAACTTTGTATACATAGAATTTATGATTTATTCTTGTACTGCACATAATTTATTATACACTGTGGGAACACATATTAATTATGTAAATGAACAGCTAGCTGGTTGTGTTTCTTGTATATATTTGGTCTGTTTTTATTTGCTGTTAACAACTCTTAAAGATTTGTGAGTCATTTGCATAGTACCTCAAGTATATTGAGGAAAATTAAAAGTTGTCTGGTAAGAGATTCGTAAAAATGTAACATTAATTTGAAAGTGTAGATAATGAAGATACTTAGGCGGTGTAAATGGCTGTAAAGGGGAGAGTTAGAGTTGTTTTTAATATAGGTATGGCTATAGACTCTACCGAAAGTTGTGTTGTACAGCGAAAATTGGCTAATGCATATTTCTCTTATATTAATATCACTCATACGTATTAAGTTCCCCATGCTTATATTACTCATACGTATTTCGAACAGAAAGTTACAATGTATTGCTCATACGCCACAGCTGCAGCAAAACAATTGGTACTATATTGGAAATTTCAACTGAAGTGATAACTCCCTCCCCTCTAACTGCTATCAACATCTTTATTCTTGAATACTTTATAGAGTCATATTGAAAAAATTCAATACTGAAAACTGGAATGCTTAATGTAACTGCACACAAACTTATAATTTAAAATTTTTAATGAATATTGAAATTTTGGTTAGCTCAAGGTTACGTTTAAAGAAACTTATGGAATAATTTGGCAGTCATTCTTTAATGATGCTGAACGATGCTTCGGGAAGAGGTAAGGATATGTGTTAAATATAAAGAAGAAAAGTTACGAAGCTGATAGTCAATTGCAAGGAAATTTGTCTTACAAATTTGTCATTAGTTCAGTTCAGTTTTATACAAATCAAAGAACTAGTGTCCATAGTAATGTGGACCGTATGTTGTATTGAGTGCAAAATATTCATTACGCTATAGCCGAAGAATCATTTTCTCAAGAGTTTTTTCTCGTAAAATCAAAAGCTTGTTGGGATCTTCTGTATGACGTCATTGCACTGAATTTCTACGGACTGTTCTTGAATTTTACTTAGGCATATGTAATATTCGAGCCTACTTTATAATTTACGTATGATTGATATCTGTTATTTTAGTATATCATGATGTCTTACGTATGATTAATATTAATTAAAATAAAATTATTATTATAAGCTTAAGATCAAACTATGGTTCTTTAATATTTTTCATAGTAATGTGGACCGTATGTTGTACTGAGCGCAAAATATTCATTACGCTGTAGTCGAAGAGTCATTTTTCAAGAGTTTTTTCTCGTAAAATCAAAAGCACGTTGGGATCTGCTGTATGACGTCATTGCACTGAATTCTTACGGACTGTTCTTGAATTTTACTTAGGTATATGTAACATTCGAGCCTACTTCATAATTTACGTATGATTGATATCTGTTATTTAAGTATATCATGATGTCTTACGTATGATTAATGTTAATTAAAATAAGTTGGTATTATGAGCTTAAGATCAAAATATAATTCTTTTATGTTTTTGAGATCGCTGAAAGCGGATCTAAGGTCTATCATTTAAATTTTCTTTTGGTTTCTACTTCAGAATTTACGTTTGATTGATACCTATTATTTTAGTATATCTGTATTTCTTACGTATGATTAATATTAATTAAAACAAAATTGAAATTATGAGCTTAAGATCAAACTATGATTACTTTATTTTTTGAGCCCGCTGAAATCGAATCTAAAGTCTATTTCACACCAAAGTATCAGTTTTTTTCATAACCCCAACCTTTTGGGTCGAATTGTAATGTTTTTTGAGGTACTGTCAAAAACTACAAGTGATTGGGTGAGATGGACTTCAGATAAGGTTTCAGCGACCCTAAAAAAAATAAAGTAATAATAGTCGGATCTCGAGCTCAGAACATACATTTTTCACATTAAGATCAAACTATGATTTTGCTTCGCTTTTGTTTTTGTTTCGCTGAAACCGAATCTGAAGCATATCATCCTTAGGTTTTTGACATAACCTCAAAAAATCCTAAGTATGAGGTTGAATTTTTATGTTACTCAAGGTTATGACAAAAACGAAATTTGACTGGTTAAAATGGACTTCAGATTCGGCATCCGCAACTCAAAAAACAAAAGTAATCTTGGTCTGAACTTGGGATCAGAACAATTATTTTATTTTGTGTTGCTATGACGTATGATTAACATTAATAATAGTATTCCACCTTCATTACTATTGTTTAATGTAAAACGTATTTCTTTCCCTTTAATCAACTTGAAAAATTTCCAATAACTACAGTTTTCCAACTTTAATTGAATATCTAAACATTGTACTGTGTGAACATTCAAAGTGCAACTACACCCCTTCCTTTGTGTGCAACTAAATGTTACCATAGCACCGCATTTTACATTTAGTTCTCTGAAAAGATATCTTTACAATTGTGTTGGTTTCAGACACGTGTTTACTTTCCTCTGACCCTTTGCCTGGTTACCACTAGGAGTTCAAGGCAAAAACTACAAACATCCTTTTAGGCTTAAGGATTTTGTAAACTATTGTTTACATATTTCCTCTTCAAATACTCGGCAACTATTTGCTTTTACAATTCTTGCCTAGAGCATTGAATACAAAAGCAAATACATTTGTTTGAGAAAACATCCGGCATTAATTTCAATAGATGTTGTAAAATGAAAGAGAAATTGTGGAGGAAATTAGCTAAATACAGAAAACGTATTACGTATGATTCTTATTAAATGTGCCCGAATGACGTATGATTAATAATAATATATGGATTAATATGTAAAGACTATTTTAAAATGTAAAAAAATCTATATTATATCGAGTCATGGCCTTACAAGGGTTTACATTTAAATGACAACAAGAGCTTCAACAATATGACAATTGTCTCTACGTATACTTCAGAATATTTCGAATCATACGTCATTGGCAGAAATAATATAAATCATACAGACAAGTTGATAAGTAGTTTAACATATTTCCTTTATGAATATTTGTCTTACGTCTATAAGCTTTAATTATTATCAATCATACGTAATAGGCACAATTAATATTAATCATACGAATAACTTTCAGCAATTAATATTAATCATACGACTTGTAACTAGTCATACTTTCATTTTGAACAACTGTAACTCGTTATACTTGCTTCAGCCATAATTATTATCAATCATACAGTAAGCACACGCTAGGATCACAATTCAAAATAATCATATGAACTTTTAATGAAATGACTAAAACATATAGTTATGAGTCGTCCAGCCACTATTACATACGTTATTTACGGAATTTGTAATTATGTTCCTAAGGGCTAGAATTGAAAAATTCGAACTATCGGCACATATTCTTACTGTCTGATTCTCTTCGGATGCTGATTAGTATGCCTTATTGTCCAGTGATCCTTTGTATTTTTTCATGTTATTTCTGGCCAATAACCCTCAACCGTAATACATTTTTTATTAACTTTTGCAGCATCTGTTGTTGTCTTAAGCATTTCCTAGCACTTTTAAATGCATTCGCTAATACAAAATACGCATACTATAAACATAGACTCTCTGACATATTCTAATTAATATTAATGATGTTCGCTGACAAGTGATTGGCAGTAAATTTACTGTAACCCCTCAAGTTTGAAAAATCATTTGAATATTGAAGGAACATTTTTTTTCTCTCGGCATGTTATACACATACTGCCTTGTTGAAGCTTTGCTACTTTAAAGTGTACAGGCAGATGCTGCCATATACAGACATTAGACCGTTCAGTTTGTCTATGGGTATATGCCAGTCCTTCTCTATACCTTAGCTGGCTATAGTCCTGCTCACTTTTGTGTGGCTATCATAGACAACAAAAACTATTGCTACAGCTGCTTGCTGCAGGCTGCCGGAACTAGAAGTTTTGTTTGCATTTGTACTTGGAAAAAGGCAAATATTTACCTGAATGGTTCTTGACTTTAGCAATACAATTGAAAGTAGTAAACACGTGTTCTCTGGAGGCTATTTATTTGGGTGGTGGAGGGGGGCATTTGAATGGCTACGGAGGAGAGGAAACCTTAAAAGTGGAGAATCGTTTAAAATTGAATGGAGGAGAAATGTGGAATGGTAAAAAACTATGCGAAACGTAAGGAATTTAAAGGCGAATGTAAGAATAATAGTATCTTAATGTATGAGTAATATGACGTATGAGTAATATAAATTTATAATGTATGAAGAATGTTGATTAAGAACGTATGAGTAAATGATATTTATAGATAAAGCGTCTTTAATTAGCTTACCATGGGGTCATACTTAGTAATACAAGTAAGAAAATGTATGGCAATGCTATACTAACATTGCTGCTAGAGTTTAGATGACATTGATATTAAACGTATGAGTAATATTTAAATTTAAAGACAGAATACTTAAGTTCAAGGAATTATCTATCGCCATCTTTCGTAGTAAGCATGAAAGATACTGGAACTTAAGGGGGTATATATATACTTGCATATAAATTGAAGAAAATGTAAGGCAGTGTTATAATAATACTGCTGCTACAGTATGAATGCTATTCATATAAAACGTATGAGTAATATTAATATTAAAAGACAGAACTCTTAAGTTCAAGGAATTATCTATCGCCGTGGCCTATACTTGCTATGCGAAAGTTACTGAAACATAAGGTAATGCAAAATACTACAATAGCTAGTGTAGGAAAAGCATATACATGAAATATAACGTATGAGTAATATTACAAAATATCAAAATATTTATATGAAGAGACTTTCAACATAGGTAAGGCCAATTTTTTCAAACGAAACCATACATATCAGGAAATTTAACAAAATTTAAAGTCATGCAAAACTAATATTGTTGCTAAAGTATGAGTTATGTAAATATGGAACGTATGAGTAATATATTTACTAAAACCCATACGTATGTCTTAAGTTAAGGGGATTCTCCAATACAACGGTCATTAGTTCACATATTATGGCCTTTACTTACAACGAAAGTTACAGCAATTTAAGGCAATGCTAGACAACTATAATAGCTACAGAATAAGCTGAAAATATAACGTATTAGTAATGTTAATAATGGTAATATTTATGTCAAGAAACCTAGGCCTTAAAAATTAGGCAATTCTCGCACACGAGATCATACTTATCACGAACAGGCTGAAATTTTAAGATAATGCAAATTAAATAGAGTATGAGTAATATTAATAAACAACGTATGAGTAATATTTAGACTTAAACACATTTGTCTAATTAAATGTTAATTATCGAAGCTACGGACATTAATTGACATACTATCACATGTACTCACCACAAGCCAATGGGCTATTTATAGGAACATAAAATATAACGTATGAGTAATATTAATAAATCAACTATAAGGAATATTTATGTAAGACTTAACTAGAACGTAAGTAAGGGCAATTTTTACGCTAGAGACTATACTTACCGCGAAATGTAAGAAAATTTAAGGCAATGAGAAACTAATATTGTTCGTTCAGTCTAAATAATATGAACATAAAACGTATAAGTAATATTTTCTAATAATTTACTTAAATATTTTAATATGTCTTAAGTGAAGGGAATTCTCTCACACAACGACCATTACTTGGCGTACTATGGATTGTACGAACTATGGAAGGCACTGACATTTAAGGCATCAAGATAGCTAGAGTATGAGAAGTATTAACATGAAATTGAACGTATGAGTAACGTTAATAATGAATGTATGAGTAATATTTATGTTAACAAACATGGGCCTTAAGTGCGAGGCGATATTTAAAGAAATTTAAAACAATGCAAAAGAATGCCATTGATAGAGTATGAGTAATATTAATATGGAATGTATGAGTAATATTAATTAAGCATGTTTGAGTAATATGCTTATTAAAACACGTTTGCATTGAATACAGGGAACTATCGAACGCCATGACCATTAATTGACATACAACAACGTGTTATGGCTAAAAAATTTACTAAAATTTAAGGTAATGGATGACTAATACAGATATGAAGTAGAACGTATGATAAATATAAATAAATAAAGTATGAGTAATATTTATATGAACAGACAAAAGGGCGTAAGTTAGGATACTTTGACAGACTTATCACTAAATGCAAGAAAATTTAAAGCAATGATAAAGTAATATTGTTCGTAGATTATGAATAATATGAACAAAAAACGTATGAGTAATATTGTGTACTAAGGCACATACAAATAACTTAAGTGAGAGGTATTCTCGCACACAACTGTCACTAATTGGGATATCATGGATTTTATCAACTATCAAAGGCACTTAAATTTATATCAATTCAAGATTATTACGATTAAAGGGAGATTATGTAGTATAAACTCTAATATAACGTATGAGTACTAAAAATACACGACGTATGAGAAATATTTACATTAAAAGACCCAAGAGTTTAATAGGCGCAGTTCTCGCCTACGAGATCATACTTGTCATACAAAATATGGACATTCAAGAGTAAAAATAATATTGTAATATTGAACCTATAGACTTATGTCTTAAGTGCACAAATAATATTGTAATATTGTTACTATAAACTTATGTCTTAAGTGCAGGAAATTCTCGAACACAATGGTTTTTAGCTGTCATACATGATCCGTACTTACTACCAACTAATACGGTAGCTAGAGTATGAGAAATGTTTCTTAAGAACCTATGACTAATATTGACGATAAACGTATGAGTAAAATTATTTTGTAAACATGTATAACATAAGGGGATTCTCGAACACAGGGACCTTTAATTGATACACTATGGCGTGTATTTATTACGAATGGTACTGAAATGTAAGGCAATGCAAGATTAATATGGTTGGCAAAGTAAAACCAATATCACTGTGGAACGTATGATTAATATTGATCATGGACGTATGAGTGATATTATTACTAAAACAAATATGATTATGTAAAAATAATTCTAGAAAAAAGGTCAATAATTGATATACTTCTATACCTACTACATAGGTACGGCAATTCAGGGCATTTAAGGTCTAATGTGGTGGCCAACATATCACTGTCGAACATATGATAAATATTGAAGATAAACGTATGAGTCATAGTATCACTAAAACATACATGACTTCGTAAATGGTATTCTGGAACACAGCGACCTTTAAAAGGTTGCTGCAATTTAAGACAATGCAAGATTAATCTGTTTGCCGGAGTCTTACTAATATCGCTATGGAGCGTATGATTAATATTGATCATAAACGTATGAGTGATATTATTACTAAAACAAATATGACTAAGTATTTTAAGGATTTCTTGATTTAAATGGCCAATAATTAACATATGTCTGACTTACCACATATGAACAGCAATTCAGGACATTTCAGGACTAATATGGTTGCTAAAATACCACTGTCGAACATATGATAAATATTGACTATAAACGTATGAGTGATAATATTACTAAAACACACATGACTTACGTAAATGGTATTCTCGAGCACAGAGACAATTAATTGACATACTAGGACATGTACTTCTAACGAATGGCAAGGAAAGACTATTAGGGTTGGCAGAGTAAAACCAATATCACTGTGGAGCGAATTATTAATACTGATCATAGACGTATGAGTGCTATTATTACTAATACACATATGACTAGGTCAAAAGAATTATCCAAAAAACGCCATTAGTTGACGTACTTATATGCCCTAAGGTTATAACACAAAAACTACGGAACGTATGATGATTGATCATCAATTTTTACTAATGTCATATTTAAAAACATATGACTAAGTAAAAAGAGATTCTCCCATAAAACGGGCAATAATTGGCGTACTATACGTTCTATGCATACATATATAAGAAAGTTACTAAAACTGAGGTCATTACAGGACTAATTTGATTGCCAGCGTATAACTCATAACACTGTGGAACGTATGATTAATATTAATGTTACACGTATGCGTAATTTAAATACTACAACACATAAGACATTAAGTAAAGGGCACTCTTAAATACACCAACTATCAACTGACATTCTAACTTCCAGAAATACTAGTCAAAACTCAATATCTGTCACTGTCAGTTTGAATTCCATTTAGTTGTTAGACACACACACACGCAACAACTTAGCCTGCCTCAAATATTACTTGCCCTTTATTAACCACAATATCAATCACTTGTCTTCAGAGTCGTTCACACGAGTTGTTCGTTGTCATTATATATTGATGTACAAACAACTTTTATCCTCCCTCCTCCATCTCCTGCTGCTCGTTGTCGATAAACACGTCTCAAATTTTATTTCGATTTATCGACATTTTAACACCCATAAACGTTTTACGATCTTAATTTAGTTTATGTTGCACTGCTGTTAGTTTGCTACGGTCTGTCAAGATTTTTATGACGTCCCAGCCTCATCACGTCTGCTTGATGGGGCCGCGCCACAAGCAGTCTGTCTGTTAAATGTAGATATGGAAAATCAAATATCCTCTATCGAAAGGTGAATACAATTTCCGGAAAATGTTTTCCAGGCAAAACTGAAATTAAATTAAATCTTGCAAAGAAAAAGCAAAACGTGAAAGCACAACACCCCACAAACTTAAGAGATCACACGTATGAGGAGGCTATCAGCTTCGTGTTGATATGTAGGTAAACGTATCTTTGTGTGTGTGTAGCATTAATGAAAGGTGTCAGATTTTAATTAAGACTGAGGGCATATTTATGTGATTTGTATGCTTTTATGACAGAGGAGGGATTGGGAACATGTTTTGTTGTATGCCTTTTTGAATATCGTTTGAAATCGAAGGAAAGTTAAAGATTAAGAGGAACTTTAAGCGACTTTACAAGAAGTAATCTAAATTGAAATGTTTACAAAACTAAGGAAACTTAATACGTATGATTGCTATTTATTGTGTCTAAAATTGCAGTTGATAAGTATGATTGATATTAATTGTGTCTAAAATAGCAGTTGATACGTATAATTAATATTAATTATGTCTAATATAACTGTTAATATTAATCATACGTATAAAGCTACTTAATTGTCATTTTAGTCACAATTAACATTAGTCATACGATATGATTAAGATATATAATTTAGTATGTAATGAAAATTTCGAAATCGTTTAAAAAAAAGAGCTAATAACGGCAGTTCGTTTCACTCCCATTTTCTTTTTCTGTATTCTAGAATGTAAAAAAATTGATTAATGGTAACTAATTAGATATTACAGTTCATACTCCGTATTTTGTGTCCAATGAGAAATTGTTCACTTCTGATATTGTGTTATTATATTTTTTTCACACCTAACTGTTTTAACTTTTCTCTGATATTCGTAACGTGGCTTACAACTTGTCGACTATATATTACTTGTTCTACTTGCAACTTCCTTAAACTTTAACCATCATATTTAGCAGGAAAACATGTCTTACTCTACTATCACGTAACCCCATAAGTGGCATTCAGTTTAAATATTAAATCAAGTAGTTTTGTAATTAATATAACTCATACGCCTGGAAGTATTTAAATATTTATAACGAATGTAATGGAATATTGTGGTTTATGCTTTTAGCCCCTAAGCACTTATATGAAAATAAAATCTACATCAATCATACGTAATTAACAACATTAAGAATTAATATTAATCATACGACAACAAAACTGACTTGCTGTAATACTACATTAAAGAAATGTCAATGTATATGGAACCAAAATAAAAGAGGTGTTATCATTACTTTAACTTTATTGCTATTACAGTACATTGAATTTGTATGTTAACTGTGGTATTTGATATCAACTTCCAAGAAATTTTTGTCATTAACATTTGATGTGGTAACACAGATATATTTTATTTCTTTTCTAAGAACAGCTAATAAACAGAGCAATGACTTTTATAACTCTTGTTATAACCACTGCAAAATTCCCCTTAAAACCTTTATTCCTATTTTATTTCATTAAATAGATCTCTGTTGTGATATCTTTTGGTCCCTACGATTTATATATCACCACATACACCCTTGTCAATACATAGGAGGTATTTAGCACAGTTAAAGCCTAAAAGTATGCCACACACAAATGCTAAACACAAACACTTAACCACAATGACGTTTAAGTCGTTCTCTCTATTGTTGTGTGTGTGTGTGTGTCTCTGTGTACATGTGTGTTTGGCGTTACGTATTCATTGTAGCGCATAGAAAATTAACTAAATCGGGACTTAAGTGACAAAACTCGGTTTTCATAATTCAACGAGAACAACTAGATGAGGTGGCCCGCTGCCAGAGGAGGGAGGAAGAAAAAATATAAAAGGCATAGGCCCAGCTGATTGGGTTGTCTATTCAATATTCATTTACCAGCTATTGGTAGAGCATTTAAGCGCCTAACATAATCTGAAATAATCCCAACGATTGTAACATAGCATACAATGACATACCCATACACTTACATACATGACATAGACGGTAATAGGCAAAATCGCTACACAAAGAGCAACATACAAAGAGGAGTGTGTGTGCGAATAACACTAATACATTCTCAACATTTTCACAGCCAACAAAGCCGTTCTCTATCAACGAATTGGAAACAGTTAAGTTTTGTTGTCACGACTAGGACTGGAACGGTACAGAGGTATAGAGCAGATAAGCAATGGAGAGCAGGGGGGGTAAGGCACAACCCAAAAGTAGACTAAATCAGGGATTTACCTCATATGTATTAGAATATAACATTTATATAAAGTTTTTTTTTTTTTGTTTTTGCCCTGCCAGTATTTGGAGCTTTAAGTGTACCTCGCACTTGTGCTGGTTTGGCTATTGTGTGTTCAATGTTTGGAGGATCTGCTTGAAATACTTAAACTAATCATGGTGTTTTTTTTTTGTTTTTTCGTTTGCATTACAATACATTTGGCTCAATGACAAAAAGGCTTAAAGTGTTACACAGCACAAGCAAACGTTGGTTACAATACTCATTGCCAAATTGTTGGCAGAAAACAAAGTTGTAACAGTAAGAGGTTGTGAGAGTACACTTGGAGGGGTGGGTGGGTTTAAACTGTAATCAAGTTCAATATAATGTAATGTCTAAATGTACGAGTAATTGCAGATCATAACTTGCAATGATGATGGTGACATGTGATCAATGCCCATTAGGGTGGTAGAAAAATAAAGTAATATTAATAAAATTATATATTTTTTGAGCGAAATGTTGGCAGCGGTTATATTATAATATAGGGCAATAATTGCAACCAACATAAATTTACTTAACATTTAATATTACTTTATGAAATTTACTGATTCAATGACGTATGATTAATATTTATTGTCAAAGAAGCTGTTGGCGTATACTGCATAGTGTAGTGGACGTTTTACATTCTACACAAATATTGAGAGAAATAAGTTTTATATGTGTTACATTAGATTTCCATAACTAAAAATTTCTTATTCATTTATATTTTCTTGTAAAGCTGTTGATTAAAAGATTTATGATTATTATTTAGTCAGTGACGATAAATCGACATACTAAGACGTATACTTACTAAGTACAGTATGGACATTTCAGGCAGTGTAAGACTAAAACAGCTGCTAGAGTGTGAATTATATTAATATAGAAAGTTTGAATACTATTGATTTTGAAAAGTGTTGCCGAAGGGGATTCCAATCGACACATCGACAATTAATTGTGTAATTACTACGAAAGGTATTGGAATATAAGGCAATGCTAGACTTTTATGATAATTAAGAAATTTATTTTATGAAATTTACTGAATCAACGACGTATGATTAATTTTTATTGCAAAAGAGACTGTTAGCGAATACTGTTAACATATACTACTAAGGCGTATACTTACTACGTAAAGTATGGAAATTTAAGGCAGTAAAATACTAATACAGTGCTAGAGTGTGAATTATATTAATATAGAACATTTGAATACTACTTTAAAAAGCGCTGGCGAAGATGATTTCCAAACACATAGATGACTAATTGACTTAGCAAGATATGTAATTCCTACGGAAGGTACTGGAGTTAAAGGCAATGCTAGACTTTTATGATAACTAGGGTATGAGTAGTATAAATATTATATATTAAGTATGGTTAATATTAAAAAATAATGTATGAGTAATATTTATATTAAGAAATCTTATTTATGAAATTTACTAATAAATAAATTTGCAAATGAAGCTATTGTCGTATACTTGATAACGCAGTGTAAGTTTTACTTTCTCCAAAAATTTTTACAAAAAAAATGCTGTTGCAATGCTGTTAAATCCAATACGTATGATTATTATTAATTCAGTGAAGATTAGTCGACATTCTATGGCGTATACCTACCACCTATGGAAATTTAAGGCAGTCCAAGACTAATACAACTGCTAAAGTATGAAATTTAAGGTAATACTAGACTACTATGATTGCTACGGTAAGAGTAGTATAAATATTATATATAACGTATGGGTAATAATAACTAAGAACATATGAGAAATATTTATATTAAGAGACCTACTTTATGAAATTTACTAAATCACTGACGTATGATTAATATTTATTAAAAATGATACTATTGTCGAATACTTGATAATTAAGTGTAAGTTTTACTTTCTTCAAAAGTTTTTACAGAAATAAGTTTTCTATGGGTTACAGTTGATACCAATAATTAAACATTTCTAAATTATCTATAGTCTCTTGCATTGCTGTGAATCCAAGACATATGAGTATTATTTATTCAATGACGATTAATCCACATTCTGTGGCGTATACTTACCACGTAAAGTATGGAAATGTAAGGCAACTTTTGAGTAATATTGATATTTAGCAGATGGTAGTGAAGGTGATTCCCAATCACATCGGCCATAGATAATATACTTAGTTCGTACTTCCAACGAAAAGTACTTTAATTGAAGCCAAGACTACTATTAGAGCTACGATATGAGAAGTATAAACATTATTTATAACGTATGGGTAATATCAATAAATAACGTATGAGTAATATTTATATTAAGATATCTTATTTATGAAATTTACTGACTTAACGACGTATGATTAATATTTATTACAAATGATAATGAAGTGTAAGTTTTACTTTCTCCAAATTTTTTTACAGATGTATGTTTTCTGTGGGTTACAGTTGATATCAATAAACCAACATTTCTTATTTATTCATATTCTCTTGTAAAGCTGTTTATTTAAAGACGTAAGATTATTATCTATTCAGTGACGATTAATCGACATTCTATGGCGTAAACTTGTTATGTAAAGTAAGGATATTGAAGGCAGTACAAGACTAATACTGGTGCTAGAGAATAAATTATATTAATACATAACGGCATAGGCTAGTGGCATGTGGCTCTTGTGGCTCTTGTGGCTCTTGTGGAATATGGTGTCAGACATAT
Organism: Muscina levida; assembly: GCA_964034835.1. Lineage (NCBI taxonomy): Eukaryota > Metazoa > Arthropoda > Insecta > Diptera > Muscidae > Muscina > Muscina levida. The sequence goes on from OZ035882.1 coordinate 148,375,716, forward strand.
TGACACCAGCATTTCTGATCACCTCCATAACAATATTAAATAGTGTACAGGACAGGCTATCACCCCGCCTGAGACCTCTTTCTGTGTTGAATGGTTCAGAGTGATCCTTACCAATCTAAACCGAGGATTTGGTGTTGTCCAAGGAACATCTGCAAAGTCGAATCAGCTTTGCAGAACTACCAAACTCAGACATGGCCTCATATAGCCTATTCCTTATCGGAGAGTCGAAGGCAGCTTTGTAGTCGACAAAGAGGTGGTAGGTGTTGATCTGCTTTTCATGAGTTTTTTCCACGATTTGTCGTAGATTGAATATTTCATCCGTCGTAAATTTACAAGGTCTAAAGCCGTACTGATATAGTCTAAATAGTTTTTCTACAATTGGCTTTAGACGTTCACACAATATGCTTGAAAGGACCTTGTACGCAATTGGTAATAGGCTTGTTCCACGGCAGTTCTTACATTCACTACAATCTCCTTTCTTGTATATGGATTCTATAATACACTGACCATTAATTGGCGTACGAAAATCTGTACTTATTTCATATAGTACAGGTATTTAAGGCATTGCCAGACTGCTATGATAACTGGGGTATAGGTAAGGTTAGGTCAATTCGGTAGCTGCTTGGGTCCTAGTATAGGCCCCGCTGTGATACCAATTATTCCAATTCTATTCGGTCAATGTCTCTCTCAAGGAAGGCATGGTTGTTCCGCAAATCGTCTACTGATAACCAGGTTTTGTCCACAAGTGTTCGTGACCAAATCTGAGGTATGCAATATATAAACTTTAAATATACCGTATGAGTAATATTAATTAATTAATAACGTATTAGTAATATTTATACCAAGAGACTAATGCCTAGTTTGATGATGATTATTATTAGTTCTAAGAAATCTGAGGTTTTATTAGTGGTAAAATGGTAGAATTAAAAGAGGAATAGTAATAGACTGAAGTAAATTTTTAATAGCAAAGTTCATGACACATTTACATTTTATTAAATGTTTGATTCAAAACAGTACAAAATTTAAGAGATTATTCATTCGTTCAAATAACTTCTTCACAAACGTATGATTGATATTTATTCCAAAGAAAAATTGTGCCATTATAGAGATTTCTATTAAAGTATTCTATAAGAGTGATATGAGAATGTAGTTTCTTAATGTTGGCCAAAATTTATGATCTTTATATTACCTTTATTGCCTAATAAACCAATTTTTGTTATGAATTTGTATTCTCTTATAAAGTTATTGATTCAACGACGTATGATTAATATTTATTCGAAAAGAAAACTATGGCGTATTATTGATATTAATTGATCAAACCCTGTACAGGGATATGGAAGGTATACGATTCGTTTTTTCTACCAGAAATATGTGGCATGGACTAAAAGGAAAGTATTGTAGTAAAAGTATTTACTTTTTGACCATCATGTTTCAAGGACGTATGATTGATATTTATTCCCAAGGCAGCTAATAGGTATTTTAGTGATTTTTATTAACGAATTCTATAAAAGTGATATGAGAGTGTAGTTTCCAATCGAAATATTGGCCAAAATTGATTATTTCTATATTACATTTAACACCAAATAAACCAATTGCTGTTATAAATTTGTATTCTCCTACAAAGTTCTTGCTCCAACGACATATGATTAATATTTGTTCCATTAACTTAAATTTGTTAGGTTTGTTGTAAAGGATTTTCATTTGTTGTGCGTCGATCTTGTCAGCCTGTGGCGTTCATACAATTTTAGTGAGATCTGTCTAACCAATTGTTAATTTTCCATTAACTTATGCCAAGTCACCATAAAACGTTAAAATATTAACAATCTTGACCAAATACTGGAAAAATTTAATCAATGTTTTCGTTGGTGAAAACACAAATTTACAATATTAACCGTAAAATCATCTTTATCGATAAAGCCAATTTTTGTTTTATTTCCTATGTTACCAAGCATAATTGCCATATATGGCATGGCGGCAATTCACACGAGGTTCATTAGGAACCAAAGCATTTACAAAAAGTTACTACATGTTGGGGATTTAGGACTTCCGTCCGTACTTTTCTGAAAATGACCATCAGTGGCGAGTACGATACAATGATAACTCATTAATATTGGCTCAAATTGAATAATATATGGTCCTAGCAGAATGGAACTGCAAACGACACAGCAAACGCTATGATGAACATTATGCATGAGCGGGGTCAGAGTCATTGAAAGTCGTACCATTCAAAAAACTTCTTATCATGAGAAAAAGCAATGGACATTTGAACGACGCTATATTCCAAACATTAAGATATATATGAGACTTGAAAAATCTTGTCCTATTTCTTTGCAATATCGACCCGCTCTTATTGAAAACAATTTCATTACTGAATCAAAAACGTATGATTAATTTTAACTATCAATCTACTGATGTTTTATTTGTTTACAGAAATAAAATAATTTCCATGTACAAATCGTTAATATCATATGTTTGGGGTTACGTGAGCTGATTCCTATTGAAAAATGTGCCTGGAACATCTATTTTATACTTTAACCCAGTCCTAAAGGATCTCAAGGACAAACTTAGAGAAACTGTAAGACATTAAATAATGGAAAATTTAAATGCTCGAATCAGTGTTACCGCAAGAAACTGCAGCGGACATTTTAACAACGTTATATTTCATACATTTTGGCACACATTTTTCTTTGCAACAAAAATAGAAATTTGACAAAACCTTACAGGTAGCCTGTTTTTTACCACTGCAACATCGAACCGCTCTTATTGAAACTTCCATTACTAATATTTCAAAGACGTATGATTAATATTATTTCTACAAAATCTTAATAAAAATATTAAATAGAATAATCAAACCGTATGAGTAATATTAATAAGTTGTTGTAAACACCGAGGTCATAGGTTAACATGTCACATAGCCACATATAACAAAAGATACTACACTACTACATTTTATTACCAAAAAGTAGTTGCTCTCACACATACTGTTACAATTATAACTTTTAAACCACCACCCTCCACCCCCCTGGAAAACAGCTTAAAAAATAAAATTTCCCCCCATTACAACTTCCGTCAACAAAACAGTTTTTAAGCACTTATGGCATAATGTTATTTTATTGTATATTTTTTTAATTAACTTCGTTAAAAGTTTTTTGTTGTTGCTTTTTTTTGCACCAACTTTTTGACAAAGCACTTCAATCACCAAATTGTACTTTAATAGTAACTACAAAATCTTGATTTCCTAAAGTGTATTTAATTTTCCCTTCCGTACGCAAAAGAAGTTCTTTCAAACATGAACTGAACTGAACTGAATGTGTGTGTTTATACATTAAGTTTTATGACATTTTTTATGTTGTTACCAAAAAAAGAGAAAAAACACACAAAGTCGGCACTAAAACGCAGTACATCGTACAGTATAAACAGGGGGATACATACCAACCTATATAACCTTCGATGCCTGCATATACTTGTGAGCTGTTGGAAATATATTGTACTCATACATATAAATCTCTCAAATTCACATCTACTCTCATTCAGTTGTGAATGTAAAGTTAAACACATTCACTTTGCGTAATAACATTTTCTTGGCAGATAAAATGATAACTCTATACACTTCGTTCGCCATAGTTATTGCATACTCCCCCTTGCCATATGCAGGACCTGGACCTAAACAACTGTGCTTTCTTTAGGTTAAAAAAAAGTTTTAGTTTTTCTCGTTTTCTTGCTGCGGGAGGATATACAACTTTACTAATGGAATTCAAATGACTTTGAATGTTATGTGGATTTTTGGCTTTTTTAATTTAAAAAATGTTTTGAGTTTATGTTTGTGTAGAGTTACGTTTGCAAAAGTGATGGAGACAGACCCATAAAACTGTGTGGTGAAAGTGCACACAAAGGACAGGTTGATAACCTTCATGATGGGTAAGATTAAAGTTTGTATTATCCTGAAGTAATTAGTTTTGTAAACCTTCAACCTTGTTGAGGGTAAAATATGTAAGGATTATTAAGGAACAAAAACAAATGGGAATGCCAGAGAATGCTTTAATTAAAATTTAAATGTAAAAATTACATAAGAGACACATATGAGAATATAAGAAATGGTATGACCTAAAATTTAGGAATTATATGAAATATTAGGCGTATGATTAATATCAATACGTATGATTTATATTGATTGGGTTAAGAGTTTTGTGAAATAGGCAATATTTGTACTAATCTTAAAAACATTTGTAACAAAACTTTTTCCTTATTCCAAGCAGATGAGAGTCTCAGTAATATTATGACAAACAATTTAAGTATTATATGAAATATCAGGCGTATGATTAATATCAATACGTATAATTTATATTATATGGGTTAAAAGCGTCGGAGAGAGAGATGTATGGATGTAAAGACCATAGACAAGAAATATAGAAACAGTTTTGTCACGTAGGCAATATTTGTAGTTATCTTAAAAATATTTGTGACAAAACTTTTTGCTTATTCAAAACAAATAATAGTCTCAGAAATAGTATGACAAAAAATTTGGGAATAATATGAATTATCCGACGTATGATTTATACGAATACGTATGATTTATAATAATTGGGAACAAATTTGGGAACAATATAAAATATCAGACGTATGCTTTATATGAATACGTATGATTTATATTAATTAAGTAAAAATATCCGTGGCGTATGAGCGACAAGTCGTTAATAATGAGATTAGAGAAATTGAGAAATAGTTTTGTCAATTATTCAATATTTGTCAAAAATTACTGCAAAAATCATTTGTTTCACCACTTTCTCCTCATTTAAAGCACTTAACATATCCATACTACATCTTTCACAGAATATATTCCCACCCAGCAGCCAATGCCAACCATCTGTTTCAAGAAATCATAAATTTTCCATCTTAATACTATGACAATCCCATCTTTCCTTTCATTACATATTGCAATTAATATCACTTATATGTCTACATTTCCCCGAAACGTATGTGGTATATTAACCCACTCTTCCTCGCACTCTCTCTTTGTGACTTTGTAACTCATACGCTACCATGCGGCCTTTTCATTTCAAGCCAACCGCTTCGCCAGAACCCCCTCGCCCCTAGGTTTTTTTCACATTTCACATATTTCATGTTAATCATTATTTATTTTGGTATAATTGAAATTATTGTCAGCTTAAATGAGTACGCGCGCACAAAAAAACAGAGAAAACAAAACGGAATACAACGCAAACGAAAGACATGAAAACAAGCATCAAAAATTAATGAATAAACATTTAAATACAAATGAGATATTTCCCCCATTTTGATAATGTACTGTACGTAGCGCATAATGCATATGCAATGATGAACTCCGTGATGTGGCCAGATGTGGTAGCCGCAAGGGAGTGATGGAATTAGTGAATAATAAAGTGGTGGTGGGAAATTCCATATAGTTGGAGAATGTTAAAGGTGGAGAATTTGTAATGGCGAAACTAAATTTTTGCAAAATGTTTTATAATAATAACAAATAATTGATAATATGCTCTGTTATATACTACTGCCATCTCCTCAAACATTGCAAAGAAAAACGAGAGTTAAAATCGATCTCTTTGTTCCACAAACTACTCTACTTTTGGATTGCAGAACATTTTCCAATAGTAAGACTATGATTTTCGCCACAGAAAATTATGTTAGTACAATCTTCTCAAACATTTAAACTCAATAGAAGAAAAAAAAATGTTCTACTTAAAAATTCAGATTTAGTAGTTTTTAATCTTTGGTTCCAGTTCAGAAGTTTTCTAGGCATAAACTATATGTAACTGCAGTCTCCTCAGACATTGAAATAATATCCGTAAAATAACTGCACACAGTCTGAAATTTTCGAGGATTTTTTATGTTTAGGCTATGCTTTTCTTCATTACTATTTCTGCTACAAAAACATGTTACTGCAAACTGCTCAAATATTGAAAAATATCTCATTAAACAGAAAACAATGTCCGTAAAACAACAGGCTGCATTAGGAATTTTTTGGAGGTTTTTTATGTAAAGGCTATGATTATATTCGTTACGAAGTTTTCTACGTATGAGATATATGTTACTGCAGTCTTTCTAAACGTTAAAAAGGGAACGTGAAAAACGTTCGAAAATTTTTCAATATTTTAATGTTGTGACTATGAATTTGCTCAAAAAATGTCCTTCTTATAAACTACATATATATACTACAATTGTCTACGTATAAACTATCTGGTGCTGCAGCCTGCTCAAGTATTGAAAAATGTCCATTAAACAGAAAACAATGTCCGTAAAACAACAGGCTGCATTGGGAACTTTTTGCTGGTTTTTTACGTAAAGACTAGGAAATTCTTTACGAAATTGTCTGCATATGGGATATATGTTACTGCAGTCTTGTTCAATGTTACTAAAAGCCTGTGAGGTAAAATTACGCAGTCGAAAATTTGTCAATATTTTAATATTATGACTATGAATTTGCTCAAGAAGTTTCCTTCTAATAGACTTAATGCCACTGCAATTTTTTACATATTAACTATGTGTTACTGCAGTTTGCTCAAATTGTGAAAAATTTTCATTAAAACAGAAACCAATGTCCGTAAAACAACAGACTGCATTTGTAACTTATTGCTGATTTTCTAATATTGAGCCTATAATTTTCGTTAAGAAGTTGTCTGTGTAAAAGATATATGTTACTGCAGTCTTCTTAAATTTTAGAAGTTGTCCATGAAAAAATAGCTTCTAGTCAAAATTTTTTCTTTATTTTAATCTCATGACAGTGCGTTTGTTCAACAAGTTGATTTTGAAAAATTTATGACTTGAGATAACTGTTACTGCAGTCATCTCACATGTGAAATATAGTCAATGAAACCACAGTTCATCGTCGAAATTTGCAAGGTATAATGTTAAGGATAAGATATCTGCGAGAAGTTTCTAGTTTTTGGCTACTAAACAATATGTTACTGCAGTCATCGCAAACATTGAAAAAAAACTAGATATAACAGTTTATTAATACTTTTTACCTTTTGATGAGTTTTATTGTTAAAACTATGATTTTTATCTATGCTACTGTAGTCTCCCCAGCCTCCTTTTCTGTGAATGTGATATATGTTACTGCAGTCTTCTCAAATTTTAAAACAATTCCCTGAAATAGCTGTATGCATGCGGAAGTTTAACAATATTTTAATGTTATGATTGTAAATTTGCTCAAGAAGTTTTTTTTTCTATTAAACTGTATGTTACTGCAGTCATCTCACATATTAAAAATAGTCAATTTAATAACAGTTTACCGTTGAACTTTCCAAAGAATTATAATGTTAAGGCTATAATTTTTTTGAGAAGTTTTCTGCTATTAAACGCAATGTTACTGCAGTTATCACAAACTGTGAAAAAACTTAAAATAACAGGTTACTAAAAGTTCGTAACTTTAGAAGAGTTTTGTTGTAAAGGCTATAATTGTTATCACGAATTTGACTATGCTACTTCAGTCTCCTCAGACTCCCTTTCTTTGCATTTGATGTATGTATGTTACTGCAGTCTTCTCAAATTTTTTAAAAATTCAGTGGAATAATATTATTCAGTCGGAAGTTTTACACTATTATGTTATGATTGTGAAATTTCTTAAGAAGTATTTTATCTATTATGTATGTATGTTACTCAAGTTATCTCAAATATATAAAAATATAAGCAATAGTCGTTTAAATAACCGTCTACCACGGAACATTCCAGAGAAATATAACGTTAAGGCAATACATTTGTTCAAGAAGTTTTTAGTTAATAAACAATGAGTTACTGCAGTCATCTCATACATTGAACAACCAAAGATAGAACACGCTTTTATTAGTTTCAACTAAGTTAAAATTATGATATTCATTAAGAATTTTTCTATGCTACTGCAATTATTGGAAAAATGCGAGTGATAAGATTTCGTAGTTAAATATAATTTTTTATGTTGAATGGATTTTGAAGATATCAGAAGGCTAAGACGACGATTTTTGCCAAGAAGTTTAATTTTTGCCTATACTTTTTGGAGATTTTTTATTTTAAGTCTTTTCTTGTAAAGAACATAGCTAGTTACTAACTAATTGTTACTGCAGTCTTCTCAAAAATTTAAAAATGGTTTTCTAAACGAACAGTTTCATATTTTTAATTTTGAAACTATTATTTTTCTTAAAAAATTTACTGGGTCAAAACAATATGTTACTGCAGTCCTTTTTATATAGGAGAAGTCCAATTACACTTACAATAGTTTGTACTTTTTTATGGCTTAATGTTAAGATTATGAATTTCGTCAGATTTTTTTAACACTACTGCAGTCTGGGTATAGACGATATGCTATTGCAGCCTTCTCATATATTGAAAAACTTTGAAATAGGACGGATTACAGTTTCAATTATTAAAAGATTTTTTTTAAGAATTTAAATTTTAAGGAAATTAATTTCTTTAAGCAGACTTCAAGGTAAAAAATATGCGTTACTGCAAGCTTTTCAAATCCTAAAAAAGTCGTTAACAAAATTGTTAAAATGTCAGCTTTTTGATGATAATGATTTGCTAATGAATGAATCTCAAATAACGGCGTAAGGTTTCAACCTTTTAATGAATTTTAATTTTGGGATTTTTATATACAATCTGAGTGTAAAGAATTTATTACTGCAGTCTTTTCAAATATTGAAAAAGGGCTAAAGCTAAAGTTTGAGATTTTTTCTACATTTTAGTGTAAGGACTTTCTTCTTTCTTACTGACTTTTTGTTTTCTTCCTAAAAAGTTCGAAAACATACTTTGTATACATACGATTGTCAATTTAAAAACCTTTAAGGTCTTACCACGTGTTACTGCAACCTCCTCAAATATTAAGAAAAGTCATTAAAAGGAGAGCATTTATATGATTACTAATGCTGAAGCTATAATTTTCGTAAAAAGTTTTCTAGGTATAAACTATCTAGATGTTACTGCAGTCTTATCAAATATTGAGAAAAGATAAGAAAAAACACGACAATTATAAACTTTCGAGAATTTTTTATGTTTATACTACGGCTTTTGTCACAAACTTTTTTTGAGTGTAAACATATATAGCTGCAGTTTTCCTAAATATTAAGAAAAGTAAAAACAATAGTCTGTAATAGTTAGGACAAGTAACTGCAGTCTTTTCAAATTATAAAAAAATGTTTAAGAACAAATTATAATTTCATCTATTTAAAAAATTTTAATTTTATAGCATTGATTTATGTTTCACGTAATTTTGGGCTTAAACCTTATGTTACTGCAGCCTTATCAAATAGTGAAATCTCCTGGACAATAGGTTACATTTAAGACATTCTGATGATTATAGATGCTTAAGCCATAATTTTCGTTAAAAGGTTTTGTGGGTAAATCTATCTATCTAAATGTTACTGCAGTCTTACAAAATTTTAAAAAAGGATTACAAAAAACTGTATACTGTAACTGTCAAAAAGGTTTTGTTGTGCTTAAACATATGTCACTGCAGTCTCCTCAAATATTGAAAAAAGCTGAACAAAATTCTGTAAAAGTTGGAAATTTTTTAAAAGAATTTCATATTTAAAAAATTCTTCGAAAGCAAAGGTTTAAATGTCAATTTGTTATGCATTTTTGTTTAAGGACTTTTTCTGTTCGTCCTTAAACCATATACACTACAGTTTACGGCAGTTTTCTTTAATAAAGTAAAACATTTTAAAGTACAAATTAAAATTTGACCAGTTTAAAAATTTTTAATTTTAAAGCAATGATTTTTGTTTAAAAGTTCTTGGGATACAAACCATGTTACAGGTTACAATCAAGGTATTTTGATAATTATTAAGGTCAAATAATCGAATTACTCAAAACTTTTCTAGGAATGAGCTATCAATATGATGTGTTAAAGTTTACTGCAGCCTTCTTAAGTAATAAAACAAAATTTCAATGAATTAATTACATTTTGAACTTTTTGATCATTTTTACTTTGAAGCAACGAATTTCATTTAAATGGTTTTTTGGTTCAAACCATATGTTACTGCAGCCTTCTTCAATAGTAAAAAAACCACAAAGAACAGGTCAATTTTTAAGCATATTGATGATTATAATGTTTAGGTAACCATTTTTTTTTTAAAAAATTCTTAAAACTGTCTTAGAAAACTACAATTTTCTTCATGCTGCAATCTTCTCAAATATTAAAAAAAGTAAAAGAAAATCCTGTAATAATTTTTCATTATTTTTTAAAATATAATGAAATATTTTTTAAAAAAATAATAATAATAAAACTACGATTTTCTTCATGTAACTGCAGTCTTCTCAAATATTGAAAAAAGTAAAAGTAAATGTCTTGTATGATCCATCACTCTTTGCAGTATCCTCCTATTACGCCACATTTAAATTTCAACCATTATATAACAGTTTTAATGCACAGCCAAGCTTGAATATTTGCAAATATTGAAACAAATTTGCCATTCCTTTTTGCACACGTACCATCAACCGCAAACTGGTATATCTATAAACGTATGCACACATATATATATAGATATATGTATGTATAATCATATATAAACAACAAAAAAATAATAAACGAAAATAAAATTTTAATAATATCCATCCACGTGCATGCATGTAAATGAGCGGAGCGGACTACAACAAAAGAAATTGTTTACAAATATGTCACATTATCGTTCATTTAATTTCTCTATAGAATTTCGTCAAACATTACATTTATCCCGCAGTTGTGTAAGTGTGCGTGTGCGTGTGCCTGCCGTTTGTGTGTGAGTGTCATTTAATCCTTTTGCTTTCAGTCTTAACACACAGGTGGAAAGAGACTGCCCCCGCTGTAGGTGTAGCGGTGTGGGCTGTGTGAGCGCTTTAACATCAACAAATTTACACCGCTACGCTCTCACGCCTTTATACTTATGTTTGCTTTCATTATGAGTTTCGTGTAAAGTTTGTTGTCAATTATTGTAAGCGTAATGTGTGCAATGCGGGCATACACACACACAGGTTGGATGTGGGCGAGAGGCTACCGTTATGTTCGCATTCGTCAGGACGACAGTTTGATTGCTGTGGCAGCGGTTTACGTGAATGTATATCATGATGTTCACACATACATACAAGTACAATCAACCATAACAACGCAATATCCTTTTATGCTTAATGTTTATACATGTATAAGACATTATATGACTGTTTGCTGCCATGGCCAAAATGTTGATATGAATGTATGTGCGGCGGCCACATACTTACCTGTACGTAGATAACTGTGCACGTATGTCTGGCTGTTGTACAATTTCCTTATGCTTGGCTTGCTAAGAGTACACACACCCACATATATCGCTCATGTTATTATGTTGTCATAAGGAGCAGAACAACAGCGTCTGTATGCGTTCTTTTGTCTTTACTCATAAGATGAACGCGTGAGCTCTGTATTCTAGGTATTGCTGACTGAGTGTGTTGTACCTTGATTTTGTGAACGTATAAAGATTGTAGCGTTTTTGTGTCGTTTTTCTTACAGTTGTTTTTTGTCAACTTTGTTCGTTTACATCGTTATTATTAAAAAAAAAAGAATGGAAAATTTGTGTGGCTGTGTTGTTGTGTTGTCTTTGGACACATCCATTTGCCTGCAATTTTTAAAGAAAGACACACGCAAATGCCTTTTACAAAAGTCACTCTTAATGTTTTACGAATTAATAATCAGGATTTTACCAGCGAATTTCAATGGCATTAACAATGACTCATGAAGACAAAGTTAAGCCTTGTGAATATAATGTCATGTAATGGATTCTCAGGAACTCACACCTTTTGTTGTAGCAAAGATACAATTGAGATTATAAGAAGGTTGCAAAAGATAATTTAAGAAGCAGATTTAATGAAAAAAAGATAATATTTTAGCTAGAAATTTTGCAACAACAGATACGAGGAATAATTGTGTGAATAATTTAATCAAAGAAATTGTTGAAAAATCTGGAGATTATTACAAATATAATATCATTCTATAATTTTCATTATAAAACTGAAGACCAGTAGTTTTTTCTAGACGTTAAGGATATGAATATTCTTGTAATCATTTGTTATGTATCTAGTTAATACTTTGTTATGTACAGTTTGTTATGTCCTTCCTGGCTGATAGGATTTCCCACATAGTTCATTTAATGAACGATAGGTGGCGCTAGTTAAAACTACGTATGAATAACAAAATATCTATAATGTGACTCATACCCCCGTTTAACTTTTCTAGGTACTTTTTTGCCGGGAAATTTTGCGACAACAGATACAAGGAGATTATTAGAGATTATTAGAAAAATGAAATTATACTAGAATTTTTTATTATAAAACTTTGAACACCAATATTTTTTCTTCACACGCTAAGGATCTGAATATCTATTTTAAACAATTCCCTACAGCAAATTTTGTACCTGACACTTGTTTACCACAATCACTTAAACACTTTCGCCATATATAGCCAACACACAGACACATATTCCATCTTATATTACATATGCAAGAGCTATACCTATGAGAGTATTGTGTAGGGCCAACAAGTTGCATTCTAATATTCTTGTTATCATTTGTTATGTATCTTGTTAATACTTTGTTATGTCGTTCCTGGCTGATAGGATTTCCCACATAGTACATTTGCTGAACGATAGGTGGCGCTTGTTAAAATTACGTATGATCAACAACAATGTCTATAACGTGACTTATACGTCCCCGTTTAACTTTTCTAGGGATTTTAGTGTCAAGTCTCCACAAGAGTTCTCTTAAGAAGTGATTGAGGAAGTTTTGACTTTTTAACTCGATTTCTTGGAAAATGGCAGCATATAGAGGAAAAATTGTTCAGGGCAGCTGGGAAGATTCTCTAAATTTTAAGACTGAAATAAAAAAATCTAAAAAAAAAAAATGTTCATTCATAGTTTTTCTGCATTAGAAATTTGTACTCTATGTCGTTCCCGGCTGAAAGGATTTCCCCCATAGTACAATTGCTGAACGATAGGTGGCGCTTGTTAAAATCACGTATGATTACCAAAAAATCTATAACGTTACTCATACGCTCCCGTTTAACTTTTCTAGGAATTTTAGTCGCAAGTCTCCACAAGAGTTCTCTTAAGATGTGATTGAGAAAGTTTTGATTTTTTTCTTCAGCATATAGAAGAAGAGTTGGTATATGACAATAGTAACTGGGAAGGTTGTCTAAGATTTTAGATTCAAATAAATATGCAATTAAAGTCCCCTTTCATTATTTTTTATTATAAAAATGTAAGGACCATAAGTTTTCCTCACATGCTATTTAAAATCATATCCTGCACCTATTTTTGTACCTGACAATCGTTTACCACAATCACTTTAACATTTTCGCCATGTATAGCCAACACACAGCCGCACATTCGTCCCTATTTTAATACCCGTAATACGAATAATATAATTAAGTTTCAAAATATTTCATACTTAACCATTTACATCATCTAGAAAATTAATCGCTGTTCGTTTTTCACAAATTCTATAAATCTTGTGGTGTCAATCAGCCATGACCAATTTCGCACAACTATTTCAAACACTAAGCTCAATTTCAGCACTTTTAAGTGAACTGTAATTAATTGACCACCATACTCATCATCATCATCACAATCACTATTACCATCAGCACCATCGACATCACCATCTATTTACTATCATCTCCAACGCCATCAGCAAGTCCCCTATGCCCCCACGAACATAAACGAAGAATGAAAAAACTGACTGTGAACCAATTCAGTGACCTCGCTCTGACAACACCCCTAGTGAATAATTGAACGACTAATGTAATTAAATTGAACATTGGCTTTTTATTTTGGAAAATGCAACTCTCTCTCTCGCACACACACACACTCACACTCTGCCACCCTGGCAAAAGGATTCCCATAGCTTTCCATTTTAAGCAAAGAGAATTAAAACAGTTACTATGGCAGTGATGGCAGAAATTGAAATAAAACACTGCAAAACAAATAATCCCTACCAAAAATATAAAACACAAGAGAAAAGTTGCAGCAAGGATGTGCAAAAAAAAAATTAACAAACTTTAACTATTTGGTATGAACGTCCACGCGTCCACGTTTACGTAACGTAAACAAACAATACCAACCATCTACCTGTAGTAAATTGAACTAAATTTTACGATGTTTGAACTGAAAAATATTGAATGTACAGAAGAAAAAAACAAACGCACTAATAAGAGGAGAAACAAAAAAAAACAAAGCTATAAGGAGGTTATAACAAAAACACAATTTCAAGGTAATGTATAAAGTAAAGTAGAGTAAAAAACGGCTGGAAGAGTTATACAATGACACCTTAAGAATAGTCTAAGCAAGACAGAGAACTAATACCGCAAGTCCTAATATCGAATCGTTAGAGTCTTAAACTTTTGTCGGTATTAAGTTATAGAGACTTACCCAAGGTCATCGTTTTTTCAATACAAGAAATTGCATTTCAGTATGCTTGTAGTCATTTGTCATATATCTTGTTAATCATTTGTTATGTAAATTTTTTATGTTGTTCCTGGCTGATAGGATTCCCACATAGTACATTGGCTGAACGATAGGTGGCGCTTGTTTAAAATACGTATGATTAACAAATAAGTGTATAACGTTAGTCATACGCCCCCATTTAACTTTTCTTGGGAATTTAGTCACAAGTCTCTACTAGAATTCTCTTTAGAAGTGAATGATGAAATATTGATTTTCTTACCTCGATTTGATAGGATAATAGTAGCTGGAAAGGTTCTCTAAATTGTATGACGGAAATAAAAAATTTTTAAATTTTTTTTAAATTTTTTCTTTTAATTTTAAACTTTTTGGTTTTATAGTATTTTGTGCGGCAAACAAGTTGTATTTTAATATTTTTGTATTCATTTGTTATATACCTTTTAAATAATTTGTTAAGTTATTTATAACGTTCCCATATAATTCGATTCCCCACATAGTACATTTGTTGAATGATAGGTGGCGCTTGTCAAAATTACGTATGATTAACAAAAATCGTTAACGTGACTCATACGCCTCACTTTTCTATTGATTTTAGTCGATAGTCTCCACTAGAATTTTTTAAGAAGTGATTGAGGAAATTTTGATTTTTTAACTCGATTTCCGAGGAAACGGCAGGAGTTATAAGAAAAGTTTATTTGGGCCATGGAAGCTAGGAAAGAGTTCTAAACTGCAAGACCAAAACCAAATTCTAAAAAATTATTTCATTATTTTTATTTTGTTACATTGCGACTGGTATGAAATTAAAATTTTCTTATTATTTTATATTTAAAATTTTTTTGTTACCTTTTCTTGGATCTCCTAGTAAATCGCAAAAGATACAAGAAAAGTTTGTACCGGACATTAGCAGCTAGGAAGGTATTCTAGCCTCCACGACGAAATGAAAAATTCTACAAAATGTTTTCTTTAAATATTATTATATTTAATTTCCTGCGAAACCGCTGGAGATAGAAGAAAAGTTTGTATAGGGCAATGGGGCTAGAAAGGTGTTCTAAACTGCAGGATGAAAACAAAAATTCCAAAAAATTATTTCACTAATTCTTTTTTGCTGCATTGCGACTAGTTACAAATTTAATTTTTTTTGTTTGAATTCCGGTTAAACCTCAAGAGATACAAGAAAAAATTGTATGGGACATTAGTACCTAGGAAGGAGCTCTAACCTTTACGACCAAAAGAAAAATTCTAAAAATTATTTTCATTAAATATTTTTGCCTTGCAACTACTTTAATATTATTTGTTAAATTTTCGATTTTCTAACTCAATTATTTCCAATTTCCTGGAAAACCGCAGGATCTACAAGGAATGTTTATATGGGGCAATGGTAGCTGCTAAGTTTATCTAAATTCTTTGGTCTAAGAGAAACTTATACAATATTTGTTTATTCATTATTTTTCTTCATTGCTATTGGTTTAACAGTTGAACTATTTTTTTTTTAATTTTTGGTTTTTTTTAACTCATTTATTTCCAATTTCCGGGGAAACTGAAGGAGATAACAGAAATGTTTGTCTGGGAAAGTAGCCCCAAACTGTAAGATCAAAATAAAAACTAAAGATTTTTTTTCTTTCATTTTTTTTTAGCTCTCGATTTTTTTGACTTATTTATTTCCGATTTCTGGGAAAACGAACAGAGATATAAGAGAAGCAAGTACAGAGCAATGGTAGCTGAATACGTACTCTACGCTCTTAATCAAAAATAAAAATTTGTAACTCTTTCTTTCTTTTCTGCATTGCTCCTAGTTGAATATTAAAAATTTAATGGGTAAATTAACGATTTTTAGCCTTGATAATTTTAGGTTTCCGGATAGATCACAAGAAATGCAAGAAAAATGTGTATAGAACAATAATAGTTGAGAAGGAGCTCTTCACTGCTGCACCAAAATAAAAATTCTTAAATTTTTTGTCACTATTTTTTTTTTTAATTTAAATTTTCTTGGTTAATTTTTAATTTTTTGTTTACTTACACAGTACAACACATGACTTTGGGACTCAATACTGAGAATTGCACGTGAAAGTAGCCCCAATAAGAAGAAGTTCTGCATCAATCGTTTTACCCAGTTACATGCCATAATAATTTAATATCGATTTGAAGTTAGTAAGTATCGTATAGGGGACTTTGTCACGTTTTAGGCTCTGTAATTATATTTTAATGCAAAATTTATTAAGGCACTTTTGTGATATTGAAAAATTCCTGTAGTATTTAATCTGCCTTATACCAAAGTTCTGTGCTCCAATTCACACAACCGGTGATGGGTTACATATCTTAACGCTCCACTGGCTGCCACAGCCTCTACTTTTCTTCTCTTCTCTTTTGGTTCTTTATTGACAATAAAACTTGACATATCGAATTTTTCAGCTGCTGCCCCAACCATTACCAATAACATTTGTTACAATGGACGAATGGGCAACAACAACAGAGCTGGCAACAAACTAACAGTGGTACACAGAATAAGGCTACAGTATTGGCAGCAGATACCAGTGAGTTAGCAGTGTTATACAATGATCTCGTTTGCTTCTGCTGTTGGTGGTGGTGGTTCTGTTCGGCAATAAGCACGAATTACAATTTATTTAAGCAGCAAAATACCAAAAATTTACGCTAAATCCCAACCCAAGTAGTAAATCCCAATAACAATGAGGGCAACAATAGAAACGCCATCAGCAGCAGCAATATCGATAGCTAGTTGCAACTTGAAATCAAGTCGGCTACAAACACCAATAAATAGCTTCACAACGTGAAACGTAAAACAGCATCAAACGGAAACGGAAATAAAACTAAAACCAATGACCTGTGTGTCCTGAGTCCATATGAGTAAGAGTACCTCTGAGTGTGTGTGCAAGGAAAGTAACTCAACATGTGCACAACCACCGCTAGTGCCTCAGCTTTAGCCGCCACTACTATTTGTTGAAGAGTTATAGTGTTGCAGGCACGTAATTTTTAGCATTTTCCGATGGCAGCGGAGGGAAAGAGATCAAGTGATACAATTGTAAAATAATCTAAAGCAAATGTTGCATTACTGCAAGCGGAGAAAAAATTCAAAACACACATACTCGCATAAAAAAAAATCAGCTTAATACAGGTTGGGGCAGGGGACAAAATGAGGGCATGGGCATCACAAAACCAATGGAGTAAATGAATGAACTATTTTCCCCAAAATAACTAACTGGACTATGGAAAAAAAGTACATAAAAAATAAATGACACATAAGAGGGAGGTATGAGTGAAGCAGGACATTTAGTACACAAATGTTGTCAAGTCATGTTTGGGTATAGGAGGATCTTAAGTAGATAATTGTTGTGCTAGGCAGTTTGTGGAAACTAAAAGATCTTTTATATCAGTGATTTCTTTAAACAAAACCGGACCACTTTTTTAGGAAAAACTATTTGTCTTGACAACTTATCTGATATAAGAAAGTTTATTTTTGATATTCAATTTTGTTACATACCAATTTTTCTAACCAAAAGTTATCCTTTTAGTAGTTTTTCTAAAAACAAAAGTTATAAGCCAACAACTTTTTGGACGGCAAAATGTTTCAACCTTGTGACGTTTCCCAAACTTAGTTTTCACTCTCTGCTTTGTCTCTTTAGGGACCCATTTTCTAGTTACCAAACCTAACCGCACACACACACACAACTAAATATTCTTAGAGTATTTAAGGTGCACATTCAAACCGATTTCCGGCGGAAATGCGTTCATGGTTAGCACGTGTTCGTTGTAACTATAACACAAACACATACATAGGTGCATGTGTGTGTGCGTGCTTTATCTGTTACGTACATAGCCTTCCCGTTCAATTTGTAAGCAACTAAATATTGGAATACTGAAAAAATATTGCTGGTGGACGTTGATGGTGCAACTGATGGCTGCGCTAACAAACATTGAACGTTGCACACGATTCAGTGGTGGTGGTGCTGTTGGTAGATATTTGAGGTGATTGTTTTTTCTTAGTTTGTTGTTCTTACTTTTTAGTTTTACTTTGTTTTTCCATGTGGGAAGTTTTATTTTTCTTTCATTTTCTGATGAATTGCAACATTTCCACAAATTGAGATTTGATCAATTGCTTTCAAAGTTGTGGGGGATAGTTGGGAGTCCGTTTATTTTCATTTCATACGAAAAAAAAGAGAAAACCGTAGTCAGAGTTAATTAAATTTGTGAAATAAGTGACGGAATAACATTTAAGGGGGATTGACCGTAAACTGTAGCATACTTTAGGGCAATCAAAATATCAGCGTTAAGCAAGCGGATTAAAAAACTGATGTAAAGCATTAGTAACGCAGAATGAGAAGTGAAAAGGGCTGCTTTGAAAAGGAAACACATTTTTGAAAAAACTATAGAAAAAGTGTTGCATACTTTTGAGATAATTTATGCGATATATAAGAACATTTATGAAAATCGTCACTTAACAAAATACAGAGAGGAGTGAATTGGGGCCGGAATAAAAATAATATTTTTAAAAAAAAAATCATAAGTGTTGCATACTTTTGGGGTAGTTTATGGAACATATAAAAAAGTTTGCCTTAATTGTTAGGCAAATAATATCTGCGTTAAGCAAGCGGATTAAACAACTGTTATGAAGCATTAGTAACGTACAAATAGAAGTGAAAAGGGCTGGTTTGAAAAGTAAGAAAATTACTTTTGAGATAATTTATGTGGTAACAATATAAAAATATAATCGCATTAACAAAATACAGATAGGAGTGAATTGAGGCCGAAATAAAGAACATTTAAAAAAAATACCATAAGTGTTGCATACTTGTGGGGTAAATTTTGGTGTAATATAAAAATGTTTGTTTTAAACAAACAAATGGTTTCTCTTAGTTAATGGTTGTGAATTTTTTTGAGTATATGCACTTAAGCAAGAATTAACATTTTGTTGTGAGATACTGGTGCATAAAACTTGATGATCAATTTGCAATTATTTTACCAAAGTCTGCTAATGAGGATTCGTGGCTGAATCCGAAACAGCTGTACAGACTGCCTGGCATTGTGAGAGCTTGAAATAAATCTTAAATCAACGTTCAAATAAACAGACCGAATAAATACAAATAATTGAATACTTTTGGGAAAACTTATGTCATTATACCAAAGACTGCTAATGGGGATTCGTGACTGAACAGCTATACAGCTGCCTGGCATTGTGAGAATATTGTTCTGCTGTTAACTTCTTTCAAAAAAACTGGTCTAGAGCTTGTAATAAATTCCAAATCAACTTTCACATAAACAGACCGAATAAATACAAACCATTGCATACTTTTGGGAAAACTCATGTTTATATAAAAACTATAATAAAAATAATCCTATTAGCCAGATAAATTAAATATGCTGTCTAACGAAAAGGTCATCAAATTTCTTTAAAGTGATCTCTTTCGCTTCCACAGCAGCAATCGATATATATTAAAAATTGCGAACTAAACCCCTGTTACAGGCATTATTGAATAGTTTCGGAAAGTGTTATTGCAGTTTCCTGTTTTAGGGACTTTAGAGGCCTTCTTGGCCTCTGTATTTATGGAAACTTTTATTGTCATGGGTTCGCGTTATATTTGCAGATTAAAATTTGAACATTGACTAGATATTACGTTCTACAAACAAGCGTCAATGTATGTTTGTAAAAGCACAGTATATGTGTAGGCACCAATTAGTTAGTGGCTCTGAGAAAATAAATAATATTAAAAGAATCGACTAATTTCTTTACGTTTGCTCAGTTGTTGTCTATAATCTATAATTATAATGGTAGCTTCAAAAAGCATTTATTGTAAAAGCATTTTTTTTAGACGCAGTTTTATTGTTATTAGTATCACAAGTTGTTTCATTAACTTCAAAATTGTATTTTCTATTATATATGGCGTCAATAAAAACATTTAAAATTTGACATAACAATGTCAATACAAATAGACAAAAATTTAATATAATTTTTATTTGCATGTCTTAGCCTGCTTTTAGGCGCAAAATTATACAATACTAAAGAATTTGGTGTATTTATTAAAACTTAACAATTAAAATTTTAGTTTAAAATTTAAGAAAAATGTATAAATATTAGATCAGAAACTATTTGTAATCCACCAGATCATTCACTATATACTTTGAAAGATCTACCAGCTAAAAATATATACTCTCTATAATGGCATACCTACGTAGCAACTAATATCTTTAATAAAAATAATCATACAACTAATTTAATCCGTTATGGAATATAAAAGCAATTGTTGCATTAAATTAATGAAGCTCTCCTATTTCTTCATCTCCGTCTGTCGCAATCACTGTCTGGTTGTCTGTCTTTTTCTGTCGTCTGCTTGTCTTGCTGTCCATTCTTCCAACGGTCCGTGAAGATGTTCTTTTTGATGTTGTCTCTGCCGTTATGATGCCTTTTTTGCCTTTTTGTTTGTTTGTTAAAAAAATTTCTGTATACTTTTTTGTCAGATTTGTCTAGCTGTCGTTGTAATACAACTTTTCTGGTGGTTTCTTTGCTCACACCCCTCCAGCTCTTACTATCATTTCCCTTACGGTCCGTAAAACCCTCAACATTTTTTTAGACTCAAACGAATGTTGTTAGGCAAACCTTTTTGTCAAATTATATTATGCGTCTCTTTACATTGTTAACGTTAATAAAACGAAATTTCCTTAAATTATGTCTCTTTTTTATTCTTCCATTTCTTTTTCCTTTGCTCATTTTATTCTTTTTCATTACACTGTCAAATATTTTGTAACTTTTGTTTAAAATTCTTTTATATTTCCCCCACTCATTTTGTAGTTTACTGTTGCCATTCAACTTTTACCTATATTAAAAATTAGAGCCTTAAAGTATGCTACACAATGCTGTATATGCTCTTTTTGCTGTGCAACAGCAGCGTAACACGGCCAAGTGTAACAAGAAATTCTTTCTAGACATTCTCTATGATTCATAATTTATTATATTTGCTGCCAGGTTTAAAGTAAAAGAAAAGAGAGGCAGAGAAAAAAAAAACTTTTGTATATTTTGTAATTCAAGGACTTGGAAAATTTGCTCCAGTTTGTGTGCTCGCTTGATATTTTTTCTGTTTTTTGCTACATTACTGCCACTTTCTTGCTCCAGCTAGCATTATTGTTGTCGTAATTGTTTCACGGCAGCAGCTAAGGCAGCAAAAAATTTAACTAATGCTAAAGCATACCTCAAGGGGCTGAAAGCAACGCAAGCCAGTACCTTTTTGGTACGCAGCAATGTTATGACATTCATGAAGTGCAACAACACTGAGAGAGAGTTAGAGAAAGGGAAACACTTGAAACAGCTGCAGGAACAGCAACATAGTCATTGCCCACGGGCTCATCATCACTCAGGTTTATGGCTGCATCTAGTTTGTAACTAAACTCAGTTGATAATTTCCACAAGCAGCGTGAGAGGATGCAAGTCAGCTGCTAAAGGTTATCATGTGCTTATTAGATATAACCGACCAAGAAGAAATTTAATTTTGCTACAACTTTCAGAAAATTCGTTGGAGAACATTAACATTAACTAGTTTATTATCCTACACAACTACGCTCTAACCCCCACCAATCATCAAAAGTTCATTGGGTCCATTAAAAAGTCGGCAAAAACTTTTTAGTTTTCTTTAAAAATTAAAAATGTTCACATAGTTCATTTCATGTTTAATAATACGTAGTTTTCGCTCTTCCTAGTTCCTTTAACAAATCCTAAAAGTATGCTGCACTTATGTTGTGCATGCCAGGAAACACAAAAAAACACGCTTCTAAGAAAACTTTTTAAATTAATAACAAAGACCTTGTACAACTTCAAATAAAGTCGACATAATTAAAATTATATCGACAATTTATGTTTGCCCTGATGTATGCTACAAATGAATGCCTAAAGTCTAAAGGTATGCACCGTAATGCTTAACCGTCTGACTCTTACGTTTTCAGTCAAACAGCTGTTGCCATGTCATTCAAATCTTTATAATTTGAGGGGGGGGAGAAAGTTTTGCATTTAATTAAATAAATTTTTATTTGCGCAACTTTGAGAAAGCCTAGAAATATGCTTTAGTTAATATTTTGGAATGTAATTACAGCAGAATGTTACAAAGTTGTATGGGTTTTTCATGGGGTATGTGACAAAGAGACCTAGACTGGTTTTTGGGACATTCTTACGGCAGGGAAAGTGTAAATTTCAGTGTTGAGGGGGGAAAATCATAAAGTAGGCTAAAACATTAAATTAAACAGCTAAAAGTAGGCAGTAACAGAAGCAGCAAGGTTAATTAAACATGGTCAAATCAATAAATTATGTGGCATTAAGGAATTCAGTGAGGTGTCTATAACTATGCTACAACCTAAAAGTAGGCAATGAAATCTAAAAATGTAAAGAATGTAGCCTAAGCATAATTACAGAGAAGTTAATTAAATGTAGGTATTAAATTAATAAATCAATGACCTTAGGAGTATGCAATGGAATATTGACATGTTTATAAACTCGTTGATCCCATAGGTAGGCTATAAAAGTAACTAAAGTAAAGGTTTTAAATGCTAAACTTAACATAACTAAATGTTGGCAGACTTTGTGAAACAAATATTATTACAAAATATTCTTGGCTTGCTGAATAATAATAATTTCCTTGCATTTCCCTAAAAGTATGCTACACATCCAAATATCTGAAACTAATCATTTTTCTACCTTTTAGTGATATTTGTTTATCATGGCCCCTTTGTTTACTAATTTTATTGTGCTCCAAGATTAGTAATAAGACAAAGTTGAGTACCAAAACATTAGTTTTGGTATTATCAGAATATTGATAATCTTTCTTACCTTAAAGTATACTATACATACAAAATTACAAGTGGATAAGTTACATACTCTTTTAAAGCTATTTTTACCATTTCTTTTTTTGAAGCACTTAACTAATTACTTACCTTAGCCTTTTTAGTATCAGAATATGAGTTATGGTATTATCGGAAAAAATTTTAATCTTTTGGCAAAGTGTTTACCTTACCCCTCAAAGTAGGTTGTACATCTGTATTTTATACATTTTTTTTTTATTTTGCATAAGCCATAAACTAATTCAGCTGTTTAGCTCAAATCCCAAAGGTATATTTAAGTTATTACATTCAGGCCTTAGCCTAACTTATTAACTCTGCTTAGACTCTACAACATTTCCCCATGCCTTTCTATATTTAAGAGGTCTTAGTTTAATACCACAAATTTTCTAATCTCTTTTCAAACGCATACGTAAATTACTGGCCATCATCGTTACTGTTGGTTTTAATTAATGATTTTAGAGCCGGTTTTTGTTGTTGTTGTTGTTGTTTTGAACAACAAAATTTCCCTAACACTACTGAACAATTTCAGGGGTATGTTGCTAAAGCCTTTTAATCTCTCGTTCCGCTAGAAAAACTTTTACTCTTGTTCAAAGTTTACATTACGGAATCGTAAATCTTTTTTGCTCTTACAAAATCCTAAAAACTCTTTTCCTTAGATAGCCTTAAAATAGGCTTTGATAAAAAAAACCACAACATTCACTGTTGTTGCATAATGAGAATCTGCCTGCCTGCCCGCATGGTCGTATGTAACCGACAAAACGCACAATCTGAGTTTATCTGTTCATACCTGAGTACAAATATACAAACATGCAATTTTCTGTTCATTTGAATTGAATGGGAACACACAAAGCTCTATCCCCACTTTAGTCTCTAGTACATTGGTTGTGCTCAAAAGCAAGAGCCTACATTTAGGTGTTTGCTGGCACTACAACGAGACAACTAGTTTATGGACTGCCATTCGGTTCGACATTGGGCACAACATCAATGGCAGCCATAGTTTTTCAACATTTTGCAGGCAACAGCAAAAGTTACACAGTTAAGTGTTTTACATGTACTACAAATATGATTGCCTACATTGAGGCGGCATGGCATACTGTAAATGGAGTGGGGGTAGCCAGTGGTTAAATCCTTAGGGGCGATATGATGGTCATACGCCCTGAGTGTTCGGGGTGGGTTGAACGAGCTAGAATATTGGTTTTGCTACATGAATATTCAACTAAGTTCTGCAGATAATTAAAACGTAACATACTTTGGGGCGTTAACATGACACTATAGCCAGAAATTCAATAAATTGGGGAGAAAAAAAAAGCAAAAAGCTATTTTTTGTTAATTGACAGACATAACGAAAGCTGAAAGCAATTCATAGCAAGAGATAGAGGAAAATAAGCTAAAAGGCTAGAGAAGAGAACTCAGTCCTGCAATTATTAACGTAGGACAATTGAAAAAAGCAAGCCTAACAATTATTACCGTAGGTCAAGTATAAATAAGCGAACCTAACACAATTGTCCACCAAAATACAAGAAAGACCGTTGCGTAAAATGTTAGACAAATAATCAAATTATATGACAAATTGAAAAAATTAATCGTACCAAAACAATTTATTCAGTATGAGAACTGCCTCGTAGGGTACATAAAAAATATTTAAGTATCAGCACTTTAACTAAAATTTCATTTTAATTTGTTGCCATTAATGCGAAAGTTTACTTAAATTGCTGATATACTAACAATATTTTCCACAGCTCTGACTGCACTGCCCATCCTCCTTGAAATGTGCATACTTTTAGGGATGCATACCATTACCAAAAATGAAGCATACTTTAGGGAACTTGTTTAATATTATAAATGAGATTCATTAATGTTTATGTAGTATATTTTGCAATAGAGAAAGTTGAGTTTCCAAAATGTATATGGGACATAGGGAAAACATATAAAAGCAACATATGAGAAATTTCAACAGCAAGAGCCCTGAGCTGCTAATGATGTAATTGCCGAGTATATACAATTGAAATATATTTTTCTCAGCAAATGCAAGCAAATCAAGCTTGTAACAATTCCCCAAACACTTATTATTTATTTAGACAAGTTTGCGTTTAATATTTCTGCAGAGCAATAGTGGTTGCACAAAGACCAATAAATAGGTAAATAAATTTCTGTAATGAAGTATAGTTCGAGGTATATTTGTGGAAAATTAAAGGTACTGGACAAATTATAAAAAAAAATTAAATTGCAATTCAGAATTTCTTTTAGTATACTTAATAACTAATATATTTCACAAACATTGCATATTTTAGGGGATAAGTAATGGTAATAAATATATACATAAGATTTTTATGATCTAATATCGTTCGAGGTACATTTGAAAAATGTATAAAAAATACTAGAGTTACCTTATGATAATAGCGTGTTCTACCCAGCACGCCACGGAAGTGGATTTCAGTAAACTTCCATCTAACATTATCTATCAACTTAGACAACAATAACTCGAAATACAAACGAACATCACAAATTTGCGGAAAATTATTGTTTCAAAATAAAAAATATTGCATACTTTTAAGATAAATTGCAGAGTAGAAGTGATAAATGGATTTTCAGCGAATCAAATCTAGCATTTTATTACTAATCAAAAAAAAATCAAACATCATGTATATGCCGCGACTTAAAATATGAAAATTCAAAAACAAATTTATATTGCATACATAAAGGATGCTATATATATTATTGGATTTTCTACAGATAAAAATAACGCGATAAATATTTCGCAATTCCAACATTTGTTATGAAAAAATCCATTTGTTGAATTTTCTTCAAACAGCAGCTTAAGATAGAATCTGTTGCATACTTTAAGGGTAAATCATTATGTATATGCTAATGAATTTCCTGCGAACCACATCTATCAAATTATTTCAACTCAAACTGAAGTATAACATCATGAAATTGCTTTAAATTATTCTTCGAACAAAAAAATATTGCATACTTTTCAGGTAAAACATAAAGAAAAGTTTAGTGAATATCCAGCGAATCAATTCTAGCATTTTATTACCAACCGAATGCAATTTGAACACCTAGTACATACCGCGACATAATCAATAACCAGTATCGAAAAAAACATATAATAAATACATTTTTGAGCATAAAGATAACTATACAGTATTGCATAATGTTAGGTAAGATAGCATTGGAACTTCAAAGTGATTCTACGAACCACAAAGACTAATGGGACTACAGTAAAATAAAACAAGATAATTATTTGACAATTTCAACATTTGTAATAAAAAATCCAAACACAAATTTATGTTGCATACATAAAGGGTGCTGTATATTTTAATGGATTTTCTACAGATAAAAATAACGCGATAAATAGTTGATAAATTTGATATTAGTTATGTATAAAATCCATTTGTTGAATTTTCTTCAAACAGTAGCTTAAGATAGAATCTTTTGCATACTTTAAGGGTAAATCATTATGTATAGGCTAATGAATTTCCTGCGAACCACATCTATCAATTTATTTCAACTCAAACTGAAATATAACATTATAAAATTGCTGTAAATTATTCCTTGATTAAAAAAATATTGCATACTTTAAAGATGAATCATAAAGTAAAGCTTAGTGCATTTCCAGCGAACCAATTCTAGCATTTTGTTACCAATCGAATGCAATTTGAACACCTAGTACATACTTAATCAATAGCCAGTATCGAGAAAAACATATAATAAATACATTATTGAGCATAAAGATAACTACACAGTATTGCATACTGTTAGGTAAGATAGAATTGGAACTTCAAAGTGATTCTACGAACCATAAAGACTAACGGGACTACAGTAAAATAATAAAAGTTAAATATTTGACAATTTTAACATTTGCTATAAAAAAACTAAAACCAATTTATTGCATATATAAAGGGATTTTAATGGATTTTCTACAGATAAAAATAACGCGATAAATATTTGACAATTCCAACATTTGTTATAAAAAAATTCATTTGTTTTATTTTCTGCAATCAATAGCTTGAGATGGAATATTTTGCATAATTTAAGGGTAAATCATTGGGTATAGGCTAATGAATGTCCTGCGAACCAAATTTAACAATTTATATTAACTGGAACTTAAGTAGAACATCATTAAATTGCTGTAAATTATTACTCGAACAAAAAAATATCGCATACTTTTAAGGTGAATCATAAGGTAAAGCTTAGTGCAATTCCAGCTAACCAAATTAAGCATTTTAATTAAAATTCGAACAACCGGTATACGCCACGACTAACTCAATGACTATTATCGAAAAAATGCATATTAAATACATTATTGAGCATAAATATAACTATACTGTATTGCGCGCTGTTAGGTTATATAGTAGTGAACATCATTGTAACTTAAAAATTATTCTACGAACCATTATTCTAAATATTTAACAAGTTAAATATTGTTATGCACAAATCCATTTGTTGAATTTTCTTCAAACAATAGCTGAAGATAGAATCAATTGCATACTTTAAGGGTAAATCATTAAGTGTATCAATTTCAATATATCAATATCAATTTACTACCACTCAAACTTAAATAGAACTTCATTTAATTGCTGTAAATTACTCTACAAAAAAAAATATAGCATACTTGGTGCATCAAAAAATAAAGGTTAGTGCATTTCCAGCGAACAAATTCTAGCATTTTTTTACCAATCGAATAAAAATAAAACATCGATCAAGAACTAGTATCGAAAAAATTCATAATAAATACATTATTGAACGTTATGATAATTATAAAATATTGCATACTGTTAGGTAAAATAATAGCAAACAATACTGGAACATCAACAACAAAAACAAATAACTACAGAGATTCAGGGAACTACAGCAAAATGAAGCGCCATGAATATATGCAAAATTTTAGTTTAGTTTGAAAAAGTATTGCATACATTTGTGGTGTGTACAGAGTGGATTAAAGAATTTTCTACAGAAAAGCAAAACGCGCTGAATATTCGGCGAATTTACCTTTTTTATAAAAAATAATCGATAGAAAAATAATAAATTTAAAATATTGCATACGTTTGGGGTGCGTTGAAAATATTTTAATGGTATTCCTGCGAAATAAAAAATTTATATATATATAAAAAGTTTCATTTGCCACATAGTATACTATACTCATAAAGATATGGGATATAAACAAAACATCAAATATTGCATATCCTTAGGATACATAGTATTAATCAGGATAGGTTCTTAATGGCATGCAAGCGAGGCCACACATATTGCCTATACTACAACTCCTAAGATAACAGAAAATACACTGCTTTCTCTGCTTACTTTTAAAATCTTTAATAGTTGTTCACCATTTTCTAACTGACATATTATGTATTTAGTGTTGCCCTAAAATAATAGCGTGAATATGGGCGTAATGAAATAATTTCCAAAATTAATAAAAAATTTTATAATTAATTTAAGTCCACGAAATGTTAATTCAGTGAAAAATTTACTTTTAATATAATGTCGCAGCATGATTTTAGGCGCAACGAAGTAATGTAAGGCCGCATATAAGACTTTTTGACTGTTCGGAGAATTGGGCCCACAAATTCGCTGTCCTATTCTAAGTACTCAGCTTACATAAACTAATTGTCTTTTAAAACTGTAGTCTACTTTATATGCCACTTTATCTCTAAAAACTAAGCATATTTATAGGCTTTCATTAACCGCACAAAGAATTCATTGCCTAATTATTCATAAAACTTTAGTTACACGTCTAAAGCATACTTTCAGGCAATAAATTTTTCTTCGTACTTTAAACTGCTAGAAACTTAATTTTTTGTATATATTTGTAAAGGCGCAGAAATATTATAGGCACTATGAACTAATTATGTTTGCCAACAGGGACATTTAGCATGATCGACTGCTTCGACTAAGGAGAACGGTTGGAAAACTGTTACTAGTTTCATATTATGTAATTTTAACAAAATATTGAATAGTTTATCATCGTCATTGCTTTGCATACACAACTAAAATGTCTCTTAGAACCGTAGCATAAATTTTGACATTAATTTGCCTATATATCTGTGATTAAAGATATGATGGCGTATTGAAATAATTCAGTAGAGCAACAAGGACTTTTTTTATGCTCAATTGTCAGAATATAGACAATGATTTGAAAACTCATGACATATAACCATTAGTCCCAGATTCAAATCCAAATTCTTTACCGTCATATTCACCCTGTTAAAACTGCAGTATATTTTTAGGCATTGATATGATATGATTCTAGGCTCAATGCAAAAGTTCAGTCACACATCTAAAATGCTTACAATTTTACACGCTCAACTGCTTGAAACTATTTTCCTTTATATTGAAACTACTTAAGCGGTCATTTGTTCGCTAAAAATTAATTAATTCAAAATCGTACTCAACTCTGCCTATATCTAGTATTCAACAATCGAACCAGGATCTACATTGTCCTTTCACTAATTATTTGGCGTACTTACCTTAATTGTCACTTAAAACTAAAGCATACTTTTAGGCTGTGATTTGTTAAATTAATTAGAGCCTGCCTTTAGTAAAAAAAGGCAGATTTCCTTTTTTTCGTTGTCATTTCTTCGTTCTCAAAAAATCCAATTATTTGCCAATTTGTTTTATCGACAAAAACCCATAACAAAGTTGTATTTTTTTCTTCCTTATTTCATTTGGTTTCACAGCAATTTGCACGAACCGTTGCTTTGGTCCTTTGTCGTCTACAACAATCAGGATTCTTTATAATTTCTAAGAGTGTCAATTTAGTAATTACCAATACAACTAATTGCTTTTATTACATTTGTCTCTTTTGTCTTTTCTCCTATAGGTTTCTATTGCA
The DNA here is from genome assembly GCA_964034835.1 of Muscina levida. NCBI lineage: Eukaryota > Metazoa > Arthropoda > Insecta > Diptera > Muscidae > Muscina > Muscina levida. The sequence continues at coordinate 148,405,797 of OZ035882.1, forward strand.
CTCACTGAACACTAGGAAATAACAGCAAAAAGCATATGAGAATATTATTTGACCACAAACAAATGGAAAAGTGCACAACAATTTTAATCACTTGCCAGCAAGGACAGTAAAGAGAAAAGCGAAATTGGCAAAAACAAAATTGCTAAAAAAACAAAACGAAACTCTCAAGTTGTAACCACAACAGCGCTGGCAATAAAGGTGTCTGTTAAACGAGCTCTACCAATGACCACAATTCCAAAACGATTGCCAACATGAATATGGATCCAACGCAGCAGCAGCAGCAGCAATTTTCCCTAGTGTCCTCGCTGTCACATCCACCACAAGCTTCGTCCTCCTCGTCGATATGTACTACGGCCATATCGTCGTCCCTCAACTCCAGCGGGGAGTATGTGAATGTGCCCACATCATATATGACAATAGGCATGATGCCGCCACCCCCAGGTCAATCGGCGGTACAAAACATATCAACGCCAGGTTCTACGACATCGACATTTAAGACACCTTTATTGCCCATGCCCACGCTGGAGGACATCGAGGTGGGCCTGGGTTCGTCCGCAACAACAGCGAACCCTGCCGCGATGCCGCCCGGTATATTGAAGTATCCAACATCGTCATCCAGTAACGTCATCATGCCACCTCCCCCCTTGGGCATAGGCCCGGGGCCTCCATTGGTCTCGGTCGCCTCGCTATCATCGCCTCCTCCCCTGTCCACAATGCCAGCACCACCAGCATCACTTGCGACAGCTCACATGTCAGTACCACCGCCGCCAAGTAATTTATCCTTAGGCTCGGCAGCGTCATCCTTGGTGGATGCCTCTGCATGTGGTACTCTGAAAAGTTCTGCCAAATTACAAACACCCGCCAGTCTAACCGCAGCTACAACATCAGCAACAGCACCAGCCTCATCTGCCGCCATTGCGGTTCCCAATAATTGCAATAACATCAATACTTCGAGCAGCAGTACAGTGCCTTTAAATCTTCACAGCACAACTGCCAACTCCAGCAAGACGAGCAGTAGAAGTAATTTACATAACCGACCCGCCTCGCCCAAGTGCTGTGCATGTTTCGGTGGTGGTGGTGGTGGCGGGGGATCGTCCTCGAACAACAGAGGGCGTAACTCGACCAAATCGACATCATCGATATCCGGTAAATCGAACTACTCACAGCATAGCAGCAGCAAAAAGGGACGCAAGCACAGTCGTCATAACGCCCAGACCTTTTGGTCGGCGGTGTTAACCAACTTGGGCATATGTACGCTACTCTTGGCCTACACACTGTTAGGTAAGTACGAGTGTATGTGTAAATGTATACGTTAGAAATAGAAAAGATGAGTGAGAAAGCGGAGAGATTTGAAAGAGATTGTACATAGGCTTAAGCTAATTTCAAAAACTGTTGCATACCCGTTAAGGATGTATTTGTGTCAAAGTCAAAGAGTATGAGAAGTCGATTAACAAATTAACATTGTCATTAAAGTGATTGCAAATGAAGGATAGAGATTTACAGTACATTTGCAGGAAAAATGGAAGATATTTAAAAGGATTTGAAGAGAACATGTTGTAAGTATGTTATGCTAAATGTAAACGAATCACAAGTTACTGCATACTTTAAGGAAGGGAGATTTTGAAAAAGATTTGAAAAGAAGAAGAATGCTGTACTTGCTACAAAAGGTTTAGACATTTGGTTATAACATTTGGTTTTGTTTTTTTTACTCTTTTATATGCGCAGGAACAGAGTAAAAGATATACACATTTTGATCTTTCATTCATAACGCCCCTTAGGAGGCGTGGTAGGTATGACAATGTATATATATATGTATGTAAATGATCAAGGACGACTTCTCTGAGTCGATTTCAAGATTTCTGTCCGTCTCTCCATCCATTTATATGACAAGAGCTAGATCGGATGAAAACTACTTCCACCTCCTTTACACACTCCCTCATTTGTCCGTCTGTATGTCCCCGCAATTACAGCGGTAGTTTGAAAGCTATCAATCTAGGAGCGGGGTATTTGGGGGTTTCCTTCTATGTATCCCTTAACAGCTATCGATCTGAAATTGAGTCTAGTAACAGAATTTTTGTATTTTTTCAAACAGAAAAAAATATTATTATAACTCATACGCATAGCTGCATACCAATGTAGGCGTATGAGTAATTCAAATTTTTCAAACCTAACTAACAAAATATATAAACTTTATTCATCTACCCTCTCTCGACCACTGTTCTTCTGCATTATATTTATTTAGGTGAAGGAATCCACCAATTTTCTCTCTTTACCCACCCCACCTCTTCCAAGCCCTTTGTCAAATACATAGCCATAGGATGTATTCCTTTCACAAAATGTTTCCTCGGTTTCGGTTATTTCTGTTTACCATTTTGTTGTTGTTGTATTCTGTATTCTTCCGTTTTGTATATGTACATTCATTTCAAAGGCCGACAAGTATGATGAGGGTTGTGAAAAACCGCCTAAAGTTATGATATTTTTCATGTTCCCTTTGAATAATCGCCGCATTTTGCCGGCCCGCCAGCAAAGAAATAACAACATTTAATGTAAACATTGTCCACTTTTCCTTTTTATTTTTTTTGGCAACATAATAATCATTATGGAAAGTTTTCCGGCCATATTCTCGATATCAAATTTAATTAACAGCCAAAAGTTTGGAGTTTTATTGAAAAATATATAGCCGCCAAGACTGCAACAACGTGCCGGGCATACAAAGAAAGTAAAGTGTACATTTAGGCGCCTGAGGCACCTTCATAAATCTTGGAAACCCACAAAACAAATTGATCAACATTCCACGAATGTAAAAGCAGGGTGTGGTTGATGTTGTTCCAACGGTTGTTATTGTTCAGGGGGGGAACAATCAGAAAATTTAATATATCTAAAAGGAAATGTAATAAAGTAAGGCGAGAAGCAATAAAGGATCACAAAAAGTGGCCATCAATTGTTAAGGATATCGATGGGTCGCATAGCCGTTTCTCGAAAAGGATAACAATTACCTTAATCTATGCACAATATGAAGAGAAAATCTGCTCAGGGGTGGTAAATATACCGAAGGGTTTAACGTCAGAAAAGCAAAAGTTGGGCAAAGAAGCATAAAATTCTAGGAAGAATTGTAACTATAATCTAGCAGTGGAAAGGAAAATCTACTCGAGGGAGTAAAATAAACTGTAGGGAATATTGTAAGACAATCAAATACTAGGCAAAGATGTGATTCTTCTTCTACGAAAAACAAGAGTCATAACTTAAGAGAATTATAAAATGTTTGGTAAGAATTTTATAAATTAATAAAAAAAATTAAATAAAACATTTAAAAATTTATACATATTAATCAATGAAACTCTTGTAATGCTGGATAATAATGAAGTCATGTTCTTTTTAGAATTCGATTACCATATGAAACGAAGTCTGTGTGTTCTATATGGTTTCATTTGTTGTTCTTTCAATTGCTTTTAAACTATTCCAGTTAATTGTCCAAATATCAGAAATGGTTTATAATATAGTACATTTAATATACTATAGGTGGCGTGTTAGTAGTTTAAGTAATGGCAACTGAAATATAAGATCTGACAAGTGATGGGTAATAACCTTTTCGGAATTTAAGGACTATTGGAGTAGATGTCTGGATGTTGCATATGGTTTCTTTTGTTGTTCTGTAAACTGCTTGTTTCTATGTTAGTACAGCTAATATACTATAGGTGGCGTGTTAGTAATTTAAGTAATGGCAGCAAGTGATGGGTCATAACCTTTTTAGAATTTAAGAACTATTGGAGTAGATGTCTGGATGTTGCATATGGTTTCTTTTGTTGTTCTGTCAATTGCTATTAAATTGTTCCACTGGATTATCCATGTTAGTACAGTTAATATACTATAGGTGGCGTGCTAGTAATGTAAGTGATTGCAGTTGGTATATAACGTCATAATAAATGTGTAATAAAGCGTATACGATTCCAATCACAGATCACTTATTAACTGAAGACAGAATGAGGAGACAGACATTATCTGCCACAATTGTTTCTATTTATTTTTACTTTCTTTTTTTTTGGAAATTTAAATTTTTTGGGTTTTTTAGATTTTTTTTCACAAAGATTTTTTATTTCCAAAGAAACGCCAAGAGTTACAAGAAAAAAGAGCGTATGGGGTAATAGTAGCTTGAAAAGTGTACTGACGCTTTAAATTAAAAAAAAAAATAATTAAAAAAAAATTTCATTAATTTTTTTTATTAAGATTGCGTTTGATATACGAATTATTTTTTTGGCAATTTAAAATCTTGTTTCCTCAATAATTTTCGATTTCCGCTAAAACTGCAGGAGATAGAAGAAAATGTTGTATAGAGTAGTGGTAGCAGGGAGAGGGTACTCACCTGCGAAACCAAAATAATATAAGATTTTTTTAACTCAATTATATTCGATTTCCGGCAAAACGGCAGGAATTAGAAAAAAATTTTATATAGGACAGGAGAACCTAGATATGTGTTCTCAAGTGCAAGATCAAAAGAAAAATTCAAAAAAACTTTGTTCATTAATTTTTTTGATGTTTATTATTCGGGGAAATGACAAGAGAATGAAGAAATATTTGTAAGGTAAAAAAAATCATTAATGTTTTACGTTTGAATAATTTTCGAGTAATTTGTTTTAAATTGTAGACCAATGACTTCTGCTTTTCCGTGAAAATAGCAGGAAATACCGGTATATTGGGTTTAGACCAGTGGTAGCTAGGAAAGTGTCCATACACAAAGACCAAAAAAAAATTATAAAAAAATATGAATACGCAGAAAGTTGCCGTTTTTGATTAAATTTAAATTTTTTTTCATAAACAAACATTTTTTTAGGGAATGTACTGCAAAAGTTTCCTCAACTGCTGGAACAATAGAAAGGTGTAAAAAATATGTAAAGAAGAAAGATGTTTCGCATTAAATGAAAATTTTGAAGCTATTTGTTGTGGAAGACAGAGTCAGCAGCATATTTCCTTTATTTCAGCTTAATTTTATAATAGTTTTGGATACGTATGAGTAATATTAATTATTTACGTATGATTAACTTCTAGGAGTCGGCTAAATCATATATATTTACGGTAGATTCAGTAGTAGATTTCATAGCCAAATCGCTTGTAAAACTTGTACAAACTATTATTAAATAAATATTAATCATACGTATACAATTAACATTACTTATACGCTAAAAAAAATTATGTAGAATTTATAGACACCTTAAGAAATTTAGCACTCAGCTGTTTTTGCACTAAATACTACTTGAGCATTTGTTATAATTAAATAAATATTAATCATACGTATACAATTAACATTACTTACGCCAAGAAAATTATGTAAAATTTATAGACATCTAATAAATTTATCACTTAACAGACTCTACCAAAGGTTTAAGGGATCTTATTATTAAATGGAAAGTTTGAAGATATTCAGAAGCATCATATTTCCTTTATTTTCGTAAATTTAATAGTAGTTTGAGATGCGTATGAGTAATATTATTAATTTACGTATGATTAATATTTATTAAACATATACGAATTGACTAAATCATATACATTCACAACAGATTATAATTTTATAGTCAAATAGCTCATAAACCTTTTAAAAACTATTATTTCATACGTATAATTAACATTACTTAAACGCTCAGAAAATTATGTAAAATTTACAGACATCTTAGAAATTTATCACTCAGCCGTTTTTGCATTTGTTATAATTTAATAAATATTAATCATACGTATGCAATTAATTTAACTTATACGCAAAGACAATTATGTACATCATATATCCTTTATTTCCGCTAAATTGCATAGTATTTTTAGATACGTATAGTAATATTTTTAATATACGTATGCTTAGCATTTATTTAACATATACAAATCGGCTAAACAGTATACATTCACAGTAGATGATAATTTCATAATAAAATCGCTCGTAATACTATTACAAACAATTATTTTATAAATATTAATCATACGTATACAATTAACATTACTAATACGCTAAGAAAATTATTAAAAATTTATAGACACCTTAAGAAATCTATCACTGATCAATGTTTGCACTAAAAGCATTTGAAATAATTAAATAAATATTAATCATATGTAAGCAATTAATATTACTTATACACTAAGAAAATTTATTGACACCATAAGATATGTATGACTCAATAGAATCTACCAAAGGTTTTAGGGATCTTATTATTAAATGGAAAATTTGAAGCTATTCAGAAGCATCATATTTCCTTTATTACCACTAAATTTGATAGTAGTTTGGGATACGTATGAGTAATATTATTAATATACGTATGATTAATATTTATTTAACATATACAAATGGACTACATACATACATATTGAAACAGATTATAATTTCATAGCCAAATCGCTCGTAAAACTTTTACAAATGTATATTAAATAAATATTAATCATACGTATACAATTAACATTACTTTTACGCTAAGAAAATTATGAAAAAGTTTATAGACACCTTAGAAATTTATAACTGGAGCTTTTGTAATAATTAAATAAATATAATCATACGTATGCAATTAATATTACTTATACGCTAAGAAAATTATGTAAAATGTATAGACACTTTAAGAAATTTATCGCTCAACAGATTCTACCAAAGGTTTTAGGGATCTAATAATTAAATGGAAAGTTTGAAGATATTCAGAAGTATCATATTTCCTTTATTTCCGCTAAACTCGATAAATATACGTATGATTAATATTTATTTAACATCTGCGAATCGGCTAAATTATATATATTCACATCAGATTATAATTTCATAGCCAAAGAGCTTATAAAACTTTCACAAACTATTATTAAATTAATATTAATAATACGTATACAATAAACATCTTAAAAAAAAAACTTAATTTCGCTTTGCACCCCATGAATGAGGTATGGGATAGCTTCTAAATATAAACATCACTTATATTCATATAAGTTGTTCACATGAATTTATCAATACTTTATATTTATTTTTTTGTAAAAAATCTAATTTTTTTTCTAATACAAAGAAAACTGAACTTTACAATTAATATTTTAAGTTTATTCGTATGAATAATGTTAGTTTGACACTTATTATTATAATTGAATTATGGAAACTTCCCATGGTCGTATTTGCTAGATAAAACAGCTACTTTTTAATTACACTCTAACAGATCCCTCATACGAATAATATAAACGCAGACTATATTTAATATTTTCTAGTTATAACTGTCTAACTGTTATCCTTATTTTAGTATCTAAAGTATACATTTAATTTATGATTACCAAATGTTTTCTAAACCAAAAAACGATTTCATTTCGTTAAAAAGCCGACAAATAAAATTACATGTACGTATGAGTTATATAAATTATACACGTGTGATTAATATTTTTTTAATATTTACAAAAGCTCCAGTTATAAATTTCTAAGGTGTCTATAAACTTTTTCATAATTTTCTTAACGTAAAAGTAATGTTAATTGTATGCGTATGATTAATACTTATTTAATAAACATTTGAAAAAGCTTTACGAGCGATTTGGCTATGAAATTATAATCTGTTTCAATATGTAAGATTTAGCCAATTCGTATATGTTTGATAAATATTAATCATACGTAAATTAATAATATTACTCATACGCATCTGAAACTACTATTAAATTTACGAAAATAAAGGAAATATGATGCTTCTGAATAGCTTCAAATTTTCCATTTAATAATAAGATCCCTAAAACCTTTGGTAGAGTCTGTTGAGTGATAAATTAAGGTGTCTTTAAAATTTTTGTATATCAAATCAACTGTTTTTCTTATTTTAATATCTATGGTTAACATTTTAATTTATTATAACCAAAAGTTTTCTATGCCAAACCAGTTTTATTTCGTTTAAAAATCAACAAATAAAATTACATGTAAATACGTATGATTTATATAAATAATACACGTATGATTAATATTTGTTTTTATAATATAAATATATACTTGTAATGCTTTTTGAATCGCTGAAATTTAAAACTGAAACGCCAATAATGTTTATTATTTGCTAGATGGCTGAAATATAAAACTGCAACTTTTTAGTTGGATATGTTGATACACATTAACAGTTCCTATATATTTTAAATATAGTTGTAGTAATACACAACTTTTTTGTATACCTTAACAATTGTTTTTCTCATTATATTTTTTATGATTTAGATTTAATTTATGAAAACCACATGTTTTCTGTGTCAATAAAGTTTTCGTTAAAAATCCAACAAATAGAATAACGTGTAACTACGTATGAGTAATATTAATTATATACGTATGATTATTATTTATTTTATTGTTAATAAGTACTCATGGTAGTGCTTGTTGCCTCAACACAATTTAAAACTGAAACGCCAATAACGTTCAGCATTAGCTTGAAGTCGGAAATATAAAACTGCATTTTTTTAATTGGATTTGTTGATACACATTAATACAGCATTATAATAAAAAAATAAATGTAGTATATTTTTAATATTCTTGTAGTAATACACAATTTTTTTTGTATAACTAATCAAATGTTTTTCTTATTTCAATATATATGATTTGCATTTAGTTTATGAAAACTAAATGTTTTCTATGCCAAAACAAAAGTTTAAAAACGTTAAATACGTATGATTAATATTAATTGTATACTTATGATTATTATTAAGTTATTATTGTGACTATATGAACAACGTATGATTAATATTACTTTATGAATTTGAGTTGTCCTAGAGAATATTATAAATAATATCTAAAAACTTCAATATTTTACTTAACGCACACAACTCTACAACACCACTTAGATTCCTAAGCTGCTACTCAATTGTTACAAAATCTGTAACACTCAGCATTTTCTATCATTACATCGTCCAAACTTGTTGAAAAGTTTTGCCTAAATTCTTGCTAATTTTGTTGCCCATACTCCAATACTTCATTCTCTCTCTCACAAGGTAACATGTGTCCAAACAACCGAAATATCTTTGGCTACATGCAAAAGATAAATTAAATGAGATCAAACAACTTGTACGACGAACAAAGTTTATACAAATGTATATGTGTACTTTCGCGTCTCGATGTATGCACATAAATTTGTTGTTGATATACAACAAGCAAGCATGCTAGCAAAAAAGGATAAACACCCCTACAGTAAAACATTCACTTTCATATACAAAGACAACAACTGAAAACGTACACCCTTCCGTGTTATTTACCATACACGCACACTCCTAAAAATATGTCCTCACATATTGACATGTACACTAACACATGGGTGTGCTTACGTTGTCATACATTTACAGCATTAGTTATGATATGTAAGTGTGTGTGTGTGTGTGCACTTGTGTCTTAAGGGTATTAAGCTCTCTTTCTCTCTTCGTATGGTACAGGACCCCTTATCACACAACAAATGTATTGCAAAGGACAGTTGTACTGCTGTATACGTAAAAGCGTAAGTGTGTATGTCAATAGTCATACTTGTGTATGTGTTCATGTTAATAGTGTCAAAATCATCATGATAGAGAATATAAACAAAAATTGTTGGTCCAACAGCTGGTGTTGATGGTGCACATTGTATCAAACTAATATATCTCGCTTGTTCTCTCACTGTTTCCATACAGCAATAAACGGAAATCCGTGGAAGGTGGAGAAGGGAGGGCGATACAGATTTTATGTACATTCATGTATGCAAACATACAAACATACATACGTTATTAGTTTCTCTTGTAAGTGTAACTTAAATGTATAGAAGCAGGGACACAACCTTTGAAAGCAAAAGTGGCCCAACATATACAATGCTATGATATTGCACAAATATACTTTATACATATAAGTATTTATATGTGTTAGTCTTTGTGTTTTTCGTATTTACAGCAATGTAAGTGCTGTTGTTTGTAGAATGTTAACATGGTATATGTAAACTATTTATTATAATAAATATAATTATATCAAAGTGTACTCTTGACCACCAGTAATGATGTACAATTTGAGTAAGGCACCATAAAGAGAGACAGTGGCTAAGTATTGGATAAGGGGGGATATAATAAGGTAGAGATGTTAAGGGGAAATACGTCGAGAGAGACAGGATGGAAATAAAAAGTCTTATTAGTTTAAGGGATACAACAAAATGTCTGAGGCGGGCATGATCTTTATAAGATAATTATGAGAATAACATATTAAGATCGTAGTAAAAATATCATAGACTATTAGTACGCAGTTAAATTTTGTATATAGAAGAAGTTGTAGAAATAAGTTTTAGAAATTTACAAGCTGAGTTGTATATTTTCTATCGATTTCATTAATTTCATCCATTACTTGTATTCGGAGGTATCGATGTCTATAAGTGTCTGTTACCCCTCTAGGGGGCGTAGGACTGATATAGCATCATAATATTCTATATATCAGCAAATATACTGCAATTCATAGGCGCAATTTGGTTAATAACGTTACATGTTTATCTCCGTATGAGTAATGTTAATATAGACGTTAAAATTATTAATATTACTCATACGTAGCATACCTTTAAAACTAATACTTCTGCTGAAATCTCTTAAGTGATGCCAATAAAATAAAATTGATGAAGATGATGGCAGCGATGCTGTTGACATTGTCTTTGTCATTACATTATTTTACATTATTTGTTTGCTATTGCATGCTACATTTCAACATGTATATTTTCTAGATTTTAAAAAATATATCCTCTGAAAGTAAATTCTTATTAACCTATACATAAATAATATTACTTATACGTAGCGACCTTAACCAACTAATATTTCCTGGCAAAATCAATTTCCTTTAGCATTTCTAAAAAATTTCATATTTTAAAGTAATTTCTTGTTTAGATTATTTACTATCATGTACATACAAGTGATGCTACAGATGTTGATGTTGCCGTTGCCATGGCATACGTTGTTGATGTTGATGGCATTTACAAACTCTAATAATTTGATAGCGTAGCATATGCTTTAACTCTCTTCCTCTGCACTAAACATAGTATGCCAGGAAATACTTGTAAATATATATGTACCCACTATACATACGAGTACATACTAACTGCAAACACATATTCGAGCTTACACACATCCAAATGCATATTATCAACTAATCGATTGAACTAATGGAGTTTTTAATTTATTGTTGGCTGATATGCATTTAAGGCTATTTACATACACATGTAATAGTGTTTGCATGTGTGGGAAGCGCATGCTGTTAGTTATGTGTGTGCGGGTTTGTTTTGGTATGATAACATGTTGGTGTGTGTGTGGCTTTATGTGTTTTGGGATTGTTGTTTGGTTTTATGCAATTAATTAGCTTTAGTGTTTAGATCGTTATCAATCTTTTGTTGCTGCACTTGTGTGCAGATAAATGGCTATTTAAATCCGCCTAAACATATATGAGAGTGGTAACATGCAGGATTAGGCAATAGAAACGTTTGGACAGGCATCAACCACATTTCATTGCACAATTTGTGGTTTAGGGCAAGGTCAGTTGATAATTGCTTTAAAATGGGGACAAAATGTGTCATTACAACGTTCAGTGATGTAGAAAAACGTACACAAAAAATATATTGCTCTGTTATTTGTTGCTATTTTTCTACGCATGATTAATATAGATTTCCCCCTTATATTTAAATTTAATATTACTCATACGATGTTTTTTTTCAATATATCATAAAATATTTTCCATTTCTTATAAATACGTTGTCAAGCACAGATGTTACTCGCTGCGTACGCATACGCTATTTTTTTCGTAATAATAAATTAACATTTTATGTTACAGGCGAATGATTGGTAGTAAAGCATTTGTTGACCCTTTTGCTTAAAAACACCCCTCATTTATTTAAGCAACGCATTTTACAAACATGGAAATGACAGCCAATCAATTGCAGTCCATAACAGTTTGGCGATTTTTTTTCTTAAGTATGATTAATGTTTTTAATTTTATAGGCAATCAATATATTATTGTATTTTATAAAAGCGGATATAGGAATCTATTTTAGTTTTTTAAAATGTGAAAGGGATTTCTTTAACAACACTGTTATATGTTATGTCGTATAAGATATCATGGCGATGTTTGGAAATATCATTAACGTATGATTATTGTAAATTTGGTTTTAAGTTAAATAAAAGGCAGTGAAGTTTTTTCATGAATGCATGTGGTTGGAATTTGTTACGAAATGCGATCATCTAACTCATTATTCAGTAACATATAATATGATGTTTTAACATTGCTTATACGTTGAGATTTGTTTTTCCATACCAATATCTGCAATAGATGAGGATATAAATCATTTGATGCGGGCAAAGGTATAATGTATAAAACAAGACAAATACTCAACATGACGTATGATTGGTATTATTTTTTTGCATTATACAGTTTATATTATCTGAATAACGTATGACTAATATTGATCAAAAATTGAGTGTGAATATATTGACACTGCTGCACTCTGGAACAGAAATTTTCAAACCTCGCCAATAAGTTCATTCAATTTTTATAAAAGACAATGTATTGCAGTTGAAAACAATAGTTTTAACAAATTTGAAATTCTATTGAAAACTACCGCTGCGTATTTACTGATTTTGACAGCATGTTCTTTTATTATATACAAACTTATAATTACTTATTATTAATTGTTTTTCTAAATGTTTTGTAACGTTTTCACTTCAACGTATGAGTAATATTATTTAAGTTCTATTTAATATTAACATTGCTCATACCTTGTGATTTATCTTTTCACACCAATATCTACAATAGATGAGGGTATATATCATTTGATGCGGGCAAAGCGTTTGATTGATATTAGTTTTTTGTATTATACAGTTTATATTATCTCATTAACGTATGACTAATATTGATCAAAAATTGAGTGTGAATATATTGACACTGCTGCACTCTGGAGCAGAAGTTTTCAAACCTGGCTTGACAGGTGTTTTGTGAAATATTGAGTCTTCGCCAATAAATTCCTTCAATTCTTTAAAATACGCTGGATTGCTGTTGAAAACAATACTTTTAATAAATTTGAAATTCTATTAAAAACTTTACCGCTGCGTATGAGTAATATTATTTAAGTTCTATTTAGTTGTAACATTGCTCATACGTTGAGATTTATTTTCCCACACCAATATCTACAATGGACGAGGGTGTACATCATTTGATGTTTTTTTTTTCATTCTAAATTAAGTTCTTCTGTTGATATTTTTGTTTAAAATTGATACAACAAAAACATAACAACTGCATTGGTTAGCAATAGGTTTATTTTTTTATTAATATCAAAATATCAATATACATTGATCGAATCTTTAACCATAAACAGTTCATGGTCTATTTTAGCTTTCCATAGCAAATTTCATTACTTTAGTTAATAGTTTAAGACGTATGATTAATATTAATAATATAAGTTACAATAATTATCATTATTACTAAACCCTTAACATAGCAAACGTATGATTAATATTAATATTGACTTTCAGGCGTATGATTAATATTAATTACATGATATGTATATTATTAACCTATCAGACGTATAATTAATATTAATTTTGACTTTTAGACGTATGAATAATATTAATATAGACTTTCAGACGTATGATTAATTTTAATAATATGATATACAACAAATGCCACAGTAATTATCGAGTCGTTTTCACTTCATCGTATGAATAATATTATTTAAATTATACTTAATTTTAACATTGCTCATACGTTGAGATTTATTTTTCTATACCAATATCTACACGGGATGAGGGTATATATCATTTGATGCGGGAAAAGGTGTTATACATAAAACAAGACAAATACCTAAGCTGACGTATGATTGATTTTTTTTTTTATTATACAGTCTATATTATCTCAATAAAGTATGAGTAATATTAAGCAAAAATCGAGTATAAATATTTTAACACTGCTGCAATCTGGAGCAGAAATGTTCAAACCCGGCTTGACACGTGTCATTACTTTAGCTAAAAGATTCCACGTATGACTAATATTAATAACTTACGTAACAGTAATTGTCATTATTACTCTTAACATATCAGACGTATGATTAATATTAGTATTGACTTTTAGATGTATGAATACATTAATATTGACATTCAGACGTATGATTAATATTAACAACATGATATACAACAAATTCCACGATTATTATTATTGTTATTATGCCACTGTAATAATCAAACGTCTGAAAGTCAATATTAATATTATTCATACGTCTAAACATAAATAATAATATTAATCATACGTCTGATCATCAGACTTCTTAACTTCTAAACCGTACTTTGATCAACTCTTTAACCTTAAGTAGGTCATGGTCTATTTTAAGCTTCTGCAGCAAATTGTATTACTTTAGCTAATAGCCTCCATTTGAGTTTAAGACGTATGATTAATATTAATAACATTTTAATATTAATAACATAAGTTACAATAATTGTCATTATTATTATACTCTTAACATATCAAACATATGATTAATATTAATAACTTTTAGACGTATGATTAATATTAACTTTTATACGTATGATTAATATTAATTACCTTACATACAATAATTGTCTCTATTATAACAAGTAATCACACTTCTTAACATTTTTAATACATCTTTATTTAAGCATTTCACATCTACTCTTGATTACACCAGTTTACAAATCTTTATTTTTTGTGAGCTGCAGAGTTCTAAATAATTTTTTTCTATAGTTTTCAGTCTCCTAAACACGAATATGAGATTTAAAAATTTTTCCACTGATTAGTTTTCAAGATATGAATTTTTGAATTATTTTTCAAATTTTTTATGAGATGCATCAGCTTATTGGAGAATAATTCGTAAAATCGTCGATCGATTTGAACAAGAGTGTTCTTCAATTAGAGGTTATGTGCTCCCCTAAAATCGATCTATACAATCTTTTAATATCGGTTGGGTAGTTTTGATGGTAGGAGCATTTAAAGTTTAAAAAAACAAATTTTTTTATGTAAAAATCACGATTTAAATTGATAAAAAAATTTATTAAAAATATTAATCGCAAAAATAAATCCAGTTTCATAAATTGAGTATAAAGACTGGACTTTCCCGAGCAAAACAAGCCATCGTTTATAAAAATTGGGTGATAAGAGGAAGAGTTACACGTTTTTTAAGAGGACCCTACAAATGGTAAATTTTTTGATTTTAGGCATATCACGGTAGATTTAGAGCTAAACTTCACGTTGCATGAAAATTACGATAAAAAGTGGAAATGCCACTGTATTCTGGGTTGATCATGCATCACGAAAATGATTAATTTGAAATCTTATCTGATCATTTTTAGAAAATATCGATATCTTCCATTTCTGCCAACTGGACCAAAAGTCTTTTTACTTTTTAAAGGATGGCAGTAAAAAACTGGACCAATGAAGTAAAAACTGTTTATTTATTTTAAAAGTATACAAACAGGGATTCTTGTATGATCATTATTTATTTTGAAATTGCTTCAATTTGGAGGCTTGAAGTGCATTTTAAATCTATATTTTTAAAAAAAATCTATATTTTTCATTTTTAAATCATATTATATACATATATTGCAATTAATAAATATTCCACTTTTCTAATACTGAACAAATTCTTCTTAGGCGGTTACGCGCTGTAAAAATTAAAAATATCGATATTTTTCAAAAATGTAGGCTTAAAATGCACTTCAAGCCTCCAGGTTAAAGCAATGTTAAAATAATCAATGATCATACAAGATTCCCTGTTTGTATACTTTGATAATAAATAAACAGTTTTTATTTAATTGGTCCAGTTTTTTACTTTTATCGTTTAAAAAGTAAAAGACTTTTGGTCCAGTTGGCAGAAATGGAAGATATCGATATTTTCTAAAAATGATCGGCTAAGATTTCAAATTAAACATTTTCGTGATGCATGATCAACCCAGAATACAGTGGCATTTCCACTTTTTATCGTAATTTTCATGCAACGTGAAGTTTAGCTCTAAATCTACCGTGATATGCCTAAAATCAAAAAATTTACCATTTGTAGGGTCCTCTTAAAAACGCGTAACTCTTCCTCTTATCACCCAATTTTTATAAACGATGGCTTGTTTTGCTCGGGAAAGTCCAATCTTTATACTCAATTTATGAAACTGGATTTATTTTTGCGATTAATATTTTTAATAAATTTTTTTATCAATTTAAATCGTGATTTTTTCATAAAAAAATTTGTTTTTTTAAACTTTAAATGCTCCTACCATCAAAACTACCCAACCGATATTAAAAGCTTGTATAGAACGATTTTAGGGGAGCACATTACCTTTAATTCGAGATCACTCTTGTTCAAATCGTTGGACGCTTTTACGAATTATTCTCCAATAAGCTGATGCATGTCACAAAAAATTTGCTAAATAGTTCAAAAATTCATATCTTGAAAACTAATCAGTGGAATTTAGAACTCTGCAGCAAAATGACTGTAAACTATCGTTATCATTTAACTTTCAGATTTTTTAGTTGCTTTCCTTCTGCTTTAAAATTCGATTTAAATTACATTTTCAAAATAAATTTTCTTGCAATAACATTAAGCTTTTACATTTCCTTTTATATGGCTACCCCGTCCTCCCGTTAAGTTTAAAATTTTTTCCCCATGAAAACATGTCCAACAAACATTTTAATTAGTAACAAACATTATGTTTTTGTTTTCATTCAAAGCAAAACAAAAAACGTAAAACAAAAGAACAGCACATAAACAAAATAAGAACACAACAAAACCATTTACAAACCTAACTGAAAAGTCAGCAACAACAACAAGAACACAACAAAGGTATTGTTCAACAACGGTTAATGAATTCATTGTAATTATGCCCCAGGGCAGAATTTTGAGGAGTAACATAATGTAAAAGCCAAGAAAAGAGAGAGAGGAGAAACTGAAGCCAAAACCATAACCATGACAGCAACCACACTTGTCCTCTTATGTACATAAATCTAACCTATTTCTTCTCTGTATATAAAACAGTTGCAAATGCAAAAAGTCAAGTAACGTAAATTTCACTTTCTACGGTCATAGCACGGAGAAAACGAAGAAAACCACTGGCTGTCCAAGTTAAGGAAGCCACCAAGAATGGTAGCAAGAAAAAAAGCGCAAACGGCTACTCGACTACAACATAACGACACTACGAGTTCAGCAGTCAGCCAGTCAGTCAGTTAGTAACATAAGTCTCTGTGCCAATGTCTATGGCAGCACTAAAAGCTAGATAATAGAAAAATTACCGACATTTCTCAACAAAAAAGTTACAACATTGCATAGTTTTATATTCTAGCAAAAATGCCAGCATCTTCTTAAACAATGTAACTGCTCGTTGTCCCTCTCAGCGTTGTAAGTGAAATACTGTTGGTGGTGTTTCCCCTTAGGTTTTGGGGGTTTTATTTTAGGTTCTTCCTACTTAAATCAACTGCCAAATGTGGAATGGTTCATCTTGAAAAAGAGTACAAAAACCAAGACAAATTGTAGCAACTGAAGATTTTGTAAAAAGACAGTTATTGTTACAGAGAAAATGTGTTTTTACGTTATTCTGATCTTAGCTAAAAGGGGAAGGATAACTGAGATAAATGTAAGCATTGAGAGTGTTTTTTTGGAAATATTTTGGGGAAAATTGATAAATATTTTGTAGAAAGAGTTTTACTAATAAGCTTGCAGGAATTTTAAGTTAAAGAGTTATATAACGGAGGCGAACTATGAACTAACTATGAACTAACTATGAAGTATTAATTACTGTAAATACTTAAGCTGACGTATGATTAATATTAATTGTTGTATTACACTATGACACAATTTGAGGGTCATTGTCTAGGGGGTGAACCAAACCAATTTCAAACGATTGCATTCGACCTCAGTAACAAAACCCTAAACTCCATTTTGCTCCACTACGTCACAAATTTTTTTTACAGTGGCTTGAAGTTTGAATTTTTTGGTCAAAAGTCGATTCAAAGAATATAAAAAATCATCTATAAAAGTACATTTGGGGTATTTCATGTCTTCAGAGACCTATACTAAAACATTCAGGGGAATATTTCCTCGGAACATTTTTACCCCCTAGCTGCCACCCGTGTGGGACATTTTTGGCCCAATTTTGAAAAACTGTTTATATGTCAACTTTGGAGGGAGGTCAAGGCTTAAAATCTTCGAGGAAATATTCCCCTGAATGTTTTAATATAGGTCTCCGAAGACATGAAATACCCCAAATGTACTTTTATAGATGATTTTTCCTATTCTTTAAATCGACTTCTGACCAAAAAATTCAAACTTCAAACCACTGTAAAAAAAATTTGTGACGTAGTGGATCTAAATGGAGTATAGGGTTTTGTTACTAAGGTCAAATGCTATCGTTTGATATTGGTTTGGTTCACCCCCGAAAAAGTGTGTTGCACTGTGTTATTTAGTTTGTATTATCTCAATATAAAAAAACGAATGAGTAATTTTAATTGAAAATTGAGTATGAATATATTGAAACTGCTGCAATCTGAAGCAGAAATTAAAGAGAGATATAACGGAGGCGAGATAACTATGAAGTTTTAAATACTGTAAATACTTAATCTGACGTATGATAGATAATTATACAGTTTGTATTATCTTTATATAAAAAAAACATATGAGTAATTTTAATAAAAAATTTAGTATGAATATAATGACGGTATTGCAATCGGAAGCGGAAATTTTCATACCCGCCATGACAGGTGTTTTATGAAATATTCAGTATCTCCTCACCAAAATGATTATTTCAATTCTTTAAAAGACACTAATTTGCTGTCGAAAATATAACTTTTAACGTATTTGAAATTCTATTGAAAACAACCGCTGCGTATACACTGAATTTAGCAGCATGTCCTCTTTTAATACTGCTGTCATATTGAATTGCAATCCATTAGTTATTGATATTTCTAAACAGTTACACTCCAACGTATGAGTAATATTTTTTGAAATTGTATTAAAAACTACCGCTAACAGCATGTCCTCTTATAAAATACAAACTTATTATTCGGCCTTCATATTGAATTGGAAACCATTAGTAATTGTTGTTCTAAATGTTTTGCAATGTTTTCACTTTAACGTATGAGTAATATTATTTGAAATTCTATTGAAAACTACCGCTGCGTATACACTTAATTTAGCATCCATACATAGCAAATACATACTTGTTATACAGCCTTCATTTTGGATTTCCATTAGTAATTGTTTTTCTAAATGTGTTCCAGTGTTTTTATTCCAACGTATGAGTAATATTATTTAAGTTCTATTTATTTTTAACATTGCTCATACGTTGAGATTTATTTTTCTATACCAATATCTACACGGGATGAGGGTATATATCATTTGATGCGGGAAAAGGTGTAACGCAAAAAACAAGACAAATACTTAAGCTGACGTATGATTAGTATTTTTTTTTTTGGTTTATACAGTTTATATTATCTCAAAAACGTATGAGTAGTATTAATCAAAAATTGAGTGTGAATATATTGACACTGTTGCAATCGAAAGTGGAAATTTTCAATCCCGACTTGGCAGGTGTTTTGAGAAATATTCAGCATATCCTCGCCAATATGTTTCCTCAATTTTTTAAAAGATATTTGGCTGTCGAAATTATTACTTTAAGCGTATTTAAAATTCTAAACTTCACTTAATTTAAAAGCATACCCTTTTATTAAATACAAACTTATTATACAGCCCTCGTATTGGTTTGTAAACTCTAAGTAATTGTTTTTCTAAATGTTTTCCAATGTATGAGTAATATTATTTAAATTCTATTTAGTATTAACATTGCTCATACGTTGAGTTTTATTTTTTCATACAAATATCTACAATGGTTGAGGGTATATATCATTTGATGCGGGCAAAGGTGTAACGCATAAAACGAGACCTTTTATACCCCTAGGATTTTTAGACTAGAATACGTCTCAGGATCATGACGGTCTGTCTGGCTGGCTGGATGGCTGGTGAGCAGGATAACTCGAGTAAATCTTAATCAATTCTTATGCACACTTTGCCTGTATTCATCTTTCCCAAAACGAAGTGATGGGATTAGTTAAATAGCCTCACCCCTTCTGATATCTCCAACACAAAATTTCCTATTTTTTAATAATTAATATTTCTTCCATTACTTCCAAAGGGACAACTGGAGGATATTTGTATATGGTCAGTTTTAATCCTCCGAAACCCGTTCTGGTACCTCCCATACAAATGTTCGAATTGACCCTCATAGTTTTACTGACATTTCCTTTTTCTACGAACACAGAATTCAGACATATTTTGTCTAAGATATAAGCCTGTGAGGGTATAAGAAGTATGAATATGGACTAATCGGTCGTCCTCTTGTGGTACGTCCCATAAAATTGACCGAATTGACCCTCATAGTTCTACAAACATATCTTTTTTGTAAGAACATAGAACACAGAATTTAGACATATTTTGCATAAGATGTAAGCTTGTGAGAGTATAAGAAGTATGAATATGGACTATATCGGCTGAACCCATTGGTCACAGTTCAATGTTTCGATTGTACAAAATATGTATTTCGTTGAACACAAATTTTTAGACGTTGCGTATGATTAATATTAAATATAAACATTCGAAAATAATGTAACTCATACGTTAGAGTTTATAAAATCAATCATTAATTGTTTACAAACCAAAACAATAGACTTGTAAAACCAGTACAGAAATATCAGTTAGATATTTATCTGGTATTTATCAATCTGACTGATATTTACAGCTAAAAGTTTGTATTCTTTGCTATATATGTTTATTTTTCTTAAAATATAAAACTGTTCTTCGTCTAACAAATTACTATTTGGGTGTATTCAGACATTAGAATATTCAGATTTAATATAAATAATACGCTCAGTCTTCAATTTCTGTTATTATAATAAATACCAATTTGGTATATATCTGTCTCGTCTTTCTGAAGAAAACTTTTTTACTCTATCGAACGAGTAAATGATTTTTATATAATCAATTTTCAGTGTTTATTTACAAATTTTTTTTTGGTTTTGATAGTTTTTATTCAATTTTTTTTTAGATTGTTACTCCAGCGTATGATTAAGTTTAAATTTTTAATTTTTATGACACTGTCCTTATTGTAACCTTAATCTGTAGTTTTGTGTATTTTTTAGGTAAAAACATTACGTATGAGTAACATTGATTTTTTATAGATTTTTGCTCTAACCTATGATTAATTTTATTTTGTCTATTTTCAGTTAAAATATTACTCATACGCTTTGCACCAATTTTCATATATTTTTTATAAAATAAATTAAAATTTATTATACAAGCAAATTATTAGGCTGTATACTATTAACGATGGTTTTCCTTACAGTTTTTACACTAACGTATGATTAATATTATTGGCTATTCTTTCTTTTCGATACCAATAACTTTAAATTATATTCTACAATAAATTGGTTTGTGAACCATTTGTGATGAGTTTCCTTACATTTTTACTATAACGTATGATTAATACAAATTAATATTTTTAATATTGTTTCAAACATTTTCGATGTCAATTTATTATGTTAATAGTTTTATATTTATTTTACGGATAAATTTATGGTTTTTGAAACATTTGCGATGATTTTTTAAATGTTTCCAAACATTTTTATCACAACGTATAATTAATATTATTTTTTCTTTATTTATGTTTAATATGACTCATACGCATAGCCTATGAAAATTTTTCTATACCTTCTTTTAATATAACTCATACTTCATGTATATTTGCAAACGTTTTTGATATTATTTTATTAAATTTTATTTTATAGATGATTAATTGCTTTTTGAACCACTTGTGCTAATTTTTCTCAATTTTTACTCTAACGTATGATTAATATTTACATACATAAGTCTTTTTAATCTCAAAAATATCCACATCTCTGTTAGCAATACTTCCAAAATTTGTGCAGTTTTTTAACTCAACCTCCTCCCTATCACTTTATCGAGAAACTGCTTTAAATTCCACTCACACTTGGTTCTGTTTAGCTTCTTTGGTTTTGGTAAATCAGCAGCAGCGAAAATGTTTAACACCATCGTCAGAGATATGACCATAAATACCACAAGCTTTTAGTCTAATCAACCAAAGTGCTAACGAACAAAAAGACAAAATGCAAAAAAACACCATAGAATCGTTTGAAAAAGAGGACGAAACAAAATACACAATACACCGCCTTAAAAACAAAACGAGGTTAATGAATGTCATTGTGTTTAAGGACATACTTGTCGCTGCGCTCTTACTGGGCAAAGCGAACCCGCAATACGGAGAAGAAAACAATCAGCTAGTTGTAAAGCTTTATGGCCACATGTAACAGCATATAAAACATATATGTGCTGTGTGTTTAAATTTATGTCAGTTGGACTTTTTTTGCTGCTGCTTGCTGGAAGTATATATGTGATTTGGCTTACAGCGCCAAGTGATTTGCCACAAAATTTTGCTGAGAAAGTAACAAGTAATGGATGCATATAGTAAAGCAGCAAATGGTAGCTTTTTGTTTTTAAAGACTAACAATAAGCTAAAGTTGTACTGTTATTACAGGCAAAAAATACAAAGTATTTAATTGATTGAAATGTTTGTTAGACCAATGTGAGAATACCGATTGTGCCAGTGTGAATAATACGATTATTACGGGCCTCGCAAGACTATGGGATGTCTATCTAAGCGTATGTTAGTATTACTCATACGTTTATTTTGATACGTATGAGTAATACTAACATATTATTAAAGCTGTGGTAGGCATCCCATAGCCTTGCTAGGCCGATAATAATCGTATTTTACACACTAACACCATCGACAATTCTCACGTACTCGAAAGTTTTGTGTGGTTCAAAACAGCCAGTCTCTGATTGAGTGTTCAACACAAATACTGACAGAGAAACAATGTTCAACGATTGTTGCTGGAGTACAACAGCTTTAAGAGTATTGCTAATAGAAAAAATCTCAAATTATTACTTTATCATATGTTCCTTTAAAGACAATGTGGACTATAACGTCGTTCTAGTGATATTTTTCCTAATACGTATATTTTAAAACATGTCTGTGTGTTGTCCATAAGATACAATGTCTCTTATTTGATAACAATGACATTTAAACCAGATATAAACAACATATTTAGCATGGTTTGTATGTATGTATACTAGTACACTTTATTTGCGATAGGTGGCGCAGAAGGCGTCATTATAGAAAATCCATACTATACACGAATCTGTGTGTTTCGCATACATTGCCAAATCATACATCAGATTAAGTCTATATTTAACAAGTTTTGGGCATAAATCAAGGCCGTGCTTTCAATGTACTTCATATGTTCCCCTAAAGACAATGTGAACTATACTGTCGTTCTCGTCATATTTTTCTTATACGTATATTTAATAACATGTCTGTGTGTTGCTTATAAGTTACAATGTAATTAATTTGTCAACAATGGAATTTAAACCCGATGTAAACAACACATCTACCATGGTTTGAATGTATGTATAATAGTACACTTTATTTGCGATAGGTGGCGCATGAGGTGTCATCATAGAAACCTGTGTGTTTCACATACAATGCCAAATCATACATCAGATTAAGTCTATATTTAGCTAGTTTAGGGTATAAATCAAGGCCAATGTTTTAAAGTATTTCAAACATCAAACGATAGGTAGCGCTCTATATAAGCAGAGACTCAACATGGATTGACTGCTTTGAATCAAATACAGTTTCGCGTACGTGTGTCTGCATTGCCGTTCATATCTGTGTGAAAAAAAAACGGTTATAGCCAGCCTCGTGAGACTATGGGTTGCCTAACACTGATATAAATTGTTAACAATGTTTAATAATCACATGTCCTTTTTATTATATTCGTTTCATACTCAACACGTTCGTTTAATTCGTTGGTGCTACTTTTTACTCTCTTCGTTTCTATTTTTAGCACAAATATAAACAATTTGAGTTTTCACTTTCCTATTGGTTCCACATTTCTAAGTTTGACTAACTAAAAAAATATGTTATTTGTTGTAGTTTCTGTTATTTTTGCTACATTGTCCTTATATTATTTTCGACAGCTGTGTTTATTTTTCTATTTTCTATGCTAAAGGCGAGGCTGGAGGCAACCGGGGCAATGGTTAAATATTTTAACCAACATAGTTAGTTGGTCTGTGTTATTTCAGTAGCAGTATTGCCAAGTATCGCCCCACTGCTGCTGCCGCTGCTGTCGTCTTGCTTTTATTTTGCCGCTATTTATTTAATATGATTTCAAATCTAATGAAAATAATTTGCGGTCGAGGCTTAACTGGGCTTATACGTCATGTTGTATTTTCCAGTTGATGTTTAGTTTGTGGCTCTTGGGCGCTCGTGTGTCAGTGTTTGTATGTGGTAGAGAAGTAGTGCCAGTGTTGGTCCTGACACTGAGGACTTCCAACCAATTAAAATGAGAAATCCTTTGTGATTACTGTGCATTGATGGTGATGGCGAGGCATCTTTCAGTTGTTGTTGTTGTTGTTGTTGTTACATCTAACAACTGATGATGGCTGGGACGAACAGACGGTCGTTTGGTCTGAGGTTGGCTAGCTTAACATACGTTACATATTTTTCTTTTCCTCGCTTTTGATACAGATGAATTGGTGGTTAAAGCTGTTTCTTTTATTGCTACAACTAATTAAAAAACCTTTTTTGTTGTTGTTGTTCTGCAGTTGTGCCAGCAAAGGCGTTGAAAAAATCAAATAAGCACCAGCCGCGAATAGGAAGGAGAATTAGTAAATGAAAATGCCTGAAATAGATCTGCTAACAATTAAGTTTTTCTTGGGGATTTGGTTTTTCGCTTTTGGTTTTAGCTTTAGCTAAAGATTTACCTAGGTCGGCTTGGTCGGTATATCAAGGCAATTTGTGTTTAGTCATACAAAACGAAAAAGGTTTTTGGGAATCTATTTAATTTAATTTGAAATTTTCAGTGGCTTTAATATGGTTATGGCCCACAATTTACTTAGTGGAGGGAAGCAAGTTGTTTTGTGATCATTTTATGGTCCACAAAGGAAATTTATGTTAGATAGCGAGACAAAAAAGAAAATTCTGAAGTGAAATTGGTCAAGAAATTCTATGTTAATTAAATTTAATGTTAAGTAGAGCGAAAGTAGGCCTATTTAAAAAAAAACACAAAAAAAAACATTGTGGAAATTTCATAAGTCTTAAAAAAATATTATTCAACCTATGGGTAATATTGATTGCAACTAATTTATTTTTATGCGTATGAGTTATATTTGTTTTTACTTAAGGTAATAATTTTTTTTAATTTTTAGTACACTTTGTCCTTCTTTAGTGTAAATAAATCTGAAGTTTTGTCCCGTTTTTAGGTACAAATATTACTAAATGTATGAGTTTTTTTAAAACCAGTTCTCTTCGTACAACTGAATATATATAAGATAATCTAATGTGTGCTAAAAAATCAACCTTATCCTTTTAAATTATAACTTTTAATCAGTATATTTTGTATCATTTATTGGCAGAAAATAATACTAAATGTATGGTTAATATGCGTATGAGTAATATTAGTTTTTACATAGGGTAATCATTTTTTAACTTTTGGGACGCTTTTCCCTTTTAACTGAAAATTATAGTTTGGTCTCTTTTTGGGTACAAATTAAAAACGTATGAGTAATATTGATTAAAACTAATTTCAACGTATGAGTAATGCCAGTTTTTACACTGTTCTTCGTTAGTGTAAATAAATTCTGTAGTTTTAGGTAAAAATATTATTAAACGTATGAGTAATATTGATTTAAAATAATTTATTTGTAAGCGTATGAGTAATTTAAGTTTACATTTAGGATAGTGCTCATACGAACAATTACGTACAATCGTAAAATTTTTTTTTTAATTTTCAGGACACTATCGTTTTTTATTATAAATGCAATCTATATGTTTTACGCTTTATTTAAGTAATAGTAATAACATACGTATGAGTTATGTTGATTGAAACTAATTTTTTGTAAGCGTATGAGTAATGGATATGTATACTTAGGGTAAAAATATCGCTCATACTTAACTACGTATGAGTCATATTAATTGAAACCAATTTATTTTTCCTACGTATGAGTAATAATGATTATTGAATTTTCTACTGAAATCACAAAAAGTCTAAGAAAAAATGTCAATATAGCGAAATTAACACAGTTTCCAGGTCTTTATTTCTGTTTTTTTTTAATTATCTTGGATTATACAGTTGTTGTAGTACAGACTTTTAATTTACTTTGTTGTTGTATTAATTAATTTCCATATTCAAAGCCTTGCACAAAGGGCCAAGAAGGCCATCATCTGGCAAACTAGCGTTAAAGAACAACTTTTGTTTTGAAAAGTGAACAGAATACTGTACCGATACAGCTGCCAGAATCAGCTACACCGACTGTTGCAACACCGGCACTTATAAATATAACAGCTGAATCCAGGTCACTGCTGGCTTAAGATGTCTTGAATGACCTGATTTGAGGCAGTAAAGCAACTGGGGTTTATCCTTGGAGCCATTAAGAAAGCTCAATGATCAGTGAACCGAATAATGTTTTTAACTTTACGATACCGGCACCAACTGTTGAAGCAACAGCATTAATAAATTCGACAGCTGAATCAATGTCACGGGTGACTTGAGAGGTCTGGAATGACCTGATTTATGGCACTAAATCAACTGAGATTGTGTTCTGAGCGGCCAAGGTTTGTCTTGGGTCGCCAGTATAGCTGGGAGCCATTAGGAACGCAATCTTAACAACGGAGTGCACTACCAGAGTCTGTTGATATGAACATATTTATTTGTTCTTATTGTTTAAGTTACTTGAAGATCAGCAAACAATTGAAGCTCGAGCACGTAGGCTTTCAAACGAACCGTGACAATAGGACAAAAGAACATGCGTGAGCGTGCTTATCCAGTACGTTCAGTATAAAATATCGATTGCTGTATGGGCTGACAATTTCTTAGCTAAAGATGAACATATTTCCCAATAACTCACTTTTCTGAAGGAGCACATTTTCACCGCGGGGGTTACGTTAACAAAACTGTCGCATTTGAAGCTTAAAAAGTCCACACCTCATCGAAGAGAAGCCAATGCGTTCAGAACTAATAGCTGTTACTTCACATGGTGGCATCGTATTTTCATTTTTCGAAATTGATCATTGAGCGAAATAGATATATGAGACAACCACAATTTTTTCATTTACTACATATATAATCTGCAAAGTAATGGTAAAAATCGGAATAGTAAGTGAAAAGATATAGCGACGTGTAAGATCAAACAAGAATTCGATGCATATGCGATCATATTTATTCAAAAATAACAGTTGTTTTGTGACAATCGCTCAAAGTGCACGTGTTATTTGGAAGCTGAAATAAATCGTACGTTTTAAGGTAATTACGAGGGCACCCGGAATCATGCCCGAAAAATCGTGTTTTATTTTAAGAAATGGCAAAATATGACTTTAAAATCAACAAAAACATGCTCTTAAAAATTAAAGTCACACAATTTTTATTCATTTGATATAGAAATATTTTTATTTAAAGTAAAAAAAGAGCTTAAAAATTAAAAAAAAAACAATATTATTTTTAATTCAGACTTTGTAAGTATTTTTGGTAAATTTACATACACAAATGTTGAATAAGTAAAATAAAATAGAAATAAATATTTAAGTATTATTATTTAAGGAACAATTAAAAAAATATCACATGAATGTATTTAACGAATTTTTAATATGTGCTGCCATGATTGGAGCTGCATCCGTCACATTACGTCCAGATTGACGTCCAGATTTTTGATGGCGTCGGCCCACAGTCGAGCAATTGTTGAGTAATTAGCCCTTTCCAAGGCTGCTGTTTGTAGCAAAAATTTCTCACTTGGAATTTCCTCAATACACCTACTAAAATTTTTGCCACATTTCTGCCTGTTGCATTCATAGTTTCATCGATTGAGATCCATATAAATTGATTTTTTAGTTTTGCTCGTATATTGTCCATGCATTCGTTGTATACATTTTTTAATGTTTAGTTCGAAGAACTGTTTTGGATGGCACTTGGTAGTCCGTGTATTGTATATTTTGATTTCTCATTTTGTAAAGTGGAATGTCAGCAGACACAAAAGCTCGGCACAGTTTTTCTTAAAAATCTTGTTTTTTTGAGAGTCTACCGGAACATTGTGGCAAAAATAATTGTTTGGTCTGCTTATTTTCAGTTTTATGACTTAGTTGAATGTGTTTGAGCTTTCCACATGTTGCTTCACTTGAAATCTGCGATCTGCTGCAATAACTTTGCTGCAGATTTTAGAATAGAGGAATCCACCATCAGCTCGTAAGTCAGGAAACTTTTCTACAAGCGCCTTTGGTTTTGCTGATTTTATCGTTTTAGCTTTAGGCATGAAAAGAACCTCTTTTTTATGTTTTCTTCACTTTTTGAATAATAAAGGGATTAATAAATGTTTAACATTCATAGTTGTGTAAGATTTGGCTGTTACATTTTTAAAAACCAAAGTTGCAAAGACGCTTGTTTTTACGAACAAAAAAATAATGTGAAAAACATAAAATATGCTTACTTACTTACTTACTTACTTACTTAGGTGGCCCATTACAACTTACAAACAGGGTTCATAAGTTTGAGGCCTGAAGTACTAAAGAATTCCACACGCTTCGGTCTTGTGCGTGTGTTCTCCAGTTAGTCCTACCAGATGGTGGCACGTCGCCTACCACTTGGTCCTTCCAACGGAGTTTGGGTCTCCCTGCTCTGCGCCGTCCTTCAGGTTCGCCTTCAAACACCTTTCTCGCTGGAGCATTTACATCCATCCTGGCAACATGACCCAGCCATCGTAGTCGTTACATTCTGACTCTTTTAGCTACGTCGATGTCGTGATAAAGCTCATACAGCTCATGGTTCATCCGATGGCGAAACTCGCTGTCGACACAGATAGGTCCATAAATTTTCCGGAGTACTTTTCTCTCGAATACTCCCAGGTTTTGTATGTCCGTTGTCGTAAGCACCCATGATTCGGCAGCATACAAAAGAACGGGTAATATTAGCACCTGGTAAAGCTGTTTCTTAGTATTCCGAGATAAGGTGGTATTACTAAAGTGCTGCCGAAGTCCGTAAAAACATCTATTGGCTAGCACTATTCTCCGCTTAATTTCTTGGCTGACATTATTTTTCTTATTGACGGAAGATCCGAGGTAGGTAAACTCATCTACTACCTCAAAACAATAATTTTCAACGTTGACGCTGCGTCCCCAACAAGAGGACTCTTTGTTCGTCGAAATCATTATTTTTGTTTTGTCCTCATTGACCGCTAAACCCATTTTTGCCGACTCCTTTTCTAGGGATGAGAAGACTGCAGTAACGTCCCGCAGATTTCGGCCAATGATATCTATATCATCGGCGTAGGCTAGTGGCATGTGGCTTTTGTGGAATATGGTGCCAGACATGTTGACACCAGCCTTTCTCATCACCTTATCCATAACTATATTAAATAGTGTACAGGACAGGCTATCGCCCTGCCTGAGACCTCTTTCCGTGTTGAATGGTTCAGACTGGTCCTTACCAATCTTAAGGTGAATATTTTATCCGTCGTAGATTTGCCAGGTCTAAAGCCGCACTGATATGGTCCAATTAGTTTTTAAACAATTGGCTTTAGACGTTCACACAATATGCTTGAAAGGACCTTGTACGCAATTGGTAATAGGCTTATTCCACGATAGTTCTTACATTCACTACGATCTCCTTTCTTATATATGGGACATAACAGACTGAGACTCCAATCTCCGGGCATGCTCTCCTCTTGCCAGATGTTCTCCATGAGCTGATGCATGCTCCTAATCAGCTCCTCCCCGCCAGCCTTTAACAATTCAGCAGGGAGACCATCGGCTCCAGCAGCTTTGTTGTTTTTAAGGCGGGAGATGGCCATACGTATCTCGCTATCGTGCATTTATCCCAAATGCTAATTTTGCATTCTCGCAACAATTTCGATATCACCGAACTTCTGGATATTGTGCCCAATGGCTTGTCAACTGTGAGAAGATTCATTGGCAACTTCAAAGCGTAGTGTGCAGTTCGCCCGCCTTTCAACAAAGTGGCAGCAGATGGTGCAACAGCTAAAGCCATTTGCGATCGATACGCATAAAAATTATTTAAGCTAACCTTTTTATTCGTTTCTTTTCCTGATGACTTGTAAACAAACCTGTCGTTGTATTGACCAATTGTGGTGATATTCACCCTCTCCACGGCAGAATATCATTGAAGTGCATCATATGACCGATGAGTCTCCCGACGCATGAGAACAATATCGTGTAACAAAAATGTTCGATCGCAAAAAGGATACAGTTGGGATCTCATCTTAAAATAGAATAGGGTTCTCACCTCGAAATAAGTAGCAGCATAAGCCGGGAGTTTCCGATTGTAACTTCAGTGCGTTGCTATGCTGGCATACAACAGACAATAAACCGATATCAACGCAGCGAAGATCTTTGTAGGCGATTGTGGAATCGTATTCAAAAGCATCGCGATTCTTGTCTATATTTACGACTGGTCTTCTTCTAGAAACATTCTGTCAAATTTGAGGTGGTGATTGTGCATCGCGAAACTGTGCAATATGGGCACGTCTTCATTCATTTTTTTGGCACGTATCTTTTGCGTTTGATTATTACGGACGTTCTGACTAATTATAGCACGACGCGTCCGTCGTGCAAAGTTTGATTGTCTAATAGGAGGCATTAGTCTAGTAAATAACTCTCCCTAAAAACAACCATGTCCTATTCGAAAAATCCAAATTTTTCGAGTTTTCCACCAAGAACTTATCTATTTTTCCATTCGGAAATTCATGTCGGAATAATAATCTAAAATTTTTCGCAGTTACATCGTCCAAAACTATCAAATCATACGACAAAAAGCTAAATTTCGTCGAATAAAAAATTTTCGAATTTTTCGGGAATTTTCCAACAAAATTTTTATATTTTTCCATTTGAAAAGTCATTTGCAATTATTGCACACAAAAAAGCTATTTTCGGTTATTCCAATTTCCCAAAATTTTCTCTCACATAAACCTTCTCCTGGCAATTGCGAACAACTGAAAAAAAATTAAGCAAAATAAAAAAATTAAATTTTTTGCGAATTTCCGGAATTTTCCGAGTTTTTCCCTAAAATTTTTTATTTTTGCATTCGAAAAGCCATTTCGTAACAATTGTACTCAAATTTCCCGGCTTTTCCTAAGGATTTTTTTGACGCATAAAAAATTCCTGCCAATATTGAAAAAGAATAGAACAAACTAGGCCAACGTTCTCTCTTGATAAATTACTATAAATTTTTCACACTATTTTTATATTTATATATTTCACAATAATCCGAAATTTTTCAGCAACACAACGAATTTTGCACCTTTACGTCATCTAAAATCATTAATTCAAGCGATACAATGGAAGATTTCGTCGAAGGCATCCAAATCTTTCGATTTTTTCTGGAATTTTCCGAGTTTTCCAGTTGTTTCTATTTTTCCATTCGAAAAGTCATAATTGTTCAAAAACCGACAAAAATTTAATTTTCGATTACACTATGACACAATTTGTTGGTCATTGTCTCGGGGGTGAACCAAACCAATATCAAACGATAGCATTTGACCTCAGTAACAAAACCCTAAACTCCATTTTGCTCCACTACGTCACAATTTTTTTTTACAGTGGTTAGAAGTTTGAGTTTTTTGGTCAAAAGTCGAATTAATGAATATGAAAAATCATCTGTAAAAGTACGTTTTGGGTATTTCATGTCTTCGGAGACCTATATTAAAACAATCAGGGAAATATTTTCTCGGAACATTTTAACCCTCTAGCTCCCTCCCGAATGGGACATTTTTGGCCCAATTTTGAAAAACTGTTTAAAAGTCAACTTTGGACGGAGGTCAAGGATTAGAATCTTCGATAGAAATATTCTCCGGAAAATTTCACTAAGAGTCACCGAAGACAAATAACCTCTACGAGTCAAAGGTTCCAAAATAATATCAAAATTAAATGTTAAAAAGTCTATTTTTGAGCAAACAATGCAATGCACTTTTTTTGGGAGTGAACTAAACCAATATCACACGATAGCATTTGACCTCAGCAATAAAACCCTAAACTCCATTTTGCTCCACTACGTCACAATTTTTGTATACAGTGGGTTAAAGTTGGATTTTTTTAGACAAAGGTCAAATAAAAGAAAATTAAAAATCATGTGTAAAAATAGATTTGGGATAGTTAATGTCTTCGGAGACCTACATTAAAATTGATAAAAAATGATAAGATGTATTTACAGCATCAACAAAAACATTTTTTTATGTTGTTTGCATTATTATCACAAATTATTGCATACTTTATAGCGCTGATAAAAAATTTGTATAAAAATGATTCTATACTTTGTAGCTCAAATTGTTGCATAAATCTTAACGACATCGAAAAAAAAAATTAAAAATTTTCTCGAGATAATTCATTTTTAATCTAGTTACCGACGAAATATAATTTTTATTACAAATAAAATCCCAAAAAGAGCAAAGATATGTATGTAATTACAGCAAATATTGGCGCGACTCAAGGTCCGTTCACTACTTTCTAGTTTGGCAATAATTTTTCATTTTGATTAGTCATTCCAAGCGCTGATTCACTTAAATTTTGCACAACTGCTGAGTGTTGCAAATTGCATGGGAAGAATACAAGTGCATATTAATGTCTATATTTTATTATTAATACTTCCATTTTGCACCAGATATCTTTATAATTTCTTTGCTTGAATATTGGTGGTAACTTGTATTTAATGTTTTTTTCTAAACGCTAACAAGTATGTAATAGTTTTCTGTAATAATGCAAACAACAGGAAAAAATATTAGTATTGATGCTGTAAATACATCTTTTCATACGTAACTTTTTTGTTTTTGAATAAAACTGTATACTTCCAAAGCAAAATATTTTTGATTTTTAAAGGACTTTAATCCTAGGAAAAAATATTTTCGAATTTTAGGGGTAGAAATTGCTCTAAGTGAGGCCGTCATTACAAGATGATGTCGTATGTCAGCGACATCTATAGGACAAATGTAGTACTAGTCGAAACCTATACACCGATGTCTTGAATGTTACGATTGAACCACAAACAAAAAAGCAGTGATAAAAAAACGATTTTGGCTGTTTTTCCGGGGGGTGGGGGAGGAAAAAAATTTTTTTTTTTGAAGTTTTCTCGAGATGATCTTTAATATTTGCCCTCGACTTTGGAAATTTTTTTTCGTGACCCGGTCTAACATATATAGATGTAAAGAAACGACATGAATTCATTTAAAAATCAAATAAATATCAATACTATAATTTTCGGAAAATATGTGTTAATTTTTTAACCACAAGTGCATGATGTCTCATATATGATACAACCAGAAAAATCTATTTTCCAGGAAAATTCGGCTTCCAAAATTAAAAATAAATATGTTCCGAAAATCCAGTACTCGATTTACACAAAAAAAAAATTATTTGTTTTTAAATAAAAAAAATCATGCATGGAAGGGTTAATAATAATAAATATTTAACTTATGAGTAATTTTAATTAAATAATATTACTCATACGTAAATAACGGTAATACGTTCATATCTGTTATTTAATATTGGATAAGTTTAATAAAATCTAATAAATTTAATAGCGGCTAAATATACAAATTGGGATTTTATAATACTTTAATCTTTTCAAATCTATAATCTATCACGCATAAAAAATTTACTTCTTTTGGAAGTGCCACAATGTAACTGTAACGGCCCAAAGTCTTAAACAAAACTGGAGTATTGCCAGTTAATATGCTTAACAAATTTTATAAAAAGACAATATGTCACAGTTGAAATTAAATTCTTACAAGTTCTACATTAAAATGACAGAAAAACTGTATAAAATATTGCAAAAAATTAATTTATTAACGATTCTCCAATTGCTGTATTACTGTCACCCAATGTACCATCAAATTGAGAAAAATTTAATATATATAATTTTATAAAATATTTCCAATTTCCACAAAATATGTATGACTTTTATTAATTAAATATTATTTTCCTTACATAACATATAGTAACAATTAGGCACATATCATTTATCAGGTATTCAAATATGTTTTACATATGAGTGATTTCATTATTTTCATATAAAATTCATTGTGTAATAATAAATTGCAACTTTGGCCTCATATCATGCATTTAATAGACAAATATGTGCCATTAAGTACGTATGAGTGTTTTTAATTAAATTCTTTATTAACATGCAAATTAAGTAGAACACCAAGTCTCTTTCGCTTGAAGTGTTATAAAATAATTAACGGTTATACGTTATTATTTATTAATTAATAATGTATAATTATTATAAAATCTTATATATTTAATAACAGCTAGTTATAAAAATTTACTTTTTTGCAATCTATAATCTATCACATATAAAAAATTGATTGAAGCATTTGCAATGAAAAACATTATACGTATGAGTAGTTTTAACTAAATTATATTAATCACTAGTGGACCCGGCAATGCTTCGCTATTGCTTAATTGTCGAATACCTATAATATGTTTGGCATGCCTACTTAAAGGGCTGAGCTTAAGCGTCGTTCTTGTACGCTCTGTAAACTATTCGTTATCCCAAGTTACTCCTTAACCTGATCAAACTAACAACGTCCCCCTAACCGATATTAAAACATACGTCACCAAATTCATATCTATAGCACTAATTACTATCTGTATATAAATATTACCTTATATAGCCCTAAAAACATGTATATATTCATGGCTCATTTATAGTACTGACATCATTGTCAGTATTTCCCTTTAAATTTTTTCGACAAACTTTTTCTGACGACTTATTGCCAAAATTTTAGACAAAATAAATTGACGCAGTGTAAATAATCCATAAAATTGACTGACACAATTCTTGCTCTTTGCTTCAATAAAAGTACTTTTTGGCAGAAATAAAAGTACTTTTTGATACAGTAAACATCATTTTTGACACAATTAAACAATTTGTTGGTGTAATAATAGTAATTATTAGTAAATTTAAAGTATTTTTTGGTACAATTGAGGTACTCTGTGATACAATTAATTGTTGTTTTTGTGCACAATATAAGTATCTTTCAATACAATACAATCTACTTACTCTTTGATACCTTAAATGTTTATTAAACAATAATTGTACTTTTTTGTACAATAAAATCACTTTTTGGTACACTAAATTGTACTTTTTGGTACAATAAATGTACTTTTAGTACACTAAATAAATTTTTATTATCTGTATATCAAATATTATCGCTCTAGCGCTAAAACAGTTTTGTCACGCTCCCTCCGCCCACTGGTCCAAAATGCCATCTACATATTCATATTCGTGTTGTCGTGTACTATCTAGGTGTCTCTAGGGATAAAATACAGTTTTCCACGCCCACTCCGCCCACCGATCCAAAATATTAATTTCGTTTGTTTATTTATATGCGTGTAGTCGAATACTACCTGTATATTTCATTTTATGTCTCTAGGACTAAATAATGAAAAATTAAAATATCAACTACATATCGTGTTGTAGTGTACTATCTGGGTGTTAAATTTTATCTCTCTAGGGCTTAAATACAGTTTTGCCACGTCCACTCCTCCTACTGACCCAAAATTCAAAATTTGTTTGCATATTTATATTCGTGTTGTCGAATGCTATCTGTGTATTAAATTTTATCTCTCGAGGACTAAAATACTGTTTTTCCACGCCCCCTTCGCCCACTCGCTCACTGATCGAATATTTAAATTCCGTCTGTATATTCATATTCGTATTGTCGAATACTATTTGTATACCGAATTTTTTTTCCGTGGCGGCCCTCTCCGCCAACTGATACAAAATTTCGTCATCATATTCATATTTGTCTAGCCGAGTACTGTCTATGTGCCAAATTTGATTTCTCTCTAGGGCTAAAATACAGTTTTTCCACACCCCCTCTGCCTATTGACCCAAAATTAAAATTCTGTCTGGATATTCATATTCATGTTGCCGAGCACTATCTGTGTATCAAATTTTATCTCTCTAGCTCTAAAAACATGTTTTGCCACGCCAACTCCGCTCACTGGTTCAAAATTAAATTTTTGTTTGCATATTCATATTCGTGTTGCCGAGTACTATCTGTGAATCAAATTTTATCTCCCTAGCTCTAAAAATATGTTTTGCCATGCCCACTCCGCCCACTGGTTCAAAATTAAAATGTCGTCCTCATATTCATATTCGTGTTGCCGAGTACTATCTGTGTATCAAATTTCATCACCCTAGCTCAAAAAATTTGTTTTGCCACGCCCACTCCGCCCATAGGATAAAAAATTACTAAATATATAGCCTATACTAATTTCCATATAGTACACTAACTGTCTTCCAAATTTCATTGAAATCGGTTCAGCCGTTTAGGCGTGATTGAGAAACAAACAAACAAACAGACAAACATTCACATTTATAATATTAATAGGATAATATTACGTATGAGCAATATTAATTAAATAATAACATTAATTAATAACAATACGTATGAGTAATACGTTAATATCTGTTAATTAATAATGTATAATTTTTATAAAATTAATAGCAGCTTCTTATACAAATTGACAATTTTTAAAACTTTACTCATTTGCAATCTGTAATCTATGACGTATAAAGATTTAAATTTTACATTAATAACAAAAAATATTCTACGTATGAGTAATATTATTTAATTGATACGTTATTAACAGCAATACTGTATTATCTGTTAGTTAATGATGTACAATTTTTATAAACTCTTATAAATTTAATAGCAACTGAGATTTTATAATACTTTATTCTTTTGCAATCTATAATCTATTACGTATAAAAAATTTATTTCTTTTGGAAGTGCCACAATATTACTTTTGTGTAACTGTGCAAATGTCTTAAACAAAACTGGAGTATTGTCAGTTAATAATCTTAACAAATTTTATAAATAGACAATATGTCACAGT
Organism: Muscina levida; assembly: GCA_964034835.1. Classification (NCBI taxonomy): domain Eukaryota; kingdom Metazoa; phylum Arthropoda; class Insecta; order Diptera; family Muscidae; genus Muscina; species Muscina levida. Next base: position 148,442,745 of record OZ035882.1, read on the forward strand.
TGAAATTAAATTCATACAAGTTCTACATTAAAATGCCAGAAAAGCTGTATAAAATATTGCAAAAAAAATAATTTATTAACGATTCTTCAATTGCTGTATTACTCTCACCCAATGTATCATCAAATTGAGAAAAATTTAATATATATAATTTTATAAAATATTTCCAATTTCCACAAAACATGTATGACTTTTATTAATTTAATATTTTTTTCCTTACATAACATATAGTAACAATTAGGCACATATCATTTATCAGGTATTCAAATATGTTTTACGTATGAGTGATTTCATCATTTTCATATAAAATTCATTATGTAATGATAAATTGCAACTTTGGCCTCATATCATGCATTTAATAGACAAATATGTGCCATTAAGTACGTATGAATTATTTTAATTAAATTCTTTAATAACTTGCAAATTAATTAGAACACCAAGTCTCTTTCGCTTGAAGTGTTATAAAATAATTAACGGTTAAACGTTATTAGCTGTTAATTAATAATGTATAATTATTATAAAATCGTATATATTTAATAACAGCTAGTTATAAAAATTTACTTTTTTGCAATCTATAACACAGTGCAACAGTGAAAAAAACACCCGAACGGGACTATATAGGTTCGATAGTACAACCATAGCTGAGTAAAACCCTAGCTCAGTTTGGCTAGATTGGCTACCATTTTTTTTTTTTTGGCCCCCTAAACTTTTTGAAATCCCTTGGACCCCTTGCAAAAAGGTGACATCTATTATTGGCCAACAGTTTCTACAGTTTTTAATCTAGCTCTTTCTCTTCTTCAACAAAGTTTTAGCTAATAGTCCGCTTAAGAAACTGATATAATAAAATTTTCCAAAAAAATTAGACTTCCCTCGTTTATTTTAAAAAAACTTCGATAAAAATTCTAATTTTTTCACTATTTTTTATATAAGTCGTAGGGAATCCAGATTTTTTGCATACTATATTCAGTGAAATTGTAGTTTAGGTAACACCGAATAACTTCTCTGAACAAACCTATGCAATCTGAACAAGTCTAGGGATATTAAATGGCTCTCAAAACACACTATCTACTTTAAACAAATCAGTTTTTTAGGAGTTTTGGGCCATTGTGCAATGTTTTTACTAGCTATCTTTACCAAAAACGTACTTATTGTATAACTGAATAACTTCTGTAAACAACCAATATGATCGGAATACTCCACCCCCTTAATTGTTCACAAAGAGCATTAGGGTGTTCCTTATATGGCATTTTTTCGAATTTCGTTAAAAATATGTATTAATCGCGATGTTGGTCATCTATCTTCACCTTACGTTTCTTTTTGCCAATATTAGGAATATATTGTGAGAAATTTTGTATCGATATTTGGACATTAGGGTGAGCCTCAATAAGGTTAAAGTATGAATTTGTTCTCAAATCAGTTTATTGCCGCTGGGTATTTTTCTTTCGTATATAGACTAAGTAGTAACAAGCCGTTCAATAGCTGAAATAAAGACCTAAAATAATATGTGTTTGCTTTTACCATATCTCTTATAGACGCCGAGATATTTGATATAGAATTTGGGGTATTTTAAAAAAATTATTAAAAATGTTGAAATTGAATTTCGATGTAGATTATTTTGGGCAATTATATATTTCAACTTTTAAAGGTTAATCAAGTTAAAATCTATATGTTTAAAAAGTATATCTGTATATTATCACTATCTCTATCAATTCTCGAGATATCAGGGGCTTAAAAAGCATAGCAATGACTACTTAACTTTTGTTTCACCTGTATATCCATTGTGTATGCTTACAAATCTCACCAAAACCATTAATATCCAATGGTCTTTTGAGGGGATTTTTTATTTTTATCATATACAAATCGATATTGGTAAGTATTCAATGGGTATTCAGATGGAACAAAAGTTCATTAGACTTTGCTATGCATACAGTCAAAAATTCCGCTTTTTAACGCCTGATATCTCGAGAATTGATAGAGATAGTGATAATATACAGATATACTTTTTAAACATATAGATTTTAACTTGATTAACCTTTAAAAGTTGAAATATATAATTGCCCAAAATAATCTACATCGAAATTCAATTTCAACATTTTTAATAATTTTTTTAAAATACCCCAAATTCTATATCAAATATCTCGGCGTCTATAAGAGATATGGTAAAAGCAAACACATATTATTTTAGGTCTTTATTTCAGCTATTGAACGGCTTGTTACTACTTAGTCTATATACGAAAGAAAAATACCCAGCGGCAATAAACTGATTTGAGAACAAATTCATACTTTAACCTTATTGAGGCTCACCCTAATGTCCAAATATCGATACAAAATTTCTCACAATATATTCCTAATATTGGCAAAAAGAAACGTAAGGTGAAGATAGATGACCAACATCGCGATTAATACATATTTTTAACGAAATTCGAAAAAATGCCATATAAGGAACACCCTAATGCTCTTTGTGAACAATTAAGGGGGTGGAGTATTCCGATCATATTGGTTGTTTACAGAAGTTATTCAGTTATACAATAAGTACGTTTTTGGTAAAGATAGCTAGTAAAAACATTGCACAATGGCCCAAAACTCCTAAAAAACTGATTTGTTTAAAGTAGATAGTGTGTTTTGAGAGCCATTTAATATCCCTAGACTTGTTCAGATTGCATAGGTTTGTTCAGAGAAGTTATTCGGTGTTACCTAAACTACAATTTCACTGAATATAGTATGCAAAAAATCTGGATTCCCTACGACTTATATAAAAAATAGTGAAAAAATTAGAATTTTTATCGAAGTTTTTTGAAAATAAACGAGGGAAGTCTAATTTTTTTGGGAAATTTTATTATATCAGTTTCTTAAGCGGACTATTAGCTAAAACTTTGTTGAAGAAGAGAAAGAGCTAGATTAAAAACTGTAGAAACTGTTGGCCAACAATTGATGTCACCTTTTTCAAGGGGTCCAAGGGATTTCAAAAAGTTTAGGGGGCCAAAAAAAAATTGGTAGCCAATCTAGCCAAACTCAGCTAGGGTTTTACTCAGCTCTGGTTGTACTATCGAACCTATATAGTCACGTTCGGGTGTTTTTCAAAAAGTTTGATTTTGTGTCATAGTGTAATCTATCACGTATAAAAAATTGATTGAAGCATTTGCAATGAAAAACATTATACGTATGAGTAGTTTTAACTAAATTATATTAATCATAATATTACGTATGAGCAATATTAATTAAATAATAACATTAATTAATAACATTACGTATGAGTAATACGTTAACCCATTAGTGACGACTGTTACCATATGGTAACGTTGACAGCGTTAGATATTGCACGCAATAAAATAAACATAAGAATAAATGTCAAGAATTTTCTTTTTTGATTTCATCAAAGAATGCTTTGATCTTTCATTCTTGATTTACCGCTATGCGATCAGACGGCAGTAGCGAGCGTGGGGGATCATTGAAAAAAGGTATTTTTCACATGTGCGCAAAACAGCAATATGAAGGGACATAAAAAGTCACTCCATATTAAGAATATTTTTTGGTTGCTTAAATACTGATATATTAAAGACTTTTAGTTTTTGTTATTTAAGAAGAAGATGAAATATCATAAAAACGTATTGCATTAATTTTTTTGTACTTAGTTCTTTTTATTTACCTGTTTTAAAGCTGTTACCATATGGTCACTGTCGGCATAGCACCAGTAAAAATGGATATTTTTCTGAAATTTTTCGTCTTACTTTTTTATGTAAAATTCATTTTTTAACTAATTTATATGTAGTACTGACAAAATCTTTAAGAAATGCTTATTATTTTGCTCTCGTCATTAAAGAGTTAATATCTGTTAATTAATAATGTGTAATTTTTATAAAATTAATAGCAGCTTCTTATACAAATTGAGAATTTATAAAACTTTACTCATTTGCAATCTATATTCTATGACGTATAAAATATTTACATTTTACATTAATAACAAAAAATATTATACGTATGAGTAATATTTTTTAATTGATACGTTATTAACAGCAATACTTTATTATCTGTTAGTTAATGATGAACAATTTTTATAAAATCTTATATAATAGCAACGTATTATACAAATTGAGATTTTATAATACTTTACTCTTTTGCAATCTATAATCTATCACGTATAAAAAATTAATTTCTTTTGGAAGTGCCACTATATTACTTTTGTGTAACTGTGCAAATGTCTTAAACAAAACTGGAGTATTGTCAGTTAATATTCTTAACAAATTTTATAAATAGACAATATGTCACAATTGAAATTAAATTCATACAAGTTCTACATTAAAATGACAGGAAAACTGTATAAAATATTGCAAAAAACCAGTACAGAAATTTCAGTCAGTTAAACTGACTGATAAATACCATCACCCAATATAATATATTGTTTAAGTCTTGAGTTATTGAAAATAATCGATTTGTAATTAAAACCAGTTAGAAAGTTTCAGTCGGGCAACCCGACTTACATTTACCCTTACCCTCAGTAAAACAAATAATTTTCTATTTTATTGATATTATTACTCGATTTCGAAATTGGGCGGAGTAGTGGTACATTTATATGGGAGGTACGTGAAGGGGTGTGTTTAGGCTCCAGATTTATTCTCCATAACTTTATCCTGTTATAGCTTTACTAAATACAGAATTTGCGCACGATTGCGTTGGGTGTACTGATATTATTACTACATCCCAAAAGTGGGCGGAAAGGTACATTTGTATGGGAGGTACCATAAGGGGCGTGTCTAGACTTCCAATTTTTTCTCCAAAACTTTGTCCTATTATAATATAACAAAATACAGAATTTGGGCACGATCGTGTCGAGTGTATTGATATTATTACTCTATTTCTAAAGTGGGCGGAGTGGTACATTTGTATGGGAGGTATCAGAAGGGGCATGTCTAGACTTCCAGATTTTTTCTCCAAAACTTTATCCTGCTTAAACTTTACCAAATACAGAATTTGGGCACGATCGCGTTAGGTCTTTTAATAATATTAATCGATTTCTAAAGTGGGCGGTACCAGATGTGTATGGGAGGTACCAGATGGGGCGTGAATAGACTTCCAATTTTTTTCTCTAAAACTTTATCTTGTTATAGCTTTACTCAAAATAGAATTAGGTTACGATCACATTTAATTTATTGATATTATTTCTCCATCTCTTTAGTGGGCGGAAAGGTAGATTTGTATGGGAGGTACCAGAAGGGGCGTGGCTAGGCTTTCAAAATTTTTTCCAAAACTTTATCCTGTTATAGCTTTACTAAATACAGAATTTGGGGACGATTCCGTAGGGTGTATTGATATTATTACTCGATTTCTAAAGTGGGCGGAATGATGTATTTGTATGGGAGGTACCAGAAGGGGCGGGGCCATGTAGCCCATTTGCAATACCGTAAGTAGTTTTGAGAAAATAATAACTCGTGCAAAATTTCGAAACATTTGGTTGCGTCTTTCGAAAGTTATCGTGCGAACCAGCCGGACAGCCACCCGACAGACAGACAGACAGACAGACAGACAGACAGACAGACAGACGGACATGGCTCAAACGACTTAAAAAGTCATGAATCGAATTTGGTTCAAAGAAACCTAGGGTCTAAAGTGACTCCTTCTATGTGTTACACTTTTGGGTCGTATCAAATGATATATACCTTCATCCCTACGGGTGATGGTATAATTAATTTATTAACGATTCTTCAATTGCTGTATTACTCCCACCCAATGTATCATCAAATTGAGAAAAATTTAATATATATAATTTTATAAAATATTTCCAATTTCCACAAAACATGTATGACTTTTATTAATTAAATATTATTTTCCTTACATAACATATAGTAACAGTTATGGCACATATCATTTATCAGGTATTCAAATATGTTTTACGTATGAGTGATTTCATTATTTTCATATAAAATTCATTATGTAGTGATAAATTGTACCTTTGGAATCATATCATGCATTTAATAGACAAAAATGTGCCATTAAGTACGTATGAGTGATTTTAATTAAATTCTTTAATAACATGCAAATTAAGTAGAACACCAAGTCTCTTTCGCTTGAAGTGTTATATAAATAATTAACGGTTATACGTTATTATCTGTCAACTAGTGGGCCCGGCAATGCTTCGCTATTGCATATAAACTTGTAATATATTTCACATTTAGGTCTACAAAGTACTTTGAAAACGGTACTTAAGCTCGACAATAATATGTTGAGTTTATTTACTTATGTAACATATTTAAAGTAACTCCTTAACATAAAAGTTAACCAATTAAGTTTTATTGTTGTAAATGCTAATAAAAAGTTCATCAGCAAAGTCATATTTATAGTGCCGACATGTAGATTAAGTAGGGCGAAAAACCACTTCTTCCACAAATCGGAAACAGACATTCATCTATAGATCAACATTATTTATTTTAATCCGTAGTAGCGTAGCGTAGCGTAGTATTGAGCTCGTATTACCATTTTTTGGGCTAATTCGGTCACCAACGTTAGGCTTAACATAGTGATGGTCTCACGCGCTGTATGGCATGTTACACCATTGGAACAATTTCTCCTTCAAATAATGTGCAATGACATGATAAATAAAAAAAATCAATTGATCGTCCACTGGCGCTAGTTCTTCTACCAGTTGGATTTTATATGAATGTAGGCCAAGATCTTTCTTCAGCATTTCCAGAGACCGAGTTGCTGAGAAAGACGTCGGTTCGATAAATTCAAGTCCCATGTCACACTAACGTCTACAGCGTCGATGGCTTCTATTAGCTGCTCAGATGGACCATTATATGTGTGCAACTCCAGCACATCGAACAACTCCTCCAACCAGGAGATAAATATTTATACGTGAATTATCACGTCGGGGTCACCAAAATGTGCAACTCAGACACATCGATGACTACTCCTACGTACGTACGGCCACTTCGAACCACTCCTTCAACCAGGAGATAAATGAAACACTCTTCACTGCGGTTCTTAAATGAATGACATTTATTCAAAGATATTTTCTCTCTTATATACTAAATACACAGTTTATAATCTTTAAGAAAGGCATTTTCTACCTACTGCACGATCACACACATTTTCTAATCATGACCCTTGCCGACATGTGGTGTGCACAGTAAATAAACAAAACCCTTTGTGTATGCCAGTCATTAGTGTGAGCCATAAAACACATAATTTATGACTGGTTTATCTATGTGGGATTTTTCCCTCGTTCTAAAACTATCAATTCTTTTGCTGATAAGTTCTAATATTTACTTAATTTGTTTACAGTATTAAACAATATGCACCCTTAACTTCACAAAGGGCTCCATAAGTTTGGCGAACAGAACGTGCATTTTGAAAATAAATTTGCAAGATTTGTAAACGTTGTTCTTGTTCAGTTTTTACATGGTGATTTTGCAAAGTTCACTAAAAGAAAGTCTATCACACTTCATTAGTACTACAGCTAGATTTACACTTATACCTATCAGAAGTTCTATATGTCAAGAAAAATACCCCATACATAGGTTATTTACAATTGTTTGCTAATGTTACCTCTGATATACTATAAAAATTTAACCATTGTAGTATAACTACAATGAATATTGCTTAATTTTTCCACCTATATGATTTGTTACCGATTCGCTCTCCTTCAAAGTAATTGAAAAATACATACCTGTAAAGTAAATTAAAAAATATCACTATTTTAGTCTGCGCATCCTCAACTGCCTGGTGTATGGACCATTATTTGATACAGTTAAAAAGCTAACTATTGAAGTACGTGGGCAGTGCCTCGGCAGTTTTAACTTATTTAGTTCGAAATAGCCTGATCATTAGGGCGAATCAATTAGTTCGCGTCAAAAAAAAACGTGTTAATCGTATTGGAATGTACGAAGAATTCTTAGAAAATTTCACTAAGAAACTATATGTCTAAAATCAATCCCTAGTTCGAGCTGAGAAGCATGAAGATTTCAGGTAGAGATATTGTTTTTTTAGCAATGAGCAATTATTCAGTTACTTCAGACCTATGAGCCCCGGCTCTAATTTTTACCTATCATTCCGATGTTTGGAGACCAAGACGAAAAGAATAGCATATTTTTGATTTTTTTATTGGGATCCCACCCAATATTCTGAAAAATGATTTTTAAAAACTTAATTTCTGTATGCCAACTCTCAGAGGCGATAACTTTTTAACCAATACATAGATTTGCTTCTGTAATACCTCATTTAGTTTGTTGGGAAAACAGTTTTACGCAGAAGGTCTGAAAAATTCTGAAGTTTCTGAAGTTTCCGGTTTGTGCTCATTTAAAAAAAAATCTCTATTTGAAATCTGCATGCTTCCCAACTCGACCTAGGAATTGATTTTAAACACAAAGTTTAATGGTGAAATTTTTTTAAAATTCATCTTAGATTCCAATTTTGGTTACGATTTTTGCGATTAAAAAAATTGGCCCACCTTACTGTTCATATCTCTAGACGAACAGCAATATACTGTGGAATTTTGACAGCTAAAACTGTTTGTTTTAAAAAGGGTGTGGAACAGCCCTTTTCCACCCTTACTGTAATTCATACTGCAACAACAACATATGTAACAAATCTCATCTTCATACCTCTGATAGTTCATGAGATATAGCCCTTTTAATTTTCAAGTTGAATGGGCGGTTCCACGCCCCTTTATCCAATCACAACCAAATATAACCACTGACTATCAACAGGTAAACAATACCACTTTCTAAAATGTTCGTATCAATCTGTTATTGGAAAAGCCGTTAGAGCGATTTTTGAAAAGAGGGCGTGGCACCGCCCACTTCCACCTAGCTGTAATTTATACTGCTCCAACAACATATATACCAACTCTCAACTTCATACCTCTGACAGTTCATGAAATATAGCCTTTTTAATTTTCAAGTTATATGGGCGGTGCCACGCCCCTTTATCCAATGACAACCAAATGTAGTCAGGGACTATCAACAGGTCAACAGTACCTCATGGTAAAATTTTTGTATCAATCGGACTATTGGAAAAGCCATCAGAGCAATATTTGAAAAAATTATTATAAAATCTTATATATTTAATATCAGCTAGTTATAAAAATTTACTTTTTTGCAATCTATAATCTATCACGTATAAAAAATTGCATTACAATGAAAAATATTATACGTATGAGTAGTTTTAACTACATTATATTACTCATAACATTACGTATGAGCAATATTAATTACATAATAACATTAATTAATAACATTACGTATGAGTAATAAGTTAATATCTGTTAATTAATAATGTATGTATGTAATTATTATAAAATTAATAGCAGCTTCTTATACAAATTGACAATTTATAAAACTTTACTCATTTGCAATCTATAATCTATGACGTATAAAAATTTAAATTTTACATTAATAATAAAAAATATTGTACGTATGAGTAATATTATTTAATTAATACGTTATTAGCAGCAATACTGTATTATCTGTTAGTTAATGATGTACAATTTTTATAAAATCTTATAAATTTAATAGCAACTGAGATTTTATAATCCTTTACTCTTTTGCAATCTATAATCTATCACGTATAAAAAATGTAATTCTTTTGGAAGTGCCACAATATTACTTCTGTGTAACTGTGCAAATGTCTTAAACAAAACTGGAGTATTGTCAGTTAATATTCTTAACAAATTTTATAAATAGACAATATGTCACAGTTGAAATTAAATTCATACAAGTTCTACATTAAAATGCCAGAAAATCTGTATAAAATATTGCAAAAAATTAATTTATTAACGATTCTCCAATTGCTGTATTACTCTCACCCATTGTATCACCAAATTGAGAAAAATTTAATATATATAATTTTATAAAATATTTCCAATTTCCACAAAACATGTATGACTTTTATTAATTAAATATTATTTTCCTTACATAACATATAGTAACAATTATGGCACATATCATTTATCAGGTATTCAAATATGTTTTACGTATGAGTGATTTCATTATTTTCATATACAATTCTTTATGTAGCGATAAATTGCACCTTTGGCATCATATCATGCATTTAATAGACAAACATGTGCCATTAAGTACGTATGAGTGATTTTAATTAAATTCTTTATTAACATGCAAATTAAGTAGAACACCAAGTATCTATTGCTTGAAGTGTCAATACATTTAAACGTTCAGCATTTTTGAGTTTCTAAGCACTTTGTGACAAACACTATACTGTTGTTTGTCATTTATATACTTATACACTTTGCGGTTTGCCATTTATTTACATACTATTTAATTTTTTTTTTGTTTCACTACACTTGTGGCAATTGTTTTTTTTTGGTGTTTGTCTTTTATAGTGTTTATACCTATCCAATTGCCTTCCAACTACTATTCATTACTTGTATGCCAGGGATTTTCTCAACAATGTTGATTGATTTACCGTAAATTTGCAAATTACTTTCAATGACATTATATTAAGTAGCGAGAGAGAAAAAACCCTATACTTCTAATTGTATTAAGACCTACCGACAACTTAACAGTTTACCACTTAATCTGCTTAACAATCTTGTGTCTACAACATAATGTCTCTTTGCCAGTAATACTCATCCCGCCTACTTTCCCTTTAGCACCTTTACATATGATTACTTATTTTGGGTGAAGACATTTTCCTAACAAACTACACCTAAAAGTTTTCTTAAGGACATGTAACAAACACATCAACCTTTTAATCCTTGCCTCACCACGACAACACACACACACATACATCATAATCAGCCAACACCTGTAAAAATTTCTCTAGATAGCAAAAAAACATGGAAAAGGGTTAAAAACATCATCATCAACGCTATTATCACCAGACCAGGCTCTTGTGTGTGTTTGTGTATAAAGCTTCAACTCTAACACCTCTTCAACATGTGTAATCTTATTAGTGTTTATGGAAAGCGTAAGAAAAGAGGAAGGTGGTGGCAGCTTCTAGCCTCTCCCTTGCTTGTAGTTAAAGCTGTGCTGTACATAATTTCAATATATCTATTGATGATGATATTGTGTTTGCTAAGCACATTTTGCGCCTCGGTAAACATCGAGTACAAATAACAAACAAGACCTAAATGAAAATGTATTGTCCTTATGCGTACAAACTGAGGCATTACCATCATGGCACGAATGTCTTAACTTTTACACACAAAAGTGTTACAGGCTTGTGAACACGATTCCCTAGGTACCAAGGGAAAATCTGAAATTCGTGCCTTTTATGAACTAAGCCTTTCACTTCACAAAGCTTGCACAAAGCCCCACTCCCCTCCTCCCTTATGCTACTGCCTCTTCGATTTATTTTTATGTTTGTTATAGCAAAACGACCTTACCGAGAGAGATGAAGAAAAATTAAATTACATTATCTAAACATAGGCCAAAGGGGCTTTGCCAACCAAGTACAATAATAGCAATGAGAAGAAGCAACAAAAAACGTTGTATACTTTCAGGCACTTAGCTACGTTATTTGGCAAAACCTTAAACACACTCACACACGTCATCATGTATGTGAACATAAATGTGCGAGAGCATTGCAGAGTGTGTGTAAACAAAATGCGTATGTATACGTATATGTACAAGGAAATGTCGTACATAGCTGTAGCTCTCAGGTACATCCTTTGGCAAAAGGTTAAGCGTAGAAAGGCTGCTGTGTGTTGTCGCATGTGTGTTGTGGTTGTTTTGCCAACTTTGGCCCCCATAAATGTGAATGAGTTTAAGTACCCTCGCACGCTTTACGCCTGTCATCCTTTTTTAATATTTTATTTAACATAAATTGGTTTACCATAAGTCATATACAAATATTTGGTAAGCACTCGCTGTAGACACAGACTGACAAAGGTGTTGAGGAAAAATTGAGTTATCGCATAAATGTTTTTGAATTTATCAAGAGTTAAATAATATTAATATATTGAGCGATGAGAAATAGGTAATGGTTATGGGCTTGGGGATAAAATGGGATTTGAAAAATTACCTACAATTACAGGGAATATAAACGTATGAGTTATAATAATTTTATGTTTGATTTTAAAACTCAAATATGTAAAAAAGAAAAAGATGCAGTTGGGGAATGTTATGCTTAATAATGGATTACTACTAAAGGAAATCATATATACATTAAAATATCCTTCGACTCCATAGAGAAATTTAGTCATATAATACTACATTTTAACAAATATGAAATATACGTATTTGTATGAATTGTGTAAAATTCTTTGTTATTTATATTTTCTTCAATTTCTTAATTGATTTTCAGAGCCAATGTCGCCTTATATTTGCTTTTCATTCAAACGTATAATTAATATTAATTGTTCGATAGTTGAAATTAATGTTAATCATACGTCAAATAAATCAGATATTTTCTACATTGTTCGGTCATTCAAATTACTATATAGTTTCTCTTGATTTTTAGATCCACTTCTTCCTTATACTTGCTCTTCACTAAAACGTATGATTAATATAAATTGTTCGATAGTTAAAATTAATATTAATCATACGTCAAATGAAACAGATATTTTCTACACTGTTCGGTCATTCAAATTACTTTCTAGTTTCTTTCTTTAAGTTAATACAAATAGTCTAATAATATTGTCCTCAATACAACATCTCTTTCCAGTCATTTATTATTGTATCTCGAACGTATGAGTAATACTGACTAATAAACCCCAATTAATATCAATCATACTGACCGGTCTTCAACTCACCGTGTCACTCCACATTATTGCTTGCACAATTTATTCAATTGTTATCCCGTCTCTCATGTGGTTATTTTATTTCTCTTTGCAGGTTCTTTTATATTCTTAACAATCGAAGGTGAAGATGCCATCCTACTGCAACAACAACGAACATTAGCCTCAACCAAACGTAACATTTTGCCACATAATAAGCAACATCCAGCGGGGAACAGTGGCGGTGGCAGCGGCAGTGTAACTAATGGTCCTGGTGTTGTGACAAATAACAACCACATTTATCATACACAACAGCACTTGGACAATGGCACCATGAATGCACCCGGCTCAGCGTATACGTCATCATCATCAGGAGCTTCATCCTCATCTTCTTCGTCATCGGGTCCTCAGCTGGTGGATGGCATGATATCATTGAATAACAACGATTTTAGTTATGGTGATGAATTCACACCTCAATACGCATTATCACCGGATACTTATGATGTTCGTCAGAGGACTATAGAAAATATATGGGATATCACGGTATCCTTGAACATTCTCTACAAGGAGAACTGGACAAAGTGAGTGGCGTACATTACCTGAAATGTTTTTGATAGTTATTCGGGCAAATATGTCTTGTGTTTTGTGTGTCCTTGCAGATTGGCAGCTTTGGAAATTGCTAAATTTCAAGACCAATTAATTAAGAGACTGAATGAGGATGCGATGGTGCAATTAACGCACGATACCGATGTTAATGGCCAAACGCCGGCTACGGAAGCCGTCCTGTTGTTTCATCAGCATGGTTTGTCGCCGCATCATCATCATCATCATCATGAATGGAATTTTGCCAAGGCCTTTCTCTATTCGTTAACAGTCCTCACCACAATCGGTAAGTGGGGCTTCAGGTTGAAATGTCACAAATGTCAAAGAAAATTGAATTTGAAACAAGTAAAATGGATTTCAGCTAAGTGTTAAGAGGGGAGGGCTGGGGAGGAAGAAATTTCAATAGCAGCAAGACAATTCAATTATGTGGTAAATGGAATTGAAAAATGTCAAATTGGTGTTGGGGGCGATGACGACGACAGCGACGTCACAGGAAGGAAGTTATTAAGCAGCACAGCAAATGACCAACGAGAGCAGTTAATCAACTGAATGGGAATATGAGAATAAGCAATTAGTGGTTGAAAGCCATCAACTTTTATTGATTATGCGGTAATATAGTGGGGGAACAAGGGGAATAACATTAAGGCGAAATATATGTAGAGTGTATGTTATAAGTAAAAGGATCTAAGCTGTTAGGTATTTGAAATTTTAATTTTTCTATATTTTTAATAAAAAAAATTTGTAAATTTGGCATTTGGCTATTAAAATAAATATTTAGCGCATTTTTCACACTTGTTGTCTTACACAGTACAACATTTTTCGGCTCATTGATTTGGGACTCAATTCTGAGAACTGCACGTGAAAGTAGCCCTAAAAAGGAGAAGTTCCGCATTTTTCGTTTTGTCAAGTTACATGCCATAATAATTTAATATCGATTTGAAGTTAGTAAGTATCGTATGAGGAGTAACAAATTCTGACTTATAAGTTAATTTGAATGACTTTGAAGGCAAAATTATATTTATACTGAGCATGGTATTTCCGCATATTAATATCTATAAGTTGATAATACATTTTAGCGATGAAAATATAGCAAACGTATGATTAATATTAATTCACTTAGGAGGTAATCAAAACGTAGAAAAAACTATGTTGTCGAAAACTTCTTTATGTTTAATATTATGCATACGTTTATTATATACTGCATTGGAATTTTTTTTTAAAATCGCGCAGATTATAGTAATTACTGACTATTAAATTATTATAAATGCAGTTGACGTATACTTTATATTAATTCAAAATGTTTAGTTGTTTTGTAAATTATACGCTCCATGAGATATTTTTTGATGCTTCGAAACTGATTCTCTTAAACTCCTTTAATAATGTCAGTAGACGAATGATTAATACTAATAATATATTCGATATAGTATTAGTATTATGATGATATAATTTCCCTTAAATAATATCTAAAAGTTGGCAATATATTTTTGCATTTATAACATGTCAAAAGTATTTTTAATATTAATTCATCTGAGAAGTATTCGAAAATCGGACAAAACTTATATTTTTTTTAAAAAAAATTAACATTATAAACAATCATACGTTTATTGCATTGCAATTTTAAAGCGGGTGGAACAAGTGATGTGGTCTTATTACATGACGTATGATAAATATTAAATAAAGTGAATATATATTACTTTAAAGATTGGCGTATACTTAATATTAAGTAGTTAATCAATTATTCACCCTAGGAGTACTTTAAATACATATGAAGCCAAGTTAATTATACTACTTTGTTAATTTCAGTAGACGAATGATTAATACTAATAATATAACACCTCATACCTCTAATGGTATTTCCTTGATATAATTTCCAGAAGTTAGCAATACGTCCTGGCGATTAAAACATATCAACCGTATGATTAATATTAATTCACTTGGGAGGTAATCATAACTCAGATAAAACTATATTTTGTTTGCCAAAAACTGCTTTATAATTTATATTAATAATATGTCTGCAGTAAAACTCAACTATTTTAATAGGACAACATCAACGGACAAAACTTAAATTTTTACTGACAACTCATTACACATTGTCAGTATAGCAATATATATCAGAGAGAATTTCTTAGAAATCAAAATCCACGAGTTTGTAATACATATTGGAGATGACAATAAAGCAAACGTATGATTAATATTAAATGTTCTGGAACGTAATCTTAACTCAGACAAACATATTGTTTTTTTTAAAAACTCCTTTGTGGTTTATATTAGTCATACATCAAACTGACGCCCTATGCTCTAATGGGAGTTAGAAGAACACATATATATCAAACTCGTTAAATATTATCTGTTGACGTATATTTGATAATAATATTATCGATCATACCTCTGCTGAAATTTCCGAAAAATTAGAATCCATGTGTTTATAATACATATAAGAGATTAAAATATAGCAAGCGTATGATTAATATTAATTCATTTAGGAGGTAATATAAACTCGGATAATACCTTTTTTTTGTGGCTGAAACTCCTTTATGTTTATGATTCATATTAATCATACGTTTACTGTATTTCATACGTATGATTAATTTTAATTTATTTACATGGGAGAAAATCAACAGTCATGCAAAACCAAAGTTGTGACTGAAAACTCTTTAAAAATATTCTGTCGACGTATGATTAATATCAATGATATTATCAATCATACAACTAATGGTACTACCTACAATTTGCTGGAAATTCTTGCTAATCTCCATTTAATATTTATAATATTCTTATAAATAAATATTCTCTAACCCTCCGAAAACCCTCTGCCTTTCCTCTTGTGCTATTCAATTAATACTTGTTTTGTGATTATAATTCCCACAAAGCCTTAAAAATATTTCCTTTTCATTGAAGCACTCTTATCTGTTGTTATTCCCTCAAAGTGTTATTAATTTGGCCGCAAATTCCATAAATGCTTAAGAATTCAAAATACTCCACAATTCTCTTAATATTAAGAAAATTCTCCCCTTACCCATTTTTAGTGCAAAATAATTGTTACTTCTTGGCAATTTTGCAGAAATCCCAATTTGCTGATATTATTAAAAAACAAACATTTCATACGTGTTCATTTCACATTGTGCGACATATTATTAAACATCATCTTGATGTTATTTGTTGCTGCAGCTAATATCCATGGTAATTTCCATTCAATTTCCTGTGTCAGCAGTAATAACATTTGATCTTTACGCCTCCCTTTGTATGTTAGCGGAAACGCAGACTGTGCACTTCATATCCTGTTGGTGTATTTTGTTTTATATGCGTAACTGTGAAAGCGAACCGTGAATGAAACATGGATGGTTGTATGGGAAAATGTGTCAATTTTATTTATTTTTATTAACATTAAATTGACACAGCTCAGTGGAAAGAAATATGAAACCAATAAAATATACATAAAAAGTAAATAACGTAAATGCGTTAAAATCTACTAAAGGAATGACAACGACGGCTACGACTCTACAAAGCGAGCACAGGCAATGATGTGCCTCAGCGGAATTCAGTCATATCGAGAGCGACATTCAAATGTAATGAAATTCCACCCACTCAAAAAACAAAACAAAACAGCAAACAGAAAAAAACAGGACAAGACAAAAAGGAAATACCATTTCGCCAAAATGGCAACGAGGGAACGAGGGGGAAATTGAAGTCAAACATAGCACAATCAGCCAGTCAGTTTGTCAGCCATACGCACACATAAGCTTGTAAAGCAATTTTCTGCACAGCCGTCATACGCACATACACCACACACCAACACACCCCTCTATACAGCCACAAACAAAAACCAGCATTTTCTGTTTTTTTTTTTTCAAGCCATTGCTAGCAATGTTATCAGCTATTGTCAACCATGATGACGATAATGACGATGATGATGACGACATCAACATTGTCAATGATAAAGATGGTAATGATTGGTATTCAACTCAATCGAAATGTTGCCACTACACTCAAAAGGATATCGAAACAAACGCCCGATGTTTTAGGGGCGGCAGTCAGGAAATAGTATTCATAGCAAAGAAGGAGGCCTCTGCCTATGCCCAAGCTTTGTCAGCAAATTTTCAATAAGCCATTATCCTAAGCATCAATATCTGTAAAAACAGGAGGGTCCTTTAGCTGTTGTTTGCTAATTTTCCCAGTCAGAAAAAGGCAAACAACGTACCAACTTCCCAACTTCTGTTCATATTACCCACATTCTCTTTTCTCACACCTTCAAATGCTAAGCGACTCCTTGTGATATGTTTTTATTCCTGAGCTATTGTTCATTGCATTGTAGATTTCCATTTCTATTTGTTCTATAGATTATGAGCAATAGACACTTAAATTCAGCAGCTGCCATTATTATTATAGTAGCTACGGTTTTGTTGCGCTCACAATTTCGAGTAGGTTCCTTATTTGTGTGTGTGGGGGGAAGGGAAATTTGCATACTTTATTGAGTTGACGAAATGAAATCAAGTCTTTTTATTACATTTAGCAAAAGGAAATCTTTTTGATGCTGAGAATTTGTTAAACAAATTTGGTGAAATGAATTTAGTGAGAGAGCCAAGAAATGTATTTATCTAAATAGAAATGAAATGACAGATGGAGTGTTCTTTTTTAAATTTAAAGGGAAATCTTTCATACGATATAAGGTGAAATGAATTTAAGGAGAAAAATTATTTGAATAGAAATGTCAGACGAAAGGTCCCTTTTGTTTTTAAGGTGATACCAAAGTCTTAAGATTTTTTAGATGTAAGTAGAGGTAGAGAATAGTTTATATAGGTAAATATATGAATATTAAACATTTGTTTACTATATTTCAAACGTTTAATTAATATTAACCATATTTTTACAATATAACAAACGTATGATTAATATTAATATATTTTCGTGAGTGTTCAGTACTATTATTTGATCAAAGTATGATCGATATTAATGATACGCTTACGCAAACGAAAAGTTCTTTTTATTTTTAAGGGGATACCAAAACCTTAAGATTTAAGATGTTAGAAGAGGTAGAAAATAGTTTAGTTAAGTTTAGTTTCTTAAATCAAGTTATAGCCATGTGAGTTATACAAATAGGAAAGTGATGAATGAGTATTATAAATTCATTGGATTCATTTCATTTAGGGAATATGATCGCAATCCTATTAATATTATAAATGTGAATATCTGTCTGTTTGTTTGTTTGTTTGTTTGTTGCTCAATCACGCCTAAACGGCTGAACCGATTTCAATGAAATTTGGAAGACAGTTAGTGTACTATATGGAAATTAGTATAGGCTATATATTTAGTAATTTTTTATCCTATGGGCGGAGTGGGCGTGGCAAAACAAATTTTTTGAGCTAGGGTGATGAAATTTGATACACAGATAGTACTCGGCAACACGAATATGAATATGAGGACGAAATTTTAATTTAGAAACAGTGGGCGGAGTGGGCATGGCAAAACATATTTTTAGAGCTAGGGAGATAAAATTTGATACACACATAATACTCGGCAATACGAATATGAATATGCAGACGAAATTTTAATTTTGAGCCAGTGGGCGGAGTGGGCATGGCAAAACATATTTTTTAGAGCTAGGAAGATACAATTTGATACTCAGATAGTACTCGACAACACGAATATGAATATGCAGACGAAATTTTAATTTGGACCCAATTGGCTTGGCAAAACTTTTTTTCGAGCTAGGGAGATAAAATTTGATACCCAGGTAGTACTCGACAACACGAATATGAATATGCAGACGAAATTTTAATTTTTAACCCAATGGGCGCAGTGGGCTTGGAATTTTTTTTTTTAAGAGCTAGAGATACCCATATAGTACTTGACAACACGAATATGAATATGCCGACGATATTTAAATTTTTCATCCAATGGGCGGAGTGGGCGTGGAAAAACTATGTTTTAGAGCTAGAGAGATAAAATTTGATACCCAGATAGTACTCGACAACACGAATATGATTATGCTGATGAAATTTTTATTTTTGATCCAATGGGCATAGTGGGCGTGGCAAAACTTTTTTAAAGCTAGAGACATACAATTTGATGCTCAGATAGCACTCGACACCACTAATTTTAATATGCAGACCAAATTTTAATTTGGATCCAATGGGCTTAGTGGGCCTGGAACATTTTTTTTAGAGCTAGAATGATACAATCTGATCATGCTCAATACCTCGATAGTGCTCAACAATACGAATATAAGTTTGCAGAGAAATCTTATTTGTTGACCCTATTGGCGGAGTGGGCGTGGCAAACTTTTTTTTAGAGCTAGAGTGATAAAATTTGATACCCAGATAGTACTCGACAACACGAATATGAATATGCTGACGAAATTTTAATTTTGGACAAGTGGGCGGAGTGGGCGTGGCAAAACTTTTTTAGAGCTAGAGAGATAACATTTAATACCCAGATAGTACTTGACAAAACGAATATGAATATGCTGACGATATTTTAATTTTTCATCCAATGGGCGGAGTGGGCGTAAAAAAACTTTTTTTAGAGCTAGAGAAATAAAAATTGATACCCAGATAGTTCTCAACAACGCGAATATAAATATGCAGACGAAATTTTATTTTTGGATCCAATGGGCATAGTGGACTTGGCGAAACTTTTTTGAAGCTAGAGATTTACAATTTGATACCCAGATAGCACTCTACACCACTAATTTGAATATGCAGACCAAATTTTAATTTGGACCCAATGGGCTTCGTGGGCATGTAAAAACATTTTTTTAGAGCTAGGGAGATATAATCTGATACCCTGATATCGCTCGACAACACAAATATAAGTTAGCAGTCGAAATTTTAATTTTGGCAAAATTGGCGGAGTGGGCTCGGCAAAACTTTTTTTAGAGCTTTAGACATACAATTGAATACCCAGATAGTACTCGACAACACAAATATGAATATGCAGAGAAATTTTAGTTTTGGACGCTGTATGCATTTTGGTTATGGCAAAACTTTTTTAGAGCTGTGATATATACAATATGATACATACATACAATAGGATATGAAAACACAAATATGAATATGCAATCGAAATTTTAATTCCCGATGAATGGGAGGATTTAACGTAGCCAATTTTTATTTTGGCCCTAGAGGAACATTTTCTGACCAAAGTTTTATTTTGAATCCGTAATTGGAGGGCGTGGCAAAACTGTATTTGAGCCCTAAAAAGATAACATTTGATACACATATATTACTTGGCACTAGAATTACAAATTTGCGGAGGAAAATTTTATTTTTATTTTAGCCTTTGAGAGATGCAACACAATAAATAGATAATACTATGCGCAACAATTACAAAAATTCAATCAGTGGGATGAGGGGGCACGCTTAAATCGAACCTTAGCCCCTGGTACACAAATAGTATTCGGCACTACAATCACAATATTGCAGACGAAAATTTTATTATTTTTATACTAGAGACATGAACTCGATCAGCGGGCGGATGGTCATAGTGATATAAAACATTCGACACAATAAAACGTTGTTGATTGAACAGGTTTGGGAGTTACTTGGGGTAACGAATTGTTTACCAAGGGCATGAGATCAACGCTTAAAATTATCCCAATAAGAAAGCAAGCCAAACATATTATTATCGAGTTAAGGAAACGTTGCCAAAGTATGTTTGAAAGTGGCATGAGCACAGCTTTCATAACTGTGAGTCAATTTTAATTGCTATTTGTGTATTACATTAACTTAATTTTGTAATATTAGTCAATTATGCAATAGCGAAGCATTGCCGGGTCCACTAGTTATAAATATAGTGTTTATTAATACTTATACCCCTCCGGGATATAGCTTTGGAAACTAAGTGCTTCAGAGTAAGACTATGAGTATATCAAACAAAAGAGCCTAAAACGTGACACAGTTCCCTATACGATACTTACTAACTTCGAATCGATATTAAATTATTATGGCATGTAACTTGACAAAACGAATGATGCAGAACTTTTTCTTTTTGGGGCTACTTTCACGTGCAGTTGTTAGAATTGAGTCCCAAATCAATGAGCTGAAAAATGTTGTACTGTGTTATTATATTTTATTTTCAATTTTTTACAAAAAAAGCTTATGAACTCAAAATCAAATATTTGCACAGTGCAATAACGAATAATGTTGTTGCAGATATCAGGTTAAAAATATGAATTTTTAAAGCTCACCACGTAGACATAGATAAAACGTATGATCAACAATTAATATTAATCATACTCAAATAAACTATTCATTTTTGTAGTTTACAAAAATATCAGCTAATTTCTATAAATAGCAACATATGCTTACTTACACAAACCTTAAAGTCAGTTTACTTATCTATTTTATTTAAGCTACAATTGTTAAGAAATCCTACATACCATTCTTACCCCACCACCAAGCTTATTAAGAAAAAATACTTTCCTTACCTTGTTATATCCTTGCAGCCGACCTGCTTAAATGTGGTTTGCTCTAACCCAATGTAAATGTAAATGTACACAACAACAGCCAACATAATACAAATGCCATTTCTTGTTGATAATGGTCATTGTGTATTGTAAAAGGCTGTCACTGCGACGGTTTCTTTAAATTAAATTGGTGAAAACCAGCATACACCGCGCCCTCAGCACACCAAAAAAACGTCCTTACACAAAAGGACCTGGGCACGCATTCAGATTTTCGCCACCACACACAATAAGGGAGAATCTTCACTTATTCACCCGCAATGAAATTGTACACAATGGGATATTTTAATAAGACTTCTCAACTACGCTTATTGACACACACGCATAAGAGGCAAATATCTAACAATGGTTTACACATACATATAAGCAGACACTCATATACACCTACACTTACATACATATACCCATTCAAATGGCCTACGATAACAATTTGTCAATGCAATAACATTCTTATGACTGCAAATACATCGGTCTAATCAATAGACGACATCCACTTCCGTTTCCTGTCAAGCCTTAAATGTTTTGCTCACACAATGGTACTCAGAGTGGTGTTGGAAGAAAATACACAGATTTAACACACATGCAGGCATTGTTATAGGGCTCAGCCCCACTGTTGGGGATGTAGGAGGCCATAAGAAAATTTGAAAAGAGTACAGCTTGGATTTTTTTTTTTCATCGGACCTAACTTAGTTGCTGGCTTTGCTTTCAATTCGATATCATTGAAAGTGAAAGCTGCCTGGCAAATGTTTTTGTGTTTTCATTATTTTCCCTTGTGCTTCAAGAGAATTTTCTGTCAGTTGATTTTTTTCTTGTGGAAAGCAATACCCATTGGGGCTAGCAATGAAATACAATACTTTCATGAAGCTTTTTTATCAACAATTTTCGTCCGAGATCAGCAAAATTTTAAAAGCAGCACTTGTAGAAAATTTCCATTTTATGGAGTAAGTGTATAAGAGTGTACGGAAATGGTAAAAAGGGGTGGGGGAGGTAAATAGGAAATGGCATAGAATTTAAATTGTCTCACCCAGTTAACATGCAGATAGTCATGCATGTTGTACTCTATGCTACTCTAGGGTGCTTGGCAAATATCATCAGGAACCAACAAACGACAATAAAGACATGATAGCAATAATAATGGAATGTTCCGGGTTTTCTTTTTTGGAAATGGATTAAGTGTTCTAAGGGGATTGAAAGAAATAGATAATAAGAAAAAATATAATAAAACACCAAAGGTTTAAGATTAATGAAATTTTGAATATGTCAAACTATGCTGGTTTAATTAAATTTAGATGTAAATCAAATTTGAAATTTTTGGGTTTTGAAATAAGAACTAAGGAAGTTATGGTTATAAAACAAGTGATGTTTATACGTATGCATTAAAAACGTATGAACATTCTCTTAACAATGCACATACGTATGATTAATATTAATGAAATTAAATAACTCATACGCAACATGGATATAGATAAAAATAGAATAGTTTTTCAAACTTGGATATAGATAAGAATAGAATAATCTTTCAAACTTGGCAATGGGGTTACATGACTTAATAGACATTATCATAATGAATATGTGAAGATAATGTATTTTTAGTTGGAAATTCCAATACGTATGACCAATACCAACAATTATTTAAATTATTCATACACAACTTGATCGTACGGCATATGATGATAGTAATATACTTTGTTTTAAAACCTTACCAATGCGGTCACACTCCCTAAATGAAATAAATCCAACGAATTTATAAAAACTCGCCTGACAACAACTAAAATAAAATATACAAATAATTGTACCTAACATTCCTTGGACCGATATTTTGTGATATTAAAATATGTATTTAAATTTAAAAAATGTGTCGCCTACATTACACATCTTCCCCAGCCTTCTGTGGTATTAGCTACATGCTGTTTATCTTTCTACCAGTTTTGCCTTCCTTTTGATAATTTGTATTTACAGATGTGGTATTGTATAAAACGTCTGCCTCGTGTTTAATATCTTAAGATTAGGTATTGTATAAACTGTCTGCCATGATTTTATGTAAAGACATTTGATATTTCATATACAGCGTGTGTCTTACAGACATATGTATGATTAATTTCATTATCTATATTTGCAGTAAATATAACTCATACTCAACAATTATCATCCAGACGTATGATTAATATAATTAGCTCCTATTGAAATCAAAATCAACCATACGTTCCACGTTGTTACACAATAAAAGCTACTGAGGATGGAAAGCAAATTGAAATGAGAAAGAGTAACATTAAAGAGATTTAAATATTTACAAAATATTTTGGAAAACAATATAATAATTTTATTAATTAATTAAAATGAATTAATTAAACTAATTTAAATAATTAAAATAATCAACTAAATTAATTTAATTTAATTAATAAAAAACAAATTATTCTATTTAATTAAATTATTTAAATTAATTTAATTAACTCAATTTCATTAATTACTAAATTTAAATACATTAAATTAATAAAATTCATTAAATGTATTAATTCGCATTTAATTAATTTATTTAACTTATTTAAAAAATTTAAATTA
This sequence comes from Muscina levida, assembly GCA_964034835.1. Lineage (NCBI taxonomy): Eukaryota > Metazoa > Arthropoda > Insecta > Diptera > Muscidae > Muscina > Muscina levida. The sequence goes on from OZ035882.1 coordinate 148,467,035, forward strand.
ATTGAATTTATTTTATGAATTCGATGAATTTAATGAATCTAATGAATTTAATAAATTTAATGAACTTAATGAATTTAATGAATTTAACGAATTTAATGAATTTAATGAATTTAATGAATTTAATGTATTTAATGAATTTCATAAATTTAATGAATTTAATGAATTTAATGAATTAAATGAATTTAATGAATTTAATGAATTTAATGAATTTAATGGATTAAATGAATTTAATGAATTTAATGAATTTAATGAATTTAATGAATTTAATGAATTTAATGAATTTAATGAATTTAATGAATTTAATGAATTTAATGAATTTAATGAATTTAATGAATTTAATGAATTTAATGAATTTAATGAATTTAATGAATTTAATGAATTTAATGAATTTAATGAATTTAATGAATTTAATGAATTTAATGAATTTAATGAATTTAACGAATTTAATGAATTTAATGAATTTAATGAATTTAATGAATTTAATGAATTTAATTAATTTAATGAATTTAATGAATTTAATGAATTTAATGAACTTAATGAATTTAATGAATTTAATGAATTTACTGAATTTAATGAATTTAATGAATTTAATGAATTTAACGAATTTAATGAATTTAATGAATTTAATGAATTTAATGAATTTAATGAATTTAATGAATTTAATGAATTTAATGAATTTAATGAATTTAACGAATTTAATGAATTTAATGAATTTAATGAATTTAATGAATTTTATGAATTTAATGCATTTAATTAATTTAATGAATATATTGAATTCAATGAATTACAAAATTTAATGAATTGAATGCATTTAATGAATTAAATAAATTTAATGAATTTAATGAATGTAATTAATTTAATTTTATTAATTAATTAATTAAATGCATTAAATTCATTAAATTCATTAAATGCATTAAATGCATTAAATTCATTAAATTAATTAAATTCATTAAATTCATTAAATGCATTAAATTCATTAAATTAATTAAATTCGTTAAATTCATTAAATTCATTAAATTCAGTAAATTCATTAAATTCATTAAATTCATTAAGTTCATTAAATTTTATTATTTTTAATAAATTTATTAAATTCATTAAATTAATTAAATTCATGAAAAATAAAATTCTAATTTCGAAAAAATTAGACAAAAATTAAAATTAACAAGAATTAAAATAATTAAATTGAAAATAAAAAACCCACAAAAAATTGTAAGTTTATAAATATAAAATAATAATAATTAAATAAAAGGTATTAAATTTGAACAGAAGTTAAATTATAAAATAAAATTTAAGAAATAAATTAAAAAATTTTTTGTCGTAGATATGCTGCAATTCGTAATATTATTTCCTTGTAAAACTATTTAATATTAATTTTACGTCCTCAAGACAGTTTTTAGCTAAATTTCTACCGATTTACTATTTTTTTTAAATATTTCCTCCTGATCATTTTTTTTTTTTTAATTTTTAAATTACTAATCTTTCCTTCCCCCCTTCTCCTTCCAGGCTATGGCAACATTGCACCTCGCACCACCTTGGGACGTCTGGTCACGCTGGCCTATGCCTTTTTCGGCATACCCCTCACCCTGGTATATCTCTCCAGCACTGGCGGTATTCTGGCTAAGTTGGCACGAGATTTCTTCTCCAAGGCTTTGTGCTGTTGCCTTTGCTCCAACTGTGGCTATTGTTGCTACGATGAGAAACGCATGGCCGAGCGGGAAAGACGCATGAAACGCAAACGCCAGCAGGAAGAGCTGCGGAAACAGCAACAGGCTTTACAAGAGCCCTACTACGTGAGATCCGGCTCCATGCCCGATAACTTTCAGACGCCCGAGAAACAATCGCTGGGCAATAGTAGCATACAAATGCCCGACTTGGACTCCCTGAGCGCCAGTGAGTCACGCGGCAGCATGCATGGTCTGGCCATATTGGCTCCCATATTGCTGTGTTTCTCTATGATGATTATATACATATTATTTGGAGCTGTCGTCCTGTATCGCTTGGAGGAATGGCCTTTGCTGGACGGTATATACTTTTGCTTTATGAGTTTGTCGACCATTGGATTTGGTGATATGATGCCAGGATTTCGCCGGGACTCCAATACTACCATATGGTTTTGTTCCATATACATTATGTCGGGCATGGCCCTGACCGCTATGTGTTTCAATGTCATACACGAAGAGATTGTGAATCGCATCAAGATTGTGGTGGAGTTCAAGAAATCCTCGACGTTAGATACAACGAACGATGAGCCGGGTTTCTATATGCCGCCTTGACAATATGAAAAGAAACAGAATTTGTATCAACGAAATCCCACCGAAGAGACTTTGGTAACGGGTGAGTTTTAAGAAAAACCCAAAGATTTGTGAAATTTTCAATAATAGTTTTCTATTTTTTCTCTCTCTTCTTTAGGCACACCCACTTCTTTGGTCTTTGGTTCCCATCCCGACTCGGACTTAGCGAATATCCATAATTTGAAAGATTATGTTAATCATGAGCTAGTGCCTATACTAACTATGGATCCAAATTCAACGGCTTCAACATCCTCCAATCTTCTTAAATCGAATGTAAATTTAGCACTAAGTAATCTAACATCTTCAAGCCAGGGAAATTGTGGCGGCTCACCGCCCAGTTCTTGCACGGTGCTTAACAATATGGGCAGTCCCCTAATGGATACCTTAACGCCCACCACCCAGTCATCCCTGGACTCGGCGGGCGGTAATATAGCCCTAAAGGGTGCCGTCTATACACTGGCCGAGGAACCCGAACTAGAGGCTCAAGAGACACAAATAGATCGCATTTAGATTTACTAAATAAATTTAAAACCCAACAGATTTTGTATATATTTAATATAACTTTTGCATACAGTTAGGTAGTGTTAGTGATCCAAAGGAAATAAAATTAAAATAAAATTGACTAAAAACTAAAAAAAAAAAATGTTTTTTAATTTTAACAAATTTATAATTTCTTTACGAAAAAAAAACCAAAAACTTAAAATAATTATGACTGAAAAATGCAACCTAACATATAAATTTCTTATAAAAACAAACTCGACATCATAAGACACAAACAAAAATCTAATTTTTATTGTAAAAACCCAAAAAAAGACAAGTCCTAAACTCAAAACCCATAATTTCTTATTGAAAATTGTTCAAAGATTTTAGTTAAAGAAGTGAAGACCTATATAGTAAAGAAAAAGCAAAAAATAAAAACTTTTTACCTATACCGAAAATTAACTTATAAAAAAGACAATTATTTCTAAAATAATAAAAAAAAAGCCAATAAAAACAACAAAAAAAGTCCAGTTTAAGAAATTGTTAAAACCAACAAGAATTAAGAAGACACACACACAAAAACATAGAAAATATTCAAAAATAACTAAAAATTTCATAGTGACAAAACGAAATCTTAACAACTTGTGTAAATGTATAATAAATAATATAAACATAAAAACAGGACAGGAAAAAAACTGAATTAAATTACTAATAAAAAAAACAGAATTTTGAAAAATCAATAAAAAAAAATCACATATAAACATATTGTGGAAACCAAAAGAGTTTGAATTAATTGAAGGGTTGGGAAAAACTGGGGGGTGATAATAGGGAAATTAAAAATTTCATATAAAATGAGAACTCTGTCTACTCCATTTTAACAAATATCTAAAGATTTAACTTCAACCACCTGAATTTCGTATAGCGTATGGCAATGCCAAAAATTTTAGCATCTGGCATTACCACCACAGGATGTTTCTATTTTATAACATCCGTTAACTCTTTTACATATAGGTTGTGTCAATTCTTTGCGATATGGCCACATCATAAAGAGCAATGACAACTATGATGTCTTCCTTTTTGCATACACTACTGTTTCATTCCATACGTTTCCAGCAGGCTTTGCAACTAAACTATACTGGAAAGCATGGAGAGAACATGCTGAATAATCCAATTCTGTACAATCTGGTAGATTAGAATGCTGTTTTCCGGAGATGCCACACAGTTTCTATTGTAGATGATAACATATAGCGGTAATTTTGGATGAAAATAAAAAAACAAAGATTTGATACACAGAAGAAATAATTTACAGATATATTTGACGGAATTCGGTAATTGGTAATGAAAATTCTTGGTATTTCGTATGTAATTGAAAAAAATATTTTTGTAAGATTTTCTGTCTATTTTGTTATGTCTAATACTGATAAGTATGACACTGTTTTACCAAATTCTGTTCTTGAGTTAATACTTTATAGCCTTAAGTACACTTTCACCTCACACTTGTTACTAAATCTCTGTTACTATTTTATATGGAGGCACAATAAATTAATTTGAATTTTTTTAATATCTATTATGTTATTTATAAGGATTTGCTATGAAGCAGTGTGCTATTTTTAGAGATGCCAATCAGTTTAGGTTATAAATGCAAGAAAATAACGGTAATTTTGCGAGGGGGAGTATTAAAAATATATATTTGACAATATTTTTTAATATGTTTATCGTAAAATTTACCAACTTGTTGTTGATAATTGGCAGAGCTGTAAACTCAAGTACAAGTAATCATTACCTACCATGTTCGAAAGTATTTAAAAGTTAACTACAATTCTAATTACATGAGGAATTGGAATTGAAACTAAAAGTCTCAACTACACAGGTAATTGTACTTGAAAGTAATGATTCCTAATTACTTTTCAATTAGCTCAATTACTTTGTAATTACAAGGAATTGAAAGGAATTGACGGAATTGGGAGGAATTTCTAAGGAATTAAGAGGAATTGCAGCAATTTGGAAAGGTATTGAAATAATTTTGAAATAAGGGGTAGAAATTGTAAGTTCCACAACAATAAAAAAATTTAATTCTTAAAATAATAACTAGTAGTTTTCCACTAATAATTTTTAATTTCCTTATAATTAATAAAAAATTAAAACAAAATAAATTGCTATCAGCTGTCATCAAATAACATGTGAAGTGTATGTAAACATAGCAGTGTGACGTCACAAAGAGAAAAGGAGAGTGGGAGCAATATATTTTAACATAACGGACCTTTCCAAATTGCAACAATTCCTCTTAATTCCTTCCAATTCCTCCCAATTCCGTCAATTCCTTGTAATTAAAAAGTAATTGAGCTAATTGAAAAGTAATTAGGAATAATTACTTTCAAGTACAATTACCTGTGTAGTTGAGACTTTTAGTTTCAATTCCAATTCCTCATGTAATTAGAATTGTAGTTAACTTTCAATTCCTTTTTAGATGTACTTGTATTTGTAATTGAGCAGTAATGAGTACAAATTGTAATGATTAGTTTACAGCTCTGGTAATTGGTAAAGAAAATTCTTGGTATTTTGAATATATTTGAATAAAATAATAATTATTTTTTGTATATGATTTTCTCAAACGCTTACAAAATTGGATTTGGCAAAAAACTTATTTAATATGTTCATTTCTTTTTAAGTTGGCCGAAGTTCTTTTTTTAATTTTTAGTAATTTTAATATTTATAGATTTATTTTCTGATTAATATTAAATAAAGTTAGCACAACAATTCTTTAGTTATTTTAATATTTGAAGTGTTTTGTAATTTTTCCATTATTATTATTATTATCAATATTTTTAAAAATATTGTTCTTTTATTAAATTTGTATAATTTTTTTGTAGTTTTTTCTCTCTCCTATGTTTAAATATATTTTTAATAAATTTTTTTAAAAAATATGCTAAAACTTTAGAAATATTTACAAGAAGATAAAATACAAACAAAAAAAAATAAAAAAAATTTTATTACAAAATGCAAAAAAAATACACTAAAAACAATTTTCAAGCAATTCAAGAAAAAAATTAAAAAAATTTCAAAATATATAAATTAAAATCAATCAATTAATTACTTAAAATTTAACAAAAAACTTTAATAAAAAGTAAAAATCTTAAAATTATAAAATTACAGTAAAATTTAAAGCTCAAAATAAAAAAAAATGCTTATAATTTCTCAAAATATATAAAATTACTTGAAAAATAAATAAAAGAGCAATAACAAATTTCAATTTTTTTTTTTTTTTAATTAAGAAACATTAATTTTTAAATACAATTGAAACTACAGCAATTTAAAAAATATATTATAAAATATAAAGCAAAAAGCGAAATATATATTTACAATATTAAATATATTATATTATAAAATTTTAGTCATTTTCTTTACAAATTTAATTTCATAAAGAGAACATATTTAATTATAAACTAAAAATTAATAAATTAATTAATTAACATTTTATTTTAAAAAATAACCCAAAAAAATTTAGATATAAAAACTATTTTAATTACTTTAATTTTAATTTATCACAAAATATGTTTTATAAAATTTTTTTTTAAACTTTTTCTATAAAAACCATTTTCAAAATTTCTTTTTATTTTATGTTAAAATAATTTCAAAAATAAGAAGCAAACTTACATAATAAAATAATTGAAACAAATTACAAAAAAAAATTTAAATTACGAAACAAAATAACATAAATTTATAATTGATACAAATTTAAAAATTTAAAATTAAAATATTTTTTTTTTAATTTAAATAAAAATTTGTAAAAATTGTTAATTTCCTTTAAAAAACATTTTTAATTATAAAATAAAAATTTTAAAATTTATTAACATTTTATTATAAAAAGAATTAAAAAAAAACTACTTTTATTTTCATTTTTTCACAAAATATATTTTAATAAAAAAATGCCTTTTTAAAACTTTTTATAAAACAAAAACAATTTTCTAAATTTCTTTTAATTTCATGTTAAATCAATTTCAAAAAATTGCGAAACATAATTACATGAAAAACTAATTGAAAAATATAAAAAATTACGAAAAAAAATTACATAAATATATAACTGATGCATTTTAATTGCAATAAAAATTCGTAAAAATTGTTAACTACCAAAATAAAAACATTAAAATTAAAATTTTAAAATTCATTAACATCAAAAAACTTAAAATATTGATTTTTTCCGAAATATATTTTTAATAAAAAAATGTTTTATTAAAACTTTTTCTAAAAAAATGTTTTTTAAAACTTTTTCAAAAAAAATATTTAAAAAAATTCTTAAAATTTTAAGTTGAAAAAATTAAAAAAAAATACGAAATTTTTATAAAAAAAACAAATAAAAAATGTCAAAAACTTTCAAAAAATTACGTAAATAAATAAATGATACAAATAAAACAAGAAATATTTTTTTTATTTAAAATAAAAATTCGTAAATATGTTAAATTACCAAAACAAATATATTAAAATTACTAAAAATACACAAAAAATATTAAATTTAAAAAAAAAAAAATAATATCAAATTTAAATTACAGTCACAATTAAAATGACAAAATTTTATTTTTCTCTTTCCAAAACAATTTAAAATTAAATAAAAAAAAGTACAAAATTTTAAATTGACATTTTTTTTAAAAAATTACATTACCAATTTGCTTAAAAAATAATTTAACAAGAAAAAAATAGTACAAATTAAAAAATTTAGACAAAAATGGCAAATAAAAACAAAACTAAATTACATAAAAAATAATAATTAGTTAATTTTTATAAAAAAAAAAACCTGTTGTTAACAAATATCACTAAAGAAATTGTTATTAAAAATTAAAAAAAATAGTTTTTTAGGTTATTTTATTATTATTATTTTTTTTATTTAACAGTTAGTTAGTCATTTAGTTAACAATTATTCTGTTTGTATACCTTTTTAACACATATATTTTCATTAAATACAGATTCGCTAAAAATTAAAAAAGAAAATGAAATAAAATAGATTCCTACAGGAGCCTGAAATGTTTACCACTGAATTCGTCTCAAGAATATCTTTGATTTGAGTATAATAAACATCATTAAAACAAAAAGTTATTTTTAAAAAAAAATTTATATTAAAAGAAATTCTATGTTTTCTTTCCAAAAAATTAATAATACTTTTTATATGCAGTCTTGTAGCCTCGAAACGAACACTCTGGCAACACAAGAATTAACAGGATTATCTGCGAAAATCAGCTGTCAAGTTTACCCGCCGATTTTTTGCGGCAAATATTTGCAAACCACTTCAAAGTGATAGGATTTAAAATTAGCGGAATTTTTTTTTGTTAACAATGGCCAGAAATATTAAATATATTCATAGTGATTATTTAATACACCAGGCTGATCAGCATCCGAAGACAAAGGGTCGAGTAAGCAAAGATTACATATAACAATAAATATTTCGATGTAAAACCATAAATCCTTTACAACACTAATCAGGCCTCCTTGACCCATAACCTTATTCAGTCCTATGGTTTATTGAACCACATGGAGCGTATAAAACCTGTGATTTGCAATCAGGTCGATTTAAAAGCCTTCCACACCTTAGAGTATTTGCATCAATTGGATACTTATGAGGAAGAGTTAGAAGGCAATGTAGTCGAACCCCTTGATCCAGATGAAGAAAATGCAAACGTTACCCTTGAGGATGACGAAGAACTGCAGGATGACCCGGAGTGTGAGTTTTCGGATGTCCATGGCCTGTCTTACGACTGTCCGCCCTGGCCGGGTGTTAGACCATATGTATGCCACATAGGGGGTTCCACCATGACCGCCTGTGATCTGCTGTGCAAATCTAGGAATAAACAAGATGTGTTCATCAACTGGTGCGGAGGTTGGCATCATGCACGCAGGGGCAGGGCAGCTGGTTTTTGTTATGTCAACGACGTTGCTTTAGGTATCCTAGTGTTGACCATGAGGTTCCGTAGGATATTGTATATAGATTTGGATAATCATCACGGTGAGTTGGAGAAATTGTAGTGAAAATTACTAAAAGGAAATGTTTCTTATTGGAGATAATAAAAGGGACTAGGGGGTATCGATAATACTATGATTTTTTTCAAACATTTATATTTAGGTGATGGTGTGGAAAGGGCGTTTATGGCCTCTAGACGGATTTTCTGCTTGTCCTTTCATCAGTTCGATTATGGTTATTATCCTGGCACTGGCACAGCCATGGATAAAGGTCATACCAAAGCTTTGGGCTATACTGCGAACTTTCCCTACAAAAGAGGCATAACGGGTGAAAGATATATTAGATATTTCAAAAGGTAATAATTAGAATTTAAAGATTCAACAGAAAAAATCATAAATACCCTTTCTCATTTGCAGGATATGTTCTTTGGTTGTTTCGACATTCAAACCCGAAGTTTTTGTGGTACAATGTGGTGCGGATGCCGTTGTGGGCGATCCCTTGGGTGGCACCAATCTAGTACCTGAAGACTTAATACAATGTGTTAAGTTTATATTAGACTATGAATTGCCTTGTGTACTATTGGGTGGTGGCGGTTATAATTTTACAAATGCCAGTCGTTATTGGACTCTATTGACGGCAGCTGTGTGTGGCGTTGATTTAGATGAAGACATACCTGCAGATAATGAAGATTTCTTAAAATATGGCCCAGATTATTGCCTTAAAATTAACAAAAGTACTACATTAACAGACCTCAATTCTGAGGAATATTTAGAGGAACAGGCGGCAATTATAGAAGGTAAGTTGGTGAAGTTAAGAAAAATTGTCATTTGTTAATAATTTATGAATTTTTAGACAATTTGAAGCTATGCCGTGTTCGTAGGAGTAATTAAAAAGGGTTGTAGAAGAGAGCGAGAGCCGGAACTAGTTAATATTTCAGCTGGAAGAAAGTGTAAGTGTTAATTATGAATTTATATGCGTTTAATTGTTTACTATTTTAACTTCGATTTATTTAGGACAAGTTTGGAAACAACTGTACGAGGATTTAACCCTCATGCTTCAAGTTTGGCTACTCTTTGGTCTCTCTATCACACAATTAGTCAAAATATATGTTAAATTGTGCATGTTTTAGTTATTGTTGCGTCTTCAACTACCATGTCATATCAATTGTTTCATATAGGGGCATTAATCCAACTAGTTATATATTTAATTAAAATCTTAAATGTATGTGACTATTCTACCGAAATTAAAATTATCAAATTTTTATGACAGTTCTAATTGGTGAATATCACTATAAAAAGAATTGTGTAGTAGCCCTTAAAAACAACCTCATATCTACCTGGAAAGAGATTATATGTCTGATAAAATGGTTAGGATGCTTTAAATACCCCCAAATATCTTTAAACCTATTATATATTTTCTAAAATTGTATTTCAATTATATTTTGTCTGATAAAATGTTTAGAATGTTTTAACTACATACCTCCAACGATCTATAAATCGAATATATATTTTCTAAATGCATTTTTTTTAATTATACTATTCCCCAAAGTCCTTAATACATTTAAATGTTTTTCCCATCTTTTATCTTTAATGTAGTAACGACTTCATGTTTTTATAATATAATTGTTTATTTATTTATCTTAATTGTTTATTTATATTATTTGAAATTAATTTTAACATAAAATAAAAGTTAGTATCTTTTCTTATGTGTTTTGTTTTTTCTTTCTTTCTTTACAATTAAATGGTCGGTAATTCTAAAGTAGGTAACATACAAAACTGCTGATTTGATGGAGGAGGAAGGGGGTGGCTGTTTAGAAATAAACAAATCATTGTTGTCAATAAATGTACACAAGCATATGCGACGATTATAAACTTATCGTATATCTTGTCGTTTCTGTAAAGTTTACTACTGATTTTAATTATAAAATGATTACCGAAGGTTTTGAGATTTCAAAACATTTACGGGGTTTTTACTTTACAAATTACGTATTTGTAAAAGATGCAACAAAAAAAAAAACTTAATCAGACGTTAAAGATAATGTAAAAATTAAGGTAGCAAATATTATCATCCATTTTAGTTGTCCATAACTAGTATTATCATCCTTAGCCTCTAACGTCCTGTAGTCGCTTTAAAGCGTTTACTTGGCGAGGCGCCTCCCAGCTCTGGCTTGACACGGGTGGGTGACAGTAGACTATTGGGTCCCATTCCTGTATTAGCTGCAGAATTTTGTACTGGATCTTGCAGCCACCTGACCTGGGTTGCGGGACCATAACCTTTTTCGTTCCTGGCTGCAATGCGAAATATTATGGCCGGTTTGTTAGAGCAGTCCACATGGGCGGCTGACAAAGAGTTGTGGGACACAGTGCACTGATTGGCAGCTCCCACATAAACACGCACAAACGCCAATTGGGCTGGTGCTCTTTGACCCGCTTTTGTTTCCTTTTCTTTGCCCGGTTTTACAGCCAAGTATACCGAATATTCCACAATTTCATTGGAGCTAACACAACTTGGTGGTGGTTCCCATGTAAGATGGGCTCCTTCTGAAGATTTCGAGATTTTAATAGCCGATGGTGCCCCAGGAAATCCCGGCAAACAAGTTTTAAAACTGGAAATTTCACTCCAATCACTGGCGCCCACAGAATTCAAAGCTCTAATGCGAAAACGATATGCAGTACCTGGTTCTAAATTAAGGCGTGCATATTGCGATAGATCAGGAATTTCATCCGAGTTAAGATTAAGTCCCAACGAGGACCATACAGATTTATCTATGTAGCTGGTAACAGTAGTAGAAAGACCCTGGAATATACCAACCGAATGCCACTTGGCTTCTTCTTCATCTAAATGAAGATTAGGAGCAGCAGGGGCTGGATTTTGTTGTGGTGCAGTAGTTGTTTTTTGTGTGGCTGCATTAGAAGCATCACTTGTAGATTGATTACTGTTAGTGGCATCCAGAGAGGAAGGAGGTTGTGTGGTGGGTAGTGCAGCAGCAGGGTTTGGCGTTGCCTCTGCTCCAGCTGCAGATACAGCCGCCAAAGTGGCTAAATTATCATGGGCTGCGTCTAGTTGATCTTGGTTAGCAGTTGATGCAGCTGTATCGTTCAATTGGTTGTGATTTAAAGCATCAGTAGAATCCATTTTTTGAACTTCTGCAGGATTATCAGAGGATCTTGGTTGATCTGATAAGCCTGTAATAGAAGAAAAGGATCATAACTATAGTTTTGTGAATGAAATTTAATGAAAAAAAAAATAAAAAATTTTCTTTAAGAAAATGCTTACTTAGACAATAGTCTGAGGGCAAAATTTTCTATAAGTAAATGTTGACGCAGACAGTAGTCTGAGGGTAAAATTTTCTATAAGAAAATCTTTACTCAGACAGTAGTCATAGGGCAAAATTTTCTATAAGAAAATCTTTACTCAGACAGTAGTCATAGGGCAAAATTTTCTATAAGAAAATCTTTACTCAGACAGTAGTCATAGGGCAAAATTTTCTATAAGAAAATCTTTACTCAGACAGTAGTCATAGGGCAAAATTTTCTATAAGAAAATCTTTACTCAGACAGTAGTCATAGGGCAAAATTTTCTTTAAGAAAATCTTTACTCAGACAGTAGTCTGAGGGCAAAATTTTCTATAAGAAAATCTTTACTCGGACAGTAGTCTAAGGCAAAATTTTCTATAAGAAAATCTTTACTAGGACAGTAGTCTGAGGGCAAAATTTTCTATAAGAAAGTCTTTACTCAGACAGTAGTCTGAGGGCAAAAGTTTCTATAAGACTGAGAGCAAAATCTTATATAAAAAAATGTTCACAGAAAAATTTTCCGTGAATCGTCTGTAATAAAATTGCCATCAGACATTACTAAAGGAACAGTTGCCTGTCTGAAGAAAGTTATCTTTAAGGATTGTATATTGTAATGATGAGCTGGACTGTCTACACTGAAATTTTTACATAATTTAGGTAATAAGTATGAACTAATCCTTTGAATTGTAAATCCCTATTCTGCGAAGAGTGTTAATTTCTTGCTACAATCTGGCAGCACGATTTGCAAGGTAAAAGTATTGCACATCACGCCGCGCTTTTATTTAGCTCGTGAAAATAAGGATTTTTTGCATACAATACTTACCATGGGATTCACTTCCAGGTTCCGGATTATTGGCTGCTTCGTCCGTGTCCATGGGCGTAGGTTCCGTTGGCTGATTTGTTAATGCCGCCTGGTTGTCTCCCATATTGGCATTCGCAGTTTCCGTGTCCATAACAGTACGGAATGGGTCCCTATTCTATTGTTAGCTTTGGCTGCAAGACGCCAACAGCGAATTAATGACAAATATAAAAAAATTCACAAGAAATATATTAAATAAATGGCAACAAGCCTTGAGCTTACCTCTGCTCCAGTATATAACGCCGAAACAAACAAGTTGTTATTTATTTTTTGTACAAAATGTGGAACTTTTGTACAATTATTTGCTTGGAAAATTGTTTACAACCACAAACCCATAGCACAAATGCAAGATAACTTTGTACGCCAACAACTCTGTGTTTGAGTGGAACGTCAGAAATGATACAACAGGGCGTTGCCACCCGGCTGCTAATAAGATTTAACAACACCCTGTACGGTTAGAATCAACCTTTGTGTTACTTCTCCGTGGCTATACTTTTCTAATCAGTGGAGTACGAAATTTCCTACACTGGCGGTGGTTGGTTGTCGTAACCAAAGAATTAAATAGAATAGGCAAAAAAAACAAGAGAATTGACAAGTTAACACCGCAGCAAATGTTGTTGTTAGTGTTACAATAAATTTAATTAAAATCACACAAAGGTGAAGAAAATATTGTAATAAATATTTTGCAACGTTTTTATATATAACTGTAAAACAAAACTACAAAAACTAAAGGTAAAATTGTGCCGAATGTGCAAAAAAAAAGTAATGAAACACAAATCAGCCGCAGAGCTAAGAATAAATTAAACCCAAAAAAAGTGAACAATCATTGTAAATAACAACATTAATCAGTGTTAATTGAAAGGAAAAACATCTTGTCCTTAGATGTTGCGAAAAAGTCTTGTAATTAATAACATAAATTTGTTAAAAGTGTGTTGCTGAAATGTTTTAACATAATTCTTTGTCAATGTTGTTTTTTCTCCTTGGGGTTGCCTCTTATTGCCCGTCATCAGATATTTTGTTGTGTTGTTTTCCTTGTTCGCATTGTGTGCATTCAAACTGCAGGTTTTTTGCCATTGAATCTCTTTGATCTCTTCGCCATGCGATTACACCGCTAAAATTGAGAGAGTTTATATGCGTGTGTGAGAGAGAGAAATGGGAGTTTTCCACCCGCTTACAATTTGGTAGAAAAAAAATTGACTTACAACAAAGAGCACGTTTTCTGTTGAGGGGGTTGCCAGATGTAGGGATTTTTAAAGGGAATGATTAAACGGAATGTGACAAAGAAGTAACTAAATGCGGTATAATAAGCAAAAGAGGTCATTAATGCCTGTGGAAGAGATTCATAAGGCCAAAGTTAAGATTGTGGGGCGGTTCATAGGTGTGAAAAAAAATTAAACTGAATTGCACTTGGCCGGACAAGGCCAAACTGGAAAAAGTGGATATGCTATTCAAAGTTGCCACAAAGCCTAGGAGCAACTTGTATTTTTTAGATTATTTTTCTTTGTAATGTGAATATACAAACCGATAATCCATTTCACACAACTCTTGTAAAACAAAATCTATTAGCAATAATAGAAAGATCTTACACATATAGATCAACAATACAAAACAAGAGCAAAACAAACACGGGAGGTATACTGGGTTTGCACTTTTGTGGGAAAAACAATTCTATGCAATTTTGTCCGATAGACAAAGCAAGAGGCAAGAGGATTATGTTGACGTTTGGTCTTCGTTGATGCTATCTTCGCACCGGTGTGTTTTGGCTTCTCAATTCGCGGTTGGAGCTTTTAACACAAGGTATGTGGTGCTAGTGGAGAAGTCACAGCAAAAGGAGCTGATGATGATAGTTTATCAAGTAAATATCTATCCGCCCTGCCATCTGTCAACATCATTCATTTAACACAACTCTTGTAAAACAAACTCCCCCCCTAATTACGTACGTCATAGTCGATATTCGACAACATTCGACTGTTTTTTATCTAATTGTATATTTTTGCCATTTTTGGGTTTGAATTTTTTTATTTAATTCTATTGTGAAAAGTATTATTTTAATAAGACAGAAATTTCTCTCTAGAGCATACTTTACACTTGGATTTAGTGAATACGCGGTTTTTCCAGCATCGTCCGGTTAAGTTACATTTTTTCATTTTAAGAATCATTCCGACGCATTTAAAATAAATTTTACCTGCGATGCTACTACCACTTTGGCCGAAGTGCAGAATATTAAAAATGTCATTCTCTTCGTCTTGGTCCCCAAACATCGGAATGGTAGGTCAAAGTAGGCGCTCAGGCCCATGGGGCCCGGGCGATCAAAAAAGGTGACCCTTGGGTTCTATGATGACCCCCCATCTGTGGGTACGCAAATGAAAGATATTTTCGAAACGAATCCAAAGGTAGTATTATAGTTCCTACGGGTCTCCGAGACCAAGTTAGAGCCATTAAATTTCCGGGGTACGCCAAAAAACACTACGGAACGCAACATAACCATTTTTACTCAAAAAAAAATAAAATTTTGACCAACGGCACAATATTTAGCCAAAATAAGTAAATTTCTAAACTTTTTTCTTCACTTTTCCTAAAATTTTTTAAATTTTTCTTCAATTCTACTTTTTCCCTTTTTTTTATTTTTTTTAAAATTTATTTTTTAACATTTTCTTAAAATTTTATTGAATTTGAGTATTTTTTCCTGAAATTTTTCGGGGAAAAAATTTTCAATTTTGATTTTTTTTATATATATTTCTTAAAATTGTCCGTTTTTTTCGTTTATTTTTTAAATTTATTCTAAAGTAACCACCCTTATGAATCGTTCGTTTGCAGTGCGAATAGAACGGATTTACAATTTGCTTCCGCGTTCGCTTAGAAGTTTTAATTTAAGTCCAAACACTTTCAAAAATAATGTTATATTACACTTTTCATTAACTCCTTAATTTCATTATTGTCCTCTTATTACAATCCTATTAATTTTTCAAAATATTGATTATTTTAATATTTCTTTCTTAATTTTTATTGCTTAATTCTTAGCATTATTGCTAAATACCGGTTATCTTAATTTTTTTGATCTCAATTTTATTTATTTTTTTTTACCATCTATTTATATTTTTTACCTACACTTTATGTATTTAAATTATAACCTGTGGCATATTGTAATTTATTTTAATTGGCTGTAAGGCTTCAAATTACAAGCTAATAAATGAAATGAAATGAAAAAAAAATTTAAAATTTTCACTCACATTTTGGATGACATTTTATTTTTCTATTTTTTTTTAATTTTTCATGATTTTTTTCAATTTGTTTTTAAATTTTCACGGGATATTTCAGAAAAAAAAAAAAATTTTAAAAAAATCGCGCGATTTTTCATTTTACTATTTTTTTTAGAATTTTTAAAATTATTTCCTTAAATTTGTCTAATTTTCATATTCTGCACAAATTGCACTGAAATTTAAACAATTTTTTTTTTTTTAAATTTACTACACTTTTTTTATTCCTTTTATTATTTTATATCTGAACTTCATTTTATTTAATAAATCTTAGGCTTAGTAAGGCTTAGTATTACTATGTGGTTGAAATAAATAAATCTAAAAAAGCATTTTTTATTCCAAATTATAGACCATATTTTTAAAGATCGTAATAAAAATAATTTTTAAAAAGTTATTTTTAATTTTGTATTTGAATTCTTTTGTAAATATGAGGAAGTATTTTTTATGATGATGCATTTCTGAAAAATCCTGTGCTATTACTCAAAAAAAACCCAAGCAGTTTGCTTAAAATTTTTAGGCAATTTTTTTTTAGTTTAAATTTTAATTTGTTTTCTTCAACGTTTCGGCTATTTTCCAAATTTTCTCGTTTGCCGTTTAGCATCTAAAATGATTTATTTATTTACTTACTTATTTATTTATTCACAGTATGTTATCCCAGTAGTTCATAAACGTACCAGTTCGAAAGTATGGAATTGTTAACAAATCCCAAAATGAACTATTTCTAAACTATCGAATTTTGAACCAGTTATACGTTATTAGCTCAAATTTTCTAGAATAATACTAGTTCATATTAACCTATATATTATTCATATTAACTAGTATTTTCCCCTATTGGTACGTTTTACAAAATTTATTTATTTTCGAAAACAAATTAAAATTTTATTGTTGAACAAAAAAAGATTACGCTATTTCAAAATTCATGTTAATGTCAATGTTTTAATGTAATTTAATATTTATCCAAAGTTTAATTTAGTCTTCTTCTTCGGCCTTTGTTTTTTGTGTGGAATTTAAAAAAAAAAGTCAAGCTCGAGGTCTTTGTTTTATTTATCTGCTCATCAGCATTCCACATTTGTGCATTTGGGTTTTCCCTTTAAACATCTGGCATCCCCACAACCCTATATTTGTTTTCATTTTAGACATTTCTCTTCGTCATCTGCTCTTTCATACATTGTTTACCCCTCTTCTCCTGAAAAGAACCATGAAAAAAACCAATAATACTAAAAACACAACAATAAAAATATTGAAACACTAGCAAGAACTACAACAACAGTAGCAATGAAATGTGTGGTATCTTGTTATTGGCTGGTTCATTTATATCGTATGTTAATTTTCCCGCAATATGAAAAACCTGACAATATATTTTTTTAATTTCATTTCAAATATTTAATTATACATCATTAAAGTTTTATATAGGCACAGAGACAGAGAGATAATCACACCCAAACCACAGAAGCCGAATGGTGGGTAAATATAGATCATATAACGGTGCTTTACATTTGGCATTACGTTTAGTAGTACAGAGCGCCGGTTAGTTAATCTTTCATATTATAAATTGTAACATCCACCCGCATTTGTTAAAATTAAGTATAGGATACGACGAAGTTGTCTTTGTCTGCAGTTGTTGTTGATTTTATTTGGACACTTTGTAATCTGAACTTTGGTTTAGTACCTATATTGGAAGCCTGATAATACCAGTGAACATCTTATCAGGTCAGATGGTTTGTGTGTTTGTTGGTACTACATATTATCGTATAAAGCAATGAAAGGTTTTGTTTTGTGTTTGTAGACATTCGTCGTTCAAATTTGTCTGGTACTTTTTTAGTTTTGTTATTGCGTGTGTCGATTTAAATGTAGGTCATTAACCGTTTGTTGTTGTTGTTTGTTATCTTTGCACATTTGTATTGAGGTCTCGCGGTGCTCTTATTTCAAAATGCGTCTAGTCAGCGCAACAAGACCCCATTTGTGCACCCTTGGGCCAGGTGATTTGGTCGATTGACGTTTTATTTACGTATTGAGCACAGACGATATGCTAAGTAGATGGCCGAACTACAGTTCTACAGGGAGCGGAAAACATCCCTCGGAGATCGACAAAAAAACTCCGGTTTTCTTGTGGACTAGCCCCTGCCAGCACTAAGATGAAGGGGAGGAAATAAGGGGTGGTGGTTGGTGAACATATTAAAAAAGCGAAACATTAAACAGTAGAAAACAGTTTAAAGTGACAACCTTTTACATTGACGTTTCCAAAGGACGTTTCTATTAAATTGATGAGTTTAAACTACATATTATATTGTTCTATGGCTTAAACCCATATTGGTTTTAAGAACTATTTTTCTTTAGAATAGATATTTTATACATTTTCTAACCATTCTACGCGGATTTCCTTGTCAATATTACTTAATTCTTTGCAATATCTCATCCACTGCCCTAAAGATGTATTTTACCTGTGGCAAGATAAACAACACATCGTTTTACATTACAACTTCTCAAGGTTACTTACCATTTCTTGGCGAATCAATTTACTTGTTATTATCTCAATTTACAAACTTTTGACTTGTTGCAAAACTTTTCAGTTTATACTAAAATTTCTGTTGGTAATAAATTCAAATACTCTATAAAGTTCATCAAAAAAATTTAAATTTGAAAGAAAGACATTGCAAACGAAAGTTAACATTTTTGAGGTTTCCATGATGAATGGCCACATAATTGGCTGTTTAACATTGCCTCATTACCACATGACCGCAAAATGTAAGGTCATTAAAAGTTTATAACTGCAAGCCCCAAAAAATGCTGTGTCAAACAATAAAACTCATTTTTATGTTTTGGTGATGAACAAGATTCTCCCGCCAAGAATATGTGGGCATAAGATTTTCCATGTAAAGGAAAAAATAGTAGGGAAGGAAGTTGTCTGCTATTTTGAGACGACAGAGATTTGTTGGGGGTTCTTAAGATCCTTGTATATGGTTGTCTTGTTTCTTTTGCAATTATGAAACATACAATTTATTAAAATAAAATGTTAAATTTATAATAATAAATTTAAATTTAGAATGATGGTAAAGTTTTTCATTGATTTTCCATTAAAGTTTATACTTTTGTCAGCAGATTTTATGTGAAACATAAATAACTATAAAAAAATATAAAATCTTGCGATTATTTTAAATTAACTGGGCAAAAATAAATAATCACTTCTGATGTAAAAAGAGGATTAGACGGTGATGAGAAATCACTTTGGCATATGTACATCAAACAGTCCAAACTGCTATGCAATGATTTGGGCTATGCCTATTTTATGTCAAACTGTCTAGACTGACTTTCAATGTACCAAAAACTACTTTTAATGTACCCAAAAGTACATAATTCTATCAAATAGTACATTAGTACCAAATAGTAAGGACCAAAAAGTATTTTTATTGCACCGACAAATACTTTTATTGTACCAATAAGTATTTTTGTTTAGCCAAAGATTACTTTTATGTAATAAAAAGTACATTTATTGTACCGAAACGTACTTTACTGCACCAAAAAACACAATTTATTGTATCAAAAAGTGCTTTTATTTTATCAAAAATTTATTTTATTGCATCAAAATGTGCTTTTATTGTATCAAAAAGCACTATTTTTATATCAAAAAGCTTGTTAAGTACTTTCATTGTTCTAAACAGTACTTTCAATATTTTAAAAAGTACTATTGTTGTACATAGAGTTACTTTTTTCCAGAAAATAAATGTATCTCACTAAAAAGTTTTTCCAAAAGGCACTTTTGTTGTGGCATAAAGTACTTTCATTGTACCAAAAAAGTACTTTTTTAAACCAAACAGTATATTTATTGTACATTTATTGAATCTAAAAATACTTTTATTCTACCAGAGGTTGTTGTTGTTGTTGTAACATCTGGTGGTTAGCTGGGGTGATAATTCTTTATACCGATTTTCAATTTTTCGGCACTCGATCGGGCATATAATCCGATTATCATACGATCATTGTTGGCAACTCTGTTTCGTTCCTTTGTAGATAACAAGGTTTTGTGTCAAGGATTGTTTGGTGTTGTTGTTGTGAGTTTAACCGCCAAATTCCACCAGAGATGGCGCCAGCTGGCTTGTTGAATTATATGAGATGTTGATAAATAATTTTCCTTGGTCCTTGCGCAATCTGGATTTTTGGTAGTGGAAGCGTCTAGGATGAGTTTTGTTGGCTGGAGAACTCGAAAGTATATGAAAAGTAAATTATTTTTCATCGATGATGATTTGGCCAGTGCCCCGGCCGGGAATCGAACCCGGCACCTTCGGATTGCTAGTCTACGTCGCTTCCACTGAGCTATCGATGGCCACTTCTACCAGAGGTACTTTGACTTACCGAAAAGTACTTTTATTTCACCATAAAGTAATTTTTTGGTACCAAAAAGTAATTTTATTGTATAAAAAATTACTTTTCGTATTTTAAAAAGTACTTTTCCTAAAAAAAATAACTTTTATTGTACCAAAAGGTAAAATAATTTATATATATTTTGGTAAGATTAAAGTAATTTTTGGCACATTAAACATTTTGGTATAATAAAAGTACTTTATAGTACAAACAAGTACTTTTTCATATAACAAAAGTACATTTTAATAAAAGAAAATTCTTTTATTGTAATAAAAATAAATTTTAATTTCAACAAAAATAAACAAATTACCTTTATTTTGCAAAAAAGTATTTTGTTGGTACTAAAAGTACTTTTATTGTAGCTAAAAATACTTTTTTTTACTAATATGTATGTACTCTTGTTATATCTAGAAGTACTTGTTTGTACTAAAAAATTACTTTATTGTACTAAAATGTACTTTCTTGTACCGAAAACTTCTTTTATTATATGAAATAGAACTGTTTGTACTTTAAAGTACTTTTATTATATCAAAAGTACCAAAAAAACTTTTATTGTATTAAAAAGTACTATTTTTATTTTACACTTGTTGTGTCTAAAACTAATTTTATTGTTCCAAAAAGTCCTTCAATTGTACCATAAAGCAGTTTTACTTTACCGAATGGAGTTTGTACCCAGAAGTACTTTTATTGTACTCAAAGTACATTTCTTTTCATAGTAACAAAAATAGTTTTTTGTATTAAAAATTATTTATATTATACCAAAAAAGTATTTTTTTTTTACCAAAAGTACTTTTATTACTTGATTGATACAATAAAAGTACCTTTTTGTACAGGAAAGATACTTTGTGGTTATATTGTACAATAAAAGTTTTCATTTGTGTAATAAAAGTACCTTATTGCACAGCAAAGGTGCTTTTTGGTTTATAAGAGTACCTTTTGTACAGATAATAAACTTTTTGATACAATTATACTAATTTTTAGTATATTAAAAGTACCTTGTGGTACAATCAAAGTACTGCTTGGTACAATAACGGTACTATTTGTGTAGTACAATTAAAGTACTTTTTTGTTCATTAAATGTTCCATTTTTACAGGAAAGGTACTCTTTGGGACAATAAAAGTACTTCCCCTTTCAATTCATGTACCTATTCGTTCAGCAAAGGTTATTTTTGGTACAATAAAAACAACATTAATCATCTAATGTGTTTTTGTATAGATTTACATTTTATTTCATTAAAATCACTGATTCACAGAAAAATCTCTTAATACTTTGAAATGTTCTCACAATCTATTAAGACCTTCTTATGTTGTCACCTACAGATTTGTAATACCAGCCAGCGCCATTTGTACTAAACCAATTTAAATTCTTTCCATTCCAGATCATAAACTAATGTAAGACACCAATTACGCTGAAATCCTACTAAGAAAAAACAAAAACGACAACAACATAACCTACACCACAAACAGCAAAAGACGACAGCAATTTCAAAGTCTCCTCCCTCCACCATCACATTAGATGTACTAAAGATATTGTTAAAGCATTTCTCAGACATTGGCGGGGCAAACAGCAAAATCAAATCCACAACCGTAATAACGCCACGCATAATATTAAACGTTTTCCATCTGCCTCATCTTCGCCCTCTACACTGTGGAGGAGACAAATAACAAAAAAACAACAAACGCATAAAAACGTTAAAAACTTTTAGCAGCAATTTTCTTAAATGTCACAACATCCGAAGAAAGACAAAGACGCCAATAACACGCGACAGCGTAAAAATGTAGAAAACACCCATAAACAAAAGACAACCGGTAACAACTCCTCCGCAGCGGCTGCAGCAGCAACAACAACAACTTCGACTACAGGAAAAAAGGAATCGCCGTCTGCCAAGAACAGCAGCAACAAGACACTGGAAAAGCAATTGAAAAAAGTTAACAACGGCAATATATCCTCAAATATGAAACAATTGAAATCCCTTAGTAAACAACAAAAGGAAAAACTCAAAGCCGAACGTGAGGCTATAGTATTATGGAGACATCCAATACAGACATTGTCATACTGTAGTTTAGAGATAATTGAACTTGTTAAGACTTTAGGAAGAAAGTGAGTGGCAAAGTAACTAAAAGTCTTGCAACAATTAATTTAATTTTATTTCTTTTCTATTGCAGATTAATGCAAAGAAAGATATGGATTGGTGTTTTTATAATCTTAGCTAGTTTTATAGCTGTACTATACCAACTGCCTGGACCTCATCAAGTGCTGGTGGAATTTCTAAAACTTAACACCTGGTTCGTGGTCTATTGGACCGGTTTGGGCATTTTGTCATCGGTGGGTTTGGGTACAGGTCTACATACGTTTCTGCTGTATTTGGGACCACACATAGCGAGTGTTACTCTGGCTGCTTACGAATGTAATTCCTTGAACTTTCCAAAGCCGCCATATCCAGATGAGTAAGTTGGAATATTATTATGCTTTCATTTTTTAAGAGAATCTGTTATGTTTGTAAAGGTTAAAGGTGTATGTATGTATGAGTACCTTTGGGATATTAAGTTTGACTTTTGGAGTAACATGACAGATTGTGTTGCTAAAATTTAAAACCGAAATTGATTTGTTTAAAGGTTAAAGTTGAATGTGTACCTTTGGGTTATTAAGTTTGACTTTGTTACAAAAATCATTATGAAAAGGGACAGACATTTCGTTAGAAATGTTATTATTATTATTTGTAGTCATTGTTGAGTTGTTTTTACAAGCAATTTGTGTAAATAATTCGGCGGCGCAGTTTTTTTATTTTTTAATTGTAATGTTTATTTATTTTGTACTTGAAATGTCTGTCACCTTAGGGGGTATGCCTATGTAAGCTGTTGGCTTTTAAAAATGTCTTTACAAGACTTCTTTCACTAACAACTGACCTTTAGCATTGTTGGAAGTTATTACTTGTTACTCACTAACGTTTAATGCCATTTGATTGGTTGAAGGTAGATGATGTGTTCCCGTTTGGTATTAAATTCTTACTTTGCCTATAAAGGCAACATTCGTTGCTTCGGAAATTTTAAACGCAATAAGCAGCATTTGCATTTATTGTTGAGGACTTTACAGGTGATTAGGTTTTATAAGCCGACGCAGTTATTTTGTTGGTAATGTTTATTTATTTTGAATTTCAAATGTAAAAGGTGACAGACACTTTTGTGGAGGTCTTTGTAATCTGCTGGTTATAAAGTCTGTGTATCGGACTGCAAACACAGATTTTCATCGTTGTTGTCTTAATTAATTGTTACACCTACACTTAGTGTGATTTAAGGGCAAAGGATTATTGTTAATTAACTCAGTAATTCGGCCGCAACGCAATGCAAAATAAATTAATTTTTTTTTGAGTTTTTCTTTTAGCCTCATCTGCTATTTCTGCTTTATCATTCAAATATCTTTGATTCAAATACAAAAATTTACCAAAAATACTAATTTTTATATTTGAACTAAAAATAAAGTACCAAAAAGTACTTTAATGGCACCATAATGTACTTTTATTTAACCAAAAAGTACATTTATTTTGCCATAAAGTTTTTTTTATTGTACTTAAAAGTATGCTATCAAAATGTACTTTTTGTTGTACTAAAAAGTACTTTCCATGTACCAGAAATTACTTTTATTGTACCAAAAAGTACTTCTATTGAACCAAAAGTACATATATTGTACCACAAAATGTAAATTTTTTGTATCTAAAATACTTTTATTACACCATACAGAAGAGTACCAAAAGTACCTTTATTTTTTTAAAAAAGGACTTACTTTACAAATTGCACTTTTGTCAAACCAAATAGTATATTTATTGTATTTAAAAATACTTTTATTATACCATTAGTACTTTCAATGTTCTGAAAAGTACTTTTATTTTACCAAAAAGTATCTTTTTTGTTTCAAAAAGTACTATATTTGTATCAAAAATTACTTTCCATACTTTAAAAATGCAAAATATTAATTTTGTTGCTCCCAAAAGTACTTTTATTGTACGAAAAAGTACTTTTGTTTTACTAAAAAGTACTTTTATTTTACTAAAAAGTACTTTTATTTTACTAAAAAGTACTTTTGTTTTACTAAAAAGTATTTTTATTTTACAAAAAGTACATTTTTTACTAAAAAGTACTTTTATTTTACCAAAAGTACTTTTGTTTTACTAAAAAGTACTTTAATTTTACCAAAAGTACTTTAATTGTACTAAAAAGTACTATAATTATATCAATAATTACTTTCCGTACTTTATTAATACAAAATATTAATTGTGTTGCTCTCTAAAGTACTTCTATTTTACTAAAAAGTACTTTTGTTTTATTAAAATGAACTTTTGTTTTTCTTAAAAGTACCTTAATTTAATCACAAAGTACTTTTATTGTACCAATAAATACTTTTGTCGTACTGGAAATAACTGTCAAAAAGTACTTTTAATTTGTCTGTGTACCAATAAGTACATTATAGTACCGAAAAGTACTTTTATTGTAACTAAATGTACTTTTATTAAAGCAAAAGGTTATTTTTATACCAAAAGGTACTTTTATTATACCTATACATGCTTTTTTGTTCTAAAAAGTACTTTTGCTGCGTCAGGAAATATGTTTATGGTACCAAATAGTACATTTATTGTAAAATAAAAAGAACTCATTGAATTACAAAGTACTTTTGCTGTAACAAAAACTACTTTTATATTACCACAAGAGGTGCTTTTATTATACCTATACGTACTTTTTTGTACTAAAAAGTATTTTTCTTTTACTAAAAAGATTCTTTACAGTCCTTACTCCTTTCTAGCTACTTTTGCACTTTATATACTTTTCTTCTATCTCCCACCGTTTCCCGGAAATTGAAATCCATTGGGTCAAAATATTAGAAAAAACGCAAGAAAAACAAAAATTAATAAAAAAAAATTTTTTGTTTGGTCTTTCCTGTAAAGCATCTTACCACCTATCACTGCCCTATACAAAGTTTTTTTTTTTATCTACAGTCATGCCCCATATTAGATAATTTAAAATTATATATTTAATATTTATAAGATATTAGGAAATGTCCTTTTTTATTTTGTCCACATGATATTAGAAAACTTCATCTTTACTTATATTTTTCTCTTTCGATTTTATTTCTTTCCAGTATTATATGTCCTGACGAACCCTATGCTAAATATGTGCCCAACTTGTGGAGCATAATGTCCAAGGTACGCCTTGAGGCCTTCCTCTGGGGTGCTGGCACAGCTTTAGGTGAATTGCCACCTTATTTTATGGCAAAAGCTGCTCGTTTGTCCGGCTATGATCCCGACGATGACGAAGAGTTGGCTGAGTTTGAAGCTTTGAAAGCCAAAAAGAATCAAAAGAATTTAAGTTTAATGGATCGCGGAAAATTGTTTATGGAACGTGTCGTGGAACGCATAGGTTTCTTTGGCATTTTGGCATGTGCTAGTGTAAGTTTTAACATATATATGGTTAAACAAATGTTTAGTTATTAATCTTATACTTCTATTTTAGATTCCTAATCCTCTTTTCGATTTGGCCGGCATTACTTGCGGTCATTTCTTGGTGCCATTCTGGACTTTCTTTGGTGCCACTTTAATTGGCAAAGCCATTATCAAGATGCATATACAAAAAGTTTTCGTTATCATTGCTTTTAATGAGGCACTCATTGAAAAAGCTGTCGACACCTTGGCTCTACTGCCTGTGGTGGGCAAAAAGTTACAGGAGCCTTTCAAGGGCTTCCTTAAAAATCAGAAACAACGTTTGCATCGTCAACGCAATGCCACCCCCGCTGAAGCTGGCAATTTACTATCGAAAATTTTTGAAACTTTTGTCATTGGCATGGTCTGCTACTTTGTGGTCTCCATTGTAAATTCTTTGGCTCAAAGCTATCATAAGCGTTTACACAAACATAAATCCGGCAGTGGCAGTGTCAGCCCCACCACCACCACCAGCACCACCTCGCAAACTGCTGCAAAGAAGTCCAAAAAAGCTGCACTGAGAGAATAAGTCAACCAACGATGTTTCTCTTATGTTATTACAAGTCTATTATGTGTTTATGTAGCAACCATCATGTTTTAAGTGTCTATGGTCTAGCAATACATGGATAGTGTCAGCAGTAGCAGCAGCAGCAGCAGTAACAGTTATATTTTGTAAAATTAATATTTCCTTTAGCCAATTTATACACAAATTTCCCTTCTCAATGTGAAATGATGGTAGAGAGTCGTCGTCGTGTGTCTGGTTGTTGTGCCAGAGGAAACGGACGCGCACTGTAGAAGATTTCTATAAAGCAACAACAAGTAATTTATATAAAGACTAGTCTTAATAAATAAAATTAAATAAATTGAAAAGAAAGCAACCAACCAATAATGAAAGAACAGACAAAAGAATAATATTAAATAAACTAAAACGGAAATAAATGAATAATAATAAAACGACAACAACTGAACTAAGTTATAATTAATAAATCAATAATAAAAACGAACAGGATATCAAAACAAAATATTAAAAAAGTTGTTTAAATTATATAACTTATAAGTGAGTGTGTGCAAACGAAAGAAAATAGATGTTGAACTGTATCAAGCAGCAGCCAAAGACTTTTGTTTTATTAAGCTGCTACAACAACAACAACCAACAGATGTTGGTCTGTCTCAAACAGCAGCTATTCATTTCTATTTTACTTAACTTATTCAATTAATATTTTGTTGTTGTACGGCTTTGTTATGCCCATCTTTGAGTGTATTGTATTGCCATTGACTGTGAAAGTCCCGAAAAAAAGTAAACAATGCGAACAAGGAAGAAGATGTCGGCTTAGTTTATTTTTATGTCCTCTAATTGGCGTCATGCCGTGTGGCATAGTAGTGCATGAGGAATAGTTGAGTAGTTAGGCAAAGAGGAGCTGAAATTGTCTTAGTTTTAATTAAGGGGTGATAGGGAGTTTCTAAAGAAATGAAGCACGCTGCTATAAATGTTGGGTTTATAAAAGATAAATACTAGAAAAGATGTGCACTTTGGATTATCTTTACTTAAATTGTAGACTGCTTTGATTTGTGAAACTCTTTGTATTACTTTTGTTAAGAGCAACTGCTTTTTAAAAAAGTGATGTCATTTTAATAGAGGCTACATATTTAATACAGCGTACCTGGGAGAAGTAAAACAAAGAATTCAAGTAAGCTTTTCGTAGGGAGGAAATTAGTTTTTTCGTAGTTTTTTGTACAATAGTATTATTTGGGAAAGTTCTTTGTGATACAATAAAAGTAAGGCAAAATAAAAGTGATTTTTGGTTCATTACAGATGCAATAAAAGCAATTTTTAGTACAATCATAATACATTTTTGTACAACAAAAAAACTTTTTGGTACTATAAAAGTACTTTTTGGTATAATAAAAGTTTTTTTAAATATAATAAAAGTACTTTTTGGTACAAATAAAAGCATTTTCTGGTACAGTAAAAGCGGATTTTGGTACAATCAAAGAACTATTTGTAATGCAAAAAAATTACTTTAAGGTACAAACAAGGAACTTCTAAAAAACAATAAAAGTACTTTTTGCTACAAAGATGTACTTGTCGATATAGTAAGAGTAATTTTTGTTACAGTAAAAGTACTTTTTTGTCATATAAAAGTATTTTTTGGTAAAGTAGATATACTTTTTGACAAATTAATAGTACTTTTTAGTACAATAAAAGTACTATTTGGTATAACAAAACTCCTTGGTACATTTTGGTATAATGTAAGTAGTTTTTTATAGAATTAACTTAATTTTTTTTTAACTTTTTTGTAACATACAAGTATTTTTTGGTACAATAATAGTACATTTTGGTATTATAAAATTACTTTTTGACACAATAAAACTACTTTTTGGTACAATAATATAACTTTTTGGTACTATTAAATCATTATTTATAATGCGCTAAATGTCTTTAGGCACAAAAAAGATAATTTGTAGGTTAATTTTGGTACCTAAAAGGTCCTTTTTGCAAACAAGGATGTACTTGTCGGTGCAGTAAGAATAATTTTTGGTACATTAAAAGTATTTTTTGCCGCATAAAAATAATTTTTGGTACAAAAAAAGTACTTTTTAGCATAATAAAAGCTTTTTTTGGTATAGCAAAAGTACTTTTTGTTTTAATAAAAGTACTTTTTTATATAATAAAAATACATTTGGGTTAAAAAAGTACTTTTTGGTATAATAAAAGTACTTTTTGATAAAATAATTTTTTTTGGTATCATAAAAGTACTCTTTGGTCCATTAAAAGTTTTTTTCGGTACAATTAAAAGTACTTTGTGGCAAATTAAAAGTACTTTTTTTTTAACAAAAAGGCCCTTTTTGGTATAGCAATAGTACATTTTTTTACAATGAATATACATTTGCGTACGTTAACTTTATATTTTGTTACAATAAAAGTACTTTTTGATACAATAAATGTACTTTTTTGTACCATAAATGTACTTTTCGGTACAATTTAAGTGAACTTTTGTACAAAAAAGTACATTTTAGTGCAATCAAAGCTCTATTTGTAATACAATAAAAGTACTTAAAGGAACTTTTCGGTACAATAAAAGTACTATTTGCCAAATAAATGTAATTTTCGTTACAATAAATATAGTTTTTTAAAGTACCTTTTCGTACAATAAAAGTACTTTTTGGTATTACAAATATACTTTTTGGTACAATAAAAGCACAACAAAAGTACTTTTTTATACAAATGATATACATTTGGGTACAATAAAAGTACTTTTTGTACTTTTTGGGAAAAAAGTACTTTTCGATACAATAAAAGTACATTTGATTAAAATAAAAGTACAACAAAAGTACTTTTTGGTACCATAAAAGTATTTTTTGATACATTAAAATTACCTTTTGGTACAACATAAATACTTTTCAATAAAATAAAAGAACTTTTTTACTAAAAAAGCTCTTTTTGGTATAATAATATTACAACAATACTACTTTTTGATGTAATAAAAGTACTTTTTAGTAGCACAAACATTTAAAACAATAGTACTTTTTGCTGAAATAACAGTACTTTTTGATGCAATAAATACATTTCGTTTCAATTGTGTTCAATTAGTATAGTAAAAGTACTTTTGGTACACTGAAAGTACTTTTTAGTATAATAAAAGTGGTTTTTGGTACAATAAAGTGTACTTTAAGGCCCATAAAACATACTTGTCGGTGCAATAAAATTACTTTTAAATGCAATAATAATAATTTTTTGTTACAACATAAATCTTTTTTGTAATAAAGAATAACTTTTTTGAAAATAAAATTTACTTTTTGATACAATTAAAATACTTTTTAGTATAAAAAAAATACTTTTTAGAAAAATTATTTGTTGGAACAATAAACAAAAGTTAATACAATAAAAGTACTCTGTAACAAAAAATTACTCTTTTGTTCAAAAAGTACTTTAAGGAATAATAAAAGTACTTTTTGGCAAAATAAAAAAAGTAAATTTTGGAAGTAGTACTTTTTAGGAATAATAAGAGTACTTTTTCGCAAAATAAAAAATGTAAATTTTGGAAGAAGTGCTTTTGGTACAAAAAAGTACTTTTTGGCAAAATAAAAGTACTTTTAGGTGCAATAAAAGAGATTTTTTTTTACTATTGCTTTTGTTATACGCCGCATTGTTATGCTCTGCTGCCCTCCCCCCCCTCCATTAATCAAAAACTTCGAATTTATTTTTTTTAATTAATTCATATGATTTATTTATGTAAGATTGTATTTTAATGTTTTTTGTTTTGTTTTGTTTTAAACCAAAGCCTTTTAAGGACACTTAAAAAAATGTATATAAAGAAATTCACAAATAGTTTCTTAATACACATTCATAAATCTGTATTAATAATATGGAATACAAACATACTTGTTGCTTTTTTTTGTATTTTCTATGTTATATTTAAATGCTTTCAAGAAATTGGCATCTGTTTAAGTGTAATGGTTCCTCTTATATAAGTGGCAACCGGAAGTACCAAGCGCTTAATGTAACGGATTGTCGCCAGCCAAGCAATGCCATTTCTCATGATAATGATCCGGCAAACGGATGCAGTCCAACCACTGTTGCAAACGTTCACCTTTGCTGTTGTGACCAATAACCAAACTGCCTAAGAAATCATTACTTTTACCCAAATCCTTATCCCAGACCGTAAGGACCAGTGATTGTTTATTGAGGTCATGAGGTCCGGCCTCAAAGTGGAATTCTTCATTAAAAATAGGATTGAGATTACGCCATTTGATGGTGGTTTTGTATTTTTTGTTGCGATGAGAATCGGGTTTCATTTGGCTGGAAGAAAAAAAGAGACACCAACGACACAATAAGATTTCGCATACGTTTAGGAAAATTAAAACAACTATAGGATTTACATTTTCACAAAAGGATCAGAGCTGCCATTGTTGTCCATGGGTATTAACTCTATGCACTGTTTCACATTTACGGTTAATGCCCGTTTCTTGGTGTTGTAGCACAAAGATATCAGCATTTTACCATGCGGCCACTCCTGGGACAGTTCAGCTGCATTGCTGTATTGATCTTCAGGCCCCAAGGGAACCGAAATGCGGTATAGATTTGTATTGTGCACCTAAAATTTAAATAACTGTTAGATTTATATTATGTATTTATTTACGTCAAGTGTCCCCTATAGAGTTTTGTTTTGAATATTTGGACGAGAGAGTGTATAATCTTCTCTTCTACGATCTACACTTTATGGTTGACACTTTGCCTTAAGGTTTCTACTTACTGTAGATAAACATATCTTAGCTGCTCCCAAAAAATCATGTCCATACTTGTCCTCATCAAATATGGCCACATACAGTAGGGCGTTTCCCAACTCTTCTGGCTCTACGCCCACAAATTGTAAAGTCTCATTGAATTCAGGATTTCGTGTCTTGTGTACACACTTAGTCTTTTGCCATCTTAGATATTTAGCCGTTCCTTCGGCTGTTATAATATTTAATTTGCAGTAGGGGTCGGTTAGCCCCAGCGGATCCATGGGCGTTAAATCTCTGGCCCTTACCACGCTGGCATCCAATGCGTGATCATTTTCCCGATAGCATATGGAGACCTCCAACCAACCCAGCAAGGGATCGCGACAATGGACATTGGCCGCCTGATTGGCGGCGGTCATGGAAGCTGTGGTACCAGAGGTACCCGAAGAACTATCACTAATCGACCAAGACGATGAAACAGAGCTGCGCCGGTGATTTGAGCCATAATTTGTGCTCTCTCGACGATTGTTGCTGGAAGCTGTGGTAAATACTGTGGAAGCTGTGGATATGGTATCATATTCTGCCTGGCTATTGCTCTCAGATCTGGAGTTTGAGCGATTGTTAAAGAAAAAGGCATTCGATAGTTTTCTCTCTCCGCCCGAACCATCGATGAAGCTGCGTATAGAGCCAAATGTGCGCATGCGGAAACTGTCTTCTCGCTGCAGTTTACTGGGACTGGTATCACTCACTGTAGGACTGGTATTCTTATTGCCTTTGGTGCCCTTAGAGGCAATGGTCAACTGATCCATATTGCTGATGACACCATCAACAACATCCTTGTCCTCAGCCTCCTCCTCCGAACTACTTGAATCACATACCCTTATGGTTAGCTTCTTGACCCTAACATTGCGTGTGGGCGTGGTCTGGCAACTTAAAGCTTTGCGCTGAGCCATCAAGGCCTCTGTGGCCATTGTGGAGGCTGATATATTACGCGTGGGCGTAGATGTGGTAGAGCTGGGTGCATCATAATTGGGAAGACCTTTAAAAAACCAAGCACCTGATTTTTTCCACATCTCTCTTGTTTCAGAGCAAATGCGGCAGAGCCATATCTCTCGCGTCTTTTCCACCGTGTGATAGCGTATACTTATGTCCAAGCTACACTTGGGACACACGGATTGTTTGCAATCCTCACAAATGATGCGCTGAGCTCGCAAAATACCGAAGGCATCGCCACATAAACGACAACGATTGGGTCCATTTTCTGTAGCACGCGATTTGATTTTCTCCACACGTTCGACTAGACGACCTACACGTTGGCGTTCGGCCGTTTCGATTTCTTCATTGCGGCGTATAACGGATATGATGGCCTCTTGTTCGTCAGAATTTAAAGGTTCGTGAACTTGCGAACTGTTCCAACCGGTGCGTAGTCTGGAAAGAGAGGGAGAGAAAGGTGAAGTGAAAGATAAAGGGGAAAATTTTAGAATTAAAAGAAAATTGCTAAAAGTAGACTTTAGTCTACTTACATACAGTCGTTGTATGATTAATATTAATTTCAAAGACGTATAAGTAACATTTACGTATTCCATAGTAATTGTATACAAATCAAATCACATTAATATAGTAACAACAAAGATAAGTAATTAATACTTAATATAGTACCATATTATAATATTTTTACATCATATCTTTACAATACAAAGTTGTAAATTTCAGCATATGCTACATAATATTGTTAAAAAAAAGATAATACCCGCAACGCACGTGCGCCTGTAATTCTAAGAAATCATATTTACTTCACTTGAAGTCACCATCACCGCGGTTGGCCAACAGTTAGTCTTCTTTATCCAACCATTGACGCTTTAATACCAGCTAGTTAACTTCTGGTACCCAAGTCCATTAAACCATAGCCAGTATATCAAATCATAAGATGTTTTCTCATTTCATCCACCAAGCATTGTCAGCCTTTGCATACTTTTCTTAAGCTCCAGCTAGAATACCAATTGTATGTCAATGTATATTAAGCCCTTAGGAAAGGCTGTTCGAATTATATTTCCCTCCCCCCTTCCAAAGGATTCGAAGTAAGGGCAGCCAAAATATGTAAGGATAAAGGAAATTACAGGAAAACAGAAACCAATGCTGTGGGATGAGAAGATAAATTGCTATACATGGGGTAGGTAAAGTGCAGGATTCTAGGAGTTGTAAGGAATTATAGTTACATTGGGTACAATTAACTTGTTACAACATGTTGATTTACGCTGGCTGAATTTTGTTAATGAATGACAGCACCATCATCAGCTCCATCAGCTTTAGCACCAACACACACACACACACACAATCCACAATTCCTAGATTGAGTGTGCGAAAGCATGATGGTATTTAAGTTTATTAAAGCCTACTTTTAGGTGTTTAAGCTAAACGATAAGGGAAGTGAACTTGAAGTTAACCTGCAATTACCAGCTGCGTGCTAAGGTTATTTTAGCACTTAAACACTGTTGTCTATTATCAGTTTTGTATAACTTTTCAAGTTCAATTTTAATTAATTCCTTTAGCTGCTGCTGTTGTTGTTGTTGCTGCTGCCTTCTCATTGATGATAGGCGCATAAAGGTACAAAGACTAGACAACAAAATAATAACCCACAGCTCAGCTAAAATTGAAAGACCTTAAACCGTAATGGAATGCCAAACAACTTTTCACCTTTATCAACTGCCAAGCCGACTATATAGCTGTCACATCGTTACTCGTTCTAGGGGTTACTACTTTATGCATTTCTGTAAGTGTGTATGTTGATTTAATGTTGATGAACACCACACTTCAACACCTAAGAGTCCTTTAGCAAATGGCAAAACGTGGTCATTACGGCTGATAGAGGCTTCATTTATTGTCGCTTATATATCCGCCACATATGTTGATGAGCGCTGTATTTAAACGAATAGCAAAAGCAACAGAAACAAAACAAAATCACCTGTACCATTTGCGTAAAAGGTACCACACACACATATGTGTGTGTGTGTGTGGTGTGGCTTCAGTTGTGGTAAAGGATGCGGTGACGGCGGCTGCTGCGGGAAAAGGATGCAATAGACAGAGCCTTAAGGATTATAAAGGGGGAATGCGATGATAATTGAGAACTGCGTCATTCAAACATATTCATATTTTTGTGTACATATAAAATACATTACCATAAGAGAAAGTATAATTCATAAGGGAACATCTAAAACCTTTACCAAAGGTACTTTATAATGCAGTACATAGATATACAATTTATGATCTTATATAGAATTAGGCAAAGAGCTAAAAGGTTTAACATAAATATATCTTCGATAATTTTTTGGAAAATATAATTGGTGTAGCTTGTCAGAGATTAATGTACGAGTGCAAAGAGCTACAATTTATCATCATATTCGAAGTAGGAGTATGGAAAGCTTAGGGGATGAGAATGCTTATTTTTAATAATTTTGAGGATTTTTCTTTGTAACTATGGATTTATTATTGTAACTATACAATTCTTCCAAAAACTTAAGGCTCTGCGGTATTATTATGCGAACTCACTTTGCGGCCACAGATTTCTGTTTAAAGTTACTCTTAACAGACTTTATTTATATTCTTACATAAGCTTAAGGCTCTGCGATATTATTATCACAGTAAACATCCGAACTCACTTTGCGGCCACAGTTTTCTGTATAAAGTAACTCTTAATAGACTTTAACGTATGATTAATATAAATAAAAATGATTATTTGTTATATAAATATTCTTCATACGTATTATTGATAATAATCAGTGATGGTATATTTGACGATTTATCGTCATTTTGACGATTTTTGGCCCAAAAAAACCGAAATGACGATTTGACGATTTTTACCCCTTAAATGACGATTTTTACAAATTACAACTTTCCTTTCCAAGTTTGCGCTTGGTAACCCTAACTTAATCAGCACACAATGAATGTGATGCCAAAAAAAATTTTGAATTCATTACAATACATGGCAAATATACTTTTTGACACACTATATGCAAACAAAATGACCACAACATGAAATAGATGAAGTTAAAATGAACTGCATTAATTTTTACATCGAACTTTGTGATCCAGTTCTGAAACAATTTAAATTTGAAAATAAATTCTAATTATTAATCTTAATTAATCCGAATGTATTAATAAATGATCCAGAACAGTCTTTCTCTATTATTGTAAAAGAGTATCAACATTTTATTGAATACAATAAAATGCCAGTTAGATTTTAGAAATATATTTAATAGAAACAACGAAGAGGTGTTGAAATTTTGGAAAACAGTCTGTGAGCAAAGACGTGCGGACTCTAAACTACTTTTTCCAGTTGTAACAAAATTTATTAAAAAAATTCTGATACTACCACATTCGTCGGCATATTTAGAAAGAGCATTTACTCAAGTTAATTAAAAATAAATATAGAAAACGATTAGAAAGAGATTCAATGGAAGGTATTCTCTTCACAAAAGACTTCCTTAAATTAAATAAAGCTTATTGTTATGATTTAAAAGTAAAGCCAGACGTACTTAAAAAGTTTTATAGTGACATGTGTTTAATTAACAGTACATCTGCTTGAAATGTAAAATTATTTCT
Organism: Muscina levida; assembly: GCA_964034835.1. Lineage (NCBI taxonomy): Eukaryota > Metazoa > Arthropoda > Insecta > Diptera > Muscidae > Muscina > Muscina levida. Next base: position 148,502,814 of record OZ035882.1, read on the forward strand.
TAAATAATTTTTTAAGACTGAGAAAACTAGGAAGGTTGTAGCTTTCTAAAAGCACAATGTAATACAAATTGTGGTTATTGATTTTTCAGTTTTTGTTTGTTTTTTAAGTTATTTTATACAATAAATTATTTTACTTAAATTAATTTTTAACTTATTTTTAAGAAAACGTTTAAAAAAATTTATTTTATTGTTTTTTTGCGTTAGTTTGTTACATACGTTATATACGATAAAATTAGTAAATTTGTGTGTAAAGATTTTTTTACGATTTTAAAATCAAGTTTTGACGATTTTGACGATTTCAAAACCCAAAATTGACAATTTTTGCCCAATTTTGTATACCATCACTGATATTAATTATGATTATTGTGTATTATACAAATATTACGCATACGTCTTTGACATTACTATTAATCTATTCTAATTGGCTGTATTTCTGTGTGTTACTTATAGGCTCCTATACGCTTAATGCGATTGTAACGAAATTTTATCAGGTTATTCCTCAGATATCTAAAACGGTTTCTAGAGCAACTTCTTACTGTACAATTAGTGTAATTTCTATAAAAATGGGTTTCGTATCAGGTACTGATGGAATTAAAACAAAATTCTTTTATAAAATTATATATTGTTGCTTTTGTATCTGGGATAATTTCTTTAACAGTTGAATTACGGTACGATTATTGTTGTTTTTATAAATATCGAGGTAGAAGTGGCATTAAAACAAAAATTTACAACCCACTGATAAAAATTAAAAGAGAAGTGATAGCAGTCCAACAGCAGTATTTTATAAAATCAGAATAAGGTTTGGAAATAGTTGGATTTCAGTATTATTGCATCAAAAAGTACTCTTATTATATCAAAAAGTACTTCTTTTGTATCAAAAAAAAATTATTGTATTAGGTAAAACAAATAAAAGTACTTTTACTGTACCAAATTTTTTATTGTACTAAAAGTACTTTTAATGTACCAACATGAGTTTTTGTTCACCAAAAAGTACAATAAACAAGTAATTTTGTTGTACCAAAAAGTATTTTTATGTACCAACATGAGTTTTTGTTATCCAAAAAGTACTTTTATTTTAACAACAAGTAATTTTATTGTACCAAATAGTACGACGTTTGTTTACAAAAATACTTTCTTGAGAACAGAAGTACAAAAGTACTTTTACTGTACGAAATAGGTTTTTTTGTACCAAATAATCATATTATGGTCCAAAATAGTACTTTTATTGTACAAAAAATACCTTTACTGAACCAAAAGTACTTTTACTGTACCAAGGGAAACTTTTATCATTCCAAAAAGTACATTTATTGTACCAGACACTAGTTCAATAAAAGTATCTCTATTGAACCAAGAAGTACTTTCATTGTACCAAAAATTATTTACAGTGTATCAGAAAATTTAAGTATTATTGTACCTAAAAAGTAATTTTATAGTACCGAATAGTAATTCTACTGTACCAAAAATTACGTTCCAATAGGACCTTTTTTGTATCAAAAAGTAGATTTATTAGACCAGAAATTGGTACCTCTATTGTATCAAGAAGTACTTTTACTGTACCAACAAACATATACATTGTACCAGAAAGTACTTTTATTGTACCAAAAGGTACTTGTGTTATTATACCCAAAAAGTACTTTTATTGTTCAAAAAATACGTTTATTTATACATTTATTATACCAAAAAGTAAATTTCTGGTGGTACAATACTAAGAAGTACTTTCATTGTTCTAAAAATTTATTTACGTTGAAACAAATAGTACATTTTTTTACCAAATAGTACTTATGTTATACTGTTATTACACCAAAAATAAAAATATTTTTTTTTTGTATTAAAGAATACATTTGTTGTACTCACAAGTAATATTATTGTACTTAAGTTTAGTTCTTCCTGTTTTTAAAAAGTACTTTAATTGTACCAAAAATAGCTTTTTTTCTTCAATAAGTTCTTTTTTTTGTACCAAAAATATTTTTTTTCCAGAAATAATTTTTTTGTACCAAAACGTACTTCTATTGTACTAAATACTTATTATATTCTGCTAAAAAGTGCATTTATTGCACAAAAAAGAAAAGTACTTTTTTTTGCTAAAGAATACTTTTAATGCACCAAAAGTACTTCTATTGTACAAAATAGTTATTATAATGTACTTAAAAGTACTAAAAAGTACATTTATTGCACCAAAAATAAAAGTACTTTTTTTGCCAAAGAGTACTTCTATTGCACCAAAACTTATTTCCATGTACCAAATAGTTATTATAATGTACTAAAAGTACTTTTGTTGCACCAAAAGGTTTTTTTCAGGTGCCAAAAATATTATAAAAAAATGTTGTATCAAATGTTCTTCTTCTGTTTAGGCAAGAACTTTAATTGTACCAAAAAATAACTTTTTTTTATCAAAAAGTACTTTTATTGCACCAAAAATATTTTTTCCCAGGAAGTACTTTAACTATACCAAATCGTATTTCTATTGTGCAAATTAGTAATTATATTGTAATAAAAAGTACTTTTATTGTTCCAAAAAGTGTGTTTAGTGTACCAAATATATTTCTCACAAAAAAAAATTGTACCAATAGATTTACTTCTGTTCAAAAAAGTACTTAAATTGTTCTTTTACTTTCAAATTTTTTTTTAATAAAAGGTACTTTTATTGCACCAAAAATATTTTTCTCCAGAAAGTACTTTTATTGTACTTAAAAGTCTATTGTATTAAAAAGTACATTTATGGCACAAAAAATACTTTTTTATACAAAAAAGTACTTTGTTGTACCAAAAAGTACTTTTATTGAACCAGTGTACTTTTATTTTTTTAAAACGTACTTTTATTATACCAAAAAGTACTTTTATGTCTCAAAAAGTACAAAAATAACAAAAATTATTTATATTGTACCAGAAATCACTTCTCTGTACTAAATATTACTTACGTTATGCAGTTATTGTACCAAACAGAACTTTAATTGTACAAAAAAGTACTCTTATTGTGCCAAAAATAAGTTTTTTTTACAAAAAGGTACTTTTATTGCATCATCAAGCACTTTTATTGTACCAAAAGTACTTTTATTGTGCCAAAAATAAGTTTTTTTTACAAAAAGGTACTTTTATTGCATCATCAAGTACTTGTATCACATATTATACCGAAAAGTACTATTACTGTACCTTGCATTGTTTTATTGTGTCAACAAGTACTTTAAATTTACCCAAAAGTACTAATGTTGCACCAAAATGTACTTTTATAGTACAAATAAGTACTTATATAGTATAATCACTAGGGTGGTCGTAAGTTCGCTGAAATAAAAATGCAAAATTTTAGAATTGAAATTCCTTTATTTTGATTATATATTATTTCTCTGCATAATCACCAGTTTCGTAGTTATAAATAAATTTATGAAAAAAAATGTAAAAAATTTAATTTGTTTTATAGCTGCGAAACTGTTGGTTATGCAGAGAAATTAATTTTAGTTCTTAAATTTCGGATTTAAATTTGTATCATTCGTTATGTCAAGTTACATAATAATTTAATATCGATTTAAAGTTAATAAATATCGTATAGGGGAATTTGTCACGTTTTAGGCTCTTTTGTTTGAACCACTAGTCCAATTTAGCTTAAACAAATTTAAAAAATTAAGAACTACAATTCCTTTAATATGCTCTTAAAACGTTTCCCTACATAAGCAACAGTTTCACTTTTCCATTCATCAAATGATTTTAAACTGGTTTTATTCTGTAGCAGTTACAATAAAACTGTTGTACTCAGTGGCGTATGATTTACGTGGAATATTACGTATGATAATCATACGACACCTTATAACAATATAACAAAAGAGCCTTAACCGTGACAAATTCCGCTATACGATACTTACAAAATCATGTATTGGACTGTGTGATTTCTATTATTTACGCAAATTCAAGTGTCTTCCGTAGCTTTAAGCCAAATTTTTAACTACAATTGTATAGATAATACAAGGGACCATATAAAGCTGAATAACTCTCTGTTTTTTTTACTTTTTTTCTGTCCTCCATTTAAAACCTTTCAAACACCAACTTATGCATGTTTTTACTCCCTTAAACATTTTTTAGTCCTTACGCCGCTGATCCTTATTGTACATGTAAATGCAAAATACGTGTGCTGGCAAATACAACATGTCGCTGTCGATGTCGTTGTTTTGCTATCGTTGATAAATACTGGTGAGTTCTTGCACACGCATACCAACACTTACGTTCACCAACGTATGTATTTATCCAAGCGTGGCCATATTCATGCCGGGGTTAATGGCTTTCTTTTGTTTCTCTTGTGTTCACTCTCTTAAACGGCCTATGAGTACAGCAGCAGTCACAGTGGTCTCATGAAGGTGGCTGAAAAACTGGTGAAAATGCCAAATGGCAACGGGGAAAAAGAACGCAAACACATACACCCATACACATAAGTTTTGCACAAGCAGCCTTTTGTCGGCTATAATAATTTTGTTCAGTACTCAGCCAGCCAGGCAGGCAAATGTCTTTAGGCTTTTAGTTTATGTTCGTTATACTTGACATAAAAGCCCAGTAACAACAACAACAACAGCAAAAAGTCCATGTTTTTTGCAACAAAATTAAGTTAGTTAGGCAGCAGGAGTCTAAGTCGCAGCAGCCATCTACGGAGGCTTGGTTTGCGAGAAAGGTGTAGTATGGGGAACATTTTCAATTTCATCTACGGAAATGAGCAAAGTTATTCCTTGTTGTTGCTTGGCTTAAGCCTTAAATTAGTGTGACAAAGAACACTTAGCCTAAGAAGAGGTGTTCAACAGTGCAATGCACAGAGTTTAGAGCGCGCGCTCCGGAAAGTATTAATGGAGTTATTCATGAGTTGAAATATTTAAAGCAAAGTTTTTGTAAATGGAAAATGCAAGAGTAAAAGATTTGTCAGTAGGTGTTAAACAAATAAATCTGTAGTGTGAAAGTTTTGTATTAAAGTTGAGATAATACTAATTGAGAAGTTCCCAACAAGTTATGAGCATATTGATGGTGTAAGGAGTTTTTAAATTGATTGGCATAACAAATGAAATAAATGTAACATGTTTGTAAATAATAATGCAAAAGTGTTTTATCAGAAACACAATTAGTGGACTTGAGACCTTTTTGGAGCACACCGATGATATCTGTATTCCCCAACTGTGTATCAAATGTTATGTCGCTAGGGCCCTACGCCTACTTATCGTCTGCATTTTCATATCTGTAGTTCAAAATGTTATCTATGCACCAATTTTTATCTTTTTTGGGCTATAATAGTAAAAAAATTTATTGGTACGTATGATTAATATTAATTTAGCAATATAATAAATAATATCACTCATACGTATCACAATGCATAGTTTCAAGAAATTTGATAAACTCTTAATAGTAAACGTTTTTCAAATAAAAGCAAAAAAGATATTAGCCATTAAATTATAGCTGTTAAACAAAGTTTTTGTTAAAATTTTCCGGAATTTTTTTTAATCGTCTACATTTTTATAATTGTATTTCAACATATTAACTGTGTAGTTAGTAGGTAGTTTAAAGTTAGTAGGAATCGCATAAGAGAATTTGTCACGTTTGAACCCCATCATATAGTATTTATGTTATGTCAAACAAAAGAGCCTCAAACGTGACAAATTCCCCTGTACGATACTTACTAACTTCATATCGATATTAAATTATTATGGCACGTAACTTGACAAAACGAATGATGCAGAACTTCTTCTTTATGGGGTTACTTTCAGGTGCAATTCTCAGAATTGAGTCCAAAAAATCATGTGTTTACTGTGTATTTTAAAAGATAATATCACTCATACGCATCCTAATGTACTGTTGCTGTAAAGGTGAAAACTCACGATTAAAGCGTTTGATTAAAATTAATCCAGCTCTCTTATATAACTTTAAAATCTGTATACGAATTAAATTCACGAAGCAAAAAATTGCACACCATAAAATGTTTAATTAAATATGTTATATTATAGTGTTCAAAAATAAGCAAAATAACATCAAAATGGCGTTTCGTATTAATAAAATTATCATCTAAACGTATAATTAATATTAATTCAGCCTGTAACAAAAATTACTCATACGTTTGATAATGTACAGTTGCTGGAAAGTTGTGGTATATCTCTGTTCTGAATCAGGATATATCCTATATAGGGAAGTGATCTGTTCCCATGGGGCCACTGCGTGATGCAAAGGACATTCGTTCCTTTATGTCCATAGTGGCCCATATAGGCCTCGAATGAGGCAATACTAAATATCATTTATACTGCATATACTTTGTGATAAATCTCTTATCTGAAATAGATCGGGATGTATTTTAATGTTAAAAAATATGCAAAATAACATCAATATGGTGTTTTGTATTAATACAATTATTATAAATACATATAATTAATATTAATTCAGGCTTTAACACAAATAACTCATACGTTTGATAATGTATAGTTGCCGGAAAGTTGTGGTATATCTTTGTTCTGAAACATATTCGGAATATATCTTAAATATGGAAGTAATCTGCTCCCATTGGGACATGTCTTGTTGCAAAGGATATTCATTCCTCTATGCTCGTAGTGGCCAATCTAGGCGTCCTAATATGCCAATACTAAATATCATATATACCGCATATACTTTGTGATATATCTCTGTTGTAATATAAAATCGGGATATTTTCTATATAGAGAAGTGATCCGCTCCCAGGGGCTATGATGTGATGCATAGGACATTCGTCCCTATATGCCCAAAGTGGCCTATCTAGGTCCCCGATTGTGCCAGTACTAAATATCATTTATATTGCATATACTTTGTGATATATTTCTGTGTCGATACACAATAGGGATAAATCCTATATATGAGAGTGATCTGCTCCCATTAGGCTATGACGTCATGCAAAAAAACATTCATACCTCTATGCCCGAAGTGGACAATCTAAACCCTCGAAAGTGTTTATACTAAATATGTGATATGTTCCCTTCGCCAATTTTATAACCCTAACATCTTTCTTTCTTAATTTTCTCCACATTCTCTATGCACCACAAACATTTTGTGGAACGGTGTAATGTAAATTTTTCGGCATATCTCTAGTAAATATTAATGTATCTTAAAATTCCAATGCCGTTTTTTGTACTCTATAAAAACATATCGTACAACAACTTTTGCCAGCTATGATATATTACTAATTTAAATTGCAAATTTTATGTGGATTTGAGTTGCTTTAACAACCACCCACAAACACACACACACACACTCACACAAGCAGTCGCACATACCAACCAACATCACGACCCCAGGCAACAGTAGCAGCAGCAATTTTGTTTCACTTTGTTGTTGTCTGGTTGTCATCGTCTATGCTTGAGTGCGAACCAAATGGGTTTGATATTGAAATGGTAACGGTTTGATACAATTCATTGTCGTACACTTTCCATTTCCGTTTCCACAACGCAGCCAAAGGAGTGTTGAAATGTTTTAGCAGTAAACTGCCAGTAAATTGTCAGAACAACATTTCACAAAAGTGTCAGAATTGTTTCTTTGTAGCAGCGCGCGATTATCAGATCCCACAAGGCTCAAAAGCAAATCGTTTTGGCAAAGCAACAAACGTTTAAGCAAAACACACACAAAAAGACATAGAGACAGAGCGAGAGAGATAAACACTCAGATGAGTACAAAATGACCATGAGATAAGAGTTAAGTGTTTGTTTTTGATTAAATCTGACAATATGCAGCAATATGCAAAGGGGAATTCAAAAAAACAGCTTAGTTGCACGTAAAGGTTCTATAAACATCTCTAGAGTTTTTAAATTCCCCAGGAGATATTAAGATGTTTTCATCAGCTTGTGTGGTATTCATTTGTGTACTGAAGGCCTTGCACCCCAGACCTTAAAACATTAAAAGCTTTTTATACCGTTGGTACAAGGCTATCTATGGTATAATAAACAGTAGGAGCAGATTCTGCTCTTTTAAACAATAGACTTGGCATTAATCAAAGATGTGACCAAGAAAACCTTCAAGACATTAGCCCTCAGAGAGCGTGTGGGAGGGAGAGAGAAACGCTATCATTGCGGTGCAACCTTGTGTTTGGCAGTGTGGGACAGTATAGCTTATGAAGGCTATTACATACGAGGGGATGGTCAAGGATAATAATTTATTGTATTTCATTGCTTTAAATAGAATTAGGTCTAAAATAAACTATAAATAATAACAGCATCAACTTCTTTAACAAAAAAAAAGCAATATCCAACAAAAAACAGAAGACCTTTGTGTCAAAATAAGATAACTTGCAACAGCAGAAATAAACTCAATTTATTGTCACACAAAATAAAAGGACGGAAACGGATGTTTATTTGTTATTTATGCCGGCACAGGAAACGATAATTCTTATGGCCTTTGAAACCATTGAAATCAAATAAATGAATGAGTTTCATGCAGAAAAAGTAAAAATACAATAACCTAAATTTAAAAATACTACAACTAAAAAGGTAATGATATTAAAAAACAATAAATCAAAATTTTAAAGAAATTGTAAAGATTTTAGTTAAGTTGATTGAAATTCTAAAATTAATGGATTTAAATACTTATACAAATGAACTCACAAAATAAAACATTTTACCCTATAACATTATACTAATTTAGTAATTAGTTGAGAACATCAACGTAGTAAAGCAATTGACATTGATACGTATGACTAATATTAATTCAGTCGTTTCAAATTAATATCACTCATACTAACAAGTTCGTACAGGAAGTCTATAAAACTGCTGCATATAGAGCAATATGCCTATATATCTTCATGAGGTTCCCAAACTGAACGATTGTCCTTTAATAAAAACAACCGTTCCGGATGAGTAGTTGTAAATTACTGATTTTATTTATGAAAAATATGAACTTACTTGCTAACATTGAAAATAAATCTTAACTAACCTAACCTAACGATAGACAGAGAAAGAAATAAAGAAATAGTCTATATATCATAATAAGCGGCCACACAAGCGCAGTATGAATGCACACACGAGGCCGCACAATCGCCTTATCAGCATGGAAAATTCCACAACATAAACACCCTGACTCTGTGTGTATGGTTTCCCTTATCTCCTGATGCATGCAGACGACGATTCATTTATTTGTGTCAATAAGGGAAAACCACACATTACAAAAATATAAAACACATGTTGAAATTTGAACACAAACTATAAATCGGTTTCCTGTAAAATTTTGTTTAAAATTTATACAAATACTCTATAATTTCATATGAAATACTGTATACAAATGAAACTCACAAAATAAAACATTTTACCCCATAAAACTTTATTAATTCAATAATTAGCATAGAACAACAACGTAATACAACAATTGACATTGATACGTATGATTAATATTAATATTAATACTCATACTATCGTAAAGTTGAAGTTATGTTGTGTTATTTCCCGATAATGTGATAAATGATTGATTTTATTTTTTATAAAGAAATGCCAGATTTCTGTAAAGAAAATTGTATATTGCAAAAAATCGATTGGCTTTGATAAGTATTAATAATATTAAAAAATTAATTTTAGAGAATTTAGTAAAGTTGATTGAAATTCGAAAATAAATGGGTCTTTACAGAAAATATAAAAATATTTAATTATGTTTAATTATCTTAAATTTTTTTATTCAAAAATTCGGAATTAGTAAATTTTTTGTGATACGTATGATTAATATTAATTCAACCGATTAATATAAACTCAACCGTTAAAGTAATAATATTGCTCATACGTATTCTAATTGTATTAATTTATTCATGCCTTTATGTGTTTTTGTTGCTGTTTATAGCCGTTTGGATAGTTCCAGTTACTTGTAATTATGCAACTTTCATTGATACGTATGATTAATATTAATTTGGTCATTAAAAATTAATATTACTTATACGCATACTAATGGACAGTTTCGAGGAAAACTCATTTTAATTAAAAATGCAGCATTTCATAAAGTTTTTATGGTACGTATGATTAATATTAATAACGCCGTTAAAAGTTAATATTATTCATACGTATACTAATGTATAATTGTTGGAAAGGTGCTATTCTCTACAGAAAATATAAAAATATTTAATGATGTTTAATTTTCTTCAATTTTTTTTTTATTAAAAAAATTTGGAAATTGCAAATTTTTGGTGATACGTACGATTAATATTAATTAACCCGATTAATATAAATTTAACCGTTACAATAATAATATTGCCCATACGTATCCTAATTGTATTACTTTATTCATGCCTTAATGTGTTTTTGTCGCTATTTATAGCCGTTTGTATAGTTCCAGTAACTCGCAATAATACAACTTTTATTGATACGATTAATTTTAATTCGGCCATTAGCAATTAATATTACTCATACGCGTACTAATAGACAATTTTGTTGGAATGGAGAAAAACTCATTTAAATCTAAAAATTCTGCATTTTATAAAGTTTCTATGATTGAAACGTATGATTAATATTGATAAGACTGTTAATAATATTCATACGTAAATTAATTATAGTTGTTGTAATGGTAAAACCTAACGGTAGTAAACGATTTTTCAAATAAAAGCAAATATTCATTGTTTTATTTTTTTGCAATTTATATTACAGTTTCTTAATTCACACCTCAATATGTTTTTGTTCCTGTTTATTACGGTTTGATAATAATAATAATTACTCGTCATAATATAGCTTTCATTGATACGTATGATTAATATTAATAAGACTATTCAAAGTTAATATTATTCATACGTACACTAATATATAGTTGTTGAAAAGGTAAAAACCTAACGCTATTAAACGATTTTCAAATAAAAGAAAAAAATTTAATATTTAGATATTTTTTGCAATTTTTGTTTTTGTTTCAGTTTATAAACGTTTGGGGGTCACAGACAACTTTCATTGATACGTATGATTAATATTAATTCGACCATTACAAAAATAATATTACTCATTCGCATACTAATGCACTGTTGTTAATATTGTGAAATAATCACAATAGTCGCCGCTTTTCAAATACAAGCAAACAAATTTAAAAAGTTTCATATTTTTGCACTGAATATTTTTTGTAATCAAACCTCAATGCGGGTTTGTTCCTATTTACAACCCTCTGAAAAGTCCCAGTTACTCGTAATAATACAACTTTGATTGATTCGTAAGATTAATATTAATTCGTCTGATAAAATATAATATAACTCATACGTATACTAATTTAAAGTTGTTGGTATTATAAAAACCTCCGATATTCCAATTAAAATTTTTCATATTTTTGCAATTTATATCATATTTTTTATAATTCATATCTCAATATGTTTTTGTTCTTCCTGCCATTAAGGAATCCCCAGCTCCCTAAGCTCACCTCCATGCTAAGTGTCTTCATTACGGCAACACTGTCTTTGATAGAACGTCCCCATTTATGATGTTTTAGAAAAATATCCAATAAACCTTAATTTAATCTGTTGCTCCCTTAAGGATGCAATGTTTGCCATTCATAAAAATCAAGTTTAATAGGTAAACATCTCACAGATATTAATAAAACCCCAAAACCCCCTAAAATTTTACTCAATGCTTTAATAAATATTTAATATGATTTTCTTTTTGGATTTTTTTTTTAACATTGGCAAATAAATTTTCTAAATTTAGAACAGTTGAAATGTTTGTAAACAAACGCCAATCAGTATCTGTGAAAAAAGGTTTCCTGGAAAATCACGGCAGTAAAGTAAAAGACCGATTAAAGCAACCATATCTAAACAAATTTGGTAAAGAGAAGCAATGACTGGTGCTAATACTAAGAGAAAAAGATTTTTATAAATATTTTGTATTTTTATAATGAATTTTAACTCATTTTTTATAACGAAATGACAAAATGAGGTACCTTAAGCATTTGAATAAATAGAACCACAAACTTATTACCCATTAAACCCTAACTAACAGATCATTATGTTTTAAGGCAAAAAAAGAGACTCAACCTAATAAATGACCTAACAACTCACGATTGCAGTGATTTCCCCTTATTACAATCATACTATTTGCAATTTTCATTTATACGTATGATTAATATAAATTTATCCGTTAAAAATAATATTACTCATACGCTTTCTAATATACAATTACCTGAAAGATGGAAAACTCACGAAAATAAACTAATTTCAAATAAAGGCAAAACAAATTATTAAAAAATATATAAATTATATATCTACACCGTAATGACAAAAGGTTATAAATCGATTTTTTGGTATTGTCCACTAGGACTTTAAGAACAAGTGGGCAAAGGATGATATGTTTGTATGTTTTTTATAAGGTTTGGAAACTTTTAATAGGATTCCTGTAAAATTAGGATAATTGGAGAATTTTTACCATAGATATAATTTATTTTACCAATTGTCTAGTGTTTGTCATAATACAATTGGCATTAATACGTATGATCAATTATTACTTAGCGTTTAAAATTAATTGAAATACTCTATAATTTGAAATGGAATGCAGTATACAAATGAAATTCACAAAATAAAACATTTTACTCTATAAAATTAAACTAATTAGCAGAGAACCACAACGTAGTACAACAATTGACATTGATACGTATGATTAATATTAATTCAGTCGTTTCAAATGAATATCACTCATACTAACAAGTTGGCGAAGGAAGTCTATTAAATTGCTGTATATATAGCTTATATGCCTATATATCTTCATGTGGTTTCAAAACTATAAATCAGTTTCTTGTAAAATTTTATAAAATTAATACGTATGATCAATAATAACTTAGTGTTTAAAATTATACAAATACTCTATAATTTGAGATGAAATACTGTATACAAATGAAACTCAAAAAATAAACCTTTTTACCCCATAAAATTATACTAATTCAGTAAGTTCAGAGAACAATTACGTAACAAAACAATTGACATTGATATGTATGATTAATATTAACTCAGTCGTTTTAAATTAATATTACTCATACTAATGTAAAGTTGAAGTTATGTTTTATTATTTCTTGATAATGTTATAAATAATTGATATTATTTTTTATATTATTTGTTATATAAAGAAAAGCCAGATTGATGTAAAGAAAAATTTATATTGTAAAAATACTATTGGCTTTATATATATATATGTGTTCCTCTAACTCCCATTGGGGCATAGGGCGTCAAACTATCAAACTATTGGCTTTGATAAGCATTAATAATATGTATTATTTCGACATAATTGATATTACTCATACGAACTCTAATGTAGAAAATGTTGGGGTATATTATTTTGTATTTATTTTCTAATTGTTACATGAGATTGATTTGATGATTGATAGTGGATAGATAATTAGCAGAGAATAACAATGCAGTAAAACAATTGACATTGATACGTATGACTAATAATGATTCAGTCATTTCAAATTAATATTAATCATACTATCGTAAGGTTGAAGTTATGTTTTACTATTTCTCGATAATATGATAAATGATTGATTTTATTATTTTTATAAAGAAAAGCCTGATTGATGTAATGAAAAAAATTTATATTGAAAAAATACTATTGGCTTTGATAAGTATTAATAATATGTATTATTTCGAAAAAATTCAATTTATTCATACGTATCCTAATGTAGAGAATGTTGAGGTATACTCGAATTATTTCACATTTATTTTCTAATTGTTACATGGAATTGATTTGATGATTGATAGTGCATAAAATATTCACGAACACGAAATCTACATTGAATACCAGAAAAACTACAGATATGAAATGGGTAGACAATAACTCTTGTTACTATTAGTTAGTACGGTATACCTAACTATTTGCTTTTCTTTGAGCTACGATCACATCGCTGTATACTTTCGGTCCTACGACAAGTCAAGCAATAGTTTAGCTATGATAAAGCTTATCTGTATTGGGTTAAATAAATATATAAATAGTAGATAGTTTTTGTTTTATTTATATGTCCTAACTGAATGCAAGATGATCTTCCATATCACATTGATGGGCATGTTACAGTAACTACCTATACTACAAACTATGTTAGTAAAATTTACGTATGAGTGATACTAATAAATCGTAATTAAATCAATATTAATCATACGTTATCTTAAAACTTTGTGGCGTAAATTAAAAAAAACACACAATAGATTAAACATTTGTTACGAGAGCCTCTATTATATCGCATTCGTAATATATGTACAAGTGAGAATGTTCATGTATATTATTAATGTATATTATATGCCAAATGCTCTTCCATATCGCATTGGTGACCATTTTATATCAAATTCATATATGCAATCTGTGAATATATGTTAGATTAAGTGCAACCGTGTTAAATAAATGTACGTATGAGTAATACTTATAAATTTTAATTAATTTAATATTAATCATACGTTCTCTTCAAACTTTGTGTCATGATTGGAAAAAAAGACAAATCAAATGATCAAACAGTGATTGCAAGGAGCTCTGCTATATCGCACTCATAAGGTTAAATTAAAAATTTGCTTTATATAAACTCCTTTAATGCAAGATGCTCTATCATATCCCATTGATCAACATTAAATTAACTTCCTACATTGAAATGTTTGTTAGATAACTGTACGTATGAGTGATACTAATCAATTGTTATGAAATTAAAATTAATCATACGTTAATGTAAAACTTTTTGGCATGAATTTAAAAATCATACAGAAGATCCTATAATGAATGTAAGGAGCTGTCTTATAACATATCGTATTCGTATTATATGAATATGAAAATTAAGCGAAAACTTTTTATTACCATACTCTAATGGGATAATGTTAGTTAACTGTGAATATATGCTAGACTGTGTTAAATAAATGTACGTATGTGTAATATTTATAAATCGTAATTAAATTAATATTAATCATTCGTTGTCTTCAAACTTTGTGTCATGATTGGTAAAAAGACAGTATAGATGATTAAACAGTTATTGCAAGGAGCTATCTACGTATGAGCAATACAAATAAATCAATATAAGTCATACGTTATCTTTAAACTTTGTGGCATGAATTAAAAAAAAAAACATACAGAAGATCGAAAAATTGTTGCGGGGAGCTCTCCTATATCGCATTTGTAATATGTAAATGAAAATTGTCATTCTTTATTGAGATTACGATTCGCGCAGAAGTGATACTATTAAATATACTTATAGATTTCATAAATATTACTCATACGTTTTTTTTTAATCTTTCTGCTATACCTTGAATAATTTTGATTACTGAAGATGGCATAATGACTGTCAGGAGGTCTTCCATAACGCGCTCATGGGTTATAAAGAACATTTTGTTCATGTATTAAGATAATTACGTAATTAAGTACATTAGGTAAATGTACGTATGCGTGATACTAAAAAATATTGATAAAATAAATATTAATCATACGTTTTTTTTTCCAAACTGAATGTAGCTTTAGCCCAAATGATGTGGGTAAAAATATAGAGGCGATCAGAAATGCCTTTCTAAAATTATGTTACAGAATTGATGGGCAAATGTTGCCTAGGAATTCAGTGATGCCCAAAAACAATATACACGATATTTTCATATAAGTGATCATAGAAATTTTAGTATGTGAAAAAAAGTAAAATTTTTTATAAACACTGTAATGCCATATAAGCGATTGATATTCATTGTATAACCCTTAAAAAAGTAATGTGTACGTATGAATATTACACAGTACAACACATGATTTTGGGACTCAATTCTGAGAACTGCACGTGAAAGTAGCCTCAAATAGAAGAAGTTCTGCGTCATTCGTTTTGTCAAGTTACATGCCATAATAGTTTAATATCGATTTGAAGTTAGTAAGTATCGTATAGGGGAATTTGTCACGTTTAAAGCTCTTTTGTTATATTGTTTTATAGTGGCGTATGATTATCATAAATAATATTCCATGTAAATCATACGCCACGGAGTACAACAGTTTTATTGTAACTGCTTCAAAATGAACCCAGTTCAAAATCATTTGATGAATGGAAAAGTGAAACTGTTGCTTATGTAGGGAAACGTTATATAAACAGATTAAGGAAATTGTAATTCTTAATGTTTTTAAATTTGTTTCAGCTAAATCGGACTAGTGGTTCTCGAGTTATGTCAAATTATGACAAATTCCCATATAAGATACTTATTAACTTCAAATCAAAATTCAATTACTATGGCATGTAACATGACAAAACAAATTATGCAGAACTTCTTCTTTTTAGGGCTACTTTGACGTGTAGTTCTCAGAACTGAGTACCAAATCAATTAGCTGAAAAATGTTGTACTGTGTTGTTAATTAACAAATCAATCAGACGTCTCAACATTGAAAGTATGTAACGCAAGGCAATTGCGCTTATGCCCTATTGCTCAAATCGACTTCCCACTGTATTTGTATGGGAAAATATGTAAATTACCCCCCAGCTTCTAGGTAAATACACATTCCCTCAGGAGACTAATGAACAATTTCCCAGAACTAGGCAAGACTGGGGTAGCATAAATAATATTGTCTCAAAAGAAAATTAAAAGAAATCCTTTTACCCTCGCCTGCACGATACAACAAGAGTCTTAATAAAAAGTAAACATTTATTTGTTTATACTTTTGAGCCACAATTAGTAACTGAAAAAAGGAAGAGAAGAAAAGAATAAAAAGTCAGAGGGAGGGGTGAGAAAAAACCAACCTCTAAGAGAATGCGTTACATTGACCAATACAAATTCAAATTGATGGGAACAAAATTGAATAGTCTTGAACCAACAATACAAGAATAATAACAACAATTTTAATAAAAAACAATTGAATAGTCTTTAACAATCAATACAAAAACAACAGCAACAACAATAGCTGCAGACAAAGGCATTACATTTCAATTATTATTGTTTGTAGTTCGTTTGCCCCGTCTCTCTCTCTCTCTCTCTCTGTATTCCTTGAGTTCACCATCCATTACAGCAACAGCCTGTGGCGTTAAACACTATGAGAGCATAAAACCCGGAGATGGGTAATTAAATTATAATTAATTACTAATTAACACTATAATTTCTAATTGTAAAAAGTATACGGGGTCTGTATAAAATAAACAAGAAATATGAAGTCAATTAAAATGAGTGCAAAAAAAACACACGCAACACGCTAAGAGAACATCAAGAAAACAAAAACTATAGTACAATAATCATAATCCATGTCCATTGAAGTAAAATACAACAGTAAAACAGCTACAAAACGATGATGACAATAAACATTAAGACGCCGCCAGTGTTAACGACGCCAACACCAATAACGACATCAGCGACCGCTGTAGTGCGACAATGAAAGCGTCAGCAACAGCAAAACAGCATCTGCAACATGGCCTCATTGACAAGGCTAATGGCGTCTTTAGTAAATCCTACGAATTATGACATATACCAAAGAAGTATAGTGGATTATATGTGTGTGAATGACTGTGAAGTGAATGGAAGTGGGAGTATCACATACAATTAATATATGTGACAAAGTGTGAGTAAGTGCAAATGTAAATCCTTGTTGTAGATAATTAGTGACCCATTACTCATACTCAGACAGTTTATTAAGTGGACACTCGCTGCCATAGGCTGTCGTGTGAATGTACTACTGATATAGGCTCTCATGTGAATGTGCGTATGTGTGAAAGATGAAATAAACGTAGACGTTATGACAATTAACGTTAATTGGCATAAGGTAAACTTATGAATGTTAGTAAAAGTTACTTGAATATACTGTCGGTAAAGTCCACCTTTTGTGTCTTTGAGTTATTGATGATGTGAAGTGAATGACAACTTGCGTTTTGATACAATAACTACAAAACTACGTTAAATAGACCTTTTTTTATGATATGAATAGTTCAATAGTTGAAGAATCGTTTAGTTTAGATATATCTTAATAAGTCTATGGATACAAAAATTCAACTTAGAGTAAAACCGTTTAAGTGAGTTTAAAGATGTACTTCATGTTAACTCATTGAATGCAAGTTGCTCTACCATATCCCTTTGATGGACATTATATTAACTTCGATTAATTGAAATATATGTTAGATAAATGTACGTATGAGTGAAATAAATCTTTATTACATTTAAATTAATCATACGTTAATGTCAAACTTTGTGGCATGAATTAAAAAAACCATACATAAGATCGAATAATAAATGTGAGAAGCTGTCTTATATCGTATTCATAATATAGGATGGGCAATTTAAAAGTTTAAATTTGAATCGGCTGTAAAAAAATACTGCGAATCTCTTCAATGCCAACTTCGATCGTCATGTTTCAGCGCTTCAATTGTCTCTGGATGTTTTGCATAGGATTCATCCTTAATGGCTCCCCACAGAAAATAATCCAAAGGGCTCAAATCACAGTCAAAGAAATAGGTAGCTCAAATTGAAAATTTTAATGGCCCCCCCTTTATGATTATGAAAATTAAACGGAAACTTTATAAATATTACCATACTCGATTTGGGGTATGTTAGTTAACTGTGAATATATGTTAGATTAAGTGCAACTGTGTTAAATAAATGTACGTATGAGTATGAGTACTAATAAATTATAACTAAATTAATATTAATCATACGTTCTCTTTCATCTTTCTGTCATAATTGGAAAAAAGACAATACAGATGATAAAACAGTTACTGCAAGGAGCTCTCTTACATCGCGTTCATAATATGTTGTTGAAAATTAAGCTAAATTTTTGTAAAAACCAACCTTTCTTTATTGAGATCTTTTGTCGCATTCATAATATCTCATATAACTCAAAAAACTAGTGATGGAGTTCGGTTTCTCGTGTCCGAATTAGGGTAAAAAAAGGTAAAAAAAAAATTTATATAAAAACTAATGATGAAGTTCGCTATCTAAACCGTCGAGTCCAGACATGTACATTGGAGTGGGTCTCACACCAAAAAAAAAACAAAAATATTTAAGAGGTTTTATTTTCTTAGATTTTTTTTTTATTTAAAAAATTCGGATTTTTTATTTTTGTGATACGTATGATTAATATTAATTCAACCGTATGATTAATATAAACTCAACAGTTAAAATAATAATATTGCTCATACGTGTCCTAATTGTATTACTTTATTCATGCCTCAATGTGTTTATGTTGCTGTATATATCCGTTTGGATAGTACCAGTCACTCGCAATAATACAACTTTTATTGATACGTACGATTAATATTAATTCAACTGTATGATTAATATAAACTCCACCGTAACCATTTTAATATTTATTGCTCATGCGTAGCCTAATTTTATTACTTTATTCATGCCTCAATGTGTTTATGTTGCTGTCTATATCCGTTTGGATAGTTCCAGTTACCTGTAATAATACAACTTTCATTGATACGTATCATTAATATTAATTCGACTAATAAAATATAATATAACTCATACGTATACTAATTTAATTTTGCTAATGAAAGCAACCAAATTCAAAATATAAGCCTTTTTGCAATTTATGTATATATTATTTATTAATCACAGCAGATTAAGATTTTGATAAACGCCATACAAATTTACTCACTCTTATGTACATAATTTAACCTTTAAAAAAAAAGAATATCCAAGTGCTGTAGGCCTTCTTTAACCTTTCTGCTATGACTTCGTAAGGAAATGCAGAAGATGAGGAATTCTACAATATCGCGTTCATCAAATGTCTAGAATATTTTTTCATATATTGAGACTACTTTTGATTACTGTACGTATGAGTAATACCAATATATATTGATACAATAAATATTAATCATACGTTATCTCCAACCTATAATTAATAAATTACACAAAGAAACATTTTATTATTCATTACACAGTACAAAATTTTTCAGTTCATTGATTTGGGACTTAATTCTGTACGTGAAAGTAGCCCCAAAAAGAAGAAGTTCTGCATCATTTGTTTTGTCAAGATACATGCCATAATAATTTAATATCGATTTGAAGTATGTAAGTATCGTAAAGGGGAATTTGTCACGTTTTA
Source organism: Muscina levida (assembly GCA_964034835.1). Taxonomy (NCBI): domain Eukaryota; kingdom Metazoa; phylum Arthropoda; class Insecta; order Diptera; family Muscidae; genus Muscina; species Muscina levida. The sequence continues at coordinate 148,522,742 of OZ035882.1, forward strand.
GGCCTTTTTGTTTGACATAACTCGAGAGCCACTAGTCTGATTTAGCTGAAACAAATTTAAAAAAATTTATAATTACAATTTCTTACTAAAATTCTTACTAACTTCAAATCGATATTTAATTATTATGGCATGTAACGTGACAAACCGAATAATGCAGAGCTTCTTCTTTTTGGGGTTACTTTCACGTGCAGCTCTCAGAGTTGAGTCCCAAATCAATGAACTGAACAATGTTGTACTGCGCCAAATTACTTATAAACTCTTTCATAATTACATAATTTTTTTATTATTTAAAAATTTTCCATTAAAGAATATGAAAAATCAGTATAGGTCTTCATAATATTTCATATATTTTGGAATCCAATTTTTCTATAATTTTTCACTAATATTCTCTACTTTTTATTTTGTGGAGTTAGGCTTTATAGCTTCTGACCCATACAAATGTTCGATCTTTTGTATTGGTTTTTTCAATTCACGATTCAAAGATAACGTATGATTAATATTAATATAATAAATATTTATTATTATCATTTAGTAACCGGTCATACTGATGTCGACATTTTTAGTTTCATTTTGTAGCATAGTGTTGTCAACATCACTAGACATTGATGACACCATCGTGTGAAAGTGAAATTGTAAAGTTGGAGTCTGTCGAAATTTCTGGCGCCTGTCCAATTGTATAACCGCCAACTTACACTCTTTACCAAAAAAAACAAAATGAAATCATTGGTCTATGTAAACAAAACAACACATATTTTAGCCTGAGAAATCTTTAGTATCGCTGCATAATCCAACAATAGCAATACGAATATCAATTCAAATATTTCCTAAATATATCTCATTGATGCCCTTTAAAATGTCCTTTCCATTAATTACTGTACACATATAATCTAAAATTCTTCATATCAAGTCTGTTACCTATGCGTTGGCTATTAATCCAAAGATATCTTAATTATTTTTCATTGCTGTCTATTAAGATGTCCTTTCCATTAATTCATGTACACCTCCTCGTTAGCTAGAAGTACATATGTATGTATATTAAAACGTATGTTAACTAAGACAATTGTATTAAATTTGAAATATTTTGTTTGATTTTCATGCCGTTATCTTTGTTGTTGCTGTTGTTGTGTTGTTTGTTTACTCTTACTCATATTTCAGCGTTTTTATTAAATTTCATATTATTATTATTATTATGATTATTTCGTATGGCAAAGAAATCCGGGGGAAACCAAATTAAATGTTAATGAAATAATCTTGTCGTGTTTTTTGGTTAAAGTCAGATTATGCATGCAAACAAACATATAGACACACGCACACACTCCCACTTACTTACATATGTATGAAGCCTTGCAACAAACGGCAATATAAATAAAATCATAAAAATAAATGTATGTATGAGAATGTACACACACACACATGACTGCTGTATTGGGGGGAGAGGGCAGAGAGATTTTTATGGATTCTTACCCCTAACAGTGACTACACCAACACACCAAAACAATAACAATAATACGTAATTGTGGTTATTTTGCAATCTGTTACTTTGTTATTGTTGTTGCTCCTGTAGTCGTTGTTTCTACCGTCATTGTCGTCCGTTATGGACATGGCCACAACGAAGTTGAAGTTCAAGTATTTTGTGCACATAACAACACATATGCATAGCGTTTGATTTCCACATGTAAATATTCATGTAGTATTTTGTCATAAACGAACATTCTCTAGACTTTGATTGTATTGGTGGTGATTGTTTGTTTTATAGCGGTATTATCAGGAACTGTTTGGTGGCAATGCGGTTAAAGTGAGTGAGTATGGTGGAGAGAGTGCGATAGAGAGATAGACAGAGAGAGAGAGTTAGAAGTGACGGGCTGCATGGCTAATGCTTTGGCTGTGTATTGTAAGTAACTGTAACAGTGTATTATTCAATAATATCCCTTGCAAGTGCAATTAAGACTAGACATACAGTGAGTGACAAAAGTATGTCTGTGAAAGGGAAGGGTAGCCGAAACAAAATATATTAATATAGAAAAATAAATAAATACAAAATTAGTGCAATTAAAACTAAGCGTACAGTGAGTGGCAAATGTATGGCTATGAGAGGGGTAACCCAACAAAATAAGTAAATATAAAAAAATAAATAAATACAAAATTAGTGCAATTGAGACTAGACATTAGGGTGGGTCGATTTAACAAATGGTTTGTACCAATATTTAAAAAAATTAAATCAGCCGATTTTTTTTATTATCTACCAAAAAAAAAACCTTAAAAATAAAAGATGAGTAAAAGTCAAAAAATTTAAATTTGACGCCTCGAAACAAATTGTATTAATATAGGAATGAAAATGTATACAAAATAAGTGCAATTGAGACTAGACATTAGGGTTGGTCGATTTAGCAATCGATATTGTGGCAATATTTAAAAAAAAATTAAATCAGCCGATTTTTTTTATATCTACTAAAAAAAAACCCTTAAAAATAAAGGCTGAGAAAAAGTCAAAAAATTTAAATTTGGAAGCCTCGAAAATTTTTCCTAATGCAAAAGCTATCGACAAATCGAAGGCACAATACGACAAATTTTTGTCCTTTTAAATCGACCCGGCCTACTAGACATACAGTGAGTCGAAAAAGTATGGGTAATTACAGGAGTAGAGTAAACAGAATATATAAATATGAAAAAATATTAATATTTTGTAAATTATTTAAACAAAAAAAATAAAAAAAAATAATATTTAAAACTCGGTAGCACAGTATCGACATTGTTGTTCTTACAAATCGACCCGGCCAACTAGACATACAGTGAGTTGAAAAAGTATGCGTAATTACAGGAGTAGAGTAAACAAAACCTATGTATATAAAAATATTTATATTTTGTAAATTATTTTTAAAAATATTACTGAAATAAATAAATAATACAGGGAAATACTTTACTTTCTTATGAATAGTATTTATGGTAGTTTGATACAAATAATATTGTATATTATAATCGACACAGAGACCGTCTTAAGTTCACGTCAAACTTAAATCTATTAAAATGCTTTATAAAAATCTGTTATGCCCATATATAAGTCTTTATAAGATTTTAAAATATTGAATCGGTTTCCTGTAAACTTACAAATATTTTACATATCAAGTTTCACCACAATGGTATAGATTTATCCCGTACTTATTTCTAGTAATACTAATAGAAATTTGTGTGTTTGTTTGAATGTTTGTGTCTCAATCACGTCTAAACGCCAGAACTGATTGCAATGAATTGTTTTTTGGGCAGTGTGCGTAATGTTTAAAAATAAAAGCAGTATAATTTTTTTTTTAATATTTTGACCCTATGAGCTTAGGGATCTGACTTAATTTTTTTTTAGTCTTAAAGAGATAATAACTTTAACACATGGTATTTGACGTTATGGATATGAATATACAGACGAAAATATAATATTTTAAATAATATAATATTTTATATACACATAGTACTCGGCAATACAATAAGAATGTATTTGAGATCACTATACAAAATTTCTGTAACAAAATCAAATTTTTCATATTCAAAAGGCTAGTAATTTCATTTATGCGATATCCATTCGATAACCAAAACAAAGTCCAACATTCGGATGAGTATTATTAATTAATACTCTTTGTATTAATATTATGCATACGTCTTAACATACAATTAATATGCAACAGCAAAAACAATTAAACAGATAGACAAAAGATCTAAACTACCTGGACACAATCAAGTAGCTTGATTGTGGAGTAAGGATTATAAACATGGATTTTTTAGATGTAAAATTTAACTATACCAATTTTAAGAAATCACATTTTCAAGGACATGGCAATATGTTTTTAGCTCTAGAGAGCTAAAATTTGAATTTCAATTTAAATGTTTGAATTTCAAATCGCCGACAAAAACAGTCATGTATTTTTCGATTACTTTTAGGACAGCCAAAAAATTGTTTATCTTTCCCATATTCACATAATTTATATTAATAATATCCAAATCAATCAAGATTTCGCGAAAGGGATTAAAAGATCGATGGAGGACTACAAAAGCTTTAAAAAAATGCAATAAAAAAAATACGAAAAATTCGGCGCAGTGACTATACATATATAGTATTTGAATTCCAATTGATTTGCTTTTAACTTCAATTGGAAATGGCGTAGAAAAACCCAAAAACTTTACTACCCCATCGTTCCAAACAAAATCTCTTCTGCAGTTTTCCCCTGTGATTTACATATATTACATGCATTTTATTGTAGCACACTTTTACGCTTTACTGTTGTAACTGAATATAACAACACACTCCACACTTCACACACACACACATAGCATTCATAATTTCCCAGCTTTATATTTACTTTGCTCTCAATGCCAATTGTCTGTCGCTGGGACAGACAAATCTGTTTCCGCCATTGTTAAGGTTTCGAAAATCCATGGCCGCTATGCAGGGAGTTGTTTAATATCCAGCCACTTAGCCACCACTAGTTAATTTGATGATTTATAGCAACAACAACAGTAACTGATTTACTAAATAAATTGCTAAAAAGTAAAAATTCTACTATTTCTGCAGTAGTTTATAACATATTTTCACAATTTGACACTGAACACTGAAACATATTTTTTGGTTTTATTAATAAAATATGACCAAATAAAAGCCTACTTTTAGGCTGTTTAGCTTAGGTTTTAAGAACTTCTATGTAAATTGGTTATTTGTAATTTAAAATTTGTGTATTTTTTGTGTTGTTTTAAGTAAATAAACTTTTTTGATTTTTTGTTGTTTTCTTTTTTTTTTTGTTATTCAAACACCGCGTTTTTGTTTGCCGTGTTACGCCCTGTTTAATAGTTGATTTCAGACTGAAAATCACAAAATTCTGCCTGTTGCTTAGTAGTCAGTCTACCACAGAAATCCGTTTGCCTTTAGACACGGAAAATCCACCATTGCCGCCCCCTATCACATTTTGCAATGCGTATCGTCGTTGTTTTCCTTCCTATTACACTGAAAGTTCTCTCGTGTGATTCATATATCTGACTCTCTACGCTCAGTTCTTTTTGTAGTTGAGCCAAGTGTCTGTGTTACCGTTATTCCCTCAACATGTCTGGTTTCAAACAAGTACACACACGATGACAACGTACTAGAGATGGTAATAAAGGGTGGCAATCTTACAGAGTTGTACAGTTTTGTAATATACCTATTCAATGAAATGTACTTAAATTGTTGTAATGGGGTTGAAAGGGTTTTTGATTAGCCGGTAATGTATAGACAAGGTATTTGTCTGTAGTGTCATCGATAACAAATTTCTATGACATTCTGGCTGTCGACAATGGTTCACACACAAAATGTTCTCACAGATTTTATAAAACCGTTGAAACGCACGTGTGTCTGATTAAACTATATTTTCATTGGAATACAAAACAACGTGTTTTGAGATTCTATACATTTTATCATTTGATTTTGAGACCAATACGAAGAGTATAACAAATTTTTTGTGTATGATTTGGCGATCCCCTTTATATACGGGACTAAAGCCTCGATAACAATTTTCTATAAAAAAATGTCTCTCGCAAACATGGTAAGTCCTTCGTTCCTTTACAACACGCCCGTTTTAAATTTTTAATATAAACTGCAATAAACCATTTTTAGTTTGTACTTTATACAGATTTAAAAAAGTCCATCTCTGTCCATCTTCTCTTACACACTCTCCTAAGGCCAACACAAACAGTACAACTGCGTGACATATCAGACACATACATAGCAACATACAGCGCTGTTACAGTACTTGCTTGTTGTTTTTACTCACCGTTGTTTTTACTTCATTCTCGTTTTCGATATCTTTTGTTTCTTTACCTTGCCAGAAGGAAACACCACAGTCTTAACGCTGGTAGATGCGAGTGCTACTGTGACCATTGAGAATGGGGCCAGAGCCAATATATCCTTTAATTTAAGTAGATTGGTTTGGTTAGGAATTTCCTCTTGCACTCATTTATTTACTTTACTTTAGCTTGGGTTCCTTCAACCTCAGTGCATCATTTTGGGTAGACCGCTTAACTAGGGGTAATTTGCTGTGAAACGTTTTGGTATTTGTTCATTTTTGCCTTTTTTTTTTGAATATTAACGATGTATTCACTGTACTCTTTACACTCGGCGCTTAATGAAAAAATAATAAATGGGGGGGAAAACAAAACATTTGTATTGCATATTTTTGTGATGACACGAGGGGTAAAGTCGACTATTGTATTGCATATTTTTGTGATGACACGAGGGGGCCATTGTCGGCTTTTGTATAACGGGTATGGGAGTATACACAGAATAAATTAAAACGAATTTTTGTTGCATACCTTCGGGCGCTGTAGCATGATATGACCGATAGTGCAAGTAATTAGAGAGCAAGAGAGAAAAGGCATATCGTTGACTGTCAGTAACTACAAATAAATGTATAATATATTTATATGTAAGTTTGTACTGCAACTTGTTGCATTTTTATAATTCGAATTATATGTGTTTGTGTATAAATTACGCAACTTAACAAAAAAATCTATACAAACGTGGTGTTTTAATAGGTGCTTTGTATATCTTTGCCAAATTATCATACGAATGGTATAAGTCAAGGCGCATATTAAATTAAAACAGCCGCTTTGCGTTTTCTTATTCTATTGGCAGTATCATGTTGAAGAACGAACGCGATTTCAGAGAAAATATATAAAAAAAATATAGAAATTATTAAAAATAATAAAAAATTCGTCACATATTGTGGGAAAATAATTGCTTCTTCACTTCGCACTGCTTTTATTCGTCATTATTAGATCGTGGTCCACATTTCATATTAAAGTTGTCCCTACATTAAACTATTCCACTGCATCTATTAATTATGTATGGAAATTGTTTTTTTTTTTATTTTGTTCTTGTTAAAACAATATTACCTAAGGATTATTTAATATTATTTAATTTTTTTATTATTAATGTTTCTCCATTAAACTTAATTACTTTAAATTTATTGTATTATTCATATTTAGTCACTACATAGGCATTGATCGCAATAATTATCTTAGAAAACTAACTGTCATAGCTATTCAAATATAACTGTCACAGAGCAAAACATTTCAAATCTGCACTCTTTATACTGATTTAGCACTTAATTCCTCAGTGAATGCCTGTGGCAACTTTAACATTATTGTAATCAACCTTTTAAGAAAGTGGCATCTCTTAAGTTGTCAAAGAGTGTGCAGTGAAGTGTTGGCAGAAGAAGAAGAGTGTGCGGCAAAGCGTGTTTCTTTTGTTTATATTTATTTTATTAACACAATGAATTCTTTCAATAAAAATTTAACTACAAATGTTAACATACGCCTTGCCCAAGAACGGGTCAATATGGGACTGCTCGCCCAAAATCAAACAAACTCTCCCCGGCTGTATACGCCGGGTGAAGTGGTCACATCGCAACAGGGCTTTATGAAGGGTCATGGCACCTACGTGGAGGACGATGATATCAAGGCTTCTGTGGCCGGTGTGATGGAACAGGTCAACAAATTAGTGTCCATTAAACCATTGAAAAGTCGTTATGTAGGAGAAATAGGCGATGTTGTCGTGGCGCGTATTACGGAGGTGCAACAGAAAAGATGGAAGGTAGACACCAATAGCCGTTTGGACTCAGTACTACTATTGTCTTCTGTGAATTTACCCGGCGGCGAGCTGCGTAGACGTCAGGCTGAAGATGAACAGGCTATGCGCAAGTATCTGCAAGAGGGCGACCTCATTTCTGCCGAAGTGCAAAATATTTACGATGAGGGCACATTGTCCCTATATACACGTTCATTGAAATACGGCAAATTGTCCCAGGGTGTTTTGGTAAAGGTCTTCCCCTCTTTGGTGAAAAGACGTAAAACACATTTTCATAATCTACCTTGTGGCGCTAGTATTATTCTGGGCAACAATGGTTTCATCTGGATATCACCTTCCACCAATGCTGAGGTTGAGGGTGGTGACGGTGGTTTCTCACAAAATCTTACCGAAGTTATACCACGTGCGGATCGTGAGGTAATTGCACGTCTAAGGAATTGTATCTTAGCTTTGGCTCATTGTAAAATGATGCTGTACGACACCAGCATTTCATATGCCTATGAGGAGTCTATGAAGTATGAGGTGCCTGATCTATTGCAACAGGAAGCTATATTTGATGTGGCTTTCTTGACGCAACATCGTTTAAGATTGCAGGAGGTGTAGATGTGATATGGCTCATATAGATATTAAGTTTTAAAATAAATAAATTGTTGGCAAAGATGAAAATTTAATGGTCTTTCTTTGATAATGCGGGAATGCAATGGTGTCTTATAAAGGAAAATAAAATACTTTGAATTGGAATTAAAACCTATTGTGATAATATTTACATCTAAAAAACAGTAGAAATGTTTCTACTTTCAACATAAGGAAAGTGCATTCATCAAAAAAGACGTTCGTTTTAGAGAATACATTTGTACATTTGCAGTTGTACAGCTAAGTCTGGAATTGAGTACAATATTCCATATAAAACGTCAAAAACTATACAAATTATTTTGTTTTCAAAATTTATTTTATACTTTATGTTAATGACCTGTCGGCTTATGTCGATAGTGCTATGTGCTCGCTTTTCATGTTTGCAGACGATTTCTTTCTTTACTTCAGTGGTGATCGAGCCTTTCCTGATGCATTAGAGAATAGAATTAATTATTGCCTTGACTGTACGGTGGGAGGGACCACTCATAATTCATTAACAATTAATGCATTAAAGATTAAGGCAATTATGTTTGGCCGTCATACTTCTCATACAGCTTTTAACCTCTATTTAGGAAGGAATAGGATTGAATTTGTTACTAGCCACAAATGTTTGGGTATTGTAATTGAAAGTGGGCTTAAATTTGATTCTCATACTGACGTTATTCGTTTGAGGGTTTGCGGTATTTTGCGTAGCCTGTACTCGACCAATGTGTATTTACCAATTGAGGTCAAAAGAAAGCTTGACTGGGCTCTTTTAATGCCTCAAATTATGAATGGGCTTGAGGTAGTGTCAGGAACGGTAAGCAGTAATCTTTTGAAATTGAAACGCGTCATGAACGCTATTGCGAGGTTTATGTTTAACGTTCGTAGGTATCAGCATATTTCCGAATTTGTTAAAAGGTTTTTGGGCTGCTCTTTTATAAATTTTGTAAATTATCGCAACATATTACTTTTCTACAAGGTTATTAAAAATGGAGTAACCGTTTCTCTGTGCGCTTTATTCAGTTTCTCACGCTCCACTAGAAATATGCAAATAATAATAACTGTAATAATGGATTCGGTGTTTCAGAGATCTTTTGTAGTGAGAGTTCCTCGATATTGGAATCAGCTTCCTAGCCATTTAAGATCTTATATACCAGCAATGCCTTTCGTTTAAAATTTGTTTCATACTTGTCTTTAATGGAAACTTAGTCAATGGAGGTTTTCTTACTAAATTTCAATTTATATCTTGTATTACTTTTGTACCTTCACTTTTAAAAGTTCCTTTCTTTATTAATTTTTTACGATTGCGATGTTCTCTTTGTTATTGTCACTTATGAGGACTAATATTTACTATGATATTTTTTCCCAAATTAAACTTGCTTTTTTAGTGATTACGGCTGGGGGCCAATGTTAGGGATATATAATTTAAACTTTTCGAAATTTTTTAATCAACATTGTTACATTTTTTTTATATATATATTAATTTAAGTAATTGTAAATACCTATTTATGAATACACAGGTATGTATTGCTATGTAATACGTATTTTTTGGCCTTAAAGGCTTAGTATTACTATGTGTTTGAAATAAATAAATGTTGACAAGGTACTAAATGCTTTACATGAATATCTTAATATATTTCCTGCAAAATTCAACTTTTTAGAATTGAAAAAAAACAACGCATTTTTTGTAAAAAAAAGAATTATAAAAAAAGATATGTATTAATTACAAGACTTTTTATATTTACTCTTGTTATTTTTTTTTTCTTGTCTAATTTGGGATTTAAACTAAAAATAATATTTCTACTTATGACCAACATATCTCCCTCATTAAGAACAACACCCCTCTGTTATTTATTTTTGCTTGATTCCATTCAATCAACAGACAAACGGCAACTCTTCCCTTTGCAAACTGCGGCATTGCCACCTAATGCTGTCATCACATGTCAGCTGTGTATTTGCAAAATATGTACGTTGCCTTATCGCTTGTCTTCGGCCCCGATAAATGCGTCATTTATTTTTGTGAAATCGAACAATAAACACTCCAGCCATCAAAGAGGTGAAAATTATTTATTTAAACCTTCGTCTGCCGTCCGTTCATTAGGTGGTGGAAGAGGAGGTAATCTCGACAAACAGGTTTTATTGAATTAACGAAAAATAAATTAATAATTTACAAGTCACAAGCACGACATTAGTTGTTCTTCTGTAGTCCCATTTTTGTGTGCATTCCGTAAGGTTACCATCAAGTGAAGGGAGAAAAATCTTCCATAAAATTTTGTAATAAAAAATGAAGAAAAGTGCAGTGGGTTCACAGCGCTATGTTGTGGCTGTAGTGTTAAGTGTTGTGTTGGTACTTTCACCCGTATGTGAGGGTAAACGCACCCTCGGCGGTGGAGGACGCAAAACATCTTCCTCCAGTGGTGGTTACAGTACCCGTAGGCAGCCACAAACCAGTGTGACTAAGCCCACCTACAACACCAACAGTGGCAACTCACATGCCGAGCAGGCCAAATTAAGTTATCCCAACTATAATTCACAGCCTAATCGGCCGGCCAATGCACCGTCACAAAACTCGCAGTCGCAGCCCATAGGCTGGAATGTGCCCAATCAAGGTCATAGTGCTGCTGGTCCGCCACCAGCTTACTCACCCAGCAATGTAGCTGGCGGTGCCAAGACTAATGTCCATGAACCACCACCAGTATATTCGAAACCCAACTATGCAGCACCTCCTCCAAATTACGCCCAGGCTACCGGTACCCAATATGGTGGTGCACCTACATATCATAATCCTGGTCAAATGCCAGCTGGGGCCACTTATCATAATCCCAACAATTTGCCACCAGGAGCAACTTATTACAATAGTCCATCGCATGTACCTGGCGGCTACAGTGGTGGCTATCCAGCTGGCGGTTATCCAATGCAACCCGGTGGTTATCATGCCCCAGCAGGAGCGGCTCACTATCCCCCAGCGAATTCAGTACCGGCCGGTGCTACTTATGTGCCAGCAGGAGGAGCTTTGCCACCAGGCGCTGTTATGTACAGTGCTCCACCACAACAAACATCTTCGGGACTAGGATTTGGTAAGTAAAGGAGGACAAGTACTAGACTATTTTATATTCTATAAAAATTTTCTAATACTCGTCTCTTTATGTATTTATTTTATAAACTTAAAGGCAGAAATTTCCCAACAGGTTTTCTTACATAAATAATTTTAAAATCTGGTTTGAAAGATGACAGCATTAAGATTTATTACATAGTTTTGTGATACTTGTATCTAATATTGCACTTATTTAGCGATAGTCATAGCTTCCCAAAATGTCTTTTATGCGATACCACTAGTAAACTACAATGGTTTCCAATGTTTTAATCAATTTAAATTAGTTTTATTAAACAAACAACGCCCTTAATTGTTTAAATCTAAAAATAATTTATTAATTAATTATAATAACATTTATTGATCAATTTAAGCAACATGTTCATACAGAAAACTTTTAAAAATGATAGCATGCCAATTAACTGTCGTTTCATAAAGTATAAAAATAAAATAATGCTGTCAGCTTTTCTACATACGTGCCTTTTTAAAGGTCCAGACCTACAGACAACAGCCATTGACCAACGCTTCAATGCCTTATTTCCAATACAATCTTTTTTATATCTATTTTTTTCTTCCCAGGTTCTGGTTTAGCTGCAGGTGCCATTGGTGGCGCTATTTTAGGACACGTTCTTACTCCCAGCCATTCTGGTGGCTCAGCACCTGCTCCAGCTCCAGTTGCTGGTAATGCTGCCGGTGGAGGTGATCGTATTATTATCATCAATAATGGACAACCCGTGAATGCTACCGATGTTAATGGCGCTACTGTTATTAACCCTGCAGCCCCAGCCAATCCTGAAACCCCTGCAGCACCAGGAGCTGCTCCTGCCAGCAGTGAAGCCCACGCCCCATTGGCACCCATGGTTCCAGTGCCAAATGATATGAGCCATCCTCAAAATGTGACTTCCGGCGATACTCCAATGCCACCCGCCGCTGCCGCACCCGAAGGAAATCCTGCAGCCGCCCCTATGAATCCGGAACAACAACAGCCACCCCCACCTGGTGGTATAATTTGTGTACCGGTGCGCGTAAATGATACCGATCCCAATGATGCTACCAAAATGATAGAAGTTGAAAAAATTGCTTGCTATCCGGCACCACCACCGCCACCAGCAGCAGCACCAGAAGCCATGGATGCTAGTACTCCTGCTGCGCCACCCCAAACACCTGCTGAAGGTTCTGCTCCATTGGCCCCACTACAACCTGTGACCGGAGGATCTCAGCAGTTGCAACAAGCCACTTTGATAGGTGATCAAAGTGTCAAAGATGCCGCCTCAGGAGCTGGCAACAAACAAGATTTTGTAGGCTTGCTTATTTGCTTCATTGCCAGCTATTTGGTTGTTTATTAAATCAACCAGGAACCAAATTTTTACTTCGAATATTGAAATTTAATGAATCTCGATCAAATCTCGTCATTTAACGAACAAAGAAAAAAAATCAAAACAAACACAAATTAAAATTTGCAACAAAATTGTATGTAATTGCACCTTTTTAGTATTCTAAACAGATATTAAAACGTGTCTACATGAACCTACGTAGTATTCATAACCTTGAGCGAAAAATACTTTCAACTAAACATAGCGAAAAAAGACATACCTCGAATGAAGCTTTAAATGTTATTCAATTTTGTTATTCATGCATTAAAAAATAATAATATCTACTGTAATTATAACCATATCGCCGCGAATAATATATTCCCGACCAGTTAGAGTCCTCTACCACATAATCCAGTGTATAAATACCAATCCTTAACTCCTTTGAATAATCAATAATCTCCACCCTTCCACCCAGTAGGTGACCTTCTGTTTAACCTTTTCAACACTAATGAAATTAAATGGTTGTTTATCTTACTAAAAATATCTTTTGAACACAAAAACAAAATATAAGCGACAGAAGTGGCGCGACGAGCACGTCATCAACCAGACAACCAGCCAATAATGGTAATGTAAGAATGCCTTAACGTGAACTGCAATTAGGGAATTTTTTTTTGTCAGATTATTTTCTGTGTTTGTATTCCAATATGGTATTAACACATATATATATATATATATTTTGTAAAATTAAAACATGACATTTTTTATTGGCAGCTTTATTTTTTTTTAACTTATTTTATTCAACTAATTGTTATATTTGTTAAAATTTTTCCGATTTTTTAAATAAATTTTGCACTCATAATAACTTCAACACTGCAAAAGAAATGGATAAGGATTTTTATTGAAAGAAACAATGGGTTATTTGAAAAAAATACAAATTTTTTTTAGGGGAAGTAATTTTTCCCCTAAAAATGTTGACAAAAATTATATTACAAAAATATCGCCTGGCTTTTATTGTAAAAAGTCTCGGAAGACTTTACCAATTATAATATCAACACTAATCAGCCTTTACTGATCTTATTCTAAGGTAAAGTAGTCTTTATATACAATTTTTCTAGGGAAAAAGTCTTGGGCCCCCGTTTTACTTATGACATTTTTTAAGGGTAGTTTTCTATTAAAAATATTATTTGCCGACATTTTTACAATGAAAACAGCCTTTACAAGAACTTTTACTATGACAAACGAGTAGTTTAGAAACGAGTAGTTTAAAAAATTGTTTATGTGGAAAGAAATAAACTAAAATCGAAAAGTGAGTTTGTAAAAATTCTTCTTTGGAATACACTTTTATTATAGGATACGGTGTTTTAGACAAATTTCCCTTCTAAAAAGAAAATACATAAAATATTCCTTAAAAGCAATTTAAGTTTTAAAATTAATCTTTACAAATGATTTCCTTATTAAAAAGTGTCTTTATAGCCACTTTTACTATGGTAAATACATTTTACTTATTTACTTTGCTGGCAATTCCTTAAAATCGTAGATATTAATTATATGCCGCATGTAGATAAGTGTTATATGCGCTTCGATATTCTTCTCCAGTTCGTCACACCATTCTGTTCTGTAAGGTTCTCAGTTACCTGATCTTTCCAACGGAGTTTTGGTTGCCCTCTTCTGCGCCGTCAATCGGGTTCTTTGTGGAAGCGGGAACATATTCGTCCATGCGTAAAACATGACCTAGCCAATGCAACCGCTGTGCCTTAATGCGCCTGGCCACGTCAATGTCGGTATACAGCTCGCACAGCTTATGATTTATACCATACTGTCAATTAACGATCATGAGCCCATATACTGTTAGAATCGTCATTTTAGCGAAACTTACATTATGGAATGGAGCCTATGCAATAACTTTTACTATCAGCCATATTCTGGAAAACAATTCGGTTTGAAAACAGAGCAAATGCGGTAAAAATGTATTAAAAAGGTATTACTTTTTTCCGATTTTGCTCTGTTTTCAAACCGAATTGTTTTCCAGAACATGACTGTATGTCATACAAATTATTATACGTAATTTCCATACATATATGTATATGTATTTTTTTCTATGGAAAAATATTTGAAAATACTGTAATTAAATAATTTTTACAGAAACTCTTTCCATTTCTCTTTTGTAAAGATTTTTGTACGTGAAAAATAAGATTAACATCATTTTTTTAAAGAAAACGGAATGGCGCCCGTGTAGGCACTTTTACGTTGAAAAAGAAATTTTTTTATAGGAAATTCTTTTTATAGTAAAGAGTATTTACAAACATTCTTTTCAAAAAGAGAGTTACAGACACGTTTTCTATAAAAACTAGATTTTCTTTTCTGTTGTATTATATATTTTGTTTCTACTTTATTTTATTTTAATTTTTTGTATCATATTTTTTTAGTTTTATTTTATTTTATTTTAAATTTATTTTATTTTATTTTATCTTATTTTATTTTATTTTATTTTATTTTATTTTATTTTATTTTATTTTATTTTATTTTATTTTATTTTATTTTATTTTATTTATTTTATTTTATTTTATTTTATTTTATATTATATTATATTAAAATTACAAATAACTTTGAACCATATCTTGTTCAGTTTCCGTTCTCTGCTAAAGGGTTAATTGGCATTTATATATCAAGTGCTGCTACCAACAAATTGCAACCGCCACAGTTATTATTGACAAAAAAACATTGGTGAGTAATAAACATGAATATTAATAAACAAAAAAATACTAACACAAAATCATGAATGTGAAAACAAATCGCGTTTAATTCAATAAAAATCTCCAAACAAAACCCCCACCAAACCAAAACAAACGGAAAACATGCCCACGGAAGCCTTTTCTCATCCGTCATGTATTCTTTTCAAGTGCCAGAAGCTATCATGAATTGAGCATATGCGCAAAGTTATCATTCATGAGAGTAAATATAGCAGTTAACTGGAACAATCAACAGCTGAAAAGAGAGAGAGAGATTTAATGGATCAAAATACATACATAATAGGCTACAGTAACAAGTCAATGAATACTTGTTGGCATGGAACGGAAATGCATAATTTTTTTTGATATAACCATCATTTGAATAGGAATTTGCAAACCGTGAGTTATGTACCGTGATGACTGTCACCACAGCTTATTACTTAATAGAAGATTTGAAAATACATTTTGAACAGGAAAATCCTTCTATAGCCCTTTTATAATTTATTTTAAATAAATATACATATATCTTCCAAATTCCTAAGTCCAAGTCCCCTTTACCATTACTATATTCCGTCTCGTTACTGTTGTCCACTACAAAAATAACATATTCGTAATGTAAGAGAATAACTGATAAGTTAATAAAATAATTCGGTAATTTTATACGTTTTCATTGAAGCGATAAGATATGCAATGAATTCGTAGATACGTATTGGGAGAAATTATCGCGTCCGTTTAGAACACTCACTCACTCATCGCTCTCTGCAATTCAAAACAATGGGAAGCAATGTTCAAACGGACGTCTAACAAGCAGGAACCACACGAATAACGAATACCGGGCTAAACAGCGGCAGACGGACGTATGGTGTAATAAGCAGTAAAGCATTGAAATCTTTAAAATCTACTAAAATATTCACATTACTCTATTCTACTCAACAGTCTGGCGCAAAATGTGATGCGCTTGGCTGATTAAGTGTAAAAAGTAAATGAAAATAAAATCTGAGTATCGCATTGCATTCTATGGCATCAAAACAAAGTTAGATAAAAACCAGCAGCAGCAAAAACAACAACAATAAAATATTACAATAATAACACAACTGACCGCAAAGATATTCGTGTGTGCATTTTTAAATACAGAAAGAACAATTCATACGTTACGATATCTAACAAACTAACAGAGCGCTCGCACGACCGCCCGCCTGCCTGCCTGTCCGTCCTTGTGTTCTTCCTCTTTAACGAGACGCTCTCACTCGTTTGGCTCTTTGATTAGCACTTTTAAGGTTTTTTGTTATTGTTGGTTAGTTTCTATGTAATCGTCGAGTATAATGGAGTCCACTGTGCCCACCATCGACATGCAACGCCAGCAATCATTTTACAGTTCATCTCAGCAACTGCCTCAAGTAAGGCTTTCTGAGGGTACAACTTTGCTTATCACCACTGCGAGCTCAGCAGCCAACGAACGTAGAGGCCAAAAATCCATCATGAATTGTTTTCGCGATCGTACACCCAGTTATACGCGATCCAACAGCCACATAGCACGTGCTAACGGTGGCTTGCCACAATCCCCCACAAATCGCCCCGAAGCTGTTGTTCCCCGTCCGCGTCCCATCAAGCTGACACTACTCAAGTCGGCCAGTACGCGTGATCTTAGCCGCCTGCTGGAATCAGAGGAAATCCAGCAACAACAACAGCCACCAAATCTGGCATTTTCGGCAACGGATCTCACCAAAATGACATCAAGCTCAACATCGTCTTCATCATCCGCCACCCCGTGTTCCGGTTCCTGTTTAAAATATATACAAAGACTAGAGCAGCGCATTGAGGTACTGGAGCAACAGCTGAATCAACAAACAAAAGAGCACCAAGATATGGCCACACAACTGCAGGAACTGCAAAAGAGAATGGATTTGATGGGCAAGGATGTGGATATGCAGAATAAACGAAAAAAGTCCAGCACGCGACCAACGAAAAAGGACGGCGGCAATGTTATGCCACCGGGAGCGACAGTAGTTCAGCCCTCTAAATTGGTAGCCTGGATGAAGCTGTCGAATTTTTGGAAACAAAGGCCCAGTATACAGACGTTGAAAGATCAAAATATCTATAATGGTAAGTGTTTACACGGGATTACAAAATAAGAAAAAAACGTGTGTTATTAAAAAAAAATTAAAATAAATATAAAAAAAAAATATATTAAAAAAAAAAATAAAAAATATTAAAAAAAAGTATATTTTTTATTAAAAAAAGATGTTTTGTAGAAAAACATATAATTTTTTGTACACAAAATATTTTTGTTTTTCGTACAAAAAAAAATTTTGTTACTTAAAAACAATTTTTTTCCAAACGAAATTAATGTTTTTTTATCTATTTAATAGCAACAATTTTTTTTAAACAAATTATTGTTTGAGAGTTAAATTGCATTTTTCTAAATTGAATTTTTTCTAACGTTGTGTTTATTCATTTTACAATTATGGATTTTGAAGGAAAAAGGGTTTATATATTTGTTCTTGTTCGAAAAAATATTTTATTTAAAAAAATATTTTTGCTATTAAATTAGAAAAAAAATAATATAAATTAGAAAAAAAATAGTTTTTAAGTAACAAATACTTTTTTGTAAGAAAAGCAAAAATATTTTTTATACAAAAAATTATATTTTTTTTATAAAAAAATATATTTTTATAGGAAGTATATTTTTTCTTTATGCAAAAAATATTTTTTTTATACAGAATAGAATATAAAATTGGTATAGAAAAATATATTTTTTTCTATACAAAAAAAAATATATTTTCTATACAAAAAAAAATATATTTTATACAAAAAAAAAAAATTTTATATAAAGAAAAAATATATTACCTATAAAAAAATTTTTTGGAAAAAAAAATATAATTTTTGTATAAAAAATATTTTTGTTCTTCCACAAAAAAAATTTTTGTTAATTAAAAAATTTTTTTTATACTAAATTACATTTTTTTTATCTAATTAATAACAATTTTTTTTTAAATAAAATATTGTTTGTAAACAAAAGTTTAATTGGATTTTGTTATGGATATGTTTCTTTCTTTTTTTCTTAATCGTTGTTTTTATTCATTTTAAAATAACAAATTTTGAAGGATACAAGCCGAATTTGATGTATCATTTGATACACTTTAACGTAAATTTAATATATAAAACACGATCGACTAAAACTAACAAACAAACAGTTTAAAAGGATACAAAAATATTTATAGTAATAGTATAAGTGTTTACTAATAAAAGTCAGAAACAAATTTTTGTCAACTTTAATTTTATAGAAAAAATATTTATCGTATAAAAAATATTTTAATGAAAAAAAATTTTTAGTATAAAAATATTTTGTTTTTCTTACTAAAAAAAAGTTTGTTACTTTAAAACTGTATTTTTTCTAATCCAAATTAACATTTGTTTTATCTAATTTAATAGTAACAATTTTTTTTTTAAAAAAATATTGTTTGTATAAAATTTTTTTCCAAAAACGTTGTTTTTATTCATTTTACAATAATGGATTTTGAAGGATATATAAATATTTAATTTTTTTTATCAAAATCCATTTTGATGAAATAAACAAGGATACTGCATATTTTATAAGCGTCACCAATCTTACATAATATTAATCTTTCATCTAATTTAAACAAAATTTTATAAAGTTTTATATAAAATTTATTTTATTTTATCTCAATTTTCCTTATTTCAGATGAACCCTGTTTCGATACCGAAATCGAAATGGTTCTAAAAGATGACATTCACAAGACTGTGCCAAAAATTGTGGTCGACTGTTGCCATTTAATCGAAGATAAATATCGTAAATCCACCGAACCGATAGAGGGCATTTATCGACAATGCGGTGATTACAATAAAATGCCCTGCGTTTCAGTATCGATTCAAATGATTATGATGCTTTGCGACAACCCAATGTGGATATTCATACATTGGCAGGAGTATTGAAATTATTTTTAAGGGAAATCAAAAGTCCATTAATATCAGCGAATGAGGCGAAAACTTTTATTGGGAAACCGAATCAGTGGTGTAAGTAAAAAGGCATAGAATATGAGATTAGTGTAAAACAAAGTCTTTACATATTATGATAATACTAGAGTGAAATGACAGTAAAAAAAGAGCTGAATTACAACATACTTTATATTTTAATACGGCAATCATGCTTAGTAAAGACATAATGTTACTTATAGTTTTGTTGATATTGACGAAAATTTCTTTCAGTATTAACTGATTTACCCAATAAATTGGAAATATTAAGAAGACTGATACGCTCGTTGCCCGAGGTCAACCGTGATACAATGGAATATCTATTCGCCCATTTCAATAAGTAAGTTTACGTTTTTTCACATGTTCTTAAGCCCTTTACTTTATTCCACTTACAAACATTTTCTATTTATTGCAGATTAACCAAAGTACCTTTACAACACATAAGTGCCGAAACCTTAGCAATATCTATTACCCCCTCAATATTTCATACCGTCCAACAGAGTGCCCGCATACAGGACATACATACTCTACTCAAAGAGAGCGAAACACTGTCGGATTGTGTCAAGATAATGATAGAATATCATCAGAAAATATTTGAGTAAGTTCAGACTCTTTTCCCTAAAAAGTTCTTTATGATAAAGTTTAATTTATATCTATTTTTCTCTATAAACAACAACAAACAACATTAAAGTTTTAGCCAAAATCTATCAAATTGTAATACTAATACATCACCAACACCTTTACCTCGTTCCCTTATTCCCAACAAAACCCGCATGTTAACCCAAATTTAATTGATCTGATCATCGGTTAATATTAATCCTGCCTGCTTCCCCCACCCCAATACCGCCGTTCCTGTTCTATCTGTTCAAATTTTAGATGTACGGCCGATCGTAAATATCAGAAACATCGCATCAGTGTAAGAAATTTGAAGAAGACATTATCGCATCCAGACTTGTTATTTCAAAATATATTTTGATAACGTACGCTTGTATATATTGGTATTTATAATAAAAATAAAATAAAAAGTATAGTTGTAAGCTAATAAGAAAAACTGTGTTTGTTTTCAGAAGTATATTGAAGTATATTTTTTAAAGTACACGAGTAAGGAGTAAACATTTTAACCTTTTTAGAGCAGTCATTCTGCGGATCCTTTATTTATTTACACCGAAAATGGAAAGGATTACAATTTAAACTATTAAGTATTAATTTTATTTTATTATAAAATAAATTTTTTATTATAAAATAAATAAAATCAATTTAATTTTATTATTAATTTATAAAATAAAAAAATAAAATGAAATAAAATAAAACTTTCAAACTTAAAAAAATTATCTCTTTTTCCAAGAGATAAATGAGATATGGGAAAAACTCACACAACAGAACAAACAGTTCAACGATGATTCCGAACATCAGCTTTTTTTATAATATATTTTTTAAAATTTCTTTTTTTGGGATATGAGATATTAATTTAAATTTTTTCATAATTTGTTTCTAAAAAAATTATAGATTTTTATGAAAAATTTATTTATCTTTAACACAAAATAAAGAAATAAGTTTCGCTTCAAAAATTTTGGCCCGGTGGCCAAAAAAGGGGACCCTTGGGTTCTAACCCCCCAAATGAAAGATACTTTCGAGACGAATCAAACGGTAGTATTTTTATGTTCCTACGGGTCTCCTGGGCCGAGTTAGATATACCGGGATATAACAAAAAAAAAAAATAATTGGAAAAATGTGAAAAATTCATGGAAAAAGTTCGAAAAATTTAAGGAAATAAATTGAAAAATTCTAAAAAAAATTATAAAAACAAAAATTGCGCGATTTTTTAAAAAAAAATAATTTTTTTCTGAAATACCCCGTAAAAAATTAAAAAAATGGGAAAAAATCATGGAAAATTAGAAAAATTAAAGGAAATGAATTGAAAAATTCTATAGAAAAATTAAATGTCAACAAAAATGTGTGAAATTTAAATTTTTTAGGTTTTTTTTAATCGTTCTTGATTTTGTTTGTTGTTGATCTGTATTGAATTATGATATTGTCATAGTTCGGTTTGAGATCAGTTCAATTGGCAATAATTTATTATTGCCAATAGGTTTTTAGTCAAGAGTGTGAAATGTATTATGTTGACAGCAGATTAGGCGTATGACGTCATTTCGACATTAACCACAATGTCTCGTCAGCGCCCTTTAATTAAAAAAAGAAAATTGAGAATAAAATTTAAAAAAATTAAGGAAACAAATGGACAATTTCAAGAAATATTTAAAAAAATTCAAGAAAAAGTGCAAAAAGAAATATTTGAAAAAAGAAAATTGATAAAAAAAAGGACAAAAGTGGAAAAGTTGAAGAAAAAATTTGGAAAATATTAAAAAAAAGCTATGTTTTGTAAATTTTTATTTATTTTTGTTGATATTTCCCTTTAAATTATTATTTGTTTTTGAATTAGAGTGGTAACGGTTGAGATATGAGATAGCGGAGATAGTTGGAGTAGCTGGCAAAAATTTTTCTTTTTGGTATATTCCGGGAAAAATATTTTTTTTTTGTAAATTAGAGTGAAAATGAATATGTTGGGAGTAATTTTTTTTTAATCGGGCTCCCGCCCCATATTCTGCACTTCAGCCGATTTGCGGTTAATTAATAAGTGCGCTTTATTCAGAAAATTATAAAATATTAAATATTTAAAATATTTTTTAAATAAGTTTAATAACAAATCACTATTCATTTCATGCTATATTCAATGTAAACGTACTATAACACTTGTTGACTCAAACAGTTGCAATAACATTAGATTTTTCCAGTTACCGTCAAACTGTACCATTTGACTTTTCTTAGCTGTGACAGTTCGTTGTGTTTTTTCTGGTTTTTTCTACTTTGTTTTTATACGAAACAATAATAAGACGAAGTAGTTTGTTAAAAGTTGTGGATTTTTTTTGTTCGAAAATTCTAAATAATAAATTTCTGGAATACTGTTTAATGTCATACGGATGAAAACTTAAAGCTCAAATTTATGCATAAATTGAATAACAACTTAAAAAGATAAATCGTTTAGATAAAATATACTTAAAACAATATTTATTACCTCATCACTGCACTCGCAACAACAACACAAGTGTAAAACACCAAACCAGAGGGGGAAACAGTAAAGCAAGGGGACATAGTGGAAGTATTGTGTGGCAGTCAGATATATCCAGCTCGCAATTTATAGATAGGTAAGCTATGCCAAATTTATTTAAATTTGATTCAGTATAAATAACACGCGTTTTTTTGTTCTATCTGTGTCTCCGCCTCATTTTATGTTTAGACAATCCGCATTGCTATTATTTGGTTACTGTTTGACGTATTTAATCTTATCGTGCCTGTACGTTCTGTGCTATTTAACATTGGAAGATAATAAAGTTATTAACCTCTTGTCTCCTTGGTTGCAGTTTAAATTTGCTGGACGCTCACATATAAGTAAAATATGCTGAAAATAGCTGCAGAAGGTTTAATGCCACGCTTGGTGGCATGTGTCCAGTCTTCATCAAGTGCCCAGAATTCGTGTCAACGCTTGGCTCCGGTAGCAGTTTCAGCGACACAGAAATTCTTATCACAATCACAGGCGACACACAAGAAATACACGGTCAAGGATCATTATGAATTTGATCAGAAGGTAAGAAGGGCGGGGGGAACATTTTGCATAGCCACATTTGGATATGACTTCATTGATTGCATTTGATCATTGTGTATCTGGTTGTAATGATTTAAAAATTCATAGAGAATATTGATCTATTCTGCTGTAAATATGCCATTGAAGTGCGTTGAGCAGGGTTGCCGTACCAGCTTATGCAAAAAAGTGCAAGGTCGATTGGAATGCATGGGGAAAAATGATTTTTTAGACTATTAGCGAAAGAAAATAAATAATTTTTATGAATGTATTTTAAACATTAGAACGATATATTTGAGTTTCTAAACAAGGCACATTTGTTAATCATAATTTTTCGTAAAAATTAATACTTTTATCGTTATGGAAAATAAGAAAAAAGTTGGAAATATTTTGTTTATCTTATTAAAAATAATTGTTTCATATTTATTTTATTTATTTTATTTGTTTATTTTTATATTTTTTGTTTATATTGTATTAAGTTTTGTATTTATTATGTATATTAAGTATAATGCTTAATGTCGCACTGTAGTATTGCTAGCGACAACCCTATACTTATGCTCTGATCACTACTGTATATTTTCGGCTCTCTCGTTATTTCTCTTCATGTATTTTTTTGTTTGTTTGGTCAATCAATGACATATTTGATTTAGCTTTTGTTTACACAGGTGATTCACTTAAGGTGTTGTTGTTTTTTTTATTGTCTTTGTTGTGTACAAAGAAATTATGCAATCTGCATAAAATTTACGCGCAGAAATTAAGCGGCTTAATAAAGTCGCCGTGATTTAGCTCACGTACACCGCCCACCAACTTTTACCGTAACCATTAAGCTATTTTTTAAATTATCTTTTTTTCTCCCTCTTCTCGCCCCTCTCAAGGTCATCAATAGTGATACACCCGTCATTGTCAACTTCCATGCAGAATGGTGTGATCCTTGCAAAATTTTAACACCCAAAATGGAAGAACTTTTGGAGAATTCCCAAGAAATCGATTTGGCCATCATTGATGTGGAAACCAACACGGAACTTGTAGAAACATTTGAAGTCAAAGCTGTACCCGCTGTCCTGGCCTTCCGCAATGGTGTGGTGGTGGATAAATTCATTGGTTTAGTCGACGCCAATAGCATAGAAACATTAATAGAAAAATTGAAGCGTAAAAATCGCCAAAATCCAGAAACGGACAAGTAATAAATGTCAAGCGGCTCAGCTGAATGTGTGTGTACTTGCGTGACAGGTATTCAGGGTTCAATGTAGCAATGTAGAATTTATCATATAACATTTAGAGAAATGATGAGATTTGTATTTGCCTTAAATGATTTATTATAATGTCATTCTCACTATTAACCAGTAGAGATTTTTTTGTGTGTAGGTATTCCTTTAAAATTTACTAGTTAACTAAGAAGTTTGTAATAATTAAATAAAGAAACGATATTCTTAAAAGCGTTTTAAAGAAAGAAATGGTTTTTATAAATATTTATGTTTTTAAGTTCACAATCATTTATTAGTTCACATATAAAGCTTTAAGAATTTCTTTAGAGTAACATTTCTTATATTACAATGTCCTTATGCCAATTCCATATAAGTAAAATAGTCTCTTCAGAGGTGTTTCATATAGCAATTGTCGCAGTCATTTTTAATAAAAATATCTTTTGCAGACGCTTTGCTATATAAACACACCACACTCTTCATTTCGAAGCGTCCCTAAACATTTGAATCAAAAGTGGATTGTGTCCACACGCTCTTTCGCGTCATACGGACAGTGATTGTCATTTATGCTCCATTCCCTTAGTACCATCTCAAGCCCAAGTCTTAAACTTTAATTTAGCTTTTATTTTTAATACTTTTTTTCTATTTTATAACTTTATGTTCCATTCCCTTAGCAACATCCCAACCCCCACACCAAGTCTAAAACTCCACATCGCTTTAATTTTTTAATACTTTTTTTCTTTTGTAACTTTATTAACAAAATAAATCTTATAAGCTACGAATTAAAATAATAATATTAATAAATCATTATATTGCCTTTCAACATCCAGGTTTGCATATAGAATTCCATAAATATAATAATACCTACACATAACATTACCAAAAGATGCATATAAATTTTGATTTCTTGCAACAAAAAAACAATAAAGACTGTGTTGACTGTGCTATCGTAATGGTTATCAACATAAAACCATGCTTAAAAGTCAAATATGTAAAGGTTAAAGCAAGCAGAAAGGGGGCGGGCGATATAAAGTATGATAAGTGTTAACAAAGAAGTTTGTGGGATTTTTATAAAAATGATTTTTAAAATTTAGAAAAACAGTTAATATAGGGTTTAGGGGAGGTCTTAACGGGCCAGCTGGATAATTAAAGCCGCACACATTTCAAAGAACTCCATGGTATGATGACCCGTCGGCTGAGTGGGCATAATACCCGTGTTGCTTAAGGGCGGTGGCGTCAAACTCTCTAAAATGACGTCATCGCCTTGTTCCACCTCATCATTGGTTAGTGATTTGAAGTCGAGCAGATAACTTTTGGCATCTACTTGATAAAGCTGCAACGACATTTTGGAATATATGCCATTTTTCACATTCTGGCGACGCACACGCACATGGTAGGGATTTATGATCTTCCACTCATAGTCCAAAGCTTTCATGGCGCGGTACACTTCCAGCATAATGTCATTGGGTTTGCTTTGCGAACGTATACCCAAGTGCCATTTGGCTCTTTTGATGGGAGTGCCTCGGGCGGCCTTTTCAGGGAAGGCTGCTCCACCCTGGGCTTGAACCGATGACGACATCTGGCGTTCGCGTAGAGGAGCAATACGTTCGGGATGTGGCTTCAAGGAGGGCGTTAATGAAGTACGACCTGGCGTAGAAGAGCCAGAGCCGGTACCCCCAAAGTTGATATCCTGCGGTTCATTGGGCGAATGAGCTGCCGGTGGTGGAGAACCGGCCACGAAAAAGTTGTTTATCTCCGTCTTGGCGGCCTCGTCAGCAAAGCGCTTGTTGTCTATAATCAAATGATAGGCAATGGCCAGTTGGTCGTGAGGGTCTCCACTCAAGAGAGCATTGTGAACTTCCTGTTCCTTGACGCCAAATTTTCCACATACCTCAGAGACGGCGTACGTGTCTATGACATTCGAATCCTGTTCTATGGACGAGGGAAACAGATATGAGGGCAAATCCTTTTGGAACCACTCATGCTTTTTGATCTCCTCGATGTTAGCACGTTTAAGAGGATCGACTTGCAACATTTGGCAAACCAGATTCACCACCTGCTTGTTGAGATACTCCGGGATGGGGAATATGCCTGATTTAATCTTGCGGAACAATGTGGGCACATGTTCATCGTCAAAAGGCAAGGTGCCGCAGAGTAAAGCATACAAAATAACGCCACAGGACCAGATGTCTACCTCAGGCCCCGCATACAACTTTCCTGAAATAACCTCAGGTGCGGCGTAGTTAGGAGAACCGCATGAAGTGCGCAGAAACTCTCCGTCTAACATCATGTTGGAGAGACCAAAATCGGCGATTTTAACATGTCTGTTGTGGTCCAGCAGTAAATTCTCCGGCTTCAAGTCACGATGTACAATCATGTGGCGATGGCAATAGTCTACACCCGAGATAATCTGTTGGAAGAAGCGCCGGGCCTCATGTTCTTGCAACTTGCCATGCTTCACGATGTAGTCAAACAGTTCGCCACCACTGACGTACTCCATGATCATGAAGATATCAGTGGGCGTGGATATAACCTGGTACAACTTAATGATGTGAGGATGCCTAAACAGTTTCAGGTTCTGAATCTCACGGCGAATCTTGCCCACCACATCCAAGGACTTGATTTTCTGTCTATTGAGAATCTTCACCGCCACCTTGTGCTTGGTCATTTGATGTTCTCCTATCTTGACCTTACCAAAAGTGCCAGTGCCCAATGTGGCTCCCAACAGATAATGGCCGATTTTTACCAAAGGCTGGGGTCCAACACTATGGTGCACAACCTCGGCAGCCGCCGATGATCTAGAGGTTGGCATTTTCGATCCGTAGAACACTTCCGGCTTTGTTGTTTGTAGCGAATTTGACTTGTTTTGACTGTCGAGTCACCTCCTCTTACTCGTTTACCTTCTCCTGCTGCTGTGTAATTTTTTGTAAGTGTATGAACTTTTTTGTTCGTCGCAATTACTCAACGTTTGTTCTTTGGGGACTTGTTGTGATGCTGGTCCTCTCCTTATTTATTTTCCAGTTAAGCTCATGCAAGGAGCGTTTTCGATTAGATAATTTTTATCCACACACATTTAAATTGCTGTGATTGAAGTTTTCACGTTTCTCAAGTGGTTTTTCAGACTTAAATTCAGATTTCTTTATCGTTGCAAAAAAAAACTCAGCTTTTCAATGGCAATTGGGAACAATTGGGGAATTTTCCATAAGATTTTGACAATTGAAAGGGAAATTCTTCAAATGCCCACAGTTACAGTTTGAGAAATATCAAAAGATGGGGAACAAAAGACAAAGGAGGAAAGAACGTGTTGCCAGATCAGACGTTTGTTAGTGAAATGCAAATTAAACTAAAAGACAGAAAAATTTATATATTGGCAGGGGAATTGGTGAATGGGATACAAATTTTTGATGATTTGTTATTGAATTGAAGATCAATGGTTATAGTTTGGAACATATGGTAAAATTTGAAAATAAAAAAATTTAGAAAAAATACAAAAGTTAAAAAATACTAGTACTACAAAAATGAATACATAATTAAAAAAAAATATATAAAATATCAAGAAAAAATGAAATACAGAAATTAAAAAAATATAAAAATTAACAAATATTTTTTTTTGCTCTTGTTTGTTATTGCCAATCTGTGCAAAATATGAATATGTTTTTTATTGTTCGGTTTGAGATCATTATTGTATTATTGCCAATAGAGTTTGTTTTACAAGAGTTGTGTGAAATGGATTAAGTTGACAGCTGGCAGGGTGGATAGCTATATTTTTTTGCAATATTAGAAATTTTTAGAGGAAGAGGGTAATTTAGACCACAATGGCCATGTAAAAATACAACAATTTTACTTTTGGGCTAGAAAAACTTTTCCTTAAATTCATCCTCAATCCAGTCCAGTTATAACCTTTTCAATTCTTTTTCTATTTCTAAAATTAGATCTGATTTTGTTTTCTTTTTTTCTATTCTGAGTTCGTAAATTTTCATTTTTTATTTAATTAAAAAAAATATATTTAAATTATCATATAAAAAATATATAAAAATTAAAAAATAAACAAAAAAAAAGTAAAAAAAACACTGCAAAAAATGCAATACAAAAATTAAAAAAAAACTATATATTAACTACAACATACTTAAAAATTTTTGCCCAAAATCTTACAATGTACCATAAAAATGCAAAAATTTTTAACCAAGAATAAATTTAATAAATATTAATTTTTTTTTAAGCAAACTTTTGCTACATTCAATAGATAATAGTAATATAGTTAGTAAAGTAATCACGTCATTGCTTCAAAAACTTGTCCACTCCTGTCTAAAATTAAATTTTAAAATTTTTTTGCATTTTTAGTTTTTGTTTATATATTGAATTCGCAAATCTAAAATTTGTATATAATTTTGAAGAAATTATAAAAATTAATAAAAAAATACAGTTTTACAAAAAAAAAAAAAAAAAAAACTACAAATATAATCTAAAAAATACAAAAAATAACCTTATATAATTAGCATTATTTGATTTATTGATTATTCATTTCATATATTTTTTTAATTTTTAGTAATTTTAAAACATTTTAAAAATTATTTTGTTTATTTTGGAAATTTTTCATATTTAAATTAAGTAATATATTTATTATAACAATGTTTCTGAAATTCGGATTAATAACAATTATGATTAATTATTTTTTTAAAATGTTTTTATTATAAAAATAATATTTTTTGTGCAAAATTTAAAAAAAAAACAATGTTCTCATTTAAATTTACTTGCATTTTGTTTGCTTTAATTAAACTCAGAAAATAAAAATCAGTAAATAAATTTGATAATATTATATAAAAGTGTATAAAAAAAATACAAATGTTAAAAAATTAATTAAAATTATTTCAAATCAAAAAAATATTGCGTTTTAATGTCCAAATTTTTCTTATTTAAATTTACAAAAAGATGCTAAAGGTAGAACAAAAATTATTTCCTTTCAAAAATATACCTCTTGAAAAACTAAATTTTTTAAAAAAGAATTCTACCTTAATACTAATTTTGTCAAATTTTTTTTTTAATTAATTAAAAAATACTTTTTTTTATCATATTTTCTCTTTTTTAACGATTTATTCAAACCTAAATTAAATTATAAATTTTCATATATAAATAGGTCTAACTTGGACCGGAATTGGCGCTGAAATGTTTGTTAAATAAAAAAATAAAAATTAGTAAATAAATTTAATAATATTATATAAAAGTGTATAAAAAATACAAAAGTAACAAAAAAAAAATAAAAATTAAAATTATTTCAAATCAAAAAAATATTGCGTTTACTTCTTCTTATTAAAATTTACAAAAAAATAATACAGGTAGAACAAAAAATTATTTGTTTTCAAAAATAAATCTCTCGAAAAACTATATTTTCTAAAAAAATTCTACCTTAATAGCTATTTTGTCCCATTTTTTCTTATTTAAATTAACTACAATATTTTTTTTCTTAATTTTTCCCAATTTAAATTATAAATTTTCATATATAAATAGGTCTTACTTGGATCAGAATTGCCGTTGAAATTTTCGTTAAATAAAAATAAAAATTGAGTAAATAAATTTAATAATATTATATAAAAATGTATAAAAAAATACAAAAGTAAAAAAAAAATAATAAGAATTATATCAAATCAAAAAATATTGCGTTTTAATGTCGATATTTTTCTTATTTAAATTTACAAAATAATACTAAAAATATGTCCAGAATCGAATCGTTGTGTTAATAATTACGGTCATTTCACAAAAAGATTTTTAAATTACATTTTTTTTTAAAAAAAAATTTAAAAAAATCATGTCACGCCAAATTTAATTCAAAATCTTCATCCAAAAAAAACGACAACTTTATTTTAGGGTAACTGTGAGTCTAAATATTAAGCAGGATTTCAAATATCTCGGCTTCGATTTAAATGTTGCATATTACCGAAATTTTCCAAACTATCAGCTTTCGATATCTCCTCAACATAACGTACGCCTGTTTTAGTTCTTTCTTCCCGAAAAACTGTTTTTGTTAGTTTTCTTTTTTAATTTAAAAACATTTTCAACCATTTCGGTTTGTAACTAGTTTGCCCCTTTGCTTTTCCTTTCCCCGCCCTTCAAAATCAGTCATCTCAATTTGTATCTTTCAGACGTTCACTCAGGTGGCAACACCAGTACCTCTGCCTACTGCGTTCTCTTGTCAAAAGAAAGTAAAGCAAAGTGGATTGAAGTAGTAGACGAGTAAACAACAAGAAAAACGGTTCGGCTAGTTAGTGCAAAGTATCTGAGGGATATCTTTTTGTTGATATTTACCCAAATATATTTAAACAAATTTAAACATACATATTAAAAAAAAAATAATAGAAAATAATAAATAACCAGTGCCTTTTTGTGTGGAAATTTCAAAATATAAGTGAATTATAAAATTATATTATAGAATAACGAGAGGTGCAAGAAATCTAAAGCCCAAGAAAAAGAAATCGACGACGCCACAACGTCAGCAAAGTTTCAAGCAAGAAAAAATATATACAAAAAGAAAAATTGTGTTATAGCGTTATAAGTTAAGTGAGAATAAATATCATAAGGCACTTAGTGTTGTTTTGTTGTGTTTGTAATTACATTCTTGACACATTGTCAACAAAAAAACAGCAATAATCCAATTACAATTTGCCACAAATTTGTCAAGCGCCGATAACAAAAACAAAATGCGCGCAGGTGCGCTGCAGTATACGAGACGAGGGTTCTCATCATCGTGGTCGTGTGAGTCATATTCTTATCGTTCGCTTAAATGTTTCGTCGTATTCACTTTGGCCTTTTTGTCGTGTCTTCTAACGGCCGCGCATGCGGCTACCACCGCTCCAACACCTAGTGTCGAAAACGAAGAATTTCTCGTTAAACCCAAATATCTTCACCATGAAGAGGTCGGTTCTTTGTTTGCGAGTTTACAACGCGAGTATCCACATCTGGCGCGGGCGTATTCTATCGGTAAGACGGTCGAGAATCGCGATATGAACGTGTTGGCCTTAACCGCTGCGGATGCCGATGCGTTGGCGGGCGACTTGTTAAAACCTGTGGTTAAGATGACCGCAAATATTCACGGTGACGAGACTTTAGGTAGACAAATGATTATATATCTCGCACAATATCTAACGAAAAACTATGACAATGTGAAGGAAGTGCAGCAACTGTTGAATACAACTGAGATTCACATGTTGCCTAGTAGTAATCCGGATGGGTTTGAAAAGGCAGTGGTAAGTTTAGAAATGCAATTATGGATTGTAAAAATTTTTTTATTACTTTTGAATTACACATTTTTTTAAATAATGGAAGATTAGGAAATATAATAATAAATAAAAAGTCCAAACTAAAATAGATGATTAAGACAAAAAATAAAATAAAGCTCTAAATACTTTTAGAGATTAAAAAATAATACAAATTTTAAAATTGTTAAAAATTTAATAAAAGCTAAAATTACAAATATAGTAAAAAAAAATTAAAAAAAGCAAAATCTAAAATATACAAAAGTTCAAAATAAAAAATTACAAAAAAAGTACATTCAAACATTTATTTTGCAACTTAATTATTTAATATTGATATTAAAATCATCAAATAATTAAAAATTATACATTGTAAAAAAATAGTACCTAAAAATGAAAAATAATAATAAATAAAAAGTAAAAACTAAAATAAATGATTAGGAGGAAAAATTAAAAAAATTCGATTTTTTGTAGATTAAAAAGGATTAAAAAATTTAGAACTTAAAAAAAAATTTAAATAAATAAATAATAGTTTAAAAATGAATTAAAAAAAGCAAAATAAAATATAACAGTTCAAAATAAAAAAAAAAACATTTTGAATTAATTAATCGAGCTCAAGGTTATTGATTTTTAATATTTATATTTATTTCGATATTTCGCTATCCATCGGATAACACCTACAGGAACTTTTTCAACAATAAAAAATATACACATTGTTTGGGTCATTATTTGTCTATACATTACAAAAAACGAGCAACAATTAAAAACGTCATTAAAATACAAATTTAAAAATTGCACTAACGTTTACAACTATTGTTCTTACAAAAAAAAATTTAAATTAAAACATTTATTTTTTAACATTTTTTTAACAAATTAATTATTAAAAATTGATATTAAAATCATCAAAAAAAAAACAAATTTTTTTGTTAAAGAAATCTTTACTATATATATATATATCTTAACTGGTCCAGAATTACGGTAGAGTCCTATAAATAGCATAGTTGTAACAGTTTAACTATTAATTTAAGTACACACACATTGTATGTAATGTGTGTAATTTAATTTATATCGGCCACAAGGCTTAAAATTACAATTTTGAATATAAATAAAAAAAACAAAAAGGCTTCCTAAGTCTGTGGTGCCACCATTGACATTGGTGTTTATATTTTAGGTGAGTTTAGGGAAAACATAACAGTTTTCAAATATTTTTTTTACTAAAATTTTTTAAATATTATTTTCTGGGGCAGAAAAACATTTTTAAAAGAGTTTAATTTTTTAATTGAAATTGGAAAATATATGAGGGTATATATCATTTTATACAAGAAAAAGTGTAACGTTTAAGACGTTTGAGCCATGTCCGACTGTCTGGCAGGTGGTCTGGATAACTCAAGTAAACCTTCACTGATCCTTACAAAAATGTACCAGTACTAATTTAAAAAAAAAACACATCCTAAGGCAAAACTTGTTTCAGACCTTTTTAAGACGATTGAGACATGTCCGTCTGTTTGGATTGCAGGATAATTCAGATCCTTATACAAATTTAACAGCACTAAAATTCTTGTTTAAAAAAACCCATCTTACGGCCAAACTCGTTTTAAAACTTTTTAAGACGATTGAGCCATGTCCGTCTTTTTGGTTGGCTGTCTGGCTGGCAGGATAATTCGGATAACCTTCAATGAACCTTTTAAAAATTTAACAGTACTAATTTTTTTCTGAAACGAAGTGATGGTATTGCATATAGACAGAATAGCCACCTGTCTTCCGATACCTCCTGTACAAAATGACCCATTTATGAAAAAATTATTTTTCTCCCATAACTTCGAAATGGAGAACTGAAGGCTTTTTGAATTTGGTCAATTTAATTGTCTTGTAATAATAGACATTTCGTAAGAAATCCGAAAAATATACCACATCCCTTCTGCTACCTCCTATACCGAATTCACCCTCATAGATTTACATACATATGGTTAATTCTATTGTGACGGGTGTGACCGTAATACTCACATTTTACATTATAATTCCATTCTGACAGGTGTGACCGTGTAACTCACATTTTTTGTTAACTCAAAAATACAAAATATATTTTTAAAGAAAAGTCGGCAGTTTCCAAGGATGTTAATACCAAAAACCAAAAAATCACGATATTTGCTCAAAACGGCCATTAGAAGACTGTGACGGGCGTGACCTTACATATTTGAGATATAAAGAAATGTGACTTTGAGGTTCTACTCTGTAAAAATTTTAGTAAAATGCGCTAAATTTTTTTTGATGTAGATAATAGTTTAAGGTATTATTCATTTGTTTTAATAAAAAAAGGTAACAAAAAAATTATTTGCTATAGAAAAAAACCATTAAAGAACATGAGACGGGTGTGACCTCATTATACGACGGGTGTGACCTAGTATAAAAACTCAAATTTTTTTATTAAATTATAAGTAAAATAGACTTAATAATATATCCAATGTAAATTTAAACACTTAAGAAAATAATAAGACATTTATGTACTTATTCGCTAATTACAGCACTACTATAGGCATCAGAATATAAATATAAATAGAAATCAGTTGTGTGCAATTTTTCGAATTTTTTTTATTGCAATTTTTAAAAGTTTTTTGACTCTCCTGAAAAGTAATTTAAAATCAACATGATATGACGTTTTGTCGAATATGATTAATTTTTTTTTATATTTAGTTAAATTTGTGCAACAGCCATACGCACAGACAACATCAGTCCTAAAAAAGCTATATATTTTTCGAATATCTTAGAGCATATTAGAAGAATTCCGTAATAACAGCTTTAATTTTTGATGAACTAACAGAAAAACCAGTTGTTATGGATGCTGCGTTTTAAAACTACCAATTTTATAGTTAACCAACACGCTTACCTTTAGATGTTCATACATTTTCCGTTGTCTGTAATTTTGTTAATTTTTTGTCCAAACTTCTCTTTAGCCATTATTATTTTCTTAGCATCTCCTCTTTTTCTCTCTCTAAAGATACATTTAGTTCATATTTTTTGTTACTCAGTTGTCGCTTTGTTATCCATTGAAAAACTTTCACTTTAGTCTTGAAGTGACGGGTGTGACCACTTATTTTCTAAATAAAATAGTGCTCGAATATTAAAATGGACAGCCACATATTTTCACTATATGTGTTTTTGATTTCTTTTACATTGTTATTGTTGGAAAATACCAAGGTTTTGTTATACAACGTAACAGGTTTATGAAACTGTTTTATTCTTTGATGTGATGGTTGTGACCGAATATTTTAATAGTTCTATTAACTCACAAAACTGTTATTAACAAAGTCGTAACTTGACCAAAACCAAGACAAGAGTTTAGTCTTGTCAATAAAAATGATTTTAATAAATTAAGGAAAAAGGAAATAGAAGAAAACGTCAAAGTCAGTTTTAATATTTTAGGCAGGTAAGCATTAAGTTCGTTGGTATAATTTCAGTTCAAAGTTTTAAAAAAGTGATAAAAATAAAAAAAATGAAATTTCTTTCATTTGTTCATAACTGTCCTATTTTTTTATTAAAATAAATAAATAATATTTTCCTGTTTAGGGCCGTTTTACGTGGAATTTACGTCCATCATTTTCGGTCTCTTGTAAGACATCCATTAATGGATTTTTGTAATGTTGACAGCAGCCTTGCCAGTAAATAATATTTTTCCTGTTTAGGGCCGTTTTGCGTGGAATTGCCCAACTAATTCCTTTTCAATTGATCAAATCTGCTTTATTGGTTTTTTTTATACATAAGTATGTAGCTAACATATTTCTATCCTCATTTCTAACAAGTGCACATTTTTTCAAGTTATAAATTATTTGCAATTGTAGCGGTATTTTTGTTTATCTACTAAAGTATAAAGTTTATCTACTAAAGACTTATCTACTAGTCCATATATATGTCTGTATCTTTATTAATTTTAGTTTATACAGCTGTTGACATTATTTGCATTTATTCTTATTTTTACTAAATAAATATGAACAGATATATTTATATTTTATTAAGAATGACTTATCACAAATACTAGTAGTCTAAAAAAATGCATGAGAAAAATTTGGAAAGCAGTCACTGGGATAGCAACTGCGCTTATTCTATAGTTGCTATCTAATTGACTGCATATAAAATTTTTTCATGAACAGTTTTTTGACTTTTGAGTAAAAGCTTTCAAAATAAAATATCGGAATTTTAAAATTCTACAGATAATGGAATTATAACCCACTGGATTTACTTCATGGAATACAATGAGAACTGATCTTTCGGCACTGTATAGCATATATGTATAAATTGATTCATTCAATCACTCCAAGTTGAAGCAAAGGGTATTGTCTTCCAAGATAGTGCTATAAATGTGTAGATTTTTTTTCCCTTTAATCAGTTATAAATATATATTTTTATAAAATATTAAAATATATATTTATATATTACACATAAGTAGTATAATTTGTAGTATTGCACATCGTAAATAAATGTTTTTTTTAATAACTTTTCGATTAGATTAATACATATTAATGCAACCTTTTCTGTTTCTTATCAGTATCAGCTTGAATTTATTTAAAAATAGACTACATGAAGTTTCATGGTATAGAGTTTAATTCAAGATCGTTCTCTTTTTAACTTAAAGTTTTTTTTTATTCGAGAGTCACCATATCGCAATATCTCTTTTTTTCTCTAGAAGCATATGTGTAAGTGTGTTACATTTCTTACAACTATGCCATATTAAGTTTTGCCCTCAAATCCTTTCGAAATTAACCTTTTTCTTCTCTATCTTATCATTAATGATTTTTTTTTGTTTGTGCACAGCGAAAAAGTTATCACAAATAGTAGAAAGTAATCGAAAATACCCTAAATTTCGTAACAAAATCAGTGTTCAATTTGAAACGTTTTGAAATTGATTTGCGTGCCTTATACCCCCTACCGTCATTTTAACACTCACCGACCGTTACCATTGATCTGCTATCAATCAAACTGAAATGAAATAGTGTAAAAGGAAAGGTTTCTTGAAAGCTATAAGCTAAAAGCAAAAAATGATTACAAATTTCAAAGACCCAAAAAAAAAAGAAAAGAAAAAAATAATTACGCTTTTGCTTTTACAATGTATGTAGTACCAAAAAACCATTTGACGAATGACTCAGGGGTAAGAAACGTAAGAAAAACAGACAGCAGCACAAGAAATAATACGCTGAACAATGAATGCGAAATAACAAAAACACGTTTCAGTGGAACCAAACAACAACAACAATCGCAATAATTCAAGCTATTTAAACAAATGAAAACAACTGAATAATACATTGTCCGTCCGCCCGTCCGTCCCTCAGTCTGTTCATAAATCTTATTGTGTTCAACGACTGCTTTACAAATCATAGTTCCAAAAGCGATAATAAACAAAAACCGTCTTTAGTACATGAAACAACATGTTGTTGTCTCATATCAGTTGAGCGAGTGGTGCGATAAACTTAAAATCCCCTGATTACCCGGTATTTGCAGTGCAGCTACTATTTGCACCAGTCACTCACTGTGACCGTTCATGATGATGATAATTGATAGAAATGTCGGCGGTATACACGAAAACATTGTGTTTTTCTTTCTTTCTCACAAGTTAAGAAAAACACCGGTATCTTTCTTTTGCAAATTACTTTTTCTTAACTTGATTTCTCTCAAGTCTCTTCTGCCACTGCCTTAAGTTACCAAACTCGCCCAGAGTGCCCAGAGTTCATTGGCTTTTGTCAGGTTTTGCCTTTTTTGTCAGTGTAATAACTTCCGTTTCATCTTAAAACACATTCATTCAACATCACGTACGTTTTAGTTTGTATATGTATGGTATTTGTTTTTTTTTGTGTTGTTATTAAAAAATACATACATAACTTGAATATCACATTATATTGGTCAAGTCCAAGTACACTTGAGACGACATAAGAGTCTTTGAGTAAATATATCTTTTAACCAAACAGTAGCTAACAAAAGTAAACGACAAAGAGAGAAATGACTTGTAGCCATGTATGGTATTGGTAGTATTCGAATTATAGATAATATGTTTGGATGAAGGTAAGAAAAAAAATGCATTATTAACCAAATTTTTCCTAAGTGTTGCCTAAAAACTCTTACGAGCTAAATTCCGCTAAATTGAAGGTGGCAAAAGATGTGAGTACTTTCACCGAAAGTATGGAAGAAACTTTTACATAGTATGGATTTGCGAAAGAGAGGATGGTATAATTACTGTGGCGATCATTTATGTCATACAAATGTCTTAAAGACTTGATTAGTTTGCTATGTTCTTATTATTTCTGTTTTTTTTTAGTAAAATAAAAAAATAAAGTTTTTCTAAATTTTATAAAAATTAAGCATAATTTGGTGGGATCATAATGCTATGAATGCAGAAGTTCAGAAAACCAAAAGTCTGTTTACATTTGAAGCTATAGTTGCGTCGAACAGCCTCAATGGTGTTGGGCGTAGGGATTACAAATGTAAGAGCAGGCAATGGAAATTCTTTGCCATTACTTCTTTAGTTATTTAAAAATATACTAAAACGTTCAATCCGACTATTATACGTCGCTACTAACAAAGTGCTTTGAAAATGTTCCAAATGCTTAGAACGTATGTTGTTGATATTGAGTTTCTGTCTTTGAACAGATAATCAATATTTCTAGGACCTTTAAATGGTCTTTAGTCCCATTTTATGATACTGTTCTGACTTTTCTCGATATAAGGACACGTAAGGAGTCGAGATAGTTGTAAAAATATTCTACATACAATTGTACAATAAATTGTACCTTGGTTCAAACAATTTTTTTTTTTCACACAATAAGTAATTTTTGTTACAATAGAAGAACTTTTTGTTACAATTACTGTACTTCTATAAATGTAGTACAATAAATGTACCTGTTGTACAACTTATACACTTTTTGGTATAATAAATTCGATTTTTGTATATATTGATACTTTGTGGTACAATATAAGTACTTTTTGTATGTATTTTTTGGCACAAGACATTTTTTTTGTTACAATAAATATTCTTTTTTGTACAAAAATTAAATGTACTTTTTAGTAAAATAAATTGTACTTTTTGGTACAGTAAACGTACTGTTTAGTGCAATAAATTTTACTTTTTGGTACATTAGAGGTACATTGAGGTGCAATCAAAAGTACTTTTTGTCACAAAAAAAAATTCTTTTTGGTACAATAAAAGTACTATTTGGTTAGAAATGTTTTTTAATAAAGTAATTTTTGGTACGATAAGAGCTCTTTAGATCATCAAAAGTTCTGTTTCGTGCAAAAAAAGCACTCTGTTCTTTTTGGTACAATAAATTACTTTATGGTGTACTTTTTTGTACAATGAAGTGTTTTTTTGGTACAATAAAGTACTTTTGGTACAATAAAGTACTTTTTATTATAATAAACGACTTTTTGGTACAATAATTTTACTTTTTGGTATAAAAAAGCACTTTATTTTGGAACCTGCCATTACTTACTGGCTAGAACACGCCACTACCATGCGGGAGATCCGTGGTTCGATTCCCGGCTCCAGTCATCTACATTTTTTTCATTGCCGGCCCACACGATGTTACAGACAGCAACTTCGCAGTATAGTGTCGAGTCAATCGGCATGTCTAGTAAATGTCTTCTCAAACGGTGACGTTCGCTTTTGTCGATAAACAAGTAGGTGCCGTTTGTTGTGAATGTAAAATATGAAGCGTGTTAATTCACAACAACGCGAGAAGCTATCCCATATCTCATTCTCCCATGCGGGTGATCCGTGGTTCGATTCCTGGCTCCAGTTATCACATTTTCTTTCATTGCCGGTCCACTCGATTTTACAGACAGCAACTTCGCAGTATAGTGTCAAGTAAATCGGCATCTTCTCAAACGGTGACGTTCGCTTTTGCCGATAAACAAGTAGGTGCCGTTTGTTGTGAATGTAAAATAGAAAGCGTGTTAATTCACAATACCGCGAAAAGCAATCCCATATCTCATTCATGAGGTGTAAAGGAAAATTAAGTTTTTTTTAAGTTTATTTTCGTACATACAGAGTACTTTTTGGTATAACAAACATACTTTGCGGTACTGCTTGGTACAAATAAGTACTTTTTGGTGTAACGAATGCTTTGTGATCCATCAAAGTACTTTCTGGTACAAAAAGGTCTTAATGATACATGAACAATAATTTTTGGTACAAAAAAATTACATTGCGGCATAAAAAAAGTACTTATTGGTACAATAAAAGTGCTTTGCGCTACAACAAAAGTATTTACTGGTACAACAAAAGTACTTTTCGGTAAGCACTTATTGAAAGTACTTTTTGCTGTTCGAGAAAAATTCGTCCGCATTCGTCTTGGACCATAATGTGTTCAAGTCAAGGAAACGAATTACGGCGTATGCGCCCCCCCACCGCATTCGTCTTGGACCCTAATGTGTTCAAGATAACGAAACTAATTACATTTTCAAACTTTTTCCAAGATTTTTTCACATTTTTTCAATTTTTTTTGGTATATCCCGGAAATTTAAATGGTTCTAACTCGGACCCAGGAGACCCGTAGGAACTTCAAAATACCACCGTTGGATTCGTCTCGAAAGTATCTTTCATTTGAGTGGGGGGTTATCATAGAACCCAATGGGCCCTTTTTGCTTCCAGGCCCCCGTGGGTCTTAGCGCCAACTTTGACCATGATCTTCGTGTTTTAGGGCCTATTTGGGGGGGGGGGGGGGGGGGGAGTGGCATATTTTTTTTTATTGGGCTCCCGCCCCATATTCTGCACTTTTGCCCTGTCGAAATCTCAGCATGAATACATTAAATGAAAGTCAACTGAGACAGCTCTCCACAACAATAGTGAGTACTATCGGGAATAAGATCTACGCTTTGGGGACTTTCCTAGATATTGACGGAGCCTTTAATAATATTTTACCTACAGCAATCCTGAAATAAAATTACATGATCTGGGGTGTTCACAGTTAAGTGACACAGTAAATCGCTGATCCCACATAAAACTGAGCTTATTCTCTAAAATATAAAGTGTCAAAATTTGAACCACCATCACTTAATGAGGTACAAATGCAGTTGTCAGAGCAAGTCAAATATCTAAGGATTATCATCGACAGGAAACTTTCTTATAAATTCAAGGAGGAGCATCTGTTGTTCTTTTCTGCCGTATACAGATATAGGCAAGCGCTGTGGACTGTCTCCAAACGTCACTTTATTTATCAAAGTTAGACGAGAGTTGGCATCCATTCACCGGACCTCTGCTGCGTTTTTCAGGCAGATGTCACTGCTATACTCGTAGTTGAAGAACTACTGAAAAATAGTGTCACCACCGTTCGAATAATCTGCAACTATTATACTCTGGGAGCCATATTTCGGACAATGAGCTAGCTAGACAGGGCATAACGGCTAAATTCTTTCGGCAAATAAAAGTGTTGATATGCCGATCTCTACATGCCGTATGCACATCAGACAATAGGTCGATAAGGTAGGGTTCCTTGGCCGCAGATAACTACTTTTCAACTTGCAGAGAGGTGAGATATCCGCAGTTATAGGAACACTTATTTTAAAAATACGCCCTCAAACAGTAGGCCATAGGCCAAACTTAATCTAAGTAACAAGCTCCTATGACGTCGACTTTTCACCTCCAGTGTTTTTTTTTGTTATATTGACACATGCTTTGTGTACAATACGTTTACTCATACCCCTCTCACAAAATTATAGCTTAAAGTGACATCAAGTTTGCTGCCTTCAGCTGTCTTTGTGGTTAGTTCTTCAACTTCGAACGTCACCATGGTAAAGCTGCTCAGCCAATTATATGGCGTTTTATTCTAAAATTACATTCAAGATGTTTACTTATACTTTTTTCTCTCTTCTTATTCAATACTGTGTTCAAGTATCTTTTGTGCGCTGGAAGCAGATGGATGGGGGTGAATTGAAGACCAATTATTTCGTGACACAAGTGGTTTGTAATGAAATCTCAAACCCTTGGTCCAAATCTACTCAAGGATTTTTTGTGTAGTCAATAGTTTTCAAAAGCTAGCACTTAGCTTTAGTATAAAAGACAAAGTAATGCACATAGATAGCAATGATTTTAATAGCAAAGGCAATTTTCATTAAAAGTATGTGCCAGCAAAAGGGATTTTTTTGCGCTTTTTTTTATACAAGTGTGATATTCCGCAACTTCCTTGACAAATCTCACGTTGAACTTTTTCCTCCTCCATATGTTTCAGCTTACGCCTAACGCCTACGCGCGGACTCTTTGTTATCTCATGATTGTTTCTGATTGGGGGAATAGCCCAAATTGCTGTCTGTCATTGGTTGGTTATAAATAACAGTACGTTGATGACGTTAGCACTGGTGTGACTCCTGCATTGACGTACATACATACAAATAATAAATAGCCTAAAGATAGACATATATGGAAAAAAGGGATTTGCATTTGTTTAGAATTATTTATTTTCTTTTTTTATATTGGTACTCGAAAAGTTTACGGCTCATTAAGAATGCACAAAACTTCAAGACAGAGGCGGCTTAGGAACATGAATACTAATTTTATTAAGAAATAATGTTTGGAGAATATTAAACAAACTTTGGGTAATATAATACCACATACCATTACCCATTTAAGTTCCAAACAACCTTGACGTTTTAACAATTCGTTTATTATTTGATAAACATTTGCTGAGCTGACGACGAATGACTGACTGGAGAATGTGATTGAGTGTGGCATTAAAAGAGATTGTGGAGTTAATATAGTTCCGTAATTAAGAATAAAAAATAAAGAGAGTTGTAGTGGTTAATTTTTAGTAATGTTATTGTTTGTATACTATAAATAGATTATTAAACTGAAATGGTGCCTTTAGGGTGGCCAAACTGACAGCCCTTTGCCATCAGCTTAATGTAACTAGCGGCGTTTAGGCAAAAAGGACGCATTTTAAACGGTGAAGGATATAAATGTCTATATAATACTTAGTAAAGCCAGTATACCATTAGTGCGGCGTTCATTCTACAACTACTTATTCTACCAAAAAGTGCATTAATTGTACCAAAAAGTACATTTATTGCATCAAAAATAACTTTTCTTGTGCCAAGACAACATTTCCATATCAAAAAGTTCATTTATTGTACCACCAAATACTTGTATTGTCTAAAAAGTACTTTACTGTACCATTTTCTAAATTTATTGTACCAAAAAGTACTTTTATGTACCAACAAGTAAATTAACTACACCAAAAAATACATTTATTGTACCATATAGCACTTTTATTGTACCAAAAAGTACTTTTATTGTGTCAAAAATTGCTTTTATTGTGTCAATATAGTACTCTTTATTGTGCCAAAATGTACACTTATTGTATCACAAAGTACTTTTATTGTACTAAAAAGTACGTTTATTGCATCAAAAATGTATTTTATTGTACTAAAAAAAACTAATTGAGCCGCAAAGTACTTAAAAAAAAAGTACCTAAAAGTACATTTATGGCACCA
The DNA here is from genome assembly GCA_964034835.1 of Muscina levida. Lineage (NCBI taxonomy): Eukaryota > Metazoa > Arthropoda > Insecta > Diptera > Muscidae > Muscina > Muscina levida. The sequence continues at coordinate 148,565,629 of OZ035882.1, forward strand.
AAAACAACAATTCTTTTGCCAAGAAAATATTTCTTAAATAATTGTCTAAAAAGTACATTTATTGTACCAAAAAGTACTTTTTTTGTACCAACAATGCTTTTATTGTATCAAAAAGTACTTTCATGTACTCATACACTTATTGTATCACAAAGTATTTTTATTGTATCAAGTAGATATTTTTTGCACCAAAAAGTTCTTTATTCTGCCAAAAAGTACTTTTTTGTACCAAAATGTACAATTATTGTATCAAAATGGTTTTAATTGTAGCAAAAAGTACTTTTATTGTGCCAAAATTAATATTTATTGCCTATCGTATCAAAAAGTACTTTTGTAACAAAAAGAATATATCTTGTACCAAAAAGTACTTTTATTGTACCAGAAAGTAATTTTATTGCAACAAATTTAATTTTTATTGAGCTGGAAGGTACTTTTATGTACCAAAAAGTTCTTATATTTTACCAGCAAGTAAATCAATTGTAATATAAAGTACATTTCTTAAATTTTATTGTACCAAAAATTACTTTTATTGTACAAAATAGTTCTTTTATTGTACTAGGAAGTACTTTTATTGTACCAAAAAGTACTTTTATTGTGCCAAAATGTACTCCTATTGAACTTTTATTGGGCCAAAAGTACTTTTATGTGACAAAAAGTACTTATAGTATCAAAAAGCACATGTCTTGTACCAAAAAGTACTTTTATTGTCCTTTGATACAAACATTAATTGATACATTAATTGTACCAAAAAGCACATTTTTTGTACCAAAATGTACTTTTATTGTACCAAAATGTACTTTTTTGTGCCAAAATTTACTTAGTACATTTCTTTTACCAAAAAGTTCTTTTATTGCACCAAAAGATAGATTAGTTTTACCAAAGTACTTTTATTGTTGTTGCAAAAAGTACTTTTATTGTACCAAAAAGTAATTATTTTTAGCAATAAAAATATAATAGCGAAAATAATAAAATTATTTTTATTGTACCAAAAAAAAAAAACTTATTTTAACAGAAAGTACTATTGTTGTACCAAAAAGTACTTTATTGTGCCAAAAAGTAAATTTATTGCACCAAAAAGCCCTAAAACAAGAACTTAATTTTTGTGCACACATTTAATGGAAACAAGTCCGCCGAAGAAAAACAGCTGACATCGAATACTTGCAATTTCTATCCCTGGGACTCTCCCCGAGTGTTTACAACTAAATACTTAACTTCTCTTTACACCCCATGAATGAGGTATAGGACATCTGGGAGGATTTTATTTATATGAATTCCCAGGAAGCTCAGTTCCCTGGTAATATTAAGAATTTGGCTTAAAATCTTAACACAATAGTCTGCCAATAAAAGTTTTGTTTACTAAAAACAAATTCATATCAAGAGCGGTTTCACCTTCCACCCGTTTCAGAATACACACAACTAAGCTCTACTCATATGTCTGAGGCTCCACCTCACGCGTGTACTTTTTCACATTCAAAGGGGGATTTCTTTGCTTATCTCCACAATACGGGAGTGCAATGTGTGGTAATGCGAACACGTTCATCGAAGTGAAACAAATATCGCACACGTTCACACAGTAATTTCCATAAAAATAATTACACTTCGTGTTCCCAAACAATAACAGCAAAAACAAAAACAACAACATCTAAGCTAAGCTTTGTTTACAAAACAAACAACAATTGCGCTAAAGCTTTAATCAAAAACTACGTTTACTCTTAGGTGTGCTCTTAATATTCCCTACTCTTAGTTTCTCTCTGGTACTTCAAGCTGCGCTTTTATTTTGAAACAGAAATAATAATGACTGATAATTTCAATATACGTGTCGTCGGTTTAACTGGGCCAGTTTATTTATTTCTTTTGAATTTCCTTCTTTTTTTACTTATTGAACTTTTTGTTTCTGTTATTGTTGTTACTGTTTCTTCCATTGATAACCTTTGCTGTATACATTTAGCTTCAATCTATTTCCCATTCACATTTGTAACTCTGCCCTTTTGCGTGATTTTCATACCCGAGATAAGCTTTGTTGCTCAGCGCGTCGAAAACCTGTTTAAGTGTTGTTGCAAAATTTGCAAATCAAAATACAAAACTCACAACAACATCATTAGAGTTCTGTTGTAGCCAATATGAATTGATTCAATTGAGATATGTAAACAGAGAGATGTTTCTTTTACAATATTGTTAATGCCAAAGAGAGATAAGCGAATAAGAGAGAAGCTCAGACATGCGCACAGATACTACTTTGAAACAGAAACAGAAGAGAGCTTTGTAATACGTGGGGCGGTCATAAACTATTTGTGCTTAATGCATAGGAATTTATACTTGCAAATTTTGTAGACGGAAAACATTTATGACATAAAAAATATTTTTTATTATTCGTGTTTTGGTTATATACAAACTAACGAATTTGCTTTAAAATTTAAATTTCTTTCTTAGCAGACATATATATGTAAATATTTGTTTGTTTTCCTGTATTAATAAAACAGCAGCCATGACATATTAAAATGCCGGTCTTTGGCATCCATATTATTACAACGCTTGAACTTGATGCATGAGATGATGCATTAATTAGTGTTACAATAACTGGTTTGTGATGGCTTAATCTCAAAAGAGCGGCGACCTGGGGTTATGATACATACATATGTATGTTGTTATAGGTATTGGGGAATAGAAACAAATTTATTCATAGCCAATTTCATTGAAAGTCAATAAATTACTGAATTACTGGTTCAGTATGAATGTCTGATGGTTTTATCGTGCACAGTGGGGAATTTTTAAAATCATAGCACTTAATTAAAGTTTTTGATGAAATGGGATTATGAAGTTTTTCTGTTTGAGATTCTTCGACTAAACATCGTAGAAATGATGCTCTATCGATACAATTGATTATAAAATGAATGCAAAAGTTTGAGGAGACAGGTTCAACAATTAATCAACCACAATCTGACCTAAATCCAACTTCAAGGGATCACGAAAACTTACTGCGTGTAAGAGCATCTATCCCTGAACATACTAGTCTCTCTTTTGGAATGCCTAAAACATCTATAAAATGCATTCTCCACAAAGATTTACATTGACATCCTTACAGAATTCCAATGATACAGGAATGTAAGTCACAAATTCATAGCCACATGCCCTAGTTTGGCTATCAAAATGCCAGAGAGGTTCACCAGCTTTGCCAACATTTTTTCTACATTGAGGCACACTTCCTTGTAAATGGACAGTAATCCTAAATTGAAACATCGAAATCCTAAGTATTTTTCCGAGTTAAGCGTATGGGCAGCTTTGTCAGCAAAGGCATTATTGGTAAAACTTTTATAAAAATCAAAGAAGACACGCACTTACAGTGAATACAGAGAGGTATATTGTCATGAACTTTCTTGCTACATAACTTTCATGTTTCAACTTTACAGTATTTCAAACGTTTCAATCAAGGATCATGGTGCCAGCAAGATAAGGTAATTTGTCACTTTTGCAACGACTCGTTAAGGCAAAGAATGCGAAGCAAGATAAGGTAATTTGTCACTTTTGCAACGACTCGTTAAGGCAAAGAATGCGAATTTTTGTGGCAAAAATTGATATCCGGAATGCTGACATTAACTGGTCATCACTAAGCTTATTAGACTTATTCTTAAAGGAGTTTTTTTTCTTTGAAAATACATTTTAAGTGAAGTTTTCTACAGAAACCCATCATCTTTTTTCGAATTGAGCGAATGTATACGCGAGGAAATGCCATTGCACGAAAAATCTGTAAAACCGTCATTGACCGTCTGCTTCAGGTTGCAGACATGTCACTAAAACATCAAGGATCATATAAGGACGATATTATGTAAAATACTCTTTTTGCGTACTTTCCTAAAAGATAACTAGTTTTTTAACTCAGATATCAAGTTTTTTTTTTCATCATCGTTTGAAAAGTTTAAAAACTTTCAGGCCATCCTGTATTAAACTGGGAAATAGTTCCAAATTACTTTGTCTGCTTCTATGATTTCTACTGTGACCTAATTTACCTCACTTCTGAAGTGGTTAAGTTCAATTATTTAGCTTTAGTTAACAATTCAGATTTTACGGAGCAAACTCTTCGGACAAAAACTATGCTAAGACAGTTATGCAAAAACGTTTGCTTTAGAAAATTTCATGGAACTTTCCTAAATAAAACTATCGGCATTGTACGGGGAAATGGCCTTACATCAAATCATCTATAGTGGTTAAAAACTTCTCATGCGTTAAAGTTAAATAAAACTATTCTAACTCTTCCAACGGAGCCCAGTGTACAAACACCTTACTCTGGCAGTTGTGTGGACAATTAATCAGTAACGACTTAAAAAAAAAAAAACTTAATTTCCCTTTACACCCCATGAATGAGGTATGGGATAGCTTCTCACGTTGTTGTGAATTAACACGCTTTCTATTTTTAGATTCACAACTAACGGCACCTACTTGTTCATCGACGGATGCGAACGTCACTGTTTCAGAAGCTCTTACTAGATTGACCGATTCACTCGACATTTATACTGCGAAGTTGCTGTCAACAACATTCGAGGGGAGCCGACAATGAAAGAAGAATTTTTTTTTTTAAGATGACTGGAGCCAGGTTTGAACCTGCGATCTCCCGCATGGTTGTCGCGTGTTCTAACCACTATGCCACAGCCGGTCCCAACGACAGTTTCGAAAAACTTTTCCATATAAAACTATCGAGATTGGACCCAGAACTGAATCGTCTGTAATGGTTCCAAATTTCTTTTTCATAATCGTTAAAATTAACTATTCAGACTGTTCAGTGCACAAAAACCTTTTGCTGGTAGTTTATCGAAATTTTCTTGAAAAAAAAAGCTATTGCAACTGGACCCGTAAACAGACTGATAAACAAACCATCTGTTATGATATCTCTATTATAGTTCCACATTTTTCTTTCGCAATAGTTAAATGCGTCGATTTGTACTCTTTAGAGGAAACCTTGGAAATTGCTTAATGAAGTCTTGCTTAAAAATTGCGTATTAAAAATAACGACTTGACCCGATAACGGACTAAAAAACCAATCATCTGTAACGACTCATTTAAAATAGTAACATACTTCGCAATAGTTAAATGCAACTATTCAAACTCTTTAGAGGACCCAGTAAACAACAACCACGCTCGGAAAATTGGCTATAATTTGGGAATTTCACGGAATTTTGAAACGCAGTAAGATAAAAATATTTTTCCTTAAAGGACATAAGGGATGGATGCACTTCCAATGTTTCCAACATATAGTTGAACTGCCTTCGTATATATAAATTTACATCCGATATTACTATTAGCCTTATGTCTGTTAGATTGGCTAACAAGCCCCGGTATATAGCGGTTATGTCCGATATTCTTATTGGCCTTAATATGCATCTGTTGTATTGGTGATAAACATGCTTCTATAAGTTGCTGTAATCGAGTTTACATTTTATTGCCGAAAGATATGTTACCACTTTCAACCTGATCCATATGTTTTTCACTTGCCTACCAATTCCCACCCTACCCACGTATCACCTACATCAACAGTCATAAAAGCTACCCTTATTCTTCGAATCGTATCTCCATCATCTGTGTTTATTCTCTATTTGTGGGTGCTTTTTCCCATTAAAATCCCACATGTTGACTCTCCTTTGACATAAAATCTCTATAAGTCGTCACTCGGCCTCTCTTACTCTCTGACACTGCGCTTGCATCTCGCCTCTTTCGCTCTCTGTGTTTGATTTGTTTGGAATACAGACAGACTTTGCCAAACAAAGTCGCACGGACGCGCGTTCATTATTTAGCCACAGTTGTTGTTAATGTTGTTGTTGTTGGGTATTTGTATATCACAACGACATTGGGTTTTGAACAAAACCCAACGTTTAGTCGCTGGTACTTCAGTCAGTTTTTCGTACTTATGGCAGAGAGTAGTAACGACGACAACAGCACAACCAGCATTTAATAACGGATACGGATAAGCGAGCGCCAACGAGCAACTACAGCAACAAAAATCAATATATAGCAACACTTAAAACCACAAGCAACCAACAATTCAGTTGGTGGAGCTGTTGGCTGACGAAGTGATTACTATACTAGCTGTAGAAATGAACTAAAGAAATTCTACAAATTTTTTTGCTGTGCAAAGAATTCCTTGAGGCAGAAATTAGCATTGACAGAAGATTGTTGGATCTTGCACAAAAGGTGTTAATTGCTAATAAACATTTGAAGCACGAGTGTCTAACCATCAAAAGTGGAACACCTCAAGAATAACAAGTAGACGTGCGGAAGAGGAGAAGGAAACGAACATACCAACCATATTAAGAGACTTCCAAGATTAATTAACACAACAGAAGACTATTTTAAATCTATGAAATTTTAGTATACCAAAGATTTATATTTTAAACAAACGCAAACAGAAACCTTGAAAGGATCTATGAAATTCCTGGAAATTAAAAAGGCTATCTAAGGAAAATTCTGCATAAAAAGTATCTACAACTTAACACCCACACACGTATTAACTGTTTGCTGTATATATACATATATATACACATGTAATACAGACAACCCACATATAACAGACGTACGTACAAACATACATACATACGTTTAACTGCCGGAGCAAAGCAACAATCGTTAGCAGCCCATCCATCCAGCCAGAGTCAAACAAACACCCAACTCATCCTGATAACATAGTAGCACATTAGACGGAACTGCGTCAGAGCTTCGGACTAACATATAAACCACCCACCCACCATCAACGAACGGCCCACGCACTCAAGCTCTTTCTCGCTCTCGCTTGCACTTGACACAACTGTCACTTTCCTACGCAGCTCCCTAACAACTCTCGCAGAGTTGCAAATAAATCCGCAAAGTCTACACCAGACCATCAGCAGCAACAACAACAACAACAACATGTTGACATTCAATTCATCGCCACAGACATCGTCTCGGTCGTCATCTCGATTAATTTCCTCGATATTTGCATTTAGTTTCCTCGTCATTAACTTCATCGCCATCGTTAACGTACCAAGTTTATGTCAAGGTTATATCATTAAAGAAGATGAAAGTTTCCTGCAACGACCCCACTATGCCACGCAGGGCGAAATCGAAGACGTCTTCGCTCGTCTGGCCAAACAATTCCCAGAAAATGCACGCGTGGAAATCATAGGACGCTCGCTGGAAGGCCGTTCTCTGGTGGTCCTGCAAATAGGTCAAAATATGCGTCAGCGTAGCATTTTGACCCCAATGGTCAAATATATAGGTAATATGCACGGCGACGAGACTATAGGGCGCCAGCTAATGATGTATTTGGCGCAGTACCTGTTGTACAACTATCACACAAATTTGGAGGTGGCCCAATTGGTGAACAGTACGGATATATATCTGATGCCCACAATGAATCCGGACGGTTTCGAAAGGTCTCAGGTAAATACATTGTCAGTGTCTCTATGTGTGATAGTAGGGACTAAGGGAGGAAAGGGGGAGTCGTTGTAATAGCTGATAACAGCTGTTCCATTGCATTTTTCATTGAGATGGAAACACTTTTGTGTTGTTTTTTGCGGAAATATTAAGGAATTGATAAAAACTCGTAATCAATAAGTGAAAAGGAAAAGAATCAAGTGAATAAAGGCAACGAAAAGTAGAGAATGTGAGTGTCGAATGTGAAAATGTTGAAAAGATTTAACCAGTTTTAAGCGGTCATAACCTGCCTAAAGTATAAAGGAAGAATATGTTGCAAGCCATGGGCTTGGGAATCTTATCCACAGCCGTAAGGTTACGAAAGTCAACGTGTGTGTGGGTTGTAGTTCTAACATAAGTTATTGAAAGTTTACATAAAAATTCCCAGCAAACCAAATTTTTCGACATTAGCTGATATCCGACACGTCTGCACATTGTCTGAACGCTTCTCACCGATATCGTACAGAATTCGGTACGACACATTGAAGAAAAAATTAAGTAATTTTCCTCCAATATATCTGATCGAGTCCTGAACTCTGTTTCGTAGGAAACAAAAAATTGTTATTGAAGAAACAACGAATTTCCTACGATTAGCATTCAGAAATTTTACAGACATCGGTACGAAATGTTGTACATTAGATTTTTCTTAGCTGAGTAGGTCAAACATTGTGTCAAGCACTTTATAACGATTTCGGTCAGATTTCGGATCTGATATCGCAAGATATTTTCCTAAAGATTTCGGGCAGAAATTGGTACGACGCGTCGGCAAGAACATCTGAATTACTTCAGATATTTCTTAACACAAAGTAATATCCTATTGACAATTCCGTAGTTTGTAAAGTGCTTTAAAATACCTGACAGCCTGATTAAGGCCAGTGATGAGGTCTTTTATGTGTTCAGTCTAAGCCTTTCCAAGGAATACGATTTTGAACATTCTGAATTACTTTAGATATTCGGTTAGATATCGGCCGAAGTCGTTTCGACGCGTACAATTTCCCTTCATTTACATTCAGAAATCGTTAAGATGTCGGTACGAAATGTCGTACATACAGCAGATTTCTTTTAGCTGCGTTGGTCAGACTTCGTGTTAAGTACTTTTTAGTAACGATTTCGGATCCGATATCGAAAGATATTTTCCTAAAGATTTCCGGCAGAAATTGGTACGACACGACGGCAAGAAGATCTGAATTACCTCAGATATTTGGTAAGATATCGGTCCGAAGTCGTACCGACGCGTCGAATTTTCCTACAGAATTCCCCTCGATTTACATTCAGAAATCGTACAGACGTCGGTACGACATGTCGTACATACCTTAGATTTCCCTCAACTGTGTCGGTCAGACTTCGTGTCAACCACTCCATACGTTTTTAGTAACGATTTCGGTCACATTTCGGAAGAAATTTTCCTAAAGACTTCGGGCAGAGGTACGACTTGTCGGCAAGAACACCCGAAATACTTGAGATACTTGGAAAGACGTAACGACGCGTCGAAATTTTCTCGATTTACATTCAGAAATCGTTCAGATATCGGTACGAAATGTCGTACATACATCAGTGTCAACCACTCCATACGTTTTTAGTAATGACTTCGGTGCCTACTGTCGTAACGATTTCTGACCGATGTCTGAACACTTTGTTTGCTGGGTGGGGACTCTGGACCCTCAGCTTGAATTCATATTTAGAACAAAGGTCACACTGCTTTTGCCAAACTTCAATAAACTTTTCAGTGATGAGATCTTCTATGTGTTCAGTTTTTTGTTGTGAATATAAAATAGAAAGCACCCCATACCTCATTCATGGGGTGTAAAGGGAAATTTGTTTTTTTTTTATCTAGAGGCTATATCCCGTACTATTTCACCGACCGTGGCATTCTGGTTAGAATACGCGACTATCAAACGAGAGACCCGGGTTCGATTCCGGTCTGTCAATCATTTTCTGTTTTTCATCGTCAGTTGATGCCGATGATGTCAGCAGCAACTTCGCTGTAGTGTCGGGTCAAACGGCATGTCTACACCATTTCCAATTGAAATCAATTGAAATTCAAATATTGCGTTTGAAATTCAAATCTCATCAATTGATATTCAAAAAAATCCTTTTGATATTCATAAAATATCAATTCAAATTTAAATTTTCCATTTGAAATTTAAAAATATCTATTGAATTATCTGAAATTCAAAAATCTTCAAAACTCTTTTAACTGATAAGTTTCGAATTTCAAATGACGAGTTTTGAATTTCAATTAAGAAATTTTGAATTTCAATTGACTATTTTTGAACTTCACTTGATGAATTTTGAATATCAATTGATTTGTTTTGAATTTCAATTGACGAGTTTTGTATTTTAATTGATATTTTTCGAATTTCAAATGCAAAATTTGAATTCATATTATTCTAATTTCAAATGCAAAATTTGAATTTATATTATTTGAATTCCAAATGGATTTTTTGAATATCAATTGACGAGATTTGAATTTCCAATGGAATATTTGAATTTCAATTGATTTCCTTCGAAGTTTTGAATTTCAAATGACGAGTTTTTAATTTCAATTGATGAGTTTTAAATATCAACTGATGTGCTTTGAATTTCAATTGATGAGTTTTGAATATCAATTGATGTATTTTGAATTTCAATTGATATTTTTCGAATTTCGAAAGGAAAATTTGAATTGATATTTTTTGAATGGAATGTTTGAAAATCAAATACAATTTTTCAAATTCAATTGATTTTGTTTGAATTTCAATTGGAAATAGTAAATGTCTCTCAAATAGCTGAGGTTCAGATTATCATTAAACTGTAGGTGCTGTTGTGTGAGTTTAAAATTAGAACTACGTTAATGTACATGCGGGTAGTTCACCCACATCACATTCATGAAATGTAAAGGATAATTATGTGTTTACGTCTGTAAATGAAAATCTTTGTCAAGAATGATGTTTCAAGATGTTCTGGGCAAGTTTATGATGCTAAACCGCTTTAGAGTAGAAAGTAAAGGCTGTTCACGAACAGGCGCTCTTACACGTTCTTACTTTTTCTGGAACCCCTTAAGTTCTAGGTCAGCCAGATGGTGGTTGATTCATTGTGGAACATGTGTCTATATTCTAATCTATTGAATCAATGGAGCTGCATTTCTATGTCGTATGTTGTAAAGAACGCAAAATTGTTGTCGCTCTATTTTCAAAGAACAGTTGTTTCGATAGCTCGGTCACACGCAGAACTCTCGTTGTTTTCCGCTGAGCGACGCTGTGGCACTAAATTCCAATTGGCTGCTGTTGCATTCTGTAACTATTTCGCCCTCAACGTCGTGGCTGCTTGACGAAGCTATCGATTCAAATGAGAAATTACTTTTGGTACACCTTGTACAAATGTTTATGTAATTATAACAAAATTGTTGTTAAACTTTTTAGAAATTTTCTTCTTTCTCTGTTCTGTAATTAATTCAAAAATAAGACTCTAAATATCAATTTTCATAACCCTTGCAACTATAGCATGAATCTTATGCTATAAATAATTACACAGCTTCCAAGTTTTTAAGTGACACAATTCGTGACTCACCACAATTTCAACTTCATTACGTAAATGTTTACCCTAAACGGCAGAATAAATAACTCCAGCGAATGATATATAACCCAAATTGGTTATGTCCTTACAAACGTAAAACGATCATAAATCTTTCTTAACTAAAGACTTCAAGCAAACCTGTGACTAACCTGTAAATTAACACCCCGAAGTTCATTGATCCCATGGGGCTGCTCACTAACCTCCTTTTTAAGACAATTAACAAATTTTCTATTGCTGTTGTCTGAACTAACCTAAACAATGTAAATCTATGATCAATGTCAGCCAACCGCTAACATGTGATCAATCGATCAATCAATTTGAAAAACAATCAGTTTCGATTTAAAACTATAAACCAACACTTGAAAACCGATTTTGTCAACTAATTTTTAGTTAAGGCACGTTCCAACAAACTGCAAATTGTTTTCCTTTATTATAATGAATACGTATAAAAAAAATAAAACAAACAATATAAAAAGCGTATCTTCTCCGTCTACAAATTGAAAATATTAAGTAATTTCGCCAGTCGACGCTTTTGGCCTTACAAATTAGCCGCTATCGTTGAAATTCGCTGCCGAAACTTATTATTTAAACATTATGTGCATTACGAGTCAATAGCTTAAAACGAAAGTCACCTGAGTACAGCGGAGGCAGGCGGATAATAAAGCCTTTGGTGTCACCCAACTCGAGAAATACCCAAAAACGTTTAAAACAATTTGGCCTAACAACAATATGACACAATGAATTGGCAGAATTTATGGCCCACAATTACATATATTTGTCATACATACACTAACTGTAGACAGAGCACAAAGCCTTGGGCTATTCTTAAAAATTTATGATTTGGTTTAAACAACAACCATAACAAAATGAAGAAATTGTAAAAACCCTTATGTTTTTTAGTGTTGTGCTTTAATTCACTAAGGTTATTTGCATTAGTTGCGCATGTGCGTAAGTTGTTGATATTGTGGCAGATTTTAAGGGTTTGGACGAGAAACACTACAATTACAGAGACGGTTTTTTGTAATGTAACAAAAAAGCTTTCTCTGTTTGTGCTACTGCGGAAAATTCAACATGCATTCGAAAATATAGGCTGAGGCAGTATTGCAATTCCCAAAGGACTAAATCTCTGCTAAAATTATACTATAATAATAGTATCTCTGCTAAAATATACCGTATGATCGACTGCTGCGGCTACAGTTTTACATTTGTAGAGCTGATAACAACTTTTCCATATAAAGTTCGAACAGTTCAGTAAGGATAAGACATCTTTCAGGAATACATAAAAGCTTATATCATATAAGAAGTTGTTGTGTAAGACGTTGTTGATTTTATGTACTAACATAAAAGCTTTCGCTGATAAGTTAATTACTACACTATTTCCAATTGAAATTCAAAGAAAATCAATTGAAACTCAAAAATTTTATTTGATTTTAATACATTGCATTTGAAAATAAAAACTCGTCAATTAATATTCAAAAATTTCATTTGAAATCCAAAAAAATCAATTCAAATCCAAATTTTCCATTTGAAATTCGAAAAATATCAATTGAAATTCAAAACTCGTCAATTAAAATTCAAAGCACATCAATTGATATTCAAATCTCATCTATTGAAATTCAAAACTCGTCATTTGAAATTCAAAAATCTTCAAAACCCTTTCAACTGTTTTAAATTTCAATTGACGAGTTTTGGATTTTATTTGATATTTTTCGAATTTCAAAAGGAAAATTTCAATTGATATTTTTTGAAATTCAAATGGAATTTTTCCAGGTTTCGATTCCTGTTTCAGTTATCTATATTTCTTTCACCGACCGCAACCTCGATGTTGTCGACAACAACTTTGCAGTAAATGTCTATACCAATTCCAATTGAAATCCAAAGAAAATCAATTTTAATTCAAATATTCCATTTAAAATTCAAAAAATAACAATTGAAATTCAAAGAATTCGTCAATTAAAATTCAAAACACATCAATTGAAATTCAAAACTCATCATTTAAAATTCAAAACTCGTCAATTGATATACAAAATTCATCAATTGATAATCAAAATTCGTCAATTGCAATTCAAAACTATTTTAACACATGCGTTTGACTAAATTTATCGGATAACAATTAAATGAAAAACTCGTCAATTGAACACATCAATCGAATTTCAAAACTCAGCAATTGAAATTCAAAACACATCAATTGGAATTCACAACTCGTCAATTGAAATTCAAAACTCATGAGTTGAAAGAGTTTTGGTAAGTTTTGATTTTCAATTGACGATTTTTGAATTTCAGTTGACGAGTTTTGAATTTAAAATTTCAACTGATATTTTTTGAATTTCTAATGGAAAATTTGAATTTGAAATTCGAAAAATAACAATCAAGTTTTGAATTTCAATTGATGAGTTTTGAATTTCAATTGTTATTTTTCGAATTTCAATTTCAAATTCAAATTTTCTATTTGAAATTCGTCAATTGATAATCAAAATTTCCATTTGAAATTCAAAAAAATTTAATTCAAATTCAAATTTTTTATTTGAAATTCGAAAAGATTGGAATTCAATAGAAATTCAAAACTCAAATGTTTCAAATTAAAATTTTCCATTTCAAATTCGAAAATTCAATTGATATTCAAAATTCGTCAGTTGAAAATCAAAACTCGTTAATTGAAATTCAAAATTCGTCAATTGAAATTCAAAACTTATCAAAACTCTTTCAACTCTATTTACATATTTATGTGGAGGAGTCCTTAGTCTAAGAAAAAAAGTGAAAGAGAGAATGATCTTAAAGCTATGAATTCTGTAAGGTGCCGTGACATAACCCCCACGATCATAAACCCCAAAAAAATTTTGGGACTTATGTCCGGATATTAATCTGTCCGGATATTATTTCAACAAATGAAGAGAAGAATTTAGTTAGTCTCGTTGCGTTATTAGTCTTTTGGTAAGTTCTAGATCGTCCTGATCGTGGTTAATTAATTGTTGTTTTTGTAATGGCTAGGGGAAATAAAAATAATTAATCATTATGATGATAATTAGTACTCGATCGGGCATCTAATCCGATAATCGTACGATTATCGTTTCGAGGTTTAACCACCGATTTCCTCCGAGAGATGGCGACAGCAAGTTTTAATTCATTGTTGAACTTGTTGCTTCGAACTTTTTTTTACCCAACAATTTAGTTGCACTATAGGCTAAGAATCATTTGTAATGGCGTACGCAGAATGCACCATGTACTTTACGCCGTGGCACTTAATTTTCATTTGCAACCCATGTATTTCGTAACCCTTCCGCCCACTCTGCAAGTATTGCTCTATGCTGCTATGTGATTCACATGTAAACGGACTTTTGGTTCACCTTGTAATCCTGTGCAATGCTCTAAGGGACGTGTAGATCCGTGGTTCGATTCCCGGCCCCAGTCATCTACATTTTTCTTTCGTTGCCGGGCCCCTCTATGTTGTCGACAGTAACTTCGTAGTATAAGTGTCGAGATAATCGGCTTGTCTAGTAAAAGCTTCTCAATCAGTAACGTTCGCACACTTATTCGGAAATAACTATCCCCATCTAAGGGTATTCCCATGAAAAAATTAAGTTTTTTAAATATAATTAGAACCCACCGCTCTAACTGCTCCAAGGGTTAAATAAATAAATGAATAAATAATGAGATAAATATATGATCGATCCCCAATGTTTAAACCGAACGTACTTACCCTGTATATCTAACCCAAAAGGATCCAATACAAAAATTACTTTAAATGAAACAAAACCAAAATAATAATTCTTCGTTAAAAAATATTTTTTTATTAACGTTAAATATTTTAAGACTTCGAATAGTGTTCAACGTTTAGGCAGAAGCTGATTACATTAAACAATTTATAAAAAAAAATTATCTTAGAAAAATAAAGTAAACAAATGGACATCGAAGTTTTTAGTACAACACCAGAAAATTATTCATATCAATTATTCAATCAGCACTGTTATGCGGCTCTGTCGAACAACTGTTTTAAATGAAGTGAAATTCAATGCAGATTTTTTGTTTTGTGTTTAAATGTAACAGTTTTCTATTATTTTCGTCACCACATTTGTGTGTGTGTCGCTGTTTAAATTGTTTTCCTCTTCTATTATAGTTTTAGCGTAGTTATTTGTACATTAGCTCGAAAATATATTATATATAACGGCAAAGCTCTTCGCAGGTGTAATTACATTTCTACGAGTGTGTTTTTATATAACATACATACATATATATGTATAAACAATAATTTGTTTTCAACTCCATATCAACGATTGTCACATAGAATACAAACGGGTTTATTCTCTCTCTTGCTCTCCCTTTATCTCTCTTTACTCCAAATGTCTAACTAAATGCCTTTTCAAAACATTTCATTTGAACAATAAATTATTCATGCTTTACGTAAAACTTGTAACTTTTTGTTGTTGTTGTCACAGCCAATGTTCCAGGCAGCAAATGTATAGTGGGTGGTAAAGCTTTAACTACTTACTTGCCAATGCTTCCATCTACCTATCCTAGTACTCTATTCTAATTATAGTTAAACAACAAAAAATGTTGTAGTAAATTGCACGTTTCGTAATGAAATACAATAATTGGGCAGCCGTTGCTGTCTGTGCAACTCTTTATTTTCCCATAAGCCTCAAAAAATAATGGCCATAAACCATTGACATTTAGGATTGTAGTTTAGTTTGTTTTGCTATTTAAATTTATGTTGTCTAGATATGGTTACGAAAACGGTTATTCTTTAAAACTTTAACTAAGACAGCGCCAACTGTAGTTGTGCACAGTTAAATGTGTAAAGAAAAACTATTAACGTTAACTATTTTACTATGCAAATGTTTCAGTCAAAATATGCATAAATAATTAGTGCTCTCATTATCGCTCTTATCATCTCTAGATAGTGGGAGGATTTAACATTTAAGTTGTGTGATAAAATTGTGTAACTGCATTAATTAGTTTCAAAATAAATAAAGAGTTTTTTTTTCGAACATTAGCCAATCGGTTTAATTATCAAAACATATGGAAAGCTTATGCGTTTATGGCAGATTGTAAGCATTTGTCGAAATGGTCTAGATGTGTCATAATGACTGGGAGAGGTACGGGTAATGCAAATATACACATACACACATTGGGGTGAAATAAACTCATAGGGTAAAGATTATTTTTATGAACTGACTCCTGGCATGTGACTAGAGATATCGATTTGTTATTTTCAATGACTCCTATTTGTAGAAGAGAACAATGAAACCAAACTCATTATTAACATACATAGATCAATAATACAAAACAAGGGCAAATCATACACGGTAGGTACACAGGGTTTGCTTTTGTTGCCAAAAACAATTCTATGCAATTTTGTCCAATGGACAAAGCATAGACAAGAGCTTGTGTGGATTATGTTTTTTGAAGCTTTTAACACTTAAGGTTGTGATAATGTGTAGAGAAGGCACAGCAAAGGGTGCTGATGAGATAGTTTGTCAACTATCGAAAAAGCTATCCGCCCTGCCCAAATTCAACTAAGGAATCATATTTATACATAT
Organism: Muscina levida; assembly: GCA_964034835.1. Taxonomy (NCBI): domain Eukaryota; kingdom Metazoa; phylum Arthropoda; class Insecta; order Diptera; family Muscidae; genus Muscina; species Muscina levida. Next base: position 148,582,155 of record OZ035882.1, read on the forward strand.
ATATATATTTTTTTTAACAAACTAAATTTTTTAAATTTGAATAAACCCTTTTTAATCTTTATTCATTTTAAAAATTAAAAAAATATAAATTATTGAAAATTGATAAATTTTTTAAAAAAATTATTTATTTTTTAAAATGTAAAGAAATAAATGTTTTTTGATTAAATTTAACGTTTTTATTTTTTCTTAAAAAAAAAATTCATTTAAAAAAATAGTAATCCTATTTTCGAATTTCAATTTAATTTTAATAATAATTTTAACATTAACTTTGGAATTTATCTCAAGCTCAAGACCAGGGGTTTTGAAAGAAGTAAAAGCAGAATGATATTCTCATAATGCCAGGCAGTCTGTACAGTTGTTTCGGATTCAGCCACGAATCCTCATTAGCAGTCTTTGGTGTAATGCTGCATAAGACTTGATAAACATTTTGCAATCATTATACCAAAGTCTGCTGATGAGGATTCGTGGCTGAATCAGAAACAGCCATACAGACTGCCTGGCATTATGAGAATATCACTCTGCTTTTACTTCTTTCAAAACCCCTGGTCTTGAGCTTGAGATACATTTCAAAGTCAATGTTCATACAAACAGACCGAATAAATACAAACACAACGATGATAATAATTTTAATTTAATTTCGAAAACATATTTTTTGTTTTTAAATTTTCATGTGTTTTTCAAGATAATTTTAAATAAATTTCGTTTTAAACATTCATTAATTTTAAAAAATTAATTTTTTTTTTTTATATTTATCAATTTTCATTGTTATTAATTAATTTATTTTTTGATGATGGATTAATTTTCTTTAAAACTTTATTGAAAAAAACAAAATTAAAGTTAAAAATGTTTTATTCAACGAAGTTTAAATTAAAAAAAATTTAATTATATGTTAGGTGATTTTTTTTTAATTAATTGTGAATTTATAAAAATTCATTAATTAAGAAAAATATTTTTTATTTAAATTTAACGTTTTTGTGAAAAATTAACTAATTCATTAATTTCAAAAACAACACTTTTTTTAATTTTATCAACTTTCAATAAATTATATATTTTTAAATTTTTAAGATGAATTATTTTTTTCTAAAAAATTATTTTTGAATTATTTGAATTATTGAATTATAAATTATGAATTATTTTTTTCTAAAAAATTTTATTTAAAACTAAAACAAATTTACAGTTAAAAATGTTTTACTCAAATTGTAAAAATTAAATTAACTAATTTTCTTAAAAGAAATTTAAACTACAAAAATAAAAACAAATTTATATTTTAATTTTCATAAACATAATTTTTTTATTTAAAAAATTTTATTATTATTTTTTATTTAATTTAAAAAAATTATTTTACTTTAAATTCATTAATTTTAAAAACTTAAATTTTTAAATTATTTTTAAAGTTATCAAGTTTTATTTAATTATTTTTTTTTAAATTTTTAAGATGAAGTATTTTTTCTAAAAAATTTTATTAGAAACTTAAACAGATATACAGTTAAAAATGTTTTACTGAAATTGTTAAAATTAAGTTTAAATTTAGGTTTTAATTTCTAAAAACTGTTTAATTTAAAATAAAACATTTTTGAATTAAATTTAACGTTTTTGTGAAAAATTAACTAATTTCCTTGAAAAAAAGTAAAAAAAATTATATTTTCGAATTTTATTTTAAAATATCATAATTTTTTATTTAAAAAATTTAAGTTTGTTCGTCAAGAAAATTTTAAAAAATTATTTGTTTTTAAATTCATCAATTTTAAAAATTTAAAATATTTTTTTTTTTACAATTTTAACAATTTTTACTGAAAAAATTAAGTTTAACAAAAATAATATTTTTAATGTGTTAAAATATGATTCCTTAGGTGATTTTTTTTTAAATTAATAAATTTTTATTATTTAAAAAATTTTAGTTTTTAATTTATAAAAATTGATTAATTTAAAAATAATATTTTTTATTTGAATTTAACATTGGTTGTTTGGTATGCAGGCATCTCCTCTGCAGAGACCACCTAGGTCCATAAGGACCCATTGTGACACCCGTTGGGCATTTGCGACATTCCCTCAACCAATGCTATCAGCGTGTGTGCTGCCTGTTTGCGTTCCTAGTTGTAGGTTGGGAATCCGGAGTTTCGATCGTCCAGTTGATGATTTTGCAACATTTGTTGATCCTTATCGTTGTTTTTGTATTTTAAACTTCACAACCATTTACTATGGGAAACCATTTGCTAAACTTCTTTCTTGTTTTGTTTGTTTATGTTGTGAAAGCCTTCCGATATCTAACGATGCCAAGGTGTCCAGTCTCCTTCTGTATAGGGCTGGGCAGTCGCATATAATATGGTCGGTAGATGGTTCACTACTGTTATTCCCACAGTAGATACATTCGCCTTTCGTTGCGAATTCCATTCTGTTCGCATGTCTGCTTATGGGTTCATGTCTCGTCAGAAAGGTAATAATTTTCCTTATCTGGCCCCTCTTAAGATTTACCAGATACGACGTACACTTCGGGTTGTATTCATAATTTAATTTAACATTTTTGTGAAAGATTAACTAATTTTCTTGAAAAAAATATAATATAAAAAATAATTATATTTTCGAATTTAATTTTTTTTAATCTAATTTGGCATATTTTTTTAAAAAAATTTATAATTAATTTTTTTTTTAATTAAATATAACGTTTTAATGAAGAATTAACGAATTTTCTTGAAAAAAAAAAATAAAAAAAAAACAATATTTTTTCGAATTTAATTTATTTTTTTTTTTAAATGTTAATTAATTAAAAAAATACTTTTTAACTAAATTTAACGTTGTTGAGAAAAATAAATTTTCTTGAAAAAAAAATTTTTAAAAAATATATATATCCGAATATTATTTTAATTATAATTTAATTTCGGAAACATATTTTTTTTTTAAAAATTTTAAGAAAATTTAATATGATTATGAATTTTTATTTTTTTAATTCAATTAATAAATAAAATTTAAATTTAATTATAAAAAGAAATACATTTTTCTTAAAAACTGTATTAAAAAAGAATTAAAACTATAAATGTTTTCTAAATGTTTTGAATTTTTATGTGTTGAAACTTGGTTCCTTAGTTGTCGCGTATATTACATACATAAAAAGTTGACAACTTAGAATTTCTAATAACACTGATTTAATCTCGGAGAAAAACAGCTTTTTGTTAAATGCCCCGCATTAAAAACAATACTATTTGATTGCTTATCAAGGTTTAATGTTTTCTCAAAATATTTTCACGCATTAAGAGGGGAACTACCACATAATCACTGTAAATAGGCCACATTTTGTATAATGTTGAGCTACAAACAGTAGCTAAACGCAAACATGTTGATCGTTAATACTAGCACTTAATACGTTATACGAAAAGATCAACAAGTTGATAAAGGATTTCTAAAACATTATTCAATATATTGTGATATTGAGTTTTTAAAGTATTGTTTTTAACTTTTGTGATAAACATGTGTTTTGAAACAAAATATAACATTTAAGACACTTTTTGTATGGAGAAATTCAAATGGAAAGGCTTTGAGTTTCAAATCTATATAAATTCAAAATTTGTGTAAAAATATTGAGGTTTTAAAGTGTTGTTTTTCACATTCGTGATAAAGATGTGTTTTGAAATAAAATACATTTACAAATTTTTTCAAATAAATTCTGAAATAAATTCTGAGTCAAATTTTTATAAGTTTTAAATTTGTGTAAAGTTATATTATATTATAATATTATAATATATAATATATATATATAAATTATAATATATAATATTAAAACTTTAAATATTTCCCAATGGGCCTACATTTTATACTCTTATTGTCTCTGGTATAGCTTTAATTTCAAAAATATATAAAGTTAATATATAACATTTCAAATGTTTTCCAATGCACCTACATTAAATGTTACTTCTTTTAGCTAACTCCATCGTCTAACAGATCATCCAATTTGTTTTTCGTTTTTTAAAAATTCATACAATTAAATATTTAATTTTATTACTTCTGCGTCCTCTTTAAGTGAAACTCTTTGTTAGTCTTTATTTTATATGTAATTGCGTGATTGATAATTAATTTTATTTACATTTAATGTTATCACAAATGCCGACGTATTAAAAACGGGTTTTAAGTGATATTCTAAAAAAAACTTTAAGCTACAATCCTATTGTTTGCACTGTAGCTAATTGTATTTCAAATGTAATCACGTGATTTCAAATGAAATTTCATGGTTAATTAAATTTAGAATTAATGGCTAAGACAAGTAAGAAACATTTTTTAAGGTGGTTAAATTAGGTGCAATTTTTTTTGTGTTTAATTTTTTAGCAAAAATTAGCAATTTTTGGAACGAAGTTTTAAATGTTATTATAAAATTGTTTCAAACTTAGTGGTAATTTACAAATATTACTAAATAAAAAAAAACACTAAATTGTGGTCTAACCTAATTGAGCTGTAAACCAATATCATACTTTATTATTTTCAATTAGACATCTGCGTAATTTTACTTACTAAATTGTTTCCCCACCATCTCTCTCAAACATTTCACCTGTAAATTAGCCTTTGTTCTCTTACACAGTAGCTTTTATATTAAGAACTAGGCTAGCAATTATTGCCTTCAGCAAATTATTGATAAGTACAACAACAACAAAACTTTTCGTTGGTCTAAGAAACCTTGATCTTAATTGATGGCTGTTGCTGATCTTTCGATGTTTGATGTAATTGACAAATTCGTGATTTGTACATTGTACCGCCACTATGCTTAAGTTATTAGATAATTATGAGACTTAATACTGTAATTTGCGGTCGATTACAAACAATTTGTATTTAAGCAAAAATATAACAAATGATATTCTGTGGTATAAAATGACAATAACAAATGTGTTTAAAGATGTCAACATGACATTAACATTAGCCAACAAAAGAGTACACAATATACTCAACAAATAAGAGAGTGGCAGTTAAGAATAAATAATGGTCAATGTTATGGCTTTGAATGTTTATTTGAGAATACATAAAGGTGCGGTTCCAGAAAATTTTTCATTAAAAATTTTCTTAAGTTTAAATTCCTTGCCTTTTTGTTATTATTTAGTAATAATTCAATAGTTTTTAAATCGCAATAGAGACATTTAATATGTCACGTGCGAGTAAATAACGAGTTAGTAACATTTCTTTTGCCGAATCCACAAATAACTCATTAACACTTGTCATTAAATCCAGCTGATTTTTCTTTCATATCACATTCGAAAGTCATCCATCACATACCATTCTGTTAAGTTAACAGAGAAGTCTCAGTCATCCGTAACATTATTATTTTGTTTAGTTAACAGATGAGTTCCGGTTATATGCCAAACTGAACTTGAACCTTTGTTTTAAACTATAAAATCTAATCAAATATTGTGTAACAGCGATGTGATGATATTTAATCGTTAAATATAACAGAGTTTACATTTGGAATTAACCAATGTTGTTGTTTTGGTTGTTTTTGCACCAACTAATAACAAATAAGTTAGTTGTTACAAGGGCAAAACACTCAAAGTGGTGTTGTAATTACGCCGGCTATCTAAAAAAAGATTTAAGGCGTAAATTTGTAAAGTAATCTTATTACAAAAATTTTATAAGAAGCTTTAATAACAGTTAAGCTTTATGATATAATTACCTTAAAGCTGTAAGATAAACCTATTAGGAAGAGATTTAGCATAAAAAATATACTGTAATTTAACAAAAAAAATAAGGCAACTACTATGAAAATGTAGGAAATTGATTACATGAATTTATTATTGCATTGAATAAACTGTATAATGTTTTAAAAATCCTTTAAAATTTTCTTTAATATTGGTATTAAATTTATTATTTTCAATTGATTTATTTTAGTCGATTTTTGTATTTGTTTAAATTTTTAGTATTATTTTAATCATTTATTTTCATTTTTGCTTATGTTTTTTGTTTTAACTTTAATTCAAATTTATTTCAGTCCATTTTTGTTTTTTGTTTAATTTTTTGTTATTTTAATCGTTATTTTATTTTTGTTATTTTAATCGTTTATTTTTATTTTTTCTTATACTTGGTTTATTATTATTTTATTATTCAGGGCTTAAGTTAAAAATTTAAATACTCTTTACCTTACTATTTAACACATTTTTTGTAATTATTCCATATTTGTTGGGTTATTATATATAAAATTTGTAAATGTTAATATCAATTTTTATTATATATATTTTTTTATTATATATATTTTTTTATTATATATATTTTATTTATCTAATATTTGCTTTTCTTTGTCTCTCTCTCTCTCTTTCCAGGAAGGTAATTGTGATTCTTTACCCCATTACATTGGTCGCACTAATGCGGCCGGTGTTGATTTAAATCGTGATTTTCCCGATCGTTTGGATACCCAACAACAAATCCAATTACGCTCACAGACCCGTCAACCAGAAACTGCGGCCATTATCGAATGGGTTGTCAACAAACCATTCGTTTTATCGGCAAATTTCCATGGAGGCGCTGTGGTAGCCAGTTATCCCTATGACAATTCATTGTAAGTATGATCATAGCAAGAAAAGTGTAAATGTGTAATTTAAAAGATATATTTGTCGTCAAGGAAGAGAAACAGAGAGAGAGAGAGAGAGGGAAAACGTAACAAATCTTCTACTAAGAGAGAATTCCTTTAAGATTTGGTTTTGCGTTTTTAACAATAGGAATTCTGCTTTTATGGCAAAATACGATTGCTTATATTGCCCTAAAGGTACTGAGTAGGACTTGCAACGCAAGTTTACTCACTTATTTGACAATATTTATGAAAAAATGTAAAATTTTGTTTTAAATTTGTACAGACATTTTAGTGACATATAATAAAAATTTTTTCTTACAAGACATTTAAAATAAATAAAGAATTTGTAATTCTAAAAAGCTTGTGGAGGTTTGAACACCACTCTACATCTTCAAAATTCTGAATTGAAAGTCCGTATTAAAAAAATTTCTCACGCAAAAAAAAATAAAATTTATAACCAGTTTGGTTTCATTGTTCGGTTTAATATCTATTCTATTATTGCTAATAGAATCTGTTTCACAAGAGTTGTGTGAAATGGATTACGTTGACAGCTGGCTGGGCGGATAGCTATTTCGATAGTTGCCAAACTTTCTCATCAGCACTCTTTGCTGTGCCTATCACAACCTTAAGTGTTAAGAGCTTTAAGAAACCATCGAGAAGCCCAACACACCTGAGCGAAATTGGTATCAACGAAAACCACACGTCAACATAATCCACACAAGCTCTTGTCTATGCTTTGTCCATCGGACAAAATTGCATAGAATTGTTTTTGGCAACAAATGCCAATCCAGTTTACCTTCGGTGTATGTTTTGCTCTTGTTTTGTATTGTTGATCTATGTATGTAAATAATGAGTTTGATTTCATTGTTCGGTTCAAGATCTATTCTATTATTGCTAATAGGATCTGTTTTTTATAATCCAAAATAATTTTTTTTTGTTATTTAAAAAAAAAAATATAATTAAAACAAAAAATTTTTTTAAAGAATTATGCAGTCACTGATTTTTTAAATTATAAAAACCAAATTTAATGTTTGGTAAAAAACAGTTTTAAAGTTACAGGCTAAGTAAAGTCATTTTACAAAATTTTTGAATTTTTTTAAGAAGTGGAACAAATTTTCACATTCTGAAAAATATTTTTTTTCAACATACTGTTATTAATTTGGAAAAAATAGATATTATTAAATTTTTTAGTAATTTTTTGTTATTTTTTAAATTATTTTCTTTCCTTTTTTTCACAAAAGAAAAGGAAAAATAAATTATTTACACGCAATTTTTTTTTTTTTGATTTTGCTTTATATGTTTCTCCATAAAAATTTAAAAAAATTTATGTTCATTTAATTAATAAACACATTTTTTTTATATAAAAAAAAATTATGAAAATATGTGGACAATTTTTCAAACCAGAAAAAATTTAAAATTTTACAACAAAATTTCAAAACTTTTTGGAAAAAAATTTAAAAAATTTTTTGGGTAATAAAAACTATTGTATAAAAAATCCATATAATTGATAAAATAAAACGAAAACTATCATATAAATTAAAGTTTAATAATAAAAAATTTGGAAAAAAAAAAATGTTTTTCAAAACATATTTGGATATTTTTTTAATTTCTTAAAATATTTTTTTTTATTAAAATAAAAACCATCTAGTTAATAAAATGAAGAGTTTTTCAAACAAAAAAAAAATTTTCGAAAAAATTTTGGAAAAAATTTAACAAAAAATGTGGGTTAAGTACCATCTAACACTTAACACTTAAGGTTGTGATAATGAGTGGAGAAGGCACAGCAAACGGCACTGATGATGATGGTTTGGCAACCATCGAAATAGCTATCTGCCTGCCAGCTGTCAACATAATCTATTTCACACAACTCTTGTAAAAACAAATTCTATTAGCAATAATAGAATAGATCTCAAACCGAACAATGAAAAATATATTCATATTCTGCACAGATCGATAAAAACAAACAAGAGAGTACCATCTAATTATTAAAATAAAAGGCAAAAGAGCAATATTTGGGGCGCAAAAAAAATAATACACTCCCGCCCCTCCCGCACATGGGGGGGACATCATAGAACCCAAGAAGCCCCTTTTTTACCCCCAGGAACACATGGGACAAAAAAAAAATTTTTTTGGATAATTTTTTTTTGTTTGAAAAATGTTCCCTTTATTTATATTTATATTTTGGGAATTGTTTTTTTTATTTTTTGAAATTTTTTTCAGTTTGAAAAAATTAGTTTTTTTATAATTAATAACTTTTATTAACTTTGAATTTTTTTTTCATTTTTAAAATTTCGTCTTTTGTTTTTATAATTAATAATTTTTTTCTTTTATTTTATTTTTTAAATAACAAGAAATAAATAAATCAAATTATTTAATTTTTTTAAAATTTTTTTATAAAAAATAATCAGGTACACACCATAAAAAACTATTAAATAAAAAAAATTCTTTTTACATTTTTATAAAAAAAATATTTATTTTTTTATCAAAAAAGTTTGACATATAGAAAAAATTATTTTATTAAGAAATAATCCTTTATATAACCTTAAATTCTAAAAAAAAAATTTTCTGTCTGTGAAAAGTTTTTATCTCTCTTAAAAAAATTAAAAAATATTTTAAATTTACTTTACTTAGTCTGTCACTTAAAAAATTTTCTTTACCAAATATTAAATTATGTTTTTATTATTTAAAAAATCAGTTTTCTTGCAGAATTTTATTCGTATTTCATTCGAATTGGACCTTGATTGCCAAATTTTCTTGCGCTTAGTTCGATTTGTTTACTTTTTGTTCGGCTTCTGTCCACACAATTTGACAGTTCGGGACTCTTGGCTAAAACAATGTGCATGTTTTTGTTGCAGAGCCTTTAGTTGTTGTTGTAGTGCAGTCAATTTATTAAATACACCTTGCCACCAAAATAACAGAGAAAGGACATACGATCTTAGTAATCTGCCAAATTACTTTTATATATCTTCCTCTTTCCCTCTCTCTCTCTTTGTAGGGATGTCATACAAATTATCTTTTAATTATATTTTTATACCTACACACCATTCTAAAATGTTGTTTACCTTAACCTAAATAATCATTTTGACTTGTTTATTTCCTTTAGAGCCCATCATGAATGTTGCGAGGACAGCCTTACACCCGATGATCGTGTCTTCAAATATATGGCTCACACTTATGCCGATAACAATCCGCTCATGCGCAAAGGCCACAATTGCAATGACACATTCACCGATGGCGTCACCAACGGTGCTCATTGGTATGAACTGAATGGTGGCATGCAAGATTTCAATTATGCCTATAGCAACTGTTTCGAGCTGACAATCGAGCTGTCTTGTTGCAAGTATCCCGATGCAAAGACTTTGCCAGCCGAATGGCAACGTAACAAGCGCAGTTTAATACAGCTGCTGAAATTGGCCCACATTGGCGTGAAAGGCATTGTGAAAGATGTCAACGGTTATCCTATACATGATGCCAGCATTGTGGTTTCCGGTTTGGAGGAGAAACCCATACGTACGACACGTAGGGGAGAGTACTGGCGTCTGTTGACGCCTGGTATATATAACGTGCAAGCTATAGCATTCGGGTAGGATTTCAATTAATGTATATATTCTATAAAAGCTTTTCTGGTTTAGTTCAGTTGCATTTTTGCGGTGTCTCTTGCTTTTCGATTTCAATATGTTACAGATAAACATACATAATTGCATAAGATCAACGATTGAATTGAAAATATTAAACGTGTTTTCTGCTTTTTCTCTCTCTTTCGGGTTTAATCTCCATGTCTCGTTACAGATATCAGGCCAGCGCTGCGCAGCAAGTCCATATAACGAATGACAACAATGTGGCACAGCGGTTGGACTTTACCTTGTCACCCATTGAAACCAACTATGATGGTATTAGCAGTTTTTATAGTCCATACTTTTTTAGGCATTAAAAACTTTTAGCCAAAGTGGTTTTAGTCTATTACTCTACTACATTATATTTTAAAACATTTGAAAAATTTTCCGTTTATTTGTTGCTGTTAGAGATAATTGGTAAAAAAACCACACATACACATTAATTTTCTACTCTATTCGTAACACGCCCACACACACACACTGTCTTCATTACACCGCCCACCTTATGATATATGTACATGAGAGTGTTTACAACTCTGAACATTAATTTATAATACAAAGGAGAAAGAAAAAAAAGCGTTTGATTTAATAAGGAGATAAGGTTTAAAAGGAAAAAATTAATAGTTAGGGAGATATCTCTCTATTAGGAGATGATAGGTTTTATATGAATTTTAGAGGAAAAATTAAAGTTTATTAAAATTTTTTAAAAAATATATAATTTTTAATAACTTTTGTTAATTTTCTCTTTGGAAAATTATAGCATTTGCAACAAAAACTGTATAAAGAGAAACGGAAATGCTTCTCTGTATTCAGAGGGAATAAAGAGTAAAGATTTTTGTGTGGGGAAATAAATTTGAACTGTGAAGTTGTATAAGATTTTTTTTTTTGATTTTCTATGAAAATTTTTCTAATAAATGAAAACTTTTAACTTTTGTTGTGGATGCGATTCCTTTTAGCAGAAGTAAAGACATTTTTAATTTTCTATGAAAATTTTTCATGTAAAGGAAAACCATTAACTATTTTTTAGCGAAGAAGTGTATCTTATAAAGATAACATTTTAATATCTCCTTCTCTGGCATAAATACATTATTGTAAGAGCAAAGAGAACAAAAAATATTAAAAATTATTAGTAAATTGTCAAGTAAACGTCTTCTGCTTAGAGGAAGAAGTTTTGGAGAATGGATCGACTGGAAATGAGATTTCAAAAGATTAAATTTCTATGAGATCATGTAATATTGATTATTTCTGAGGAAAATTTGCAGTTAAAGTAGAAAATACTGGATTGAGAATTATAAGGAAAATTACCAAAATTAAAAGAAATAATCTAAACAGCGATTTTCTCTAAATTCTCTAAATGACTTTCTAACAATTTCAAAGTACAAATTTTAGTACAAATTGTTGTATTTTGCATAAAAGATAAAATATTTTATCTTTATATATAAAATCCTATTATTATTTAGACTTTTCTCATACTTAAATGAAATATTTTAATTTCAAAATTTTTACCCCAGAATTAAAAAAAATGGATAGTGATTTTTCTTAAAATTAAAAATAAATTATCAATATTATATAAATTTCCAAAATCTAAGGAAATTAAAATATAATAATACATAAAATATCTTATCTTCATAAGAAAATTCTCATTACAATTTAGATATTTTTTTTTAATTTTAAATGAGAACTTTTGATTTAAAAATTTATTTACCAAAACGAGAAAAATAATTTGTACCAAAAAATAAAAAAAAAATTCTCAAAGATGATTTTCTTTTTTCCCAAAATTGATTAGAAAACATTTAAAAAAATTCTTAAATTTAAAAAAGGCATTTTTCTTTTCTTTTTTCTAAAAAAATTGATTATTTAGAGTCGGCTAAATTTATTCTAAAATTAAAAAAAAAATTCTGAGCTGTGTTAATCTCAAAATTAAAATCAAAATTTTGAATTTCAAAATAGATTTCAAAAATAAAATAAATGTTGGTCATATTTGAATAAAATATTAATATTGCATGATTTTGTTCACAATTTCAAATAGCAAATTTCATAGAAAATGCTGTATTTTGAAGATGAAATATCTTATTGTCACAAGAATATTTTTAATATTTATGTTTTTGATTGTTGACCTCTTAATTATAATATTGGGCTTTAGTTCGGCTATAGGGTCTGAATTTAAAGACAATTTTTATGTTGTACTTTTATTCCATTTAAATTATTTTCGATATTTCGACTAACATCGTTAGTCATCATCAGGGTTATAAAAATGTTAATTTTCAGTAATATTCAATTTAGATAACCCAAATCGATTGGATAATAAACAAAAACAGTTTAGAGTCCAAAATTAAAAAAAAAATATTTCTGAATTGTGTTTATCTCAATTAAAAAAAAACTACTCAATTTAATAATCGTCTGAGAAATATATAAAAAATAAAATTTCTCTAGAAATTTATAGAAAACAAACATTTGCAGAAAACAAATGTATGCAAATATAGTAAATTTAAAAAACAAAAAAATAATCCAGTTGCCATTATTTCCATTATTCATATAATTAAAAAAAATTGAATACATGGGTTCTCTCAAAACGTTGCTCTGTTGATTTCTCAATTTCAAAATAGACCGAAAAATGTAAAAACATAAATTTTGTTTAAATTTAAATAAAATCGTTAGCAATTGTTGTATTTTTACTTATAGAAGAAATATCTCATTTTCATAAGATAGTTCTTACTATTATTAAGATTCTCAATATTAAAAAAAGATTTTATTTTCATAATAGATTTCCCAAAAATATTTTTTTTTTAAATTGTGTTCACCCCAATTTTTTTTTTAAAAACGGTAATACATCTATTTATTTAATAAAATTTCAAATTGATAAATAATATGGCGTTTTCTCAATTTCAATTAAAAAATTTCGATAGAAATTCTTGTATTTTTTATATAAGAAACATAAGAAAATCCTTAAAAAAAATATTAAGATTTAAAATGTTCCTTAATAACTTCCGCTCCTTATTAAATCAAACCTCCTTTGAAATCTATGTCATAGATTTTTACACTACTGTACACATAACAAATATACCATACTACTAAAAGATATCACCAACTATAGCACAGTCTTTTACAAAAAATTACAATCTATATACACACACACACTCTCAATATATTAACTAACCCCCAGCTAGCAACACTCAGTTTTCCCCCCTGCATCATCACACAACAACAGCAACCTCCTGCCCTCTCATAACTTCTATGTCTATCATTTATTTATTAGTTAGCCCTATTTAACATGTAACCTGAAAATCTCACTACCACTCACTTGTTATATTCTATCACTGCAACACATAAAGCTCAGCTTTGTATGTTAACACTTTAACAGTCACATACTCTCTTACTGTATACACTTCACTTTACGACTGTCTCTCTCTGAAGTTATTAATGATGATTTCAAGATATTGAGAGTTTTTTATTTCACATTCTTATACAATCTCGCATAACTCTCCCTCTTTTGCTGCGTTCTTTTGTGTAAATACAACGCAGTTTTTACACATTTCTTTTGTTTTATATGTAAATTAATTGTATTTTTTTGTATTTACTTATGTTATCTCAATATTGTTTTTCAAAATTACTTACATATTATTGTTTATGCATAGAATTGTATAGCAAACCTATTATAATTAATTGAATTAATTTAAATAAATCATAATATGAAAATATAAAGAAAAAAAAAAACAAAAACAAAAATAGTAACGCACATATAACTATATATAAAAAACATATTCATAATTTAATGAATAATAAAACAAAATAATCATCTGTTTAAACATATTTATTTTGTGTATAAACAGATGTGTGTCTCACACTGTGTCAATTGGTGTTCTTCATTTCTAATGGTGTTGTTTTTTTTGTTGTTCATGGTTTTTGTCGTTTTAATTTTGCTTAATTTTTTGTTATTTGTTTCATTGCATATAAATGTTTAGTTTTAAAAACACACTTTTATTTATTTTATTGTTAAGAAAAACAAAATTTTTCCATATGCAACTTGTCTAGTCATTTGTATGTTCTTTATCATCTGTCTAGTGCAAAACAAACACAGATGTTGGCAAAAATATTTAAAAATTTTATGAGAAAATATTTAAATTTTAAAAATATTTAATATTTTAAAACAATTTAACAAAACAAATATCTTTTAACTTTTACGTTTAGGTAGATTTTAGCTATATTGCTTAAAATTTAAAAAAAAATTAAATAACTTAATTTAAAAAGACATCTCAGAAATCTCTTGATTTTTTCTAGAACATCTCCATAAACAGCTATTTTCTCCGGCGGAATGTCAATAATGTGTAACATTTCAAAATGGTATAGGAGCGCAGGTAATTTTCTCTTCGATGAAAATGTCAACGTCATTAAAATAGGTTTTGTGACCTGTGAATGCTTAGTAGTCTGCAAGGGCCGTTTTTTGTTCCATTGGTATCAACCGCTTTTAAATCAGATTTATGTGAAGATACTCTTGTCTTAAATTAAGTCTTGGTAGTGCCAAATGTAGTGCTTTGCTAAGACAACAAATGACATACTACAGTGAGCAATGCATGCCAAACCCTTTGGGGGTTTTACTATACAGACTTAGTACCTTCACCCTGACTGGGAATTTCTCACCCCCCCCCCAGATTAGTGTAATCAGTGCTGTCGTGTTTGCACGTGGGGAAGAAGCAAAATCTTGCTTTTTGTTAAGTATTTTTAGGTTCAATAAAAAGTTTTTTTTTGCCAAAATTAAAGTACTTTTGAGTACAACTAAAGTACTTTTGAGTATAATTAAAGTACTTTTTGGTATGACATAAGTACTTTTTGGTACAATTTAAGTACTTTTTGATACATTATATAAAATATTAAAATAAACTGTACTTTTTGGTACAATAAATTGTACTATTTGTTACAATAAAATTAATTTTTACATTCATTTTAGTGTTTGGTACCATAAATTGTACTATTTAGTAGAATAAATTGTACTATTTTGTACCATTAATTTTACTTTTAAATTTTACAATTAAAGTACTATTTAGTACATTATATAAAACATTATAATAAACTGTACTTTTTGGTACAACGAATTGTTCTATTTGTTACAATGAAAATAATTTTTACATAAATTGTAGTATTTGGAACCATAAATTGTACTATTAAGTACAATAAATTGTTCTATTTAGTACCATTAATTTTACTTTTAAATTTTACAATTAAAGAACTATTTGGTACATTATAATAAACTGTACTTTTTGGTACAATAAATTGTGCTATTTGTTACAATGGAAATAATTTTTATATATATTGTAGTATTTGGTACCATAAATTGTACTATTAAGTACAATAAATTGTAATATTTGGTACTAATAATTTTACTATTAAATTTGTATAATTAAAGTACTATTTGGTACATTATATAAAACATTATAAAAAACTGTACTTTTTGGTACCATAAATTGTACTTTTTGTATTTTTTACATAAATTGTAGTATTTAGTACCATACATTGTACTATTTAGTTCAATAAATTGTACTATTTGGTACAAGGAATTGTACTATTTGTTACGAAAAAATTAATTTTTACATAAATTGTTGTATTTGGTACCATAAATTGTACTATTTAGTTCAACAAATTGTACTATTTGGTACCATTAATTTTACTGTTAAATTTTTACAATTAAAGTACTACTTGGCACATTTTATATAACATTGTATTTTTTTGGACAATTAATTGTACTATTTGGTACAATAAATTTTACTTTTTGGTACAATAAAAGTTTTCTCAGTACAGTAAATTCTGCTATTTAATCAATAAATTTTACTTTTTAGTACAATACATAGTACTTCTTTGTACAATAAATTGTACTATTAGGTAAAATAAATAGTACTTTTTGGTACAATATATTCTACTGTTTAGTAGAATAAAAGTACTTTTTAATACAATAATGTGCAAAAATTTGTCACCATCACTATTTTGTACAATAAATTGTTCTATTTAGTACAATAATAATATTTCTTAATACAACAATTGCACTATTTGTCACAATTAATAATACTTTTTCGTACAATAAATTGTATTTTGTGGTACAATAAATTGTACTATTTGGTGCAATCTTAATACAACAAATTGCACTACTTGTCACAATAAATAATACTTTTTGGTACAATAAAAAGTACTTTTTGGTACAATGAATTGTACTATTTGGTACAATCATAGTACTTCTTAATACAACAAATTGCACTATTTGTCACAACAAATTGTACAATAAATTTTACTATTTGGTACAATGAAAGTAATTTTTGGTACATTGTATTGTTTTTTGGTACAATAAATTGTACTTTTCGGTACAATAAATTTTACTGTTTGTTACCATAAGTTGTACTATTTGGTACAATAAAAGTAATTTTTGGTACAATAAATTGTACTACTTGGTACAATAATTTGTACTTTTTTGTTTAATAAAGTGTTAAATTTCGTACAATAATTGTACTTCTTAATTCAAAAAATTACACTATTTGTCACAATAAATATAACTTTTTGGTACATTAAATTGTACTATTTGGTACATTAAATTTTACTTTTTGGTACAAACAAATTTTGTTTTGAATTTGAAATTGAAATTCTTTGAATTATCTTACTCACCAGTCAGACTGACATGCCTAAATCGTCTTTACAGTTCTGAAATGAATTTGGTCTTAAGATACCTGGGGGTCCAACTCGTCTCCTTTAAAACGGTAACTCATTTCATTTTGGACGTCTATGCACTAAAAGTAAAAATTTCTTGCTTACATCAAGTAATCTACACTTACCCAAAACAAATGAGAGTGTGACAGACCAAATTTGGTTTCCGCCCTTAATTTTACTTTCACATTTAGATATGAGCGCTATTTTCTCATTTTAAGCAATTTTTAAGATTTATTTTCATTTTTAGATATGTTTACTCGATTTTAAGTATTGTTTTCTTATTTTAAACCCTTTTATGCTTGATATTTTGACCATAGCCGTCAGCTTAAAGCTTTGAAGTAGGCAGCATTGGCAGGAGATTCAACTGAACACATACAAGTACTGGCCGAAAATTGGATTTATGTCAACTTTAAGTAGGAATTAGTAACGTTAACATCTTAAATTCATTTTAACACTCAGAAGTTGCAGACAATACTGAAGGGCATTCCCCTGCCAGCCGAAAACAACATTTTTGTCAACATAAAGTTGTTATTATGTCATTAATTTTAAATACGTCTTTCAAAATGTTGCACCATAATAAAAATTTCCACCATTCAACACATTTTCAATAGCATAAAATCTTATTAAACTAAAGTAACATAATTAATTTTCTTTAACTTAAAACCGAAAACCTGATATTGATCATGCGGCGAATCTAAAAAGTAAATTAAGATCTCTTAAGTCGAACTGTATCATGTTTTATTGCTTATATGTATGTGTGTGTCTATTCTGTGTGTTCAATTGCAAACTCATTGCGAAATGGGCTAGTAAACTACAAATGTCAATCAAATGCTAGCGCTAGCAGCATTTACTTGTACAACCACCACAATACGATGCTCATTGTAAGTCTGCAGTCAGTCCATTAACAGATTGGCGATTATCATTGCCTGGGGATTGGAAAATTAGAGCGTAGTTTCTGCAGTATATGAGTTAGTAATAGATTTGCAAACAAAAAACAACATAAGCAACTTTGTAATAGATGGCAACTATTTGCTTTATGGTTTTGAGACAACTTTTTGCTAAAGATGTAAGAGAGTTAATGTAACTGTTAAAGAGTACTGCTACTCTTAGATTGGATTTAGTTGTCTTACGCAAAAGTTAGCGTTACACAGCTAAAAAAACAGCATTTTAATAGTAAAGGGTTTTTAAAAAATCCCAAATGTAAATTTTTTTATTACCCATAATACCCTTGGTCATTTTGATTGTTATACATTTGCAGTGTATATCCTTTATATGAGACACCGACTATATGACAATATTTATAAAAAAAAATTTAACACTTTTGTGACATATTCGACTCTTTTGTGACATTCTTCTAGGAAATTTCAAACAGATTTGTTGGGATATAAGAAATATCACTTATTTAAAAATGTCGCATGTATGAAATCTATATAATGCGTGGGAGTCAAAAATTCCCTACAAAATCGATTTCACATATAAAACTTTGGAAACATGAGAAGATGATAAGATATATATCTCATATATGAAATTTGTATAATGCCAGGGAGCCAGCAATTTCAAACAAAATGGGTTACATATATAAAATTTCGGCAATATGAGCAGAAGATTTGCTTGCTTACAGATTTTTTAAATTAAACAATAAAAATATTTATAAATATTAAAATTATTTAGTATTTATGCGTGAAAGGGATGTCAAATCACAATTCAACACCAAAGATTAACCTTTTTTGAGATTATGTCAAAAACCTGACATGTTGGGGTAAATACACTTCAGCTTTGGTGCGACCCCAGAACACCAATTTTTTTTTGTGGCCAGTACAACACATGATTTCGGGACTCAATTCTGCAGTTCTTATATCCAACATTCACTTGCTTATGTGTTGGGTTCACTTATCTTATTGTATCTATAGAAAAAATATATTTTCATGTCTTGTTTTGTTTAGTACATTTATTATACTATAGGTGACGCTGCAGCTTATATGGTTTAAATTCGCTTTAGTTTAGAAAAATCAAGGATTCTAGTTCTTTTTTGAGTTAGTACTATTAATGTACTATAGGTGGCGCTGTAGCCAAAACTCTTTGTATTAGTTTAAATTCATGCTTATGTATACATCAATATGCTGGAAAACTATATGAGCGACATATATATGACTGCAGGGTATATATAAATGGCAACAAACTATAAAAAATATTTTCATGTCCTATTTGGTTAGTACATTTAATATACTATAGGTGACTAACTTTAATTCCCTTTACACCCCATGAATGAGGTATAGGATAGCTTCTCGCGTTGTTGTGAATTAACACGCTTTCTATTTTTAGACTCACAACTAACGGCATTTACTTGTTTATCGACGAATGCAAACGTCACTGTTTCAGATGCTCCTACTAGACACGCCGATTGACTCGACACTAATACTGCGAAGTTGCTGTCGACAACATTCGAGGGGAGCCGACAATGAAAGAAAAAATCAGGGTTTCTAGTCCTTTTTTTGACTTAGTACTATTAATGTACTATAGGTGGCGCTGTAACCAAATCGCTTTATATTAGATCTAATTGGATCTACACTTTTTTACACGGTGGGCCAAAATAAGTCAAATATTCAGGCGTTGTATGTGAAGGCATTGCGAGGTTCTGTGGAACCTCTTAAAAGTAGTCAGAAGATTGTGGTGCATTGATATAAAGATACAGAGTCCAAGAGGGTTTAACATAAGACTGTTAGCCATGCGGTTCATCTACGAATATGATAAATTGCTATAAATATACAAAGTCCACTTTAGTCTCGGTTTGAATACCATATGCCCACACTGAATATATTACAGTGCGATTTCCAGACCCCTTAGAGGGATAGCCAAATATACTTGGACTAAAAAATAAATTGTGAAAAAATCAAAAAAGTTGTCAATTGCGAGGCAAAAACAGTCATAAATGACAGTCATCAATATATTTATATATGTATATCGTTGGAAAGGCCACAGTCTATTCTTTCCAAATCCATTAAGAAATTTAAAATCGGTTGTTACTCAACCACTTTACTGGCTTCTAAGTGCGGAAAGGTATGAAAAACCGGTCTGGACAAGTTCAGATTGTATTGATATGTTCACAAAGTTGTTCAATGTTACTATGGCTACAATTGTGGCGAACATTGTTAGTGAATGCAAAAAAAAGTGAAAAAAAATATTGCTTCCTCTATTTTTTTTTTAAAAAAAAGGCAGAAATAATTGACTATTTATAATATTTGTTAATAATATTTGTGCCCGAAACTCCCAGCTACATTTTTGCTGAATATAGTTTAGCGCTATCACGAAGTATGAGTTAGCTGTTGGACAAAATCTTTTGACACCTTTTTTTTTGAGGGGCTCACTGATTTTGAAAATCTTTTAAGGTCCATAAAAAAAAAATCGTCACCAATCTCGCCAAACTGAGTATAGGGTTTTATTACCCTTCGATAGTAGAATCGACTGTACTGTAAAGTTCAGGGATTTTACAAAAAGTCTTCATTTGTTGCATATTGTAATTTGTTTTTAGAAATTAACTTAGAGATCTTTTTTAAAAGAAATTATAATCTTGGCCATTTTATAATGTAAGTACAATTCGAAGTAAGTACAAAAAGTAAGACTTCATCGTATAGAACAGTGAGTTTAGCTACATCTTGATTTCATGTCAAGTTTAGTGTAGTACCGTTAATACACTATAGGTGGTAATTAAGTAATAGGTGGAGAGGTTAATTATGCAAAGCTATTAATAAGCTTAAGAGTTCAATTTTGCAACCATGAATGAGAAATGAGCGAGCTTTTGGCATTTTTAGACTCAAATAAAGTTAAGACTTCATCGTATAGTACTGTGACTTTAGCTAAATCTTGATTTCATGTCAAGTTTGGTGTAGTAAAGTTAATACACTATAGTTAGCGTTTAAGGAATAGGTGGTGAGATCAATTATGCACAGCTAAAAATAAGCTTAAGAGCTCCTTTTTGCAACAATGAATAAGAAATGAGAAAGCTTCGGGCATTTTTAGACTCAAACTAAGTTAAGACTTCATCGTATAATACTGTGACTTTAGCTACATCTTGATTTAATGTCGTGTTTGGCGTAGTACCGTTAATACACTATAGGTGGCGTTTAAGGAATAGGTGGTGAGATCAATTATGCACAGCTAAAAATAAGCTTAAGAACACATTTTTGCAACCATGAATGAGAAATGAGAAAGCTTCGGGCATTTTTAGACTCAAACTAAGTTAAGACTTCATCGTATAGTACTGTGACTTTAGCTACATCTTGATTTAATGTCGTGTTTGGCGTAGTACCGTAAATACACTATAGGTGGCGTTTAAGTACATCTTGATTTAATGTCGTGTTTGGCGTAGTACCGTTAATACACTATAGGTGGCGTTTAAGTAATAGGTGGCGAGTTTAATTATGCACAGCTAAAAATAAGCTTAAGAACTTATTTTTGCAACCATGAATGAGAAATGAGATAACTTTTGGCATTTTTAGACTCACACAAAGGCGAACATCAGCTCTTTGAGAAGTTTCTACTAGACATGCCGATTAACACGACAACTCAGAAGCTGCATTGAGGGACCGTTGAACATAGAGATGTAGATGTGTCAGGGACTTGAATCCAGATCACAAGCTTAATAGTACCATATTCGTGTTGCCAATCATTTTAAACAAGTACAAATTTTTAAAAATTATATCGATACCTAAATATAAAAAAAAATCAACACATAAAAAGAAAAGTATACAGGAGGAGGAAAACGTAATAAAATTGGACAAACTATATAAATAGGGATCTTTTTTAAAACAGTTTTTATACAAAACATTACCTCTATTTTTCATCTAATCAGCACGAGATTTTAATACAAGGTGTATCAGGACGTAATCAACATGAATCAAAAAAAAAATAAATTAAAAAAAATTGAGTTTTTTTTTTTTATATTAATGTAACGATATATAATATATTAAAGATAATTACTTACAATTTTTTAGAAATTATGGATTCGATTTATTAAAGACTACTTAAGTGTTGAAATACTTAAGGATCGTCTTGGGTATCTAGTAACTACAATATGTTTTATTCAACATTATTCTTCATATAATATCAATTTATGGAAAAAAAATCAAAGAATTCCAACTCGAAAGAACATAATACTGTGACTCAAAAAGTATTGTAGTAGTGTTTGGACTAAATTCTGAGTTCGAAAGTCCCTAAATGAATTTAAAGAAACATTATATCATAGAACACGTTAACCTTATATCTGGAATTTTAAAGAGTCATATAAGTCCGTTTTTTTTTTAAATTTCAAAAAGGACCACATTGTCCCAAACCCTTTTAGGTTTTACTATACTTACCAAATACTTTTATCTTGCATAGGAACTATTCAGCCTCAAAAATGTGTTGTACAGTGAAATTAAATAAGCCTTACTTTTAAAACAATAACTATTTATGATTTTCATTTTATGGCTGATTACTTAAATATATTTTTTTAAATTAGTAATCTTGTTATAGAATTTAAAAAACTTATTTTGGTTTTATGCCTAATATCTTAAGTGTGTATATATTTTGCTTTTAAATTTGTTACCCTATGTCCTTTTACTTTGAATGAGACTATGTTTTCTATACTTTCAATATAAGGCTATGTATTTTGTCAATATGGATTAATTTTTGTTTAAATTGTACAAAAAAATCTTAAATGTCCTGTGTAGTATAGCTAACACTACGTGTAAAAGTTTTCCACAACATTCACTTATATACTTAACCAATTTCCACCTGGGCAACTTTTTCTTTTCAGCTTATTTACAAAAATAATTGACAGCTAGGACAAAATGAGTCGCCTGGCCTTGCGTAGGCCTTGAACACAAAAGTAGTTACTAATGCCGTTCCTTTAGAGGAGACGGACAATTTTTAAAGCCTTGTACACATTGCAATACAAGTCCAGTGATCAGCGATGTCTAAATATATCAACTGTTATGTTATAGCTAAAAATTCGCTTTTATTGAATACAGTTATGTTTTATTGACAAAAAAAACTATTTAAAAAATTTTAAATATTTAAAGTAATTTGAAAATTTATAACAAAATCAAAACTGTTGTTTGTTTTGTCTTAAACAACTCCTTGCCCTTCTTGCTGCTTTCACTGTTGCTATTTAGTTAAACTTTGTTCACATCACTTAATTTTCAAACGTATTTTCTCTTATTTACTATATTACAAAACAAAGAATTATAAAATATTATTAAACCATTAAAAATTTATCAAATTAATTATTAATATATAAAAACATAAAATTCTATGTGATTTTTTTTAATGTCATACAGATCTTAAATTTTATCTAGTTATGTATTATTAAAATGAGAAATTTGTAACCTAACGACAAAAATATCAATTAAATTATAATTATACTTATATGTAACTGAAATTATTTTAAAATGTTAACCTAACAATTAAATGTGTACGTATGTAAAGCTATAATATCAACAAAGTGCTAATAAATAAAATTTATTAAGCAAAAAACTTGCGAAGAATAATTTTTTAGTATAAAACAAGTTGGAAAAGAAGTTTTATTGTATTTTTTTTAAATAATCATAATTAATATTTTTTAATTTTTAAGTGGTTTTATTGTGTTTTTTTTTCAAATAATCATAATTTATTATTTGTCTTAACAAGTTTTGGATTTATTCTTTTTTCAATTATTTTTTTAAGTTTTGCATCCATTTGATATAATATTAATTCATATTTGGGTTTTTATGCACCTACCTACTCACCTACTGCTCACTTGGTAGTTCAGATATTGTCCCATATGTGTGATATCTGCACTTTGTTTAACATTTATTGGTGGTTTTATGGGGTTACATCATATTACGATTATACTTGGTTGCACTGAGATATTAACATTTGGCACTACCATTTATTTAACCATATTTAACCTTTTTGCTACATCACTTTTAGTTATTTCATTCTTATCATTGTCGTTCTCTTTGATTTTTTTTTGTATCATTTTAGGTGATTTCCGTAAAGTGAAAGTTATACGCTCCGATAATGCAGTGGATATTGAGAAAAATGGCGGTTTTCTAACGCCCACAAAATTTGAACATCACAATTTTACGGCTATGGAAAAGTTTGTATACAATTTTTTTTGGCAAATTTATTATACTAAGTTAACTCTTTATAAAGAGTAAGGCTATATATATTACGTAAGGAAGCGCCTATATGATTGCGGGGAATATTTCTAAGGGAATTGTCAAAAGCAGTGATTGTTAGTAGTTCAGGTGGCCTGAACGCCAACTTTGATAATGCGTAACATTTAGATATTCGACTGAAAAAAATCGGGATATGATGCAATTACGGAGTTATAGACAAAAAAATCTGAAAAATTACACAATTTCTTAGATATAAATATTTGACATTGAGAAGACGAATGTCATCAATTTTTTTCTAATCCTTGGAATTTGTAATTGGTACAATTGCATATTAAAATATATTGTATTCAAACTTACTTGAATACTCATTTTATACGAAAGTAAAGTCGTTTCAAAATAATCGGGTACTATTTATGTGTAGTAAAATTTGTATGTGTCTGTGATGCTATGTACTCTAGCTTGAAAGATTTTTACACTAATGCATTGGTATAACAGTAAGTATATAGTAGTGTACACTATAAGTTTGGTCAAATAATATGTTTGTTAATAAAATATGTAGATTCAGATTTTCTGCAATTTTAAGTAAGTGCTACAAGATGGCTTGACGCGGATAAAAAAAAACGGGGTCATAAAACCCGATCCCCAAATTCGATTTGTGAAAATATTGGTTAGCATTGGTTATTGGGTAAACCGTTTCCTAAAAAATGGTATTATGTATAAATTCCCAGTAGGAAGTGTCTGCAAGACATCCTCAAGGATAGGTGCACGACCATAGTAAATCGTTGATGACACATAGGGGACCGTCCATACAAATCGTCGACGAAATTTTCATGAGCGACAATGTCGGTCAAATTGTCGTTGATGCCTAAATAAGCGACATGTCGCCCACACAATCATGCACGACATAATGACCGACAATATCGGTCAAATTGTCGTTACTAGTGCTTAATAATTTAAAATAACAAATTGAAGTAGTTTTATTGAAAACGTGCGATACATGAACCGTCACGCACTGCTGTTTCCAACAAACTGAAATTTTTTTACTTCTACTTTTCTCTTTTCAATTTTATGACGTTATTGTTCCGTGACATTGAACTTTTTTGTTTGATGCACGACAACATTAGTATTTTGTCGGTCAGCTTGTCGTCTATCGAGTGTTTTGACGACAAGTACATACATTTTTCACATTTTGTCTTGAGGACAGCGTTGACGACAAAGTCGTGTATGACGATACTTCCTATTGGGTTACGTTTTACAATTTTGTCGAAATTTTGTTGTTGAAATCTTCAATTCGGAGAGTGTAATAATAATTCGAAAACCGGATATAAAATAGAATCAGTTATTAAACCCGATCTTTGCAAATGGGTTACTAAAAAATTATCAAATTACGTTTCACAATTTTGTCGACGTCCATGAAATTTTCAATTCACTGAGTTCAATAATAATTCAAAAACAGGATATAAAATTGAATCAGTTCTTAACATCGATTTTTGCAAATCGGTTTCTAAAAAATTATCAGTTTATAATACGGATTTAGATACGGTTTTTTGGAAACTTGTTCCAGAAAATATGTTCCACAACTAAAAACAGCCAGTGCAAAAACTCGGTTATTCGAAACCGGTTTCTAAATAACCATAGTTCATAATATTGTTATATTGAAATAAAAATCATTATGGAAATTTCGGTTCAGAAGGTATTTTTTGGTCTTGTGTAAATTATATGTCCCACAATCTTCTTTGCTTCGAAAAAAGAACCAGTTCTACAGTCAGGTATTTATAAACCGGTTTTAGGATCCGGTTTTTAATTTGATTGAGATTTTTGAATACCGATTCCCAAAACCAGTTTTATATATAAGTTATGTTCGATAAAATGACCGACGTCTGTTAAAAACCGGTCGGTTAATCCAAATCTTAATTTTAGAATGTTGTAAACGTTGATTAAAAAACCGGTTTTAAAACCAGTTTTTGGAAACCGGTTTCAAAAAAATATTTGTTCAAAATTTCAAGATTCCGTTTAGATAATTTCGGTTGAGAATTGGATTTTTGGACTTCGGTTTCCAAAACCTGTTTTATATTTAAAAAAAACCGGTTTTGTGTCTTAATGAAGTTCTATACCGATAAAAGAAATCGGTTTATCAAAAAGATGAGTGAAATGTAGGGGTAATTTTAAAACTGGCTATGAAACTTTCCTTTTAGAATATGATTTTTGAATATTAAAAATACCGGTTTTGTGTCTGAATGAAATTATACACCGATAAAAGAAATCGGTTTATCAAAAAGATGAGTGCAATGTAAGGTTAATTTCGAAACTGGCTATGAAATTTTCCGTATGAAAAACCGGTTCTTAAAACCGGTTTTTAGAAACCCGTTTCAAATCAAAAATATGTGTTCAAACTTCAGAAAATTCCAAGATTTCGTTAAGATAATTTCGCTTGAGAATCGGATTTTTGGACTTCGGTTTCCAAAACCGGTTTTATATTTAAAAATAAAACCGGTTTTGTGTCTTAATGAAGTTCTACACCGATAAAAGATAACGGTTTATCAAAAATATGAGTGAAATGTAGGGGTAATTTTAAAACTTGCTATGAAACTTTCCTTTTAGAATATGATTTTTGAAAACCGGTTCCCATAAACGGGTTTGATATTTTAATTAAGCTCTCTTATTTTGTAAGTCAATAAAAAAGTAAAAATTCAGGAAATTTTAAGATTTCGTTAAGATAATTTCGGTTAAAAATCGGATTTTTGGCCATCGGTTCCCAAAACCGGTTTTATATTTTAAAAAACCGGTTTTGTGTCTTAATGAAGTTTCACACCGATAAAAGAAATCGGTTTATAAAAAGATAAGTTTAATTTAAAAACTGGCTATGAAACTTTCCGTTTTGAATATGATTTCAAAAAACCGGTTTCCATTAATAGGTTTCATATTTTAATTATGCTCTTTAATTTTGTAAAAGTCAATAAAAAGGCGGTTCTTTAACTCAGTTTTTGGGAAACCAGTTACTACAAATCAATCAAAAAAAAGGTAATGTGAAAAACTTTAAAAAAATACCATACCGGTTCCTAAAACCGGTTTTATGTACATATATGTTCAGTTCTACAATTTTGCGGGCTCCAAAAAAGCTATTATTTCCAAATACATGTAAATTGAAAAATTTGATAGAAACGTGATTTTAAACCCGGTTTTTATGAAAAGTGTTTTAAAAGAGATCTATTTTAAATACAAGTAATTTGAAAACCGGTTATTAAATTTTTAGTAAGGAATCGGGGCTTATGCATAAATTAAATTCCAACATCCAGTAAACGTCGATAAAAAAACCAATTCGTTAACCCGGTTTTAAAACCAGTAAGAAAGTTTCAGTGGGAAAACCGATTTTCATATTCCCTCACGCTCAGTAAAACATAACATTTTCTAGTTTATTGATATTATTACTCGATTTCTAAAGTGTGCGGAGTGGAACATATGTATGGGAGGTACCAGAAGGGGTGTGGCTAGACTTACTGCTTTTTTCTCATATTTTTATCCTGATTTAGCTTTACTACTCCATCTCTAGAGTGGGCGGAATGGTACATTTGTATAGGAGGTACCAGAAGGGGCGTGGACATGTAGCCCATTTAGTAGTTTTGGGGAAATAGTAACTCGTGCAATGTTTAAAAACATTTGGTTTCGTCTTTTGAAAGTTATCGTCCGCACCAGCCGTACAGCCAGACGGACATGGCTCAAACGACTATAAAAGTCATGAATCGAATTTGGTTCAAAGATACTTAGGGTCTAAAGTGACTCCAAAATGATATATACCCTCCTACCCGTAGGTATAAGACGGCGCATTCAAAATTTTTAAAATTAAAAAAAAAACATGTTTTACAATTTTTGATTAAGGATCAGTTTTTTTTAAAAACCTATTTTATGTAAAAATTGTGTCGTCTGTCGTCTTGCTGTGTTTGGCCTCTTTTTAGCTTGAACGAAACGCCACACACTTCGTCAAAGGGAAACCTATAGTATTTGCATAGCGATTGTGTGTGTTTGAAATCTTGACAGAGATATGGCTCTATCTAAACAATGCAGAATAGGATCTCGTCCTTGAGTTTAATAATTATTTGTGAGATACCCACGACATTAAATTTTACAATCTTAGTGGCCAATATAGAAATTTCGGGATATGATTCGGTATTGAAATTGTTGCCTTAATATAAATCAAATATAATATTTTTGCTGAAATTTGTATTTCAGATAAATTTGTGATTCAGATATTGGTGAAAGATTCAGATATTGATGAAAGATCTCTTATGTAGGCAGCGAATAATGTATTCTTTTAAATTATAGGGCTTTTAGGATATTGCTGCACAAGAGTGTATTTTAATACCAAACTTGAGAGCATTAAATTTTCGCCTGGATACTAAGAGATTACCCCATGAATGTGTCGATCGCTATACGCAGACTCGTCGGAAGAGGGCTACGCCTTTAAACGCTTTCTTATAACGCAAGAAGCTATTTCAAACTTCATTCATAGAGTGCAAATGATAGTTTTATCAACTATTTTTATAAAGAGAACATTATATTCCGGTATTTATGTAGTGATTATTATAAAATGTCCTGGGAGAAAATATTATTTGTAACCAATTGCTATATGTTGAAGTTTTAGTTAGATTAGACAATAGATTTTTTTAAGATCAATTTACTCTTATATATATAGAATATTATTTTCCAAAATTAATCAGATTATGTTAAGTATTAAAATATACATATACTCCTACCCTATGACTTTCCTACATCCCCTATAAACAATTATTTAAATTTTCTCATCATTTGTAGATTCTTACGCGACATTGCTGATTCATATCCGTCCATCACAAGACTGTATTCCATTGGTAAATCCGTCCAGCATCGTGACCTTTGGGTAATGGAAATATTTGCCACACCCGGTCAACATTTACCCGGTGTGCCTGAATTCAAATATGTTGCCAACATGCATGGCAACGAGGTGGTGGGCAAGGAAATGTTGCTGCTCCTTACGAAATATATGTGTGAGCGTTATGGTTTCGATAAGCGTATAACGAAGATTGTAAACACTACGCGTATGCATTTCCTGTACTCTATGAATCCGGATGGTTATGAACAGTCCAAAGAGGGTGACCGGACCAGTGCAGTGGGTCGCGGCAATGCCCATGAGGTGGACTTAAATCGCAATTTCCCCGATCAATATGGCACTGATAAGTATAACAAGATAACAGAGCCCGAGGTGTTGGCCCTGATGAATTGGACCTTGTCTATACCCTTTGTGCTGTCGGCCAATTTACATGGCGGCTCTTTGGTAGCCAATTATCCTTTCGATGACAACGAAAATGATTTCAATGATCCCATGACAAGACTGAGAATGGCTAGTAATGGCCACAAACTTAATCCCACCGAAGATAATGAACTGTTTAAGCACTTGGCCTCCATTTACTCGAATGCCCATCCTACCATGCATTTGGGCAACCCCTGTCCTATGTTCAAACATGAGGTGTTTCCGGGAGGCATAACGAATGGTGCTCAATGGTACAGTGTTACGGGCGGCATGCAAGACTGGAATTACGTCAAGGCAGGAGTTTTGGAATTGACTTTGGAGTTGGGCTGTGACAAGTTTCCAATGGCTGAGGAATTGCCCAAATATTGGTCGGATAATCGAGAGCCTCTGTTGTTGTTCATAGAGCAGGTGCATAATGGCATACAGGGCTCGGTGCGCAGTTCTATAGGCACACCAGTACCGGGAGCAGCAATAATGCTGGATGATGCCAAACATGCCACGTATACGTCCACCTATGGCGACTATTGGAAATTGGCGTTGCCGGGAGTGCACAACATAACGATATTGGCTGATGGGTAAATTTGAATGACATGTAGTGTGAGAGGGAAATTAAATTAATATTTTTTCCTTCCTACAGCTATTCACCCCAGCGAGAACTTGTGGAAGTTCCTGCAAGCGGCAAGGCACACATAGATGTTACGCTTATGCGCGATGATCCCCAGCATTGGGCTTCGGCAAATGACTATCGAATCATTGAAAATGTGGTCCATACCCGTTATCATACAAATTCCGAATTGAGAACAACTTTAGCGGAATTTGAAGCCAGAAATGGTCAAATTGCTACATTTGGCTATGCCGAATCGGAATTTGGTTTCTATTACAATTCCATAAAGCTAACCGCGGATGTAAGAGTGTTATTTGACAATCACTGTATAATTTTATTAATTTTTTTTTTGCCCTCTCTCTTTTATCTTTTAGATTGGCGCTCCCGAAGAGAGTAAACATAAAATCCTGATTTTAAGTTCGTTCTTTGATTCGGCCTCTCCATTGAGTCGCGAAATCTCTATGAATCTGGTGCGCCACATTGTCGAAGGCTACAAGCTAAAGGAACCTTTAATACTGAAGCTATTGCAAAGTAGTATTTTGTATTTTTTGCCCATAACCGAAAACTTTGATAGTGTCTTCAAAATGTTCAATGACAAGTAAGTTAAAAGGAGGCTTAGTTAAGTTATTGTTTATAATGTAAAAAAAAACATAGATTATAAAAGGTATACGTTTCTATAGATAACTTCAAACGATCCATGCCGCAACAGTATAGTAACTAGAAAAGTGTGCTAGAAAAATTCCGCTAGGTTAATTTGCATGCACCTATTTTGTATGAAGAAAGTTATTCTCTTACAGATCAATACCAGTTTTGTGCAGAAAATACTTAGTTAGGGTCCACTTAGGCTCCTAGACGTTTGTACCGACTGCAGACTAACGTAAGGCAAGAAATTTCCAAACAAAAATAGTACATTTAATGTACGATAGGTGTCGCTCGAATGTTGCTCTGTACCTTTGCCAACATTTACTTGCCGAAAAGCTGATTTAATAATTTAGTTTTTCTTAAGTGCATAAAGGATATATGGCAAAGTAAGAAAAGGAACGTGAAAATTCCCAACTCAATGTTGTATCTGATGCAATAGACTTGACTAAAAGTTGTTAGCATAAATTCGTTAAAATAGGGTCATCATACTTAAATAAGTTTAAAAATGTGGTCCTTATTTCGTTTTTCCTTCGTTTATTTTTTATTGCAAATACTATTCTTTATAAAAAAAGGATATATGGCAAAGTTAGCACAGAACAGTGTTAATTCCCAAATCAAAGTTGTATACGATGCAATAGGCATGACTACAAGTTGTTAGCATAATTTCGTTAAAATAGGTCCATTATATCGTACATAAATAAGTTTAAAATTCTATAAAAACGTGTTGCTTATTTCATATTAATATGAATTTTTTTGTTTGTTTTGTTTTTTTCCATCATGAGCTATATTTGTCAATTTATAGAAAATAATATTAATTAGTAAAAAAGGATATATGGCAAAGTAAGTAGAGAACAGTGTAAATTCCCAACATAAAGTTGTATCTAACGCATTGGACATGAATACAAGTTGTTAGCATATTTTCGTTAAAATAGGTCCATGATATCATACTTTGTCAATTTATAGAAAAATAATATTAATTAGATAAAAAGGATATATGGCAAAGTTAGTAGAGAAAGTGTAAATTTCCAAATTCAAGTTGTGTCTAACGCAAAAGACATAACTGCAAGTTGTTAGCATATTTTCATTAAATATGTCCATGTGTATCTTAAGTAAAAACTTTTTAAAATGTAACATTGTAGTCCTTATTATGTATTAAATATGAATGCCTTTGCTATGCTTAGTGTATTATGTTATACTTTTGTAAATTTATTGCGATTTTAAAAAAATATCCTAATAAGGATATATCTCAAAGTTAGTGTACAAAAGAGCAAATTTCCAAATTAGGATAGTAGTTAGTACATTATGAATGACCACAAGTCGTTAGCATATTTTTATGAAAGTAATTTCATATCTGGCCTTCATAGATGATTTCAAATATGAAGTCTGTAGCTCTGCCAAAATGTACGTGTAGAAAAGCTGATTTAATGCCTTTGTTATTTTTGAGCGCAACATGAGCGCTCTACTGATAGTATTTATGAGTTACAAAAAAGGATCTATGGCAAAGTTAGCAGAGAAACGAGTAAATTTCCAAGTATTAATTTTATCTAACGCAATAGATATGACCACAAGTTGTTATCATATTTTCGTAAAAATAGGGACATTAATATCTAGTGAATAGAAAGAGTAAACAACACATGTTTTTCTTAAGCTTTATCTGTCAATTTATTGTAAATACTATTGATTATAAAAAAAGGATATATGGCAAAGTTAGTAGAGAACAGTGTTAATTTCCAAATGGAAGTTGTATTTAATGCAATATACATTACTACAAGTTGTAAGCATATTTTCGTTAAAATCCATCCATTTATATCCTACTATATAAGTTTAAAAATGTGTTACAATGTGGTCCTTATTTTGTTTTATTTCTTTAGTGCATTATATGCTATATTGGTCAATTTATTGCAAATTTGAAATAATCATAAAAAAGGATATATGTCAATGTTAGTGTACAAATGATTTAGTTCCAAAATTAGGATAGTATTTAGTACATTATGCATAACTACAAGTCCTAAGCATATTTTCATGGAAGTAAAGCCATATTTGGTCTTCTTAGAGAAATTCAAATATGTATAACATTATGAACCATTTTTCATATTAAATTTGATTGATTTTGCATTTCTTAAGTGCATCATAAGTTATAGTTGTCAATTTCTTGAAAATACTTATAATTATTAAAAAAAGATATATGGCAAACATAGTGAGGAGAAGAGAACGTTCATAAATTTTGATAGTATTACGTATATTATACATGACCACAAGTTGTTAGCATATTTTCATGTTAATATTTACATAAATTACTAGCTTAAATATGTTTAAAAATATGTAACAATTTGTCACATATTTCGAAGTAAATATTTATGCCTTTGTTTTTCTTAAGTGCATCATGAGATGTATTTGCAAATTTATTGAACATTTAATTTATATAATAAAAAAAGGATATGTGGGAAAGTTGACGGAAAAGGACATCAGCCAAAAAATTCAAATATTTTTTACAACAGTGGACGTGACTTTAAGTAGTTAGCATATTTTTTGGGAAAATTATCCTTTATTTAGACTGCTTATGTATATTCAAATATTTATAAAAAAAAAACATGTCCTTAATTTGTATTAAATATGCATGAATTTGTATTTCTTAACTGATTCATAAGCTTTATTTGCATTTGTATTAAAAATACTTATAATTATATAAAAAGGATATATGGCAAACTTAGTGAGGAGAAGAGTTAGTTTAAAAATTAAAATAGCATTACTTATATTATATTTGAATTCAAGTTGTTAGCATATTTTCAGTTAAATATTTACATAAATGGCCAACTTAGATAAGTTTAAAAATGAACATATAACTCATATATCCTATTAAATTTGAAAGTCTTTGCGTTTGTTTAGCTTATTAGGTGTTACATTTGTAAATTTATTATAAATATTATGTATTTCAAAAAAAAGGATATATAACAAAGTTAGTGAGGAGAAGTGTTAGTTTAAAAATTAAGATAGCACTACTTTTATTATATTTGACCACATGTTGTTATCATATTTTCATATAAATAATTACATTAATATCCAACTTAGATAAGTTTAAAAATATACATATAACTCATATTAAATATTAAATTTTAATGTCTTTGCGTTTGTTTATCTTATTAGGTTTAACACTTGTAACTTTATTATAAATATATGATTTATTTTAAAAAAAGGATATATGGCAAATTTGGTGAGGAGGAGAGTAAGTTTAAAAATTAAAATAGCTTTACTTATATTATATTTGACCTCAAGTTATTAGCATATTTTCAGTTAAATATTTACATAAATGGCCAACTTACGGAAGTTTAAAAATACACATAACTCATATTTCATATTAAATTTTAATTTCTTCGCGTTTGCTTAGTTTATTAGGTGTTACATATGTAACTTTATTACAAATATTATGTATTTCCAAAAAAGGATATATGACAATGTTACTGAGGAGAAGAGTAAGTTTAAAAATTATGATAGCATTACTTATATTACATTTGACCACAAGTTGTTATCATATTTTGAGGTAAATATATACATAAATGGTTAACTTAGATACGTTTAAAAATATACATATAACTCATATTTCATATTAAATTATAATGTATTAGCGTTTGTTTAGTATATTAGGTGTTATATTTGTAAATTTATTATTAATATTATTAATTTTAAAAAAAAGGATATATGACAAAGTTAGTGAAGAGAAGAGTAAGTTTAAAAATTAAATTGTTATTTAGCATATTATACATGTCCACAAGTTGTTAACAAATTTTCATTAAAATAATTTCATAAACGGCCATGTACATGAATTTATATTTTATTTTCCTAGCAATACCATATGTGATCCCGTGATTGGCAACGAATTGGGCGAACGCATTTTAAGTCCCGAATCTGAGAAAAGAAGAGATTTGCTGATGACATTTTTAGAAAACCAAAAATTCGATTTGATGTTGACATTCACCACTGGTTCTTCCAATTTATAGTAAGTATTTTAAATTCACAATTTATGAATTTTATTTAAATTTTATATTGCCGTCTTTCCCCCCTACACAGTTATCCCAAAGGAGAGCAAATCTTTGAGAAATTTGCCCACAACATCGAACGCACGGAATTTAGTTATTCACCACTCCAATGTGCTTCCACATCGACTCATACTTTGCGTCATGACATAACCGAACGTTTAACCAATCTATTTTACAAAATGTACAACATACCTATGTTCACCTTGGGCCTCTCTTGCTGCAGTATGCCCGCTCAAAAGGACATCGCTTCAGTGTGGCGCAAAAATGTTGAAAAACTAAAGAATTTCTTGCATTTGGTCGATACTGGAGTATTGGGTTTTGTGCACAATCAAAACAATCAACCCATACGTGAAGCCTTTATACGCGTGACTGATCATAATTCGGTTTATAATGTTACCAAAAATGAAGCCCGTTTTCAATTGATTCTACCCGAAGGCGTCTATGTCCTGGCCATAAGTGCACCAAATTTTGAAACGCAATTAACCAAAGCTGAAATTAAACATGGACAAATCTTGAATTTGGGTGTGATAAAATTGTCTGCCTTCACTTTGATTACGGGGCGCAGTGAAGTGCAACCTTTAGGTCAGCTAGGTGTACAAACAACAGTGCTTTCTGGTTATGTCCTGGACATGTCCAATCATCCTATACCGCATGCTAAAGTCTCTGTGATAAAACCCATTGTGAAACATTTCGTGCGTAACTTTACCGACAGCATAGGCGCCTATGTCCTAAAAGATGTGCCCAGTGGAGATATAACATTAAAGGTAGAAGCGCCTCGTTACCTGGAAACCACACGGCTGCTCAATGTAGCCGCTCAAAGTGCAACAGTAAAAAATGTGGTATTCCATTTGAAACGCAATGAACACGTCATGGGTATGCCTAGATATATCTTCATAATATTGGCCAGTTTGGCCATTATCACAGGAGTGGTCATGTGTATCCTGTGTGCCCAATTTATAATGGCACGTAGGCATCGGGCGGATAAACCTTACTACAATTTTTCACTACTGCCACAAAAGGGCAAGGAGCTGTTTGAAGACGATGGCGATGATGGGGAGACGGAGCTGTTTAGGTCTCCTATAAAGAGTAAGTAAACTTTTTATAGATTTTAGATTAAGTAAGTATTAATTGTGTGTTGTGTTTACAGAGGGCATGACCATTAAGCCTTATTTCGATATGGATGATGACGATTTAAAACGCATTATAAATTCCGATGATGAAGATCCTTCGGATGTGGGCATTGAAGCTGAGGACAGTGGCGATGAGATTGTTATGTTAGACAAAGGACATCATTAAATATGCAACAAAACTGTGATCTATCGCTTGTTACGCTACAACGAACTCAACACTATGTCTAAGAAGGGGGAAAAATGTGATCGTCTGGTAGAAAGGTATAAGAAGAGAGATGTGAGAGGTAAAATAAGAAGAGAGAGAGAAGAGTGAATTAAAGTTGAACGAAAAATCCGTCCTGAGGTTGGGGGCCTAGATCGGGCATGTATTTTGGTTATAATTAACATCCTCATTGACGTACTGTTATCTCCAATTATTTAATAACAATATTAAAAACTATTAATATATAAAATATATTAAAATATCGTCTCTGCGCCGACCAAATCTGTTACTTGTATATTTTCGGATTTTTTTTATTGCATTTTTTAAAAGCTTTTGTTTTCGACCATTGACTTTTAAATCTCTTTCGCGATATCTTGATTGGTTTGGAAGTTATTTACATCGGTAATGTGTAGAATATATGGGAAATGTACAAAAAAATAAGTTTTTTGGCTTTTCTGAAAAGTAATTGAAAAACATATGGGCAAGGCCACCGTCAGTAACGTCACGCTCGTATACATATTTTGGTCAATATCTTTACTAAATATAATTATTTCTCCTAACTTGAGAGCGGCATATGAAAGTTCTCGTCATAACTGTTGTTTCATACGCAATTTTGCTGTATCTCGTTTTGTTGTGAAGTTATGACCATTTTAAGCCGTCAGTAACGTCACCGGATTTTGGAAGTGTGTTTTGGGGTTACTGAACGTTTGTAAACGTAAAAATTAGCGAATTGAAAAGAGTTCATGTTTATAATTGCCCAGTATTTAAAAAAGGAAGGCTGAAAGATGATTTTTATCCAAAAGGTGGGCTTAAATTTTATGTTTTAATCACGTAATCGCCATAAAAGCAGTGTCAGTAACGTCACACAAAAATGGCAGTAACGTCACACGTACGAATTTCGGTAGAATTTTTGGGTCTTTTTTCTCTTAGGTTAATAGAGGGACCCTAAACGACCAAAAAATCGTCGTAGAGGAGTTTTAAAATACAACCTGGGCAGAAATTAAAACTAAACCACACACATAAAAAGAAAATTGTAGTAAATCGGGCTTGACCTTTAGAGCTGATTTTTGTATGATAGAGTGTTAGTTAATTAAATTGTCTCTTCAATAATGTGTATAGCTTGAGTGTTGAAATTGGTTTCTGATCAGTTTTGCATCATTAAAATTAAAATTTGTAAATTTTCCATACTTTTCAGTCTTAGCGGCTATTTAGTACGAAAAATGTCAAATTAACTTCTGTTTTTGTTTTTTTTTTTGGAAAAAATTTGTGAAATTTCTTCCTAAATGGTGATAAAAATTTTGTGTCAGTATTTTGAACTATAGCCAGGACACTCTGTAAAATAAAGACACATTATTATCGGAAAAAAAAACAAAAGTCTTTATTAATTCAGACTTGTTAATTTTTGCAAAATTAAAGCATCGCTTCAGTTGAAGTTTTTTTTAACGTAAATAAACATAAAATATCACAAAAAAAGCAATCTTAATTGTATCCCTGCTGAGCTGCTATTTCGTCCCCAATGGTATGGATTTGGTGCGAAGACGAAATGTCACGAATGTTTTTTGCGTTTGCGAAAATTGTGGCTGTATTTAAAATGGTGTTTATTTTTTAAACTCTTCTTCAGCAATTCCGCAACTAATATTTGCGATTGTGTATATTGGAACGCCTCAACGAATTACCGTGCACTGTTAACTATGCAGTAACGAGCTTTTTCCTTTTGTACTCGTCGTATTTGTTGCATTCTTTTAGCTTTTTAACTTAAAGCTTGTCTCTTTGTGCACCCGGAATCGAAGTAGAGCAAATAAATACCAAATTGTTAAGCAAAAAAGTAAAAATAATAAAAGTAAAATAATACGTCAGTAACGTCACACAATCTTTGTTTGCAAAAATACATTGCTATGTGCTAGTAATGCTTCATTTAAGCATTGATTATGAAAGTACTTCAAAAGTACTCAAAAAAAATCATCCAACCTCTTTGCTAATTAGTTAATGCATAAAAAAACATTTTATAAAAATTTGTCAGTAACGTCACCATTTATTTGCGGCTGATTACTTTAAGCCCTAATTGGTCCAAAACCTAAGCTTTGTTCACAAATTTTCTTGCTAATCAGTAGTTTGATTTGTATTCTATCAAAAAAAAGTAAGCATCTGTCTAAAGTATAAAAAAATAACAACAAA
Source organism: Muscina levida (assembly GCA_964034835.1). Classification (NCBI taxonomy): domain Eukaryota; kingdom Metazoa; phylum Arthropoda; class Insecta; order Diptera; family Muscidae; genus Muscina; species Muscina levida. The sequence goes on from OZ035882.1 coordinate 148,620,201, forward strand.
ATTTTAATTTTTCGCCGACATTGGTATATTTTCCAAATACACCTTGCACGTGCCACTTATGAAAAGGATGTAAAATGTCAAAGCAGACACAAATTTTGCACTGGCATACATTGCTGCCATATTCTATACATATTAGACATTTGAAATATAAAAAAAATTTTGGACCTTGTGACAGAAAAAAATCTATGTGGTTTCATTTTTCGTGGCCTTGCCGATATGAGTGTTTTGGTCGGCGCAGCGACGATATTATATAAAAAATATGTATACAAATATTAATATTTATAAAAAATATTTCTTTGCTAATTAATATTTTTTGTATTTATTTATTTTATTAGAAACATAATTACATATTTGGCATAATTGTAGATATATATACAGCTGATGATGTACCATTGTGCATCAGTTAGTCACAAAGGGGTCTGAAGATGAACTCGTCATGGAGTTCGAAACGCGTCATCCTAGTGCGTGACACACTGAATTTGACCAAAAAAATATCAAACAATAAATAATAGAACACTTTTCTGATCTTGAGCCGAATTTGTTGTATCACTTCGATACACTTAACGTAAATTAATATAATGTAAATGTAAGATCGACTAACAAAAACACAAATACACAAAAATATTTATAGAAATAAATAAATATTTATTTTTTTACAATACATTACTTTATTTTTTTATAAATATTTTAATTTTTTTATACAACCTTTTATATTTTTTTCCAAATATTTATTTATTTATAAAAAACATTTAAATATTAATAAATAAATATTTCAATATGTGTTAATAATTACACAAGGGAACAAAATTGAACTTTTTGAGTGTTGTTTTTTACTAATTTGGGGTCGCTGATTTCAAATCTAATCTCCATTTGTCTCCATCAGCTCGAATTTTTAAGTTACAGGTACTAATCGTATTTTCGACTTTTTTCCAAAAAATTATAGTTCAAAAAATCATAATTTTTTTTTCAAAAGCCGGATTTTAAAATTTTATTTTTTTATTAAAGATATCGTTGTTACCTTTGAAAAAAATCAAATTTTTTAATATTACAAAAAAAAAAATGACTGAGTAACGGCTGTTTTATTCAAAAAAAAAAAAAAAAATACACAAAAAATTACACATTTTAATTTTCTTCACGCTGAAAGTTAATCGGTTGGGGGCAAATTGTTATTTTTATTAGCTTTATTGAATATCATATTAAGATAGCTTTCTAAAACATGTATGTACATAATAATCGATTGAAAATTGAATGAGTTATGCTAAATTCGGTGATAACAGATTTTTCGCAATTTTTTGTTTTTACCCAAAAAAAATTAAAATTTTGTATTTTTAAAAATCATGACAAATTTGCAAATTTATTTATAGTTTAATTTTTAGTTTTGCCTCCTATTACAATATTAATTAACAGACCAAATTTAATTAATCGGCAGGTTTCAATTTGGAAGTTAAGGAAGAAATATTAATTTTCCAAAAATAGGTAATTTTGTATGGGAGGTACCAGAACGGGTGATCCGATATAGTGCAAATTCATTCCTGATTTATATTTTCATAACCGTAAAACTTTCGCATAGTTTGACTGAATTCAGTGTACTTACAAAAAAGATATGTATGTAAGACTATTGGGGTGAGTTCGGTCATTTGTATGGGAGGTACCAGAAGGGGTATGGCAACGCTTTCGGGTTTTCTAGGGTTTGTCTACTTTTGCAAGATAAATAAACTGACAAAATTTCAATATCCTCCGGTAGTCTGTTTGGCAGCTATCGAAGATATATTAATTATCCAAAAATAGGTAATTTTGTATGGGAGGTACCAGAAGGGGTGGGGCTATTCCGCCCATTTACAATCCCATAAGTTCGTTTCGAAAAATATTAATACTGATAAATTTTCATAACGATCCGTTAAGGTTTGCTCGAGTTACACTTTCACAAACATATTTATAAATGTTATTTTTGTATGGAAATCGTGATTTTTGTAAATTTAGTTATCTCAGTAAATTGTTGACAAAATCAAAAGTTGTGCAGATATTTTAATGAAATAAAGCTCATTTGATTCACACTATATTAAACTAAATGTTTTAAGACAAACACTGTGATTTTTGTTGCAATAATTTTTTTTATGAATTTTTAAAAAACAAAAATTTTTTTTTTTTTTAAATTTTTTGTTTTATTTTTTAAAACTACAACGATATCTCTGAAACTACTAAGCCAAATTAAAAACAATGTAGGCACGGATTAAAGATAATTTTGTTGACGAGTTTAAGTTTTTTTTTTTTAATTGAATATGGTGAACCGTTTTCAAGTTATTTAAATATTTGTAGTGGAAGTGCCTTAGTTATGGACATAACGGTATATCGCGAAAAGTCGAGCTGATACAAAAAAACCAAGTGCAGATTTGGATTCAGCGTCCAAAATTACCTTTAAAACAATATTCAGTTCTTAAACAACAAATACCTTGTTCCCTTGTGTTATTAATAAATTAATTTTTTGTTTATTAAAAAAGTATTTCTAAATAAACTGTTTGTTTATAAATATTTATATTTTCATAAAAATTTTTTTAATACATATTTTTAAATATTTTTCTAAAAATGTATTTCAAATAAAAACATTATAAAGAAACATTTCATAATAAATAAATATTGTTTAAAAAATATTTATATTTTTTATAAATACATATTTATTAATATATATTTATAAATCTAAATAAATATTTTAATTTTTTATGTAACCTTTTATATTTTATTTAAATATTTTTTTATTTACAAAAAAAAACATTTAAATATTAAAAAATAAATATTTCAATATATGTTAACAATTATTAATAAATTTTTAATTTATTTAAAACAAAAATTAATATTAAGAAATACATTTTTTTATAAATATAAATATTTATAGTTAAATAAAAATTTCTAAATTAATTTTTTGTTTATAAATAATAAATATTTATATATTTATATAATTTGTTAAATAATTAAATTATAGTTAATGTTTGTAAAGAAAATATTATAAAAATTTTTTTTTTATAAATAACATTTATATTGGCAAAAAATATTTTTTTTTTTAAATTTTTAACAAATTATGTATTTTTATATGCAAAATGTATATTGAAATGTTTATTTATAAATATTATTTTTTATATTTTTATCCTTTCTGTCGTCAACATATTTTTTTTTTGGAAAAAATCATATGTGTCTATTATTTTGTAAACCTTTTCGTTTGAAGTTTTTATTTTTCGCCTCTACTTCCTCTCAGTCAATGGGGAACACCAAACATTTACGCCTTTAATTTTTAAAATCTTTTTTTATATAGGCCTCCTTCTCCACACCCATTTCTTCTTAGCATAGTGTTGAGGGTTTGCTACACAAAACAAACAACAACAAAATAACATTAAAACCAATTCGTCTAAGTCGAATATCACAAAAACATATACATCACGTATTTAACAAAAGATACAAAATTTTCTTAAAAGTTGCAATATTAACCTTAAAAATATAATAATTTAGCCAAAAAAAAAAACGAAAAGATCTACTTTTATGGCAAATACAATTTCCGCTAAGATATTTTCAAATAAGTTTAAAGATACAGAATTTTACAGAAAATTGCATTTGCCCTAAGGGTGACGTATAATTTTGTACTATAATTTCACAATATATGTAATATTTAAGTAAATTTAATTTTAATATATTTACAATTAAAAAACAAAAAGTAATCTTGACACGAATCTCTTAAGAAAAAAAAAGAAAAACAATTGTAAGAGAAACAAAAACACAACATTTCCAATATTATTTAAAATTTTTCTTAACTATTATTTACAAGTTGACTTTAGCAACTTGAAAATGAGGGAGACCTAACAGGGGCGCCCTAACATTAATCAGCATTCCAAAAGTGTTTATTAATTCCTTAATCGTTTTTTACAAAGCTTTGCCTTAATATCCAAATTTCCTTGTCTACTGTAATTTTAATTTGTTAAAAAACGTTTATATAAAATTTTGGCTTGAAATATGTTTATATACTGAGAAATATTTCCTTGGAATATGTAATATTAAACAACATTCCTTTTTGTATAATTGTCAAATTTTTAAAAAATTTCCTTGTCTACTATACGATTTTCTTAAGCTTTTGTTTAAAATACGGCAAAAAAACTAAAATTCCAATGCTTTTATATTTAGAATTTTAAAATATTGTATACCCATTATTTCCTTAATATTTTTGCTCACTTTTTTAATACACAAAATAAAAATTATATGTATACTTGCAAATTATATACAACAATGTATATTTACAAATTAAATACAAGAAAAATGATCTGAAAACATAACGAAAGCTTTAGCTGTATCTAAAATTAACATGAATAGTTTAATGTTTTTATATAAAAAAATACACATATATATTTATTGTATTAAAAGACAAATTTACTAGAAAATATACAAAAGTAAAACAAAAACACAAAATATATGATTTTTTGAATTATTATTCATAAAAAAATCAGGCAGATTGATGGGTTCGCCTAAGGAGTACATTACTTAAAAAAAACTTAATTTCCCTTTGCACCCCATGAATGAGGTATGGGATAGCTTCTCGCGTTGTTGTGAATTAACACGCTTTCTATTTTTAGATTCACAACTAACGGCACCTACTTGTTTATCGACGAATGCGAACGTCACTGTTTTGAGAAGCTCTTACTAGACACGACGATTGAATCAACGCTTAATACTGCGAAGTTGCTGTCAACATCATTGTCAAGTGGGGGGCCACAATGAAAGAAAATTGTATTTATTTTTTATTTTTCTTTTTTTAAGATGACTGGAGCCGGGTTTGAACCTGCGATCTCCCACATGGTAGTCGCGTGTTCTAACCACTATGTCACGGTCGGTCCCAAGTACATTGGTTTTCATTATAATTTAAGTGTGGAATAAAATCTTCCTATTAAAAACAGTAAGGAAAAGTAATAATAAGGAAGAAAAATTTCAAGTATTCAAAGTGAAATGTATTGCTACGGCTTTTTTGGTCGGGTTAAAAATTTGTTTACAAATTTATAAATTATGTGAAAGTTAATACATATATAATTATAATTATGTAATAACTATACTGAAAACTATTAAAATAGTTTTTTTATTGAAATTTTTTAAAAGCTTTTGTGGTCGACCATAGACCCTAAAATCCCTTTCGCGACATCTTGATTGGTTTGGAAGTTATAAATATCGGTATTGTGTAGAATATAAGGGAAATGTTAAAAAAAAGATTTTTAGCTATCCTGAAAATAAATTGAAAAACACATGACTGTTTTGGTCGGCGTAGCGACGATATTACAAAAAAATAAGTATAAATTATACATATTTTTAAAAAAATATTTCTCTACAAATAAATAGTATTAATTTATTTTATTATAAAGTAAAAACTTTCATAGAAATAAATAAATATTATTTTAAAAATATTTTTAATATTTGCTAATATACATTTATAAATATAAATAAATATTTTTTAATAAAACTTAATAAATATTTGTTTATAAAACTAAAAAAATATATTTTATATTTATATTTTAATAATATACATTTATAAATATAAATAACTATTTTTTAATAAAACTTAATAAATATTTGTTTATAAAACTAAAAAATATATTTTATATTTATATATTATATTCTTATATTTTTTCAAAAAATAAATTTATTTATAAAAAATAACATATTATATTAATAAATAAATATTTCAATATGTGTTAATAATTATTAATAATGAAAGTTAATGAAAAAAAAATATTTTTTTATAAAAGAGTTAAATAATATATATTTTAAAAATTAATTTTAATTATATAAATATTTATATTTATTTTAAAAAATATTTGAATATTTATATTTATTTATAAAAAGTTGTTAATTCATAAAAAAATTATTTATAGAAAAATATTATCTAATAAAAAAATATCTAATATTTATGTAAAATATTTGTAAAACAAAACTTTTTTATAAAATATTTATATAGATTTCTGGCACAACAACAGAATTTTTGTAAACAATAAAAGTACAGTCGAACTTCTCTACAACGAACTTCTCTATAGCGAATTTATTTTTATTTCTTTAAAACTGCAACATTTACCTGTTGTTTGTGTATGAAACAAGTTTTAATGTTTATATAAACTTGTATGTTTCGAAATAGCTTCAAATTAAATAAATTTCTCTATAGTAGAAATAAATTTTTAATTAAAAATTAAGGTTTTTGTATAACAAAAGTTATTTTTGCTATTAACTCTAAAAACATTTTTTGGTACCAAAAAAGTACTTTGTGGGTACAATAAAAAGTACTTTTTGGTAATATAAATATAATTTTTCATACAAAGAAATAATTTTTGGTACAAATTATTGTGTAATTTTTGGTACAATAAAAGTACTTTATTGTACAATTGATTGTAACAATAAATGTACTTTTTCCTACAATAAAAGTACTTTGCGTTACAGTAAAAGTACTTTGCGTTACAGTAAAAGTACTTTTTTGTTCAACAACAGAAATTTTTAATAGAATATTAAGATTTTTTGTACAATAAAATAACTTTTTGGTACAGTAAATTATTCTTTTTAATACGATAAAAGTACTTTTTGGTACAATATTGTACTTTTTGATATAATAAAATATCATGAGTTAGGCTTTAGTACGTTGGCGCCTGAAGTTCTTCCAATAGTCTTTAGACCAAGTAATCCGAAGTGTTCTCGCTGGCCTTTAGACCAATTCTTTCGCCGTGTATTCTGAAGTGCTTGTCTTAAGAACAAATATTCGCTATTCTCCTGAAGTGCTTCGCTAGTCTTCAGAGTCTTTCGCCGTGTCTTCTGAAGTGCTTAACCTGTCTTTAGACCAAATCATTAATCGTACCTTAGCTATTCTTCCGAAGTGCTTCCACAAGACTTTTGACCGTATTTTCTGCCGTGTCTTCCAAATTCCTTTGCAAGTCTTCAGACCAAGTCTATTGCCGTGTCTTCTGAAGTGCTTCGCCACTCTTCTGACCAAATCTTTAACCATGCCTTCATTATTCTTTTGAATTGCTTCCACAAAATTTCAGGGCGAATTTTCTGCCGTGTCTTCTTCATTCTTCTGCATTGCTTTGCAAGTCTTTAAACTAGTCTTCCTCTCAGTCTTCTTTATTATTCTGAAGAGCTTTCTCTAGACTTCAAAAGGTGTCCTCACTTTTCTTCTGAAATACTTTCGACCGGCCGCGGTATAGTTGCTAGAACACACAACTACCACGCGTGAGATCCGTGGTTCGATTCCGGGCTCCAGTCATTAGTTGAAGCTTCTCAAACAGTGACGTTTGCATTCATCGATAAACAAGAAAGTGCCGTGTCTTCTCTGTTCTATTGAAGTGCTTTCGTCAGTCTTTAGACCGGGTCTTGACCGCGTCTTTGCCAGTCTTCTGAAGAGCTTCTTTAGTATTCAGACGGTGACTTGTCTAATCTGCAAAGAGTATCCGCTAGTCTTCAGATTGTGCCTATACAAATCTTCTGAAGTGCTTCCGTCAGTCTTTAGACGAGTCTTCATCCGTCTCTTATCTAATCTTCTGAGATGTCGTCGGATTCTTCAGATGTCCTTCCCCATCCTTTAAACTATTCTTCGCCAATCTTCCGAAGTGCTGTCACCAGTCTTCGTGATACTTCGGCTCCCAAATCATCTATCTGAGATTTCGTGAGTCGTCTATCACTACATAACATACATTTCTGTGACGAACCCTTTCCCCGCGAGCTGCACCCCAGCAACCAAAGTAAAATTCATGTCACTATTTGTTGATATTGTGTTAATGATGGCAAATTGCATTCTTTTTGACAGTCTTTCTAAGTGCTACAGAATCAAAAAAAATTAGGGGACTTGGGAAGTGACCAGTCCGGTCGAGTATAACTTGTATCAAAGTTCCCTAACACCCTCAAAACCTTGATTTTCAGAAAAAAAAAACTCTTTTTTGTTACTTTCCCCACTTGAAGGCTTATGACTCAGTCAATTTTTATCCGAGATACATAGATAACCCGATATACCTGTCTGTTTTTGCTCAATAACCGCATTTTTATTTGCGATATGTTTTCACTATTTTTTTAATTTGATGAAGTTTTTGTTCACTATTTTATTAAGATACCCTAATGTTTGTTATTCTATTTATCAAAAAAATTAATATTTGTTTGTAAAAATATGTTAAACAGTAGTTAACTTATTTAAGATTTAGGATGAATACAATTTCATTTCGTTTTTTCCTCTCCTGAAAAATTGGATTTATTGGGATAAACGATTGCTCGTAAATATCAACGACATCGTTGAAGTCTAAAAAATTATTTGCACTTCGACCTTTATAATAAAAAATAAATACTCAAAATTTTCAAAAAAAAAAAATTTCAGGCGGAATTATGTCCAAAATTTGTCATCAAATTCTTACCTTGATTTACATTTATAATAATATAATCAGCCATGTTCTGGAAAACAATTCGGTTTGAAAACAGAGCAAAATCGGTAAAAAGGTAATACCTTTTCTATTTTCCCAATTTCTGTTAATTTTAAACATTAAAAAAATGTTTTTTAATAAATTTTATTATGAAGAAATAAACTATTTTCTTTTATAATATTTTAAATATTTTATACTTAATGTTGTATGAAAGTATTAATGAATGTAGCATATTGATATATTGTTTTAATATGTCTAAAACTTGTAATTCTGTACAATAAATTAAATGGAAATGATATTGATGTCATTATTAAAAAAATAAATTTGTTATTTGTATTAATTTTCTATAGAAACAAATTTCGTTTAGACAAAGTTTTACGATTTTGTCGAAATTCAGTTTGGACCAAAAATAACCGACTTGATTGAGCTCTAGTGCTGGAAGATCTGAGAAGAGAGAGAGTGAGAGCATCTGAAAGATTTCGTTAGCATTATCTTACAGTCTCAATCCAATCAATATGAGTTTTTGCGCCTGTTGATAAGAGAGAAAGTGAGAGAATCTGAAAGATTTCGTTAGCATTATCTTACAGTCTCAATCCAATCAATATGAATTTTTCCGCCAGTTGATAAGCAAATTATAATTAAACAGCATGTACTCCTTTAAGAGTATTATTTTTTTATGCTCAGAGAGTTGCAACTTTGGAGATAAGAATCCTCTAGTCTACATTTAAATATTTTCACATAAGACCTAAGCCAAAAAGAGAGATAGTAAAGCATCTCCCCCATAACATTGTGTTTTGATTTCTTCTAAAGGTTATCACCAGCTTCAACTGAACGCTTTATCATCTACTAGATTTTGAACACATTTCATGTTATAACATTTGAAATCTTTAATAATCAATCGTACGCGTAAACATACAGACGTCAATGTCCGCGTACATATCGCGTAATATTACAATACAATTCGCCTTAACATTGAGTAACGAAAGTGAAATCTTGAGATAATTTTTCCACTGCTAAACAATGTTTCGCAGCTGTCAACGTATGTTTTCGTCGTCCTCAATAAGGGCGGCGAAGGATGTCAAGACCACATTGGGCGTTGTAGGAGTGCCATTTTCAAAAGGCCAAGGCAAAGGAGGCGTGGAATTAGCACCTGATTTGTTAAGGGACAATGGTTTAATAACAATGTTGCAAGAAACTTCCAGAGGTACGTAACTTGCTCATACTTACCTGTTTTTAAGCTAAAAGTAAGAAATAAAACACTTGTTTTTTTATAATTTTTTTTTTTTTTAAAGGCAATTTATTAGTGACCGATTATGGCAATGTGTCATACCAGCCCGTGGACGATTTGAATACACCGCCACAATATAAGAACCTTAAAAATTACGGCTCTTTTATGAACTGCAACAAGGCTCTAATACAAAAAATACCCGAAATACTGAAAGAGCAACAGCAATTCTTATGTTTGGGCGGTGATCATGCCATAGGTTTCGGTAAGTTAAACAAACACACACAAAATATTTTGGCTCACTGATAACCTTAACACACCTCTTAATTTATGTTATTTATTAGGTTCTGTGGCCGGCCATCTATTGCATACACCCAATCTATCATTGGTTTGGGTAGATGCCCATGCCGATATAAACTTACATTCCACTACGTCCTCGGGTAATATACATGGCATGCCTGTATCATTTTTGCTGGAAGAATTACGAGACTTTTGGAAACACGCCCATTTGGATGATATAGCACCGAATTGGTAAGTCAATAATTTGTATACTTATTAGTTAGAATAAAATTTGTACTATATTAAGTAAATTATTTATTTATTTTAATAATTAAACGAATTGGTAAGTCAATAATTTGTATACTTATTAGTTAGAATAAAATTTGTACTATATTAAGTAAATTATTTATTTATTTTAATAATTAAAAAAAAATTATATATATATAAGTATTTATCTAATCTAAAACGTTTAGATATCCTGGCAGCCATATGCATAATGCGTAGAGGGCTTTGTACGTTAAAATATCACATATTTTAATAGTTATACTCTGTTTTATTTTAAATTTTCAGTCTTATAAGATTTAGTAAGGTTTTTAAGGGTCATTTTCAGTTTTATCAATTAGTTAACAATATTTTTATAAATCTAAACATAGGACAGTGTAATTTGTGTCATAAGTTGCTGGGGTTTCAGTGGAATGTAAAGAAATTAATATGTAACAAAGAAACGATAGATTATATATTTATTTACTGTGAATTGAATAAAAATAAAAAAAAAAATATTAATATAAAAAAAATAATATATAAATGTAGTACAAAATCTTTAAATGAATGTAATTTTGGTGCTTATTCAAATTTTTAAAGACTTGATAATAGAATTGATAAATATGCAATTTTATAAGCAAAAAATGACATAAAAAGATATAATAATACAAATAAAATACAAAAAATCCAGAAATTTTAAATGAATGTATGAATAAGTGGACTTTTTTTAAAACCTAAAACTCACACAGGCGTGTTCATAACAATTTGTTCAAGTTATATATATATAAAAATATAAGAAAATTATTGAAATATATAAAATAATTAAAAAACAAAGCAAAACAAGAAAGAAGTTTAGTTTTTCGAGTCTATGCACTCAAGAAAGAATTCTCATTTCGATATGAGATTCTGGTGCATAAGACTTGATGAACAATTTGCAACCATTATACCAAAGTCTGCGGACGAGGATTCGTGGCTGAATCCGAAACAGCTGTACAGACTGCCTGGGATTATGAGAATATCATTCTGCTATAAACTTCTTTCAAAAACTCTGGTCTTGAGCTTGAAATAAATTCCAAATCAATGATATAAATAAATATAATGAAAATTATGCAACAAATGCATTACAGTAAATAAATAAAAAAAATTAAAAAGATATATATAAAAATCATACCTGAATGAATAGTAAATATAAAATTAATAAAAATTAATATAAAAAAAAATTTATCGCTGTATAGGAGATAAAAAAAAATAAAATTACATTAAATCAAAAATAATTAAAAAATATCAATAATTAAATCCTGCACAAAAACATAAAAAGCAAAAATATTAAGTATATTAAGATTATAGTAAATATTAAGATTATGCAACAAATATTTACGAAAAGAAATAATCAAAAAAGTTACCGCACTTAAATAGGTAAAACAAAAAAACAGTAAAAAAAAATATTTTAAAAAAATACACTGCGGCTGTTTTTTTTATTTATGGCATAAATTAAAGCAATAAACTGATTTTCAAAGAAAATTATAACAAATATTAAACAAATAATATTAATTAATAGCTTAAATATACATATATTTATATAGAATAAGCTCTGTTATAAAAAGTTTATGATCTAATTTTGCAGTAAAATCCTTTTCCACAACTTTAATAATAAAATAATATATGTAGTCCAATTTCTTTTAAATCATCAAAAATATCAATACCTCATAATAGAATAAAACAGATACGTTAATAAAAAATAAAACAATATATAAAAACAAGTAAATAGCTCATTATAAATAACAATTATAATATTATTTGGTAAATTATAGAAAAATACAATAACACAAAAACATCGTAAATTTTAAAAGGGTAATAATCACAACAAAGGTTTAATAATCACAAAGTAAAAATAATAATATGTTAAAAAAATAAAGTAACATTTAAAAAACTAAAGTTTAAATGCGTTTCAACAAAATCCTAAAAAAATATAACATACAGCCATGTTCTGCAAAATAATTTTTTAAATACATTTCTACCGATTTTGCTCTGTTTTCAAACCGAATTGTTTTCCAGAACATGGATGTTAATTTTATATTTTGTGTAATATCAGATATATCAAAAGTTTTTTATTACATTATATTTATATGCAAAATTTCACAAAATATTAAAAAAAAATAGTTAATATTTAAATTTTCATATTATATAAATAATAAACCACATAAAAATAATCATCAAAAAAAAAATTCATTAATAAAATTTTTCATTTTAAATAAAAAAAACTAAAAAAAGATTGAATAAGACAAAAAAAATATTTAAATAATGCAATATCAAAATATTTTACAATAAAAAATTATAAAATAAACATAAATATGTAATTAATAATATTGGAACAACTTAAAATTAGATTTATATTAAATATCAGTAAGAAAAAATATTAAAAATTTTTTAATTAAAAAAAATTAATTAATGTTATAAAATAATCAAATATAATAATTTGTTGAAAAAAAATAAAGTAACATTAAAATAACTAAAATATAAATGCGTTTCAACAAAACCCTAAAAAAATATAACATAATTTTATATTTTGTGTAATATCAGATATATCAAAAGATTTTTATTACATTATATTTATATGCAAAATTTCACAAAATATTAAAAAAAAATAGTCAATATTTAAATTTTCATAATATATAAATAATAAACCACATAAAAATAAGGATCTTAAAAAAAATACAAAAAAAATCGTTTATTAAATTTTTCACTTAAAATAAAAAAAAACTAAAAAAGATTAAATAAGAATAATAAAAAATATTTAAATAATGCAAAATCAAAATATTTTACAATAAAAAATTATAAAATAAACATAAATATGTAATTAATAATATTGGAACTACTTAAAATAAGATTTATATAATAAATATCAAAAAGAAAATATATTACAAATTTTTTAATTAAAAAAAATTTTAATTAGTGTTATAAAATAAATAATGTATTTGAAATTAAAATATAAGACTGTTTTATATAACTATTAATTTAAAGATAAAAACTGCATTAAGTAATTTGTATATGGGTATTTCCTAGCGTTGCTGACGCACGTTTTTTTTCTTATTTTGTAGTTATCTCTAAAAGTTGAAATATTTTGAAGATTATGTTCATATTAAAAAATTTCTAAAAAAATTCTTTTAATGAAATTTTACTTAAAGTGTTGTATTCAAAATTATGACTAACACAAAGTGCGTTACGGACACACACAATTTTCTATATATTTACTTCAAGTGTCCATGAAAATTTGTGAAATTTAGCTAAATTTCTTATGTGATCATTATATTCCTTTTTGTGAAATATAGAAGACATGTTGGGGTTTTATAAACAACTTACTTCACATTTTAAATACTTTTACCATTTATGCTAATCTAAATGTGCGTTGCGACACACATTGCGGACACACGCATTATTCTATGGATAACACAGAGCGACAAATTTCCCAAAACCGCCTTAATCTTGAGTTACGAGTAAAAAACCGATTTTTCGTACATTTACGCACTTATAAGCCACCCAGTAGGAAGTGTCTGCAAGACATCCTCAAGGAAAGTTGCATGAACATAGTGAATCGTTGATGACATGTGGGGGCCGTCCATACAAATCGTCGACGAAATTTTCATAGAAGTGTCCGCTTTGTCATGCACGACCTGATGAGCGACAATGTCGGTCAAATTGTCTTTGATGCCTATATAAGCAAAATGTCTGTCATACAATCATGGACGATCTGATGACCGACAATGTCGGCCAGTGCTTAATAATTTAAAATAACAAATTGAAGTAGTTTTATTGAAAACGTGCGATACATGAACCGTCACGCACTACTGTTTCCAACAAACCAGAGTGTCCCAAAAGTCATTCTTGTTATTGTATCAAAACCAATTAATTTTATGTAAAAAACACAAGCGACAATAAACTTAAATCATTAATAACTTATACACAAAAAGTGGATCGGAGACCTCTTGCCAGGATACGACGACATGTACTACATACAAATTACTTAAATGTTATAAAATAAAAAAAAAAAAAAAAAATACGAAATTTATTTGTGATAAAAATAATATTAAAATGTATATTTTATTAAATTTCCTTATTTAAAAGACAAAATATAAAAGGAAAATATAATAACAAAAATAAAAGGAAAATTTATAAAAATATTTAAAAATTATATAATAAAATAGAAAAAAAAACTTGGATCAAATAAAAAATGGAATTAATTTTTGAATATATACAAAATTTAAAAAAAAAATAACAACAAAACATGAAATATAATATTTTTAAAGAAAATTATATTATATAATTATATAAATAATATAATATATAATATTATAAAGGAAATCGAATGAAATTATTTTGCTAAAATAACAATTTATTGTAAAATCTGATTTTGTAAAAAAAACTCAAACTCAAACGAAATAACTAAAATCTCAAAAGTGATATAAATAATTTAAATAAATAAAATTAAATTTAGAAATTTAAAATAGACAATATAAAGCATATTAAATAACATAATTAACAAGTAAACTATAATATTTATATATAACAATAAAATTGTGGTTAGTTGGATTTCAACTGATTCAGTTACAAATAAATTAATAATAAATAATATAAATTTTAAGAGATAATCAAAGTAATTTGAAAGAAATTTTTAAGTAAATAATCGTATGTGTCTTAATTGTTATTGTTCGCAGCGAAATAATAATTTAATAAAAAAAAATATTTTATATCTTTAGATTAATATATTTTCACAATTAAAAACGTTATAAAACTATAATTATAATGTATTTTTTTGTGTGATACAACGATTGTCTTTGTGAGTATTTTTTTTTACTTTTAAACTATATAAAACGCATATTATTTTTACATATTTATTGTTATTTATAGTAACAAAAATAATGATTGTGTTTGTGAGTATTTTTTTTATTATAAAACTGAAATATTAATACACTCATTGTTGTGTATGAATATATTTATGTATATATAATTATAAAATTATAAAAATAATGAATGTGTATGTAAGTAATTTGTTATTTAATTTATAAAACTGAAAATGTTATTTATATTAATGTAAAAACAATAATTGATCCACCGCAAGAGTCCTAAAAGCTAGCAAATAATTTATTACATGGGTGCTTTATTAAACATATGAATGTAATAAATTTTAATAACAATTAGGTGGAAATGCCAAAAAGTCGCGAGATTAAAGCACTTTGTCCCGCTTTGTTACGGTTACAAACTAAGAATTATGACATTAGCGTTCAAAACTTTTAATCAATAACAGACAATTGGAAATGAAATTATCACATGACATGGCTATATTATTAACAAAATTTAACATTTCTTGATATCTACGAAATGTTAAATTTCGATAGAAACTTATTGAAAAATTTTCAATACAATTTTCAGCATGTGACAGCAGTTTAATGAAGGTTACTTTAGCCGATAATCGAGCTCACACTATGATCAAAAGTTGTTAAAGTACTAACATTATCTAGCAAAAAATAAATTACGTATTTTCCCATCTGATAACGATTTGAATATGTTTATTTTTAAATTACATTTTTTAATTAGAAATATAAAGTGTAGCAGATATAATTTCTTGTAAATACAGTTTCGTCTAAAAAAAATATTAAATAAGTTAACAAATTTTAAAAAATTATTAACCTACTGCTTTTAACGCATCGAACATGTTTTCAAGGGATCGAAAAAATATAAAAAAGTAGTATAATAATACGTTTTGTTGACCGTCTTCCCCTATTAGTATATTAAAAATTTCCATTTCATTGAAGATTTTTCAAAAACTGTTAACATACTAGAAATGATCTCAAGGAACCGAAAAAATATACGCATTTTAAAATAAAATTTATTAAAAAATTTGTTACGTTCGTCTATAGCTATTTTTAACAAAAACACCCATTCAAGTAATTAAATGTAGAACAGCTTCTAACATACTTTTATATAGTACATTTAATATACTATAGATGTCGTGCATGTCATTTCAGTAAATTTTAACTACATTCAAATAACAATGATCTAAGGATCTATGTCGCTTTTAGCTAACATTACAATTCCGACGGGGCAATGTTTTACATTATTAAAGGTCGGTCCCCCACATAAAAAATAACATTGTGGCGGAAGATTGATTTGGGCCCCTGTTTTATGGTGTCCTGTGAGAAGAAAAAGCATATAATTGGTCATATTCTTTGGTCACTTTTGACTCCGAAGTAAATTTTGAATGTTGGTTTCCTGTAACTAATATTCCATATCTATATTAAGGTTTTTTTTTATATCGTATATGAAGATCTCTAAAAAATATTCAACTTCTGTTTTAGAATTTTACTTTAATTTTCAAACGAAAGAGTATTGGAAGGTTACCCTGTGTGTTCTAATTACGTTCCACTTACAATTCATGATTATGCTATGTTGTCATTGACATACACTTTTTTTTGACCCAAATTTTTTACTCTTAGTCCACCCTGTATTATTTATATATTAAATAAAAGTTATCATGTTGTCTATCTTGTATTTGGATAAGAGAAAATTGCTGTAGGGTACGATTTGTTGGCAGCCTATAGAGCATGTTCGATGGGTAAGCAGTTTTAAAGGTAAATGCATTTTGTGATAACACATAACAGATTTTGGTAGATTTTCTTTATAGCATTTCCTCTTATCTAGAAACAATGTTTAAACTTTTTCCTTTTATTAACATTTTTGAAAAACTTTAAAAAACATTAAACTTTAGTATTCGAATCACATAAATTCTATGTTAAAAAAATCTTATTTTTTCAAATTCTCTGCTACACTTTCAGTCTTGCGAAGAAAATTTTTATTTTTTATTATTAAATTTATCACCAATTAAAACAATTCATATGTAAAAATTAAAAAAAAATAAAAAATTTGTGTGTTATGCAACAAATTGCGTTTTTATAGTGTTATACAATTAGTATTTAGAGGGACCAGTTTTGTTTTTTTACAACACAAATCACCAATTAAATTTGTTATGTACTAAAATGTTAACAGGATTTTAACAAAATTTACATTGATTCAGTTTGAACATAAAATCATAAAAGTTTAATTAAAAAACATAAATAATTATTAATACACTGTTCAAGAATAACAAATAAAATAACTATAAAATGATTGTTCTTACAAATAAATTATACAATTTTTAAATTTAGCACTATAAGTGTTATTTTTTGTTATTGTTTTCTGTTCAACTCCGCCGAAATAAAGATTTCTGTTTTCGTCTCTGATGCCAAAATAAACGGACGCGATGAAACTATAATGGGCTTTGTTTAGTCTTGTTTGTGGCTCTATAAACATATGAAAATAATCAAATATACACTGAAAAAAATAATCAACTAATTAATTATAACACACGAGCGGCGTTTGTAGGTTGATAAGAAAAGGGGTTTTATTTGATTTAAATACGAGTACGTAATAAAATCAAAATATAACACAAGAAAACATAATCAAATTATTATTACTTACCAAAAACTTATAATTTGCATTTGATTTTAGTTTGAGAGACAACACAACACAACGACATGAAATAACAATAAAAATGTGTTTAAAGAAACCAAGAAGGAATTTTACGTTATTTGTTGCGTTTTTGTTATACTCGAGAGAGAGAGAAAAAAACAAGAATCATGTTGTACACTGTGAAACATTTAAACAACGCAATGTTCTAGAAATAATACACCGTAAGAAACTAAGATAATAGCAATAAACGAGCTGTGGTTTTTGGGTACTGCATCCGAGTGGTACGACAGACAAATTATAATTTCAAAATTCAAATTATTACTTACCAAAAAAACTTAGAATTTTTATAATTTTGAGACAACAACACAATAAAATTACAGTTAATTGCGTTTTTTCTGTTTTTTTTTGTTTTGTTAGTTTTTGATCGAAAATCAAAACATTGTTGTAAAGGTAGCGTTTAACACAAAAACAACATAAAACCTTGGCACTTACTTAAACAAAAAAATGTACACTGTAAAAAAAATTATTCACTTTGAAAAATATTAATCTAAACCAACTTCTGCGATGACACAATAAATGGTTTCCGGTGAAAATTAACAGAAAAAACAAACCAACTGAAGAAAGTTGCAAGTTTCCTATAAAAAAAAAATGTTCAAATCAATTACACAATATTGAGCGGTAGTGGGTGGTGACTATACACGGAGAGAAACTAAACCGCAGGACAGTAGCGGCTTAAATTGGGAGGAAAATGTAACAAAACTCATTAAAGAAAACGCAAAACATTCACCTTAAAACTGTGATTAAAGTGATCAATCAGATAAAGTAGTCTAAGGAATCCAGCAGGTACACAGCATCCTTTACTGGCTAGGACAACTTAAAACACAGTTCAGTTTCTCTCTTCTAGCATTCAAATAAAAACTTAAACGAAAACGGGGTTAATATCGGAGAGAGCCCACGCACACACACACATATGTATATAGAACATATCGAAATTATACGCTGAAAAAAAAACGGAATCAACCTAGCGAAACCTAGTACGTTACCAACCGAAAAACAACAGAACACAATAATATGTGTCAATAAATATGCAGCCTATAAACAGGAACAAAAATCAAAACTAATAAACATAAAGCAGACTAGAAATAAGGAAGAAATGACGGAAACGAAATAGGAACAAAATAGAGAACAAAAAATAGAAAAAGTAACCATTAAAAAATATTTAAAAAAAAATTCCACTAAAATGAAAACAGAATTTTATATAAAACCAAAACGTAAAATATAAATTAAAATTAAAAATTCTAAAATTTTCAAAAACAGAAATTAACAAAATATACATATATAAAAAAGGTTCAAATAGTAAAATATAAAAAACGAAATGATGCTATACATTAAACAATATGCTTAACAAATATTTAAATCTAAATTAAATGCTAAAAACGTAATAAAAATATTTAAAAAAAAATAAAATTAGAACTAAATGATCAAAAAAATATAAAGTAAACACAAATAATTGCAGAAAAAATGTACCATAGTAAAAAACAAAACAAATTATAAAATTTGGAAAATTTTTACAAACAAAAAAATTAAATAGATTACAAAGATTTAAAAAAACTTCAATAAAATTTAAATAATAATAAAAAATATATTATAGAAAAATAATATGAATAAAAAAAATAAAAATTAATAAAAAAAATACTAAAAAATGGTACAGTTAATAAAATAACGAAATTAAAAAAATAAATAAATTAAAATTCAAACTAAAAAAAAAATTATATAAATACAAATAACCATAAAATATACATGAAATTAAAAAAAATAAATAAAAAAAATTCAGAAAACTAAAATAACTAAATATATGATTTTTATTTATTTATTTCTAGTTTTCCGAATAATTATTAAAATCAAAAAAAAAATAGTACACAAAATAATAATATAATATAAAAAATAATATGAATATAAATAATTATAGAAAAAACAGTAAATATAAAATTAAGAAAAAAATAAAAATTAATAAATAAATTATGGTGAGTGAATAAATCGTAGCTTAAAATTTTTTGAAGAAAACAAAACAAAAAATATGTTTAAAAAAATTAACAAATAAAAACCAAAACATACAAGAATCATTAAAAATTCTAAAATAAAATTAAAAAAAAATGCAATCTTGAATATAAATAAAATTCATTTATAAAAATTAATTAAAAAGCTCAAAAAAAAATTATAAAATTTAAACTATAAATAAAGAAATCACAATATTTATATAAAAACATATATATAAAACGAAAGAAAATCAACGAATAAACAGAAGAAAGTATAGATTAAAAAAATTATGATAAAATATAAAAACAAAATTTCTATAAATTCAAATAATTATGGAAAATATATTTTAAACATAAACTAAAAAAAAACTAAAAAGTTATAAAAAAATTCTCGGAAAATTAGAATTAATAAAAAATAAGTGGTTAATAAATGGTATAAAAAAACTATTAACCTATACAAAAAAAAACAAACAAAAGTCATAACCATAATATGAAGAAAAAATCAGTGATAATTCTTACAAATAATAATATAAAAAAAACTATAAAATAAAATATAAGTTATGTGTTAAAGTAAAACTATTAATAATAATTGGATTATGTAAAATCAATTACAATATTAATTACTAAATAAAAAACTCAAACAAACTTAGAATTTAATAATTAAAATTAAAACTAATACAACTGCAATCATCGTAAAAATGTAAATCAAGTTAACAAAATTAAATAAACATTTTTAATTAAAGGAGAAATTTTAAACCATTAAAGCAACAAAATTAAACCCATAATTTAGTAAACGATTAATAAAATAAACTTTAAAAAAAACTTTAAACTATTAAAGAAACCAAATTAAAACCAGAAACTTAGTAAACATTAAATTAATTAAACCTTTTCATGTAAATAAACTTAGTAAACATTGAAATAAACCCAAAACAATATTCAAAACGATATGAAAATTTTTGAAACAATTATCAACAGAATCGAACTGAACTCAAGAAAAATTGAAATCAACCTGTTTTTGTTTTTGCATATTTCGTAAAAATTTAAAATGAAAAACTCATAATTTGTAAATTTTTAATACATTTATAATATTATTTTTGTTTAAAGATGATTTTTTTTTGGTTTGGTTTTTTGTTTTAATGATAATAAATATAAGAGTAATAATAAGATTAGAAGTAATAATAATTAATAATTTGCTTGTTTGATAATATCATTTTGTAAAAAAGAACAAATGTGTTTTCAGAGAGGTTGAAATAAATTAAATAAATATATGCATTTTAATTAATAATAATAAGTACAAATTACAATTAATTACACACAATAATTTAAACAAATGAATACATAAAAGAAAAATATATTGTGGCTTTTATACTCGTATATATAAATATAAAGAAACTTATGAGTATTTTTTGGTTTTCATCAAAAAGTATAAGTAAAACTCTTTTAACTTTAAGAAAAATTTGAGAACTAAAGAGATTCAAATTAAGTATTTTTTTTTTTGGTTTTCGTTTTGAAACACTCTTGCACATTATTTGATTTTTTTCTTTGTTTTTTTCTTGTTGTTAAATTTGTTTTTATAAAACATTTTGGGAATGTTTTTTTGTGTTTGTTTTTTTTAACTACATTATTATGTCTTTAGATGTCTTTGTTGTTGTTTTGCAATACAAGAAGTCATTCTTACTAAGCTATTTTTATGATAATTTTTCGGGTAATTTCTTGTTAGAGGGCGGGGAAGAGGAGGAATCGTTTATATTTTATAATAAATTTTGACTAGCATTTGTTAAGTATCATTCTTAGGTTTTTGTTTTTTTGGAGGGGTTAAATGCGATGCAATTGTTTCCATTTGAAAAAAATGGAATGTTTATTTTAAATATGTTGAGATCATTTTCTTTTTGTTTCTTTTGTATTACAATGACTAGATTCGTGTGGAAAATGTGTTTGTTGTCTGCTGCGCACAGGGAAAAAAAATCTTGTATAAAATAGTAAAATAAATGAT
This sequence comes from Muscina levida, assembly GCA_964034835.1. Lineage (NCBI taxonomy): Eukaryota > Metazoa > Arthropoda > Insecta > Diptera > Muscidae > Muscina > Muscina levida. The sequence continues at coordinate 148,641,909 of OZ035882.1, forward strand.
ATGGTAAAACAAAAGTTTAAATAGAACCCAAAACTCACTACAAAAAAACGTAACAATTTGTTGTTGTTGTTGTTTAGGGGTTAGCCTCCGGTGTCTTGAAGTGTGGAAAGAAAATTATAAATAAATTTCAAAACTAAAAAAAATGAAAATAAAAAATCATTGTTTTCGCCAAAAAAATAAAAGTTTGGTTTATTAATAAAAAAATTTGTATGCATACATAATTTCAAATAAATTATAAAAAACATAAAATAATAAGGTTATTCGGTAAAATTGAAATTATAAGGTAAAATAATGTAAATGTAAATGTAAAAAAAAGGTTATAAATCATAATTGTATATTAATCTAAAACCAACACAGATGAAATGACATGACAATAACGTAAATCAAAATGAAATAAAAAAACAACACCACAAAGGTACGTGAAACTAAAGGGCAAGGGGGTAAAGGAAAATAACAGAATGAGAAAGGTCAACGAGGAAATTAGAGAAATCGACATTACTCCATCAAAGTTGAGGAGAATTGAAAGTTAGCAATATTACGGTTTAACATTATAGAAAAATGTTCGGTTTCTGAAGTGTCCGAAAATATTGATCTACAACTTAACAATTTTCAAAATCCAAAAGATTTTAAAGAGGTTATACATCGATAAAACGAGTTTATTTTTTCAAAATTTATAATAGTTTAAGAAAAAAAATTTCTAGTTCCTATTTTCTACCGAAAGATAACTTTCAATTTGTATTTTTTAACGTCATCAACAATAGATCGATCTAGTTTCAAAACATATCCTATTTAAGCATTCAAAATCTGTTCCTACCAAAGTTTGAACAATATTTGTTGTTAATCAAATTATGTTGCATAAGCTGTTTAATGGTTAACCTTAATAGGTAATAAGAATTTTTAGGATCAAATTGAAGTTTCAATATTTTACCATTTGAAAATATAAATCTTTCCTTTGAAATTTTTTAGGATCACAATGAAACCTATCCCTGTCAAGGTTTGAACAATATTTTTTGTAATCAATTTGTTTTATAAGCTGTTTTCAATGGTTTGAATAATACTACTTTTTAGAAATAACGAAGTTTATGTATTTTATATTTTTTTCTACGTTCAAAATCTGACCCGAGTCCTTTTATTAAATGTTCGCAACTTAAGGCGGTCAGTGTAGTTTTCTGCTTTTATCCTTATAGCCTTCGCTTTCTCATGCTGCTATTTTCCTTTATATACAATTTTATTTTCATTTTTTCACTCTCTTGTACGCTTCGAGTTGTTAACAAGCATTAAAATAATTTCGTTATTTGTTTGTTTGTTGTTTTTTTTTTTGACAATAGGAATGTTGTTCCCTTAGTTGGTTTTTATATTTATTATTTTTTTTTCTTTTTTTTTAAGAAAGTAATTAGAAAACAAAATTATATAAAACTAAAAGATGTTATAAATGTTGAAATAAATAAAAAAAAAAATTACAAACTAAAAATCTTTATAATGAAATTAAAATAAAATTATTGAAACACAAAAAATAGAAACAAACCTAAAACCCATAAAAAAATTATAATACATACTAGAAATTAAATAAAATAAAAAATTAAAACTATAAATAAAATTAAACAAAAATTAAATTATAAAATGTATGTAAATGAAGTAAATTATTATTAAACTATTATGATGGTTATTATTCCATTTTAATGATTGAATTTAGCTTAAAATGTGTAATATTATAAATCAAACTTTAAATAAAAGAACAATTTTAAATTATTAAAAAAAATACACACATTAATTGTTAGAATTACAAAAAAATTGATGCCAGATCAACATTTGTTTTTACTCTTGCTTAATTTTTTGTGGTTTCCCTTGAATTAAACAAAAAATTTGAAATGAAAAAATAGTCAAATTAATTTGTATAAAATTAATAATGAGGAGAGAGTTGTAAGTAGAGGAGGACTTAATTAAATAATAAGAATTGGTGTATATAAAAAAAATATGACATTCATTTTATCATAATTACAAAAAAAGACTGCCTTCTTTTTTAAATATATATATAATAATAAATATTTATGAAAATATAGCTTGCTTTTTTTAACGTTTTGTATAAAAATGAGATACCTAATTTCTTTCAATTTGCCTTTGTTTACAAACTTTATATCTTCCTTCTTCTCTTAGCTATTGCACAGAAAATTGTGTAATTCTCTTACTTCTCTCATTATACATAATCGTATCGTGTTACAAAAAAGAACATAAAGTATTATGTGAAAAAATTTAAATACTTTATAAGAAGAGCGTATAGACTTCTTCTTTTTTGTAGAATGTTTTTAAATGTTAATACATTGTACATTTTTGTTTGTTTGTTTGTTATTCTTTAAAGAATTTTGCTAAATATTTAAATCTTTGGATTACATAAGTGGTTGTATATTCTTCTTATTTGTTGTCATAATAAACAAATAGAAAAGTTGTTAATTTATAAATTAAAGAACAAGTAAATGAAAAGAAATGTTGTTGTTTTTTAATTGAAAGGAAAAGAAACGAATAAATATTGAAAGATTGATATTTTTTTAGCTACAACGCGCGTATTCATTGTTTATGTTTTTCATTGTTTAACTTAGTTTATATTATATTTTTTATTACACTGACTAGATTTTTTGTTTGTATGCTTATTTTGTTCTTTACTTCCTTCATCATGATAATTTTCTTGCTCTTTTACCGTTCAACAGGTTCTTGGCGATCGGTTTCTTCTCATTTGAAGCTTCTTCTTAATTTTCATTTTCTTCAACTTTTTTAAATGCTAAAACTAATTGTATGCTTTCTCCTTGTGTATGTGTTGTTGGTATATAAATTAAATTATTTTCATCTTAAAAACTAAGTTTTGTTTAAGGATAAATTAAAAAAAAATATGTAGTGTATATATAAATAAATTGCATACACTTTAATAATGATAAATATGTATAGTTATAATAAATATTTTAATTTGTCTGTTTTTTTTTTATAGTTTGAAAAGAAAAATATGATTTATATATGAAAGCAATAATAAATTAATAGATATAAATGGGGAAAAAGACAGGATGTTATGCAACAAGAGAACACACAAAATGGGAATTTTAAATAGTTCTTTAGTATTTGAAAAAGATAAATTTACGAACTCTCTAGTATAGAAATTTCTTAGCATAGAATTTGGGCGCAGAAACAAATAAATGTGATGTATCAGTACCAGCAATGAAAATGTGTGCCAAAGGACACAAAGAGAAACTTTTGTATGCATAACTTAATATACAAATATGCGATTCTTAGTGACTAGTGCCACTCTGTAATGAATTCTACAATCAGTTCATATACACATAATAACAATTGCATTATAATAATGTTAAATAGCACAAAAACATAAGGTTTTTAATAAATTGTTGCATCATTTTGGTTGTATCCAGCTCAGCTGAAATAACTCTACGTAACGATAATACATGCTGTAGAGTAATTGATACATAAGTTTCTTACAGACTACACACATTTAACATGTGTTTGTCTTCATAGTTTATGAATTAAAACTTTGCATAGATTCGTTACTCATTGCCGTTTTAAGGCTGCAACACAATGTTATAATAGAAATTGTAAACAAAATACAGGTACAACAGATATGTTGTTCAAACATTTAAATCATTACATTAAACAAATATTCATTATTAAAAATATTTTAGTTTGCGCTATGCCAAATTCTCAAATATTTTTTTTTAATAAATTCCTATCTCAATTTCCATTTTATCTATGTATAATTCTTGCGCTGAAAATTTTTCAAATAAATAATGCTGCCTTTGAAGGAAGGAAGAAAGAAAAAAAATTCTAATTATACAAATAAATAATTATATTATGCATGTTGTATATATACATATATATGTAACATAAATACATATATATATATACATACATCTGTAACGAATATGCTGAGAATATATATATACACAACTTAAAGGAATCAACAAAAGAAATTAATACATTTAAAGAAAAAACAAAGTCAAAGAACACATGGAGATACATTATAAAAAAAAAACAAATATCTGGGCGGGGGTTACAAAGTAGTAAGAAAGTGGTAATACAATCAACCAAAAACTCAAAGCATAAATTGCAATTAAAACTCAAGAAAATGTATACAACAAATGAAAAGTTAACGTTTGTTAACCGTTAAGGATTACACTATTTGCTTAATGAGGTTTTCCATGAGAGATTACCTTGTATTCCAAAAAAAAAAATAACGTTTGTGCTTCTTTATGTGTCATTTTGTAAATGATCATTATTTTTTAGCTAAACCAAACCAATCTATGCGACAAAACGCACGCCATTAAAATGAACCAAAGCATTTGATACCTTAAGGATGTGACTTGACTTGATGCCTTGCACCCTGCTAAATGCATTGTTAACAAATTAACAACCTGTGTTTCTCTCAAGGTATTCAACAAAAACAAGGTATTCATATGAATAGACTGACATTAGTTGTTTCTTTTCTTTTCCTTAGAAACTTTAACTGTGTCTAATCTATTTCCTATCGTTGTATGTTGTTATTGAATACCCCTTTGCTTCTTTCGATCTCTACTTTACTTTATCATAAGATTTATCAAATCTTTGTTCGTTTCTTAGTTTTTTTTCTCATATCAAATTTGTTCTACGTAAAATTTTATAAATTATTGTTTATTACTTTGAGTTTTTCTTGTTTCGTTTTTAACTAATATTATTTTAGTAGTAAAGGGATTCTTGTTTTCTTTCAATAGTTTATTTTCTAACAATCACCAGTAACCTAAATGATTTCCTCTTTCTTGTGTTCTCATTATGTTTTTGTTCTGAACAAAAATATTTCTAATGTATTTCGTCGTCGTTAATACTGTAAAAAGCCTCTTTTTAGCTGAGAGTGTAAGGGGTGTTGTTATTGAAAATGTTTTCATAGAAAAAATTCTATAATTCTTAAAAAAATTGTTTCATTTTCCTTCACTGGCGAGTGTTTGAAAATATAATAATAGTTTTTCTTTTTCTCATAATTTATGCGTTTTTTGGAAGATTTACTTTTACTTTTAGTTTGTTTTTGGTTTTTCACACTTTAGTAATATATCTAAGTTAAAAGTTGTTTGAGTTCTTGTAAAAATCTTTGTTTTTCTCCTTTGCTCCTTTAAGATAAATATTGCATAATCATTTCTTTTGTTGATTTCTTTAAACAAGGATAGATTTCGCTAAAACTTCTGCACGAGAGAACCCTCTTTTTCTCTCTCCTTTAGCAGGTTCATCACCAGACCGAGCTAGAGGGCCGACAGGACGTGTCAGTCACCCCTGGCCCAGTGTAGTGTGGTTATGGTTACCAAAATAGTTTTCCCCTTTTTGTAGGCGTGCTTCAAAAGGACATGCATTACTTATTTTCAGTATGTGTGTGAGTTTCTTGGGGGCATTATAATGAAAAAGTTGTTTCATTAACAGAGAGAGAGAGAGCAAAAGTTGGGGGATAATTGAAAGCTTTTCTGGGTTATGTGCATCTTGCGCCAGTCACCCTTCAAAGTCTCTCGCCTTTCCCCCCATTGTTATCTTAGTATCTATGTTTAAGGGTTATCTTGTATGCTTGTATTTGTAAGAAATGATTTCGGAAAATTAATGCTAGAACTATTACTTTACTTTTTGTTGGTTTTGAAACTGACTTGCAAAACTCGATTGCCCAGGGTGTAGCCGTTCAGGGCCCGGATGGCCATAGCTGCTTCATCGTAGTTGGTCATGGACACGAAACCATAACCTTTGCATTGGTTGGTTGAGGAGTCTTTGACAATTTTAACCGATTGCACTGCGCCGAAGGGGCCGAATAACTGCCACAGAGATGACTCTTCGGTTTCAGGAGCTAAGTTATAAATGAAAATGGGATAAGCACCTCCAGGACCGCTGGCCAGTGTGGAAGCAGCCGCAGCTGCAGCACCCAAACCATTGGGCAACATAACGTCGAGCATATCGCCAGCCATCGGTGAGAATCGGGCCAAACCCTTGTTCACGGGGGTGTGCATGGCTCCTCCTATGCGACGCACTAATTGGGGGTTCAAGAATGTGGGAATCTGGGGTTGTATGATCTTGTTTGTGCTGCCGGGCGTATTGGAGAACTTCACGACAATAGGATCTGTGCAGTTAGATGGCGTTGTGCCGTTCAAAGCAATTATAGCCCTGGTGGCCTCTTCGCGTTTGTCGAAGCGTATAAATCCAACTCCCTTAGTTTGAGAATCATTGCCAGCGTTTTGCAGGATACGAGATGTGATGATTTGTCCAAAGGGGGCAAAGATAGCCTCCAATTCTGTTTGGGTCATGGTCTTTGGCAAACCAGACACATAGAGATTAGCGCCCTTGATGGCTTCCGAGGATGGACGAGCAAACGACACTTTAATTGTCTTGTTTTGCAGGCGTAAACCATTAAGCACATTTACAGCTTGTTCGGCATCTTGGGGACGTACATAGTTGACAAAGCCATAGCCCAAACTTTGGCCCTTGGTGGCTTGGGGATTTAAGGGGTCCAAAAAGGGTTGTCCCTTGTCTCTGATCAGTTTAACTGACTCGATTTCGCCAACACTGGAGAAAAGCGAACGAATCTCATCTTCGCTCATGGTCTGTGGCAAATAATTGACAATGAGATTGGTGCGGGTCTCACTGGAGCCGTTGGTACCGTTTGTATTGCCATTGGTTTGGCTCTGTTGCAATTGCTGGGCAACGGCGGCAGCTGCAGCGGCCACAGCTTGTTGGGTCTGCTGTTGTTGCACTTGTAAAATGGCCTGCTGGACCTGCTGCTGTTGCTGCAATTGTGCGGCAGCAGCGGCGGCTGGTGATACCGCGGCTGCGGCCGCAGCTGCAGCGGCTGCAGCAGCAGCGGCGGGATTTGTGCCAGGCAATATGGCAGACTGATTTTCAACGGCACCAGCTCCGGGATTAGCCATCATGAAATCCACTAAAAAAGAAGGGTGACAAAAAGAAAATTGGACGAATTAGTATATTGAAATGATACACAAGAGTTTAGAATAACACAAAGTGATTGATTAGACACTAGACAAGATAAGATAAATATCATAAATGTATGGAAATTTTAGGATGACCTAAAAAATAAATACACTATAAAAATATATAATGTAGGCACCATCTCTTACAGTCAATACGACTCAATAACATATTATGGTAAATTGGTCAAGGCGACAAAAAAAAAGAGAATTGATGTTTTTAATTTTTTTTTTTTTTGAATAATATTCAAGATATTTGTAAGAATTTTTGCAAAATTTCTTATTATGTTATGTTTTAATTAATTAATTTTATAGAGATTCGTGTGCTTTTTGTAAATATATAAACATATATTGTTAGCGATTAACTGAAAACAAAACTGAATAATAATACCAATAAATGCAGCTGGTAATTACGGTGTGTTATATACATATATATATATATATGTGTGTGTTCCTCTAACTCCAGTTGGAGCATAGGGCGTGTGTTAGTTACTACATAATTATAACTTTATAACAAATGTCATCTCTTTTATAAACTATAAAAAGCATGTGTATTGCTAACAATGTAAATTGTTTATACAAATCTGTCAAAAATTTGCAAACTAGTCGAAATGCAACCCCTAAATTGAAAATTTACCGTTTTCTACGGAAACTTCTCTTGACTATTTGTCAACGGCTAAAATGCTCCCTTGATGTTTCCAGTTAAATTGTTGTAGAAAAAAACAAGGGTGAATGAAAGTCATCGCCCTGGCGGCATTTGTACTGGAATTGTAAGCAGATTTCCAGCAATTTGAAATACATATCTGCTTTATGCCTCTCTTCTGCTCTCTTGTTTTTTTGGGGACTAGGCCAACAACGAGTGTGAGGTGGCAATAAGGGTTGTACGAGGCACAAGAAATACATATATGACAATATTTGTAATAAATAAGCAAAATGTGTATACTTTGCTAAATTATATGTAAAGCTAAAAAAAAGACTACAAAAGTCGACAGTTTAGATAACAAGCATACAAGTTATAATTAATATAGAAGAATATATTTTGAATTGCGTAAAATATTGCACAGAATTCAAAGCATATGAGAATCTCAATCCATGCGACAAAATATAATTAGTTTTAATAACAACGTATAGCTGGCAGTGCTGTTCGTAGGCGTGGTTGTTTGTAAAGCTTCCGCGTGGACAGTAGAAAACATCAAAAATAGAAGTAAAATGTTCTAAACCAATTTGCTATTCAACATTAAAACCACACTGATAAGTCAATATTTTAATTATCCCAAACGTTACAATATACTTTAAAAAGTTGTAGATTTCCAATATGACTAAAGGAAAGTTTTTATATGCTTTAGAACAAAGTAATAATTCAGTAAGAGTTAGTTATAACAAGACATTTAAAGGAAAACTATTCAATCTTGTACATGATATCTTAAGAAAATTTTAGGATTTCCGATATGACTAAATGTATGTTCTTTATAACAAAGCCCTAATTCAGGCATTGTTTTAACTGCGCTCTAAAAAATAATCACAAACACCCCTTTTTGATATAAAATACAATAGATTCCTGGTTTAACGATTATAATGTTAAATAGAAAAAAAAATTATGTGAAAAAAGTCCTTGACCTCCAACATCACCACGTGTACTTTTGAATGAAAGCCGCAGGGCCTGGAGAATACGTTGAACAGCTACAACAGGCAAGAGTGCAAACTTGCGGACAAGTTACTCAAATCTGGAAAACATTGTTTTGGGCGAGATAACATCATTTCATCATTGTTGCAATATAATAACATTGTTGTAATGGAGCTTATCCAAAGGTACAGCATTTTGGTCCATCGGTTTTATTAATAGAACGTTTGGTTGCAATGTTGCTAAGAGATTGTTTTTTTTATTTCACCGTTATTTGAAAATTTGTTCTTTAAACCTGGTTTTAAAAACATTTTTGTTTGTTACAGATAGTTCTCTGTGCAGAAATAAGGTACTTCATTTAATCGCAAACTCGTTGGATTAGGTGTTGTTTAATTGACTTATTTCAGACATTAACATTTTCCCAAAAGTAACTCACTAACTTAGTTTATTGATTTCAAGCAGTATATAAACTGCTTCCGGAATAGCAATTCCTTGAACTTCATAACTACCCCTAGCGGGGGGAGCCACCGTAGTGGCTCTATATGCTGGGCTATAAGAAACCGAAAGCCTTTTACAGGGAATTTACCCGTGCCGATATTTGAGCTGTAGAGCCACCCCTAGCGGTAAACGTATCCCAGGAATTGATGCCCTAAAGGAAATCGAACGCAATATAAACTTCATTAAGGTGTAAAAAAAAGTCTTACAAATATTTTATAACATTTTTAGTCTGCGAAATAGATATAAAACGTTCCACAAAATTCACTTATTCCTTGCAGATATTTTAATGAATGCTTTTATCAAAACCTACATTTCGGCATATTTTCCACCTTAACGCGCTGATAAAATTCGATTTCAAGCTGAATTTCAGCCGCTGTTTCTGTTCTCTCTTCCGGCAATTCTTTAAACACTTCCTTGCTTAAACTGCATAACTACCCCTAGCGGTTAATGATTTATCAGTCATCTGGCAACACCCCATAATACAGATAGACCATTGGAAATGCGCAAATTCTGTAGTTAGGACGATTGTATACGTTTGCTTCCTTTTATTTCACTCCCTCTACATATAAATATATCGAGTATTACGTGCATGCGCACGCATATGCATAGTGTGTTATTAGCAAGATTACATTGTACGTAACACAACTATTGGAACCCCCTCCACGAATGCAGCAGCAATAATAACAAACATTCACAATCTACCCTGTTAAAGCGCACACACAAACCAATAACTAAAAAAAAGCAAACAGGATTTTTGTCAGGGGTGTGGAAGGTAAAAGGGAAGTGTGGCGTGTGTATTTTGTTGGTTTCAGGTATGTAGCTATAGAGCTAAGTCGTTTTAAAATAAACAACACTCACTAAATATAACTATATATGTAACTGACTGGCTGTCTGTCTGTATATTTACGTTGCTGTGTTTTTCTTTTTTTGTTTTTGCTTATTTTGTATGACTGAATAATGAAAGTATGTACTTCAGTGTAGTAAGTTAATGTGCGCAGATTTTGTGTAATGAACTAAACATCAACGCTGACGTCGTCATATGGGGGGAGGAGGAGAGAATTTGGTTTTAGATCAGATTCAATAGTTTTATTTCGTTTTAGTGTTAGATACAACAACGACTACAACAGCAAGCAAAATACAATTTGCTGTGTGTGTATACTATGATGATGATGATGATGACTGGCGGTCGGTTGTTAGGTTGGCTTGTTGGTCGTATGTTGTAGTAGACGAACAACAACGTCGACGAGGTGTACTAATAATTTTCACTATTATTCTTTCTCTATGTGTGCCTGTGTGCATGCTTGAGGCATTAGTATCTTCTGCCGCCGCTTCTACATATTTTTGCCGTGTTTCCTCTATTTTTAACCTTAATGACAGCGGCGGTGGTGGCGTGTAGAGGGGCGTTCTGAGCGTTCTTCTCTCCCTTTCGTTTTATGAAGTATATGAAGGAAAAATCGATCGATTTATTGATTTGTTTTTCTTTTTAATACTTTTGTCAGTAGTCTGGCAGGGGGCATCTGTTTTATTTTATTGTAAAACAAAAACTATTTTCGCGTGTCTTAAATATTTTCTTTAACTTTGCATATAGCTATAGAAATTATTATAGATACTTTTGCGTTTCCTTTTTTGCTCTCTTTTTGTGCATATATGTATATATGTGTTCCACAATATCCGCTTTGTCGCTGTTTTTCCGAATGTTACACAATTTATTGGAAAAATCTATACAATTTTTCATGAAATTTTTCGACGCTTTTCAAGTATTTTTTGTGCACTAACAAATACATAGATACTTTTTCTCATTCAACCACACAACTTTTTAGATACTTTTTTTTTAATTCATTGATTAGTACATTCGCTTTTTCATCTTTTTTTTAATATCGAGTTCTGTTACATTTTGCATGTTCTCATTTATCCATTCTCTTCACTTACTTGTGTTAATTTTTAGTTTGTTTTTTTTGTTTGTTATTAATTTATTAGATACTTTAAAAGCGTTTTAAGCTTTTCTTGGTTTTTTTAGAGCAATATATAGATAGTTTTCTTTTTTGCTTGTGTGTATTGTGTTTTGTATAACTCTAGAATTTAATCACAACTTTTCAAGTTCTCCGCTACGTCCGCCACTAACGATTGCTGGTTATTAAATAAATTCTTTACTCCAGATCGCATTCGTTGTTTCCTCGGTGTATATTTGCAGCTACAATTTTCTTGGCGAAAAAGAAAATTCCAAAATGGCAGCTCTAATGATGACTGCAGTCATCGCAGTCCAACGACATTGTTTACATGTTTGCTCAGCACATGTGAGAAAGTGACAACTGCAGCTGTGACAGTTGTGTGCTCATTGGAAATGAGAGAGCTAAATTGGGTGTTCGTAGTGTTACCCTCCCCAATTTATTTACCAACGTTGGTATTTAGTGTTGGAAACTGGAAATATAAATCAATTTTTTTATCCTGCAGATTTAGCTGGCCTGGAAATGCATTCTCTTTTATTGAGGGGGGTGTTTTGTTGGGTGGTTAATGGTGGTGGTGCCGCTCCAAAAAGGCTTTTAAAAATAAGGGAAAATTTGAATAATTGTAAGGGTAAAATATCGTGTAAGGTGTATTTTTGGCGAAGTAAAGTGTATGCAGTTGTCGCTGCAAATGCATTTGGAAGCAATGGGGTTTTTGTGTTTATAAAAATAATCGGTATAGATTACCGGTAAATTTTTAAGGTATACGTCAAATATAAACTTATGAATTAATAATATAAAAAGTTGGGACCTAACTCTTATTAATGATGCTTTAAGTAAAATTTACACATTTTTCATATATGCTTTTAATAGAATAAAAATACTTTTTGTCACTATTAATGTACTTGTTTGCATAATTATTTAATATTAGGTATAATAAAAGTATTTAGTTTTTGGTACACTAAATGTACTTTTTGATACAATTGAAGTATATTTTTTTAAAAACAGTACATTTTGCAAAAGTTTAAGTACTCTTTGGTGCAATAAAAGTACTTTTTTTTACAGTAAATCCTTTTTGATACAATAGAAGTACTTTTTGTTACGAAAACAGTACTTTTTGTACAATTAAAGTATATTTTGATATACTTAAAGTACTTGTTAGTACAATAAAATGATTTTTAATACAATAATTGTACTTTTTAGTAGTTTTTGTTCAATAATAGTAATCAATCATGATTACGGAACTGTAAATATATTTTACTTTTATAGCACCAATGTACGTTTATTGTACCAATATTAAAATTTTTTTGACAAAAAGTACTGTTTTTTGTATCAAAAAGTACTATTTTACTATCAGGTGCAATTAATGTACCAAAATGAACTTTTATTGTACCAAAAAATTAATTTATTGTGGCAAAAAGTTCTATTTCGATTTTACCAAACAGTACAGGAAATTACTTACTGTGCTCAGAAGTACCAGAAATTATTTTTATTGTACAAAAAAGTACAAGCAATAAAAGCTCTTGGTGGTACAATAAAAGTGCTTTGTGGTGGTATAAATTGCACTTTTCCGTACAATTTGGTACAATAAAAAGTTCTTTACGATAAAATATTTGTACTTTCTGATACAATAAATTGTACTTTTTAGTAAATAACAGTCATTTCTGGTACATTGGAATTACGTTTAGGCACAATTAAAGTACCTATTGATACAACAAAAGTAATTTGTGTTACAATTAATTTAACTTTTCGGTGCAATACAAGTACTTCTTGATACAATAAAAGTTCTTTGTGACAAAAGTGCTTTTTAGTACAATAAATTTATCTTTAAGTGCAATAAATGAAATTTTTGGTACATTAATAGCATTTTGTGATACAATAAAAGTACTTTTTGGTACAATAAAATTAATTTATAGTACATTGAAAGTACTTTTTGGCACAGAGTACTTTGGCAAAGGACTTTTATACTTATTATTACAATAAATAGTACTTTTGGGTAATAATATAATAATTACAATAAAAGTACTTATGTTACAATAAAATTGTATAAGAACATTTTTTTGTGATATAAAAGTAATTTTTGGTACAACAGAGTACTTTTTAATACTTTTATTAAACTAAAAAGTACATTCAAACAAATATTTTTTGTTTAAACAAAAGTACTTGTTGGTTCAATAAAAGTAGTTGGTGGTACAATAATAGTACTTTTTGGTACAATAATAGCTCTTTTTAGTGCAATTAAAGTACTTTTGGTACAATAAAAGTACTTGTTAATGCACTAAATGTACTTTTTGATACAATTAAAGTATTTGTATATAAGTACTTTTCGGGCCATAAAGGTAAAGGCAATGATTGCATACGGTCAATATAAGCACAAATATATATTGTTAAATATTATAATTTTGTAGGAAGTACAAGTCTTTGCGGATATGGGTCTTCATAAGTTATGTTCTGTACAGCATCAGTGGACCAGCATTATAAATCTGTCTTATAAGAAAATCACATTTTAAACCAAAGCTTGCATACCCTACAATGCTACCCAAACTAGTTTCTCTTACCCAATAATAACCTAAGTGAAACCCAAACAAAAGTCAACTCAATGTACAATCATACAAAGGGTATATTCATTATCACCCTTAAGAACAGCAACCAAAAAACACCCCCATAACTTTTTTTCTTTAGCAAAACGAACACAAACTGGTAATTTTTAAAGTTTTCTCTTTACCTTTTTTTTTGCTCAGCAAGGAAGTGAACAAACAAAACACATACCCAAGAAAGCCCACATCAACCCCTTACATTTCACACAATTTATGCAAAACCAATATTTGTGTGTTGGATTTGAATGACTTTCCAGGATTTGTTTCAGTTTCTAGGTTTTTGTTGTTGTTGTTTTGTAATATCGTTTACATCCCTTACACGAATTGATAGCGAGTTCTCATATGTATGTCCTTATACGTATATATGTGCAAGCGTCAGGTATTATCAAGCGGAAGTTTACAATGTAACGCACGTTTTTGTGGCAGTACTATCATATTTTTTAACAATCCTGACACATCTGGATTTTGCCACATATTTACGCACACTTCAGTTTACAACACGAGACTTTAAGCAGTAGGAGCATCAACGGATGTCCTTAATTTAGCATGGGTGTGGTTTCCAATGGAATACAGTGGTGGGATAACGTTGTGGATGTGATTAAAGCGGAAGTCATAGTTCCTGTATAGTCCTAAATGAAAATAATAACAAATAAATTTTTAGTAAATGCAATTCTCCATAGCCGGCAATAACACCGGCAAATTGTATTCCAATCTCGTTACATCAATCTTCTCCAACTCTGTTGGTTTATTTTAGACAACCATCTTTATTTTATAATTCTCTCTTAAAAAACGGTTTCTTTGAAGTTTCCTAAAAATCCCATTATTCTTTAAGAGAATAAATACATTTTCCACTACAATAATTGTGTCTTCCATTTCTCGGGCAGGCTTCATGCGCACATAACTCTCCCCCCAAAAAATGCACTATTCCACAAAACGAAAATCGTGGAAATTCAGCAATCCGAACGTAACATAAAGCTAATAGCATCGGCCCCTTTTGAGATGTGACGTCACAGAACAAACCATTGATGTAGGCGAATCTATTGGAAAGTTACAAAGCAAAACAGTTTGCTTGCCACGGTTTTACTAATTTGTGCAAACGCGCGTAAAAGACCGTAAAAGTAGGCCTTTTAAGATAGCAAGATAAACCAAGATGAAATTTTTGAAATCAATTTTCGTTTTGACAGTTTCTTCTTATGTACTCTTAGATACTCTTTTTATAACGCTCTGTGATATCAAAAAAGTCCCAACCCCGAAAATTTTACGACTAACTTCCAATCTTTAACATATCGAAGTTGTTTTTAAAAGGTTTTTTTTTGCCCCAGGGTAGAATTACTGTTGTCTTTTGCTCTATCACCGCCAGAGTATAAATTTTCTTCGCAAAGATGTTTACCTAAAAAATGGGGTCTTTTTCAAAATGTTCCTTTTTGCTACCTCAAGGGGCTAATCCTTTTAATTTCAGGTAAACAAATGGTTTCTTTTGAATCAACTGACAAATGTATGACAATTTCTATAAACAAATATAAACGTCAAACAAAGATGACTCTTGTGTTATCCTTTGTTGTAAGAAAAGCAAATAGAATAGATATTTTAGAATATAGTCACGGATATATCAACAGAGCATCAGTATGTTATTTAAGCGCATTTTACACTGGCAGACAAGTCTGTGAGATATAATGTCCAGACTTATCCCCCAGTCTAGGGCGATGTATTCGGTCTGCGCAGACTTGTCTGTAAAAAATCAAAACGATTTTAATTTTCATAAATGATGTCTGATAATGTAGGGACAGGTTCGAGGTATCAAAGAAATATTTAAAAATAAAAATTGGAACATTTTTTAAACTAGTTTGAATATGCAAATAAGAGTCAAATAAAGAAATATTTTAAGACATTAACATTCAAAAATGGTGCTGGTGAAAAACGAAAGTTCGACAGTTACGTCTGAAGTGTAAAGGGGAAGGCAGATGTTTACAGGGATTTTTTGTCTCCCAGACAAGTCTGCCAGTGTAAAGGGCCCTTTATTATAGTTGATCCAATTTAGTTTGTAGAACTATATTAATGAACAACAAATTAATTTTATTGTACTAAAAAGAACTTTTGATAAGGAATTTGTATTGTATCTGAACGTACTCTTATTATACCAAATAGAAATCTTATTGTAAAATGTAAACTATATTGTATCAAAAAGTACTTTTATTGTACCAAAAAGTTTAATTTATTGTACCACAAGGTACTTTTATTTTACTTAAAAGGATAATAGTACATTTGGCAAACTACTTTGTACCAAAAAGTACTTTCAATGCACTTTTATTGTACCACAAATATAATCTTATTGTAAAATGTAAACTATATTGTATTAAAAAGTACTTTTATTGTACCAAAAAGTAAAATATATTGTATCAAAAAGATTAAATGTACAAAGTACTTTTTAACTACATTTTATTTTTATTGTACCAAAAGTTTCATTTACTCCACCAAAATGTACATCTATTGTACTAACCAGTACTTTTGACATAAAGAACTTTTATTGTACCAAAAAGTACAATTTAGGTCCCAAATAGTAAAGTCTATTATATCAACAAGTATATTATTGTACCAAAAAATTTAATTAACTGTACTACAAAGTATTTTTATTATACCAAAAAGTATAAAAGTACCTTTGCCAAAGTAATTTGTGTCAGAAAGTTCTATCAATGTACTAAAACGTACTTTTACTTTCATTGTACCAAAAAAATTAATTTGTTGTACAAAATAGTACATTTGGTGTTCCAAAAGTACATTTATTGTACTAAACAGTACTTTAATTGTACCAAAAAATACTTTTGTTGTACCAAATAGTACTTATATTGCATCAAACTTATTGTATAAAAAAATAATTTTTGTGTACAAAAGGAATGTTATTTCATTAAAATGTACGATTTATTGTACCAAAAAATACAATTATACCAAATTGTAAAAAAATTTACAATTTATTGCACCAAAAAGTACTTTTACTGTACCAGACATGATTTTTATTGTACCGCAAAGTAATTTTAATGTTCGAAAAAGTACATTTATTGTACCAAAAAGTTCTTATATTGTGCCAAAAAGTACTATTTATGGTATCAAAAAGTACAATATATTGTACTAAAAATTAAATTTTATTGTATAAAAATGTGCTTTTATTGTTCCAAAAAGTACAATTATTTTATTTTATTAAAATGTACAATTTATTGTACCAAAAAATACGATTATACCAAAAGTACAAAAGTAGTTTTACTGTATCAAAAATTACTTTTATTGCACCGAAAAGTACTTATATTGTGCCAAAAAGTACAATTTATTGTATTAAAAAGTATAATTTATTGTACCAAATGATATATTTTATTGTACCCTTCTGTAAAACTTATTGCACCCAAAAATATTTTTTACTGTACTGAAAATGTACATTTATTGTAACATTTATTGTGCCATAGAGTACTTTTATTGTACTAAAAGGTGTTTTTAATGTACCAGAAATAAATCAAATTAAAAAATACTTTTATTGTGCCAGAATCTACTTTTATTGTGATAAAAAGTACTTTTATTGTACCCAAAAGTACTTTTATTGTGCCAGAAAGTACTTCTGTTGTACTTAAAAGTATTGCACCACAGTGTACCATTTATTACGCCAAAAAGTACTTTTACTGTATCAGAAATGATGTACTTTTATTGTTCCGAAAAGTACATTTATTGTACCAAAATGTACATTTATTGTGCCACAAGCTACTTTTTGTACAGAAAAGTACAATTTATTGCACAAAAACTAAACAAAAACTATTGTATCGAAAATATTTTTTTGTACCAAAAAGTACATTTTTTGTAACAAAAAGTACAAATTAATGTACCAAGGTTAATTACTTAATCGAGGTCAACGCACAGTCGTCGAATTCCTTATTTTTCTAAATTTCGTTTGTTAAATGAACAGCTGATATTTGTATGATGAAAAAAAAACAATTGGTTTATGTAACAAAATCCGGCAATACAAGATTTAAACTGCTGTAATCTAGACTAGACATTTACCATCATTTATCAGTATAAAAGATGATTATTTGGCTTTGTACATTTCTATAAACATATTATAAGGCATGACATCACATAATAAATTATGAATTATTAACAATGGCGTAACAATTTTGAACTCTCTACCCAACACATCCCGGCTAGCAGATATGCTAGCTACCACTAAGCTAGTAAACCAACGGAAGCAAATTTTGTTAGCACGCTCGCCGATACAAACTCTACATACTAGCGTTTTTTTGCAATGAATCTTTGTCGCCTTTTTTTTGTTGTTAACATCCCTTTGCTCTCCCTCACTTTAGCTTGGTATATCATAACGAAATCATGTTTCAACCACCACAGCAAACGCCAACACCATCACCATCAAACATCAGCGCCTCACCACCTTTCGAATCATGGCCGTTGTTGAATGGCACAACAAACAAAATCAGACACAATTGCCAGACACATTGGCACCGTCTGTTTGTAATGTATTGTAGTGCCATTGACGACAACACATCGAGCGAGAGCGTCAAGAGACCAAACTCACGTTTATACGCTATAAACAGATGGGTGGCGGTGTACTTGTGTTGTTGGAATCTGGTCCATATTATCACACGTGAGTACGTATGCGCATGCGTTCTAATTGTGATGATCATGACAAACTGCAGATGTGCCAAGTCACATACATACATATTTCAGATGGTTGAGTTATTGTTAATTGGTTTTACAAATAATTGGCCATATAAAATATTTGTATTCTATTGATTTGAAATGCTTTAAACTAAGATGTGTAGCGAAATTGTCACACAACACCTTTGTTAATAAAGGTTATGGTTCTATAAGCAACACATCTCCGGTTCCGGTTTAGATTATATAATTTGCTGAAGGCCCTAACTTACTAATGTGTGGTTCTAGAGATAAACGCTTATAAATCTTTACTTTATTATAAAATTAAACACAATGATATGTTATTAATCACAGAGCTTTTATTTATGTATTGATTGGATTATGAATGAATGGATTAGTTTGTAGATATTTGTCATATTTAAAGTCAAATCTATAATAGCCAATACATAAGTTGATTGATTTTATTTCTTATATGGCAGTCTGTTCGGTGCTCGATCCGTGATTTAATTTAAAAAAAAAAACTGTTTTATGTTTTGATATTGTTATGTATATATTATCAGTTCTTTTAGTGCAATTTTGACAAATGCAATCAAGAATGAAATTGATAATTTTAGCACGTACTCATGAAATCATATCGTCGGTATGCTTCAAAAACGTTTCAAGTCCACTTTTTCGTGTAATGGTCTAAATCATGCAAAAGTGTTCCAAAAATCATAGTCTATGACTTTAATTAAAATAATTTTATAGTTATTGTATCAAAACCAATTCATTTTAAGTACAAAACACAAGCGGAAATAAACTTTGAATCATTAATAACTCAGAAACCCTAAAAGTGGACTTGAGACCTTTTTACAAGATACCGACGATATGTAATATAATTTGTTTATCAATTGTGGCTACATTTTCATATAAGTGATATATCAGATCAAATCATTGTTTATCAATTGTGGCTACATTTTCATATAAGTGATATATCAGATCAAATCTTTTTGAACTCGATTAACACAATGTGTGGTAAAACTCGAATTTTCGATATGTGCATTTGCGGTCATTTCACTTAAGAGGTCTTTCATATATGTATGTATTTAAAATCATCATCGAAATATAATTTTTCAATATTTTCTACAATCTTCTATTTTATTACTAGAAAACAGCTAATGATGCCTATTTGGCTAGGAAGCAATGGAGCTAACATAATCAGTAATTCATATATCGAAGGAAACCGAGATGAAACGCAATTCTTTTTTTATAAGTTGGGCATAAATTTTAACATGATGCAAGTTACGAGTCCAACCATAAAAGTTGATCAAGAGTAACAACCACTTGAGCACTTTTTTCCATTTCGGCAAAAAGCTTTCATTCTCTTAAACATTAACTACCCTCAATTTCTAATGTTCAAATCCGGGGTAGTTTTTCTATACATAATATTAAATAATGTTGCAAACCGTTCTATAATGACCACAATGACTGATGCTGTTTTCTACCCACTATGTATTCTCATCCACCAGACAGACATGGCACGCACCATACAACCTGGAATAAGTATTAGGATGGCTGCACTCTAACCATTCCAAACACGTGTCCTTATAATAAAAACTTTAGTATTATTATGCTTATTTTTGTTTTTGGAACCCGAATGAATATTTTCAAAATCAACCCCTCTTATCAAAATTTGAAAACACATGTTTGGGTTGTGGTGAGGGGGAAGCGAGCATAGACCATGGGTTAAGAAGCGTAGACCGTGGCTTATTTTAATTTATGCTTAACGGTCACCATAAGGAGAAAGTAAAACCTGGATGGCTAATAATAGTGTGGTAAGGGTAATGATAGTACATATCGTCGGTAGCCTGTAAAAAGGTCTAAGTCGACTTTTTTGTGAAATAGACTTAATGACGCAAAAGAGTCCCAAAAGTAATAGTATAAAAAAAAAAAAAAACTTAATTTCCCTTTGCACCCCATGAATGAGGTATGGGATAGCTTCTCGCGTTGTTGTGAATTAACACGCTTTCTATTTTTAGATTCACAACTAACGGCACCTACTTATTTATCGACGAATGCGAACGTCACTGTTTTGAGAAGCTCTTACTAGACACGACGATTGAATCGACGCTTAATACTGCGAAGTTGCTGTCAAACAACATTCGAGGGGAGCCGACAATGAAAGAAAATTTTTATTTATTTTTTCTTTTAAGATGACTGGAGCCAGGTTTGAACCTGCGATCTCCCGCATGGTAGTCGCGTGTTCTAACCACTATGCCACGGCCGGTCCCAAAAGTAATAGTATATGTCCTGTTAAAAAGCCCATGTCCATTTAAAGTAGTTTTGCAGTAATTGTATCAAAACATAGGCGGCCATAAACTTTAAATTATCAATAACTCAGTAATACAAAAATTGCAAAGTGTCCCAAAAGTCATTGTCTATAACCTGTAAAAAATACCATGTCTATTTCAAGAAGTTTGGTAGTTTTTGTAATAAAACACAAGCGGCCCTAAGCTTTAAATCATCCAAATCTCAGAAATACAAAAAGTGGCCCTGAATCCTTTTTGCAGGATACCGAGGATACCATACTTTGTCATATCTAATAAAAAAGAATCGGACATGTCAGCTTTTGCTGCAACGGTAGAAAAATTTAATTTTTTGACAAAAAGTGATAATGAATTTCACCAAAACAAGATAATAAAAATAATAAACATATTAGACAAAAATGAATTCCCCTGGAAAACTATATCAGATCAGATAAGAAGAGCGTATAGAAAGGATATTTTTTATAGTCCTTTCTTATGAGAGATAGGGCTTTCCAAATGTTTGAAACATTCGGACACTTATGACAAGGTTTAAATAGAGTTGGCATACATATGGTTACGGTTTTTAAGAACTTTACACCGCAAATTAACCTATAAAATGTTGAAAATAAAAAAGTAAAGTACTCCACCCATTTTATTCGACAAGTTGTGAAATTTTACAAAAAGAATTATTAAAATCGGTCCATTATTTGTTGAGTTTATCCGTAACAAACTATTTCATATAACCAATTTTATAAATAGTATAGACATGCTATAACATAATGAAAATAGAAAACATATTATCAGACCTGATAAGAAGAGCACATAGTCCTTTTTTATGTGAGACAGTGTTTTCCGAAAGTTTGAAACATTCGGACAGTTATGACAAGTCTATATAGAGTTGGCATTCATTTGGTTACGATTTTTAAAAACTTTACACCGCAAGTTAACCCATTAAATGCCAAAAAAAAATACTTCACCCATTTTATTAGACAAATTATAAAATTTTATCAAAAGAATTATTAAAATCGGTTCATTATTTGCTGAGTTTATTCGTGACAAACTATTTCATATAACCAATTTTATAAATAGTATAGACATGCTATTACGGTAAAGAAATAGCATTTTTGACATAATAAAAATAAAAAACATATTAGCCAAAAATGAACTTTTTAGGAAAATTATACCAGAGCTGACAAGAAGAGCGCATAGAGAGGATCTTTCATATAGTCCTTTCTTACACCGCAACTTAACCTATTAAATGCCAAAATTAAAAAAAAAACAAGTACTCCACCCATTCTACTATGCAAATAATGAGAAATAATGAGAAAGAAGAAAAAGAATTATTAATATCGGTCCATTATTTGTTGAGTTTACCCGTGACAAACTTTTGCATATAACCAATTTTATAAATAGTATAGACATAGACAGATAGATCGTAAAAGACGACACAAAGCACGACATTTTGGACTCCAGTAAAAAACATGGCTTTCTCATAAAAACTGTGAATTTTTAGAAATTTGTATAGCCATTCCCAACTAAGATAAGATCGAATTATAAATTAACGCTTAAGATAGGTTTAATATCCAAGTTATTATCTAATAGTTTATTAAGCGCTATGTAAACCTCTACTACATTAACTATGTATGCATTGTAATGGTACATCAATTTTGTAAATCTGTTGTCTTCCAATTTAAAAAACCAAATTTCCATTAGCATCTAAATGCAATCTCACGTTTTCGTTTATAAACTGATCAGTAATTTTGCCTTCCGGTCTCTCACGAGTTTAAAGTTTAAACAACTACCGTACTTTTAAACAATTTCTCATTGTGTCTTTTTTTGGCTCGAGCGATTTTTGAACTTTTTCGCCATTCATTGTATTGTTTGTTGGCATACACATACGTGTAATTCCCTGTATATCCTTTATCCTTTATATTGTATATGAAAAAACATTGTATGCATCAATAATTCCGGTTTGTGTTCATTGTGTGTTCTTTTTATTTTTATTTTTTTTTTCAGCTTGCGTGCCGATCAGTTGGTTTACATTGGCCTAAGGGACATTGACCCTTACGAGGCCTACATACTCAATAAGTTGGGAATACGAGCATATGCCATGGATGTAAGTATTATTCCTGCACACACATACATACATACAGGTTTTTAAGGCTAGCAGCAAAGGAGTACATTTGCGGGTTGTCTGCCGCCTGACACCCTGCGTAATTTTGTTCTGTCTGTGTGAGTTTGTAACTGTTGTAAGAATCAAAAGCAGTAGAGTTTTCTAAGGACTTGCTCACACACACTCACTCACTCACACATGAGTTAACGATCAAATGCCGGGAAGCCAAAGAAACGTTAAACCTCCCCTATCATTAATGACTGGGTTGGGTTGAATTTGGTTTCAACGATCGATCGTGCGTGATCGTTACAACATCTGTAACTTTCAGACACGTCAACAGACAAAGGACCTAACCTCGACGTACATACATATGTCCCATTTTTTGTCGTAGGGGTGTGTATCTAGGGGTAGTTTCTAATTCACATTTATAGCACGGTCTTAGGTTTGATATTATGCTGCTGCTGCATTGCGGATACGAAATTGTCCCCCTTTGCTAGTGGGATAGGACATGGTTCATTATTATTTATGTGCAAAGTCTAAATGTGTTAAAATTGTTTTTTAGGATAAATTACGTTCGCCATATAGTTACTGTCACATTAAATATGCAACGTTGAAAAATTAGTGAAAACCGGAATACGCAAATGTCCAAAAACTCGTTATCGTAAATTAGAAAAATGTAAATGTAAATTTTCGAAAAAGAAAATAACGGAAAAGTAGGGACACGTATTTAGATCACGAAGTATTGAGTAGATTATAACCAAAGGCAGAAGAGCTCTAAATGGTATCTTTAGTTAAGTAAAAGCAGTGACGAGTAGCCTTCGATAGCTTAGTGGAAGCGGCGTAGATTATCAATCCGAAGGCTCGATTCATTCGGTTCGGTTCGAATCATCGATGAAAAATTAGTTTTCAAATACTTTCGAGTTCTCCAGGCAACAAAACTCTTCCTAGATGCTTCTAATAAAAAGATCCACGAACGTTCGAATCATTTTCATATCACCAACTCGGGATCGTGTTGATAATTCGTCTTTGTCGACTATTCAGATATATATCAGTAATTCGGAAACGAATTTATGATTCGGATATGTTGACAATTCAGGTTTGAATCAGCACCTCCGGTGATTCGATGATTCGGGTATGTCGACAATTCAGACGCATATCAGAAAGTCGGGGAAGTATTAATGATTCGAGTTTGTCGGAAATTCAGGTACGTTTCTGCAACTCGTGATCGTATTAATGATTCAGGGTAGTCGGTAATTCACGTTCGTATCAGCAATTCGGTATTGTATTGTATCGTTTCAGCAATAGGGTATCGTATTGATGATTCGAGTAAGTCGGTGTTTTTATCAGGTTCATATTAGCGACTCGGGATTGTCTTAATGATTCGGGTTCGTCGGCAATTATGGTTCGTATGAGAAACTCGGGATTGTGTTAATGATTGGAGTTTGTCGGCAATTATGGTTCGTATGAACAACTTGGGATTGTGTTAATGAATCGGGTTTGTCGGTAATTCACGTCCGTATCAGCAATTCGGTATCGTATTGATGATTCGAGTTAGTCGGCAATTCTGGTTCGTATCAGATAAGTTGGCTATTCAGGTTCATATCAGCAATTGAAAAACTTGTGGATGGTTCCAATATGTCGTCAGTTTAGGTTCGTATCAGCTACAAGTGTTCGTATTTACAATTCGCCATTGCCGGCAATTCACGTTCGAATCAGTATTTTGGAAACGTAATGACATTTCGGGGTTGTATATAAAACAACTTCGTATTTTAAAATCGTAATAGTCTTAACAATTCGGGTTTGTCGGCAATTCAGATTAGTAGCAGCAACACGGAATCGTATTGATGATTCGGGTATGTCAGCATTTCAGATTCATATCAGCAATTTGGGTTCATATCACGATTCGGGTATGTCGGAAATTCAGGTTCGTATTCGCAACTCAAATCGTGTTGGTAAATCGGTTAAACTAACAGACTTAAGTCTGATAAAACCGATCTGATAAATCCGATCAAACTAATAAATGATTAACTTAAAAGACCAAATTTTAATTTAACCGATTGTTAAACCAACTGAAAATGGATTCAACCACCAAAATTTGGTAAAACCAACTGAAATAGGATTCAACAGACCTTTTTTCGATTAAACCGATTGAAGTCGGGTAAACCAATAAGAATTAGATTCAACAGACTGAAGTTCGATTAAATTGATCGCAATAGAATTCTTCCGTATTATTTGCCCAGAGAAGACCATTAAAGATCAGGAACAAATAAAAAATAAGCTTTTAACAGCCAAAGTGGGGAATCAGAAGCAAAGGATCAGTAGAAATAGCAAAAACGTCTTCAAATAGATATTAAAACTATTGTTGCTAAAATTGTTTTCCATATTGAATAATCATCACCGATAATCGTTTAATCCATTGCGTTCAATCCAATTATTTTGTCTACTGTTATCTTACTATTTTTTCCCCTTTCCCTCAATTTCTTTACAGTCTGTTGACAAATATGGCATAGCAAAGATCATGGAAATGACCCTGGACGCTTTGGATGTGAAAAATAAAATTCACGTTAGCTTCGACATCGATGCATTGGACAGCAAACTGGCGCCCAGCACCGGCACGGCGGTCTACGGAGGCCTATCACTGCGTGAGGGCATCTTTATTGTTGAATCGTTAGCCGAAACAAAACGTATACAAGGTATCGATTTGGTCGAAGTAAACCCTAGTTTGGGTACACCACAAGATGTGCAGACAACGGTATCAGCAGCATTGGAAATATTGAAAACTGTATGTGGTGGCTACAGACGCAAGGGTACCTATGACAATATCGATGGCAATTTTCTAAAAATTTAAAAGGAATAAACGCAAATAAAAACAGCTCAAATAAAATACAAATTGTTCTGTTGTTTTATTACTAATTCTAATTAAGTTACATTGTTCATCAAAGGAGATTCTTTGGAATGTTGCTAACGACTTAAAATGCAGCATTTATGTGTTTGGAACATTATTCGGCGAGGGCGTAACAAGACCCGCCACTTGTGTTGACATTTTATTGGCATTGCTAATCAAATCATTAGCGACTAATAAGGGAGGAATTGTTTGGGCCAGATTTTTGGAATGACGGGCCAGAGGCGTATTCTCAGGAGATTCTTTCAGTCTTTTTTGTAGTAACTGGGGAGCAAAGATTCCAATTAGTTTCTTTTGCAGGTTAACTAAAATAACGTTTAATATTCCTATAAGAAAAAGCACATATAAAAAATATTGAATATGTAAATGAATGATGCTTATTAAACCTACCAGAAATTACTATAATACCCGCTATGATAGAACCTAAACGTATTACAAAATTTATAAAACTATCACGATCAGAACGAACTATGATTTTTAAAGCAGACCAATCATATTTAAAGTATATGCCTGGCGAGCCATATGAGTTATGATCAGCATCTGGAAATACAAATAAAAGGTAAACAAAAGAGTTAACAACAAAAGTAATGTTGACAACTTACCCAAAACTCGGATATTCTCGGTGACCGAATATTGATAAGTGTTGATAGTCGAAAAGGTATTGTGTATTTCAACCGGTACTATATTGAGGAAATACTGCACTCTTGTGGCCTCGTCGGGTATAAAGGTTTCATCGCCCTCCAGTGGTTGTATAATACGTTTCGAATATTGACCAAAACCGAGGCGATTAATGCGATGTGTAAAATTAGCCGGCACTCTACGGAAACCAATCATCAAATGATCACCAAATAGGTCTACAACCGGTTGGGCTCCTCCCACCATGTGTAAAACACCAGCGACTTTATTTATACCCAATGTACCATGTAAACGACACGCATCATATTGATCTTCCGCCAAGGTGTGTCCGCTCTCATCCTTCTCAGGTTCATGGATTTCGACAGAAGTTAACATATCCTTATACAAAATATCAGCTACCGAATGATATTGTTCGCGCAAGAAATGATTTAAATGCTGTTCCCGTTCGAATTCTTCACGTTCTTGGTTGCCTAGTTTCCACCAAACGCCTTGACGTTGTAACGTGCCATAGGCAAAAACATCCTGTTGTGTTTCATCCATAAGATCTACGCCAGACAGAGAACTGCATGGCATGGCAACTGTTATATCTACATGCATTTGGACTTTTTCAGTGTCTATGTCGGGTTGAAATTGATATTTCAGTCCAGCATCTTGGAAATATTTAATCTCTTTGTAGATGAGGAATATGATAATAAGGCGACTGATGAGGGATACTGGAATAGAAATAATATATATATATATATCACAGTAAAAAAAATCATATAAAAAATTCAACAACATAAATGTTAAAAATTAAGTTGACCCTACGAGATTAATGGGGAAAAATATCCAAATAGCCTTTAATGTGGGTACTAGCCCACTCAAAAGAGTTTCTATTGTGGGCTTCCTAGGGACACAAGGGCGCCGGTGACAACTTTGACTATGGTTTTCGTTTTTTTCTGTCTAAGCTTAAGAGGAAGGCATCTTCACTTCATCCAACTACACATCGCCTGGTCGACTGCAATTCAGCCTGCACGGTTGCCCATATTTTTTTACTTTAGTTTTTTTATTTGATTTTATTTTAACTAATCGATTTTTCAATTTCATTCCATTTTTCTTATATAAAGAGCTAAGTAGCCTCTTTTTTCTACACTTTTTACATCCCAACTCTGATATTTCTCATTTGTTTACATTTGGCAGTTCTGTCAAATATCTGCCAACGTCAAAAGGTAGCTAGAATTCTTCCAAACATGCACAAAAGAAATTTATAACAATAATTTCCAAATTTCACTGATATTTTCGGTGATTTCTTTAAATTTCGTGCATAAATCTGATTTATGCCAATCTTTTCTTTAATATTAACTTTCTTTGCAAAATTTGCGCACTTACATGTTCCACCGATTTCGCTGGTCTCCGTATACTTCTCCGGCACTTTTTTGAAGGCGTCGAGGTTTTTAGCCAATTCTATTATGTTATTTTTATCTCCACGATAACGCAAAGTAGCAGACATTGTATGGAGTTTTAAATTTCTTTTTTAAACAATTACATTTAACAAAAATTGATGCAAATATAAAAATTTACAGCAGAGAACGAGACAAACACCGCACAATTTACCACGTCAAAAGTGTCTATTCACAATCTAATCAAAACAAAGCCAGAGTTGCCGTTTAGAGGTGCTTACAACAGTTTAATGACAATTAACAATAGTTTACAAACGCCAAACGAAGCCGTTATTATTAATGTTAGCCAAGGTTTTTAAAACTTTGGTGTTAAATGTGGTCACTTATTGTGAATAATATTTCCCCTACCCAAGTATGTACAATAATAAGTTAACATTTAAATAAAAACCGTAATTGCTTACAAAAATGTTTATAATTTAGATATTTATTTAAGATTAATAAACATTTAACGAAATCGATAATATTGCTATACTAGTTGTAATTTAAAATTATTACATAATAATTATAAAACACTTAAAATTACACCGAAAGATAAGTCTATATAGAAAACCGATTATGAAACCAAAAAATATTTATTTGGCAGACAATTTGAAAGATATCTCAAAGTAGATGTCGTAAAAGTTGTAAAAATCAGTAACATCATTACAAATGTATTAAAACATTTTTAATCTTCCATAGATGTTAGCATTTCTTCGTCACCTTCTTCGTTCCCAGTTTCCGATTTTTTCTTATAATGTTGATTCTTGTGATCACGCAAATCATGTTGATACTTAAACGCCTGCGGGCATTCATCACAGAAATATGTATTTTCACCCAAATGCGTACGCAAATGTTTAACCAAATCTCCGCTGGCCGCATAAGCGCGATCACAATAGGTGCACATGTGAGGCTTTTCGCCGGTATGAGTGATTCTGTGCCTTATCAAGTGGCGTTTAAAAACAAAGCTAAAACACAGATAAAATTGAATATGCATGACACACACATTGCATTTTGCAATTCCTTACCTCATACTACATTCCTCGCACTTAAAAGGTCTCTCCCCCGAATGTTTAAACTTATGGGCTTTTAAAGAATCTCCCCTAGTAAACGAAGAACCACACACATCACATACATACGGTTTTTCCTTTGAGTGGGTACACATATGCTTTTGCAAATTAACTTTGACATAGAAACGCATGGGACATTCAGGACACTGGAAATTCTTATCGCCATGTCGCTGCAAATGTTGACGTAATATATTGGCCGTTTTGAAAGACTTGCCGCAATGAGAACATAGATAAGGCGATTCGCCGGTGTGGGTACGTACGTGATCTTTTAAAGCGGTGGTGTTGGGGAAACCTAAGATAATTTTACGTCACTATAATTGAATATTTAATCTTTTTCGGATTATCTACTTACTTTTATCGCACATATCGCATTTATGTTTCTTGTAGCCCTTATGCAAATTTACATGATCATTGTAGTGGGTCTCCACCGGAAATGCCTGATCACACATTTCACATTTGTACGGTAGTACACCAGGATGTTTACAATTCATGTGTCGCGTGACAGCCGCCAATGTCTTAAGGTTGATTCCACATATTTTGCACTTGAAATCTCACTCCAAATGCACAACTCTATGGGCTGCTAATGCACGAGTCTGTTGGAATATCATGGGACAATCCGGGCACTGATAGGGTCCTCCTGCCACTCGGATGACAATTCCACTGTTATGTTTATAGGATGTGTGAATTTTTAACAGCTTATCCGTGGCATAACGATATTGACAAATGTCGCATACAAATTGATGTTCGGGAGAATGAACGGACATGTGCCGGGTCAGAAACATTCTTTTCTTAAAGACTTTATTGCATTCTGGGCATGTTTTATTGCTTTCTTTCTGTGCAGATGAACGTTTCTTATATTTTCTGGTGACTTTGCCTTTGGGATTATCGCTAACATCAGGAGTTTTCCTGAAATGTGAAAACAAATTAAACAATTGTATGCTTATTTTTAGTATTGAATCTTATTACTACCAACCTTTCGTCGTCTACTTTATCTTCATTGGCAAAATAATTATCGTCTGGATCACTGCTGGTTTGGTTATCATCATATTCTAACACATCATTTTCATTAATTTCCATCTCTTCTATTTCATTTTTCAGTTCTAGTTCCTCCATTGTATCTTCAACTACAAAAGCAATACCCGTCTCCAGTTCTTCTTTTACAGTTTCGAAATTGTTTTCACGAACAATTGTAATTTCTGTAATTAGTTTCTGGCTGTCCTTAGCGTTTAACATCTCCTGCAATACGTATTCATTTTCATCATCTTTTTCATGTAGGTTGGTATTCTTCAACAGATCCAATGCAGTTAAATCCATCTCTTGAGCAATAATATCAGCTTCCTCTTGGTGAGTAAAAATGTTTCGTAACCGTTCATTGCTGGCCAAACACATCTGTTGGAATCTATATGATACTTGCAACTTGTCCAAACAATCACTACATATCTCCACGGGCAGAGCACTATCATTATTCTCCTCCTCCAGACTTAGCTGAAAATTTGGCACAGCCTTGCTAAGCATTTCGTCAATTTGCAGATTATCGTGTTTAGTTTCTAACAACTTATGCATAGTGGAAGATTCTAAGAGGCAGGTACGGCAGATACGACCCAATAGCAATGTGGTCATATTGGGTGCACTTGTTTGCAACAATAAGAAGAAAATAATAAGAGAAAAAGTAGAAATCTTCCAAGAAATGTAAACAAAACTGAACAAAATTAGAGAATTGTTTTTTGCCACAGCTGTTTGAATGGTGTTGCCAGAAATAAAATAAACGATTGATTATATGAGGTACTGCCATGTACAAAAGATTAAACAGTGTTGGTAAACGTTAACACTAATTAAACGTTTTGCAAGATAAGTTTCAAAAACAATTGTAAATATGTAGTATTTTTATATCCTAAGATAAAATTAATTGTAACTACGAATCCAACCATTCTTGAGCAAGATTGATCTATTTATGTAATTTTTTTCTGACATTTTATGGCAATAAACATTTTAGTACTATTTTAGGTGCGGATATGGCGTTAAAGACAAGAATTAATAAAAAAAATTGAAAGCAATAAAAAAAATCTATTTGAACAAAAAAAAAAATTAAGGAACACT
This sequence comes from Muscina levida, assembly GCA_964034835.1. Taxonomy (NCBI): domain Eukaryota; kingdom Metazoa; phylum Arthropoda; class Insecta; order Diptera; family Muscidae; genus Muscina; species Muscina levida. Next base: position 148,672,707 of record OZ035882.1, read on the forward strand.
AGATTATTTTTATTTATTAAAAAAAAGTTTTTAGGCTAATTAAGAAAATGTAGTTGATATAGTGCGCCTAATTTATTTATTTATTTACATTCATGATTGTAGTCTCCCTAGCGCCCCAAGGGAGCCATATTTGATCTTGGTTTTCTAGAATTGAACTGCCAGACCTCGACCGGGGTAAAGTGCAATTCAGCCCGAGTTTTAGCGTTTCACATTTTAATTTAGCACAGAAAGTAGTCATGTTTGAAGTTTCTTATTAAAAATTTTAATGTCTTATTTAAGCATAAATAAAAAATCGACTATTTAATTTGTTCCCCGCTCGCATATTCTATCATCTCAATGTCATCAGCAGGACTTTCCCCTTTAGAGCAGTGCGTTTCCTCCTGTTCTTTTTGCTTGCGATAATGATCCCATTCGTGGGTTCTTAATTCGGCTTGATATTTAAATGCTGCCGGGCACTGAGTACACATATAGGTATTCTCACCAACATGAGTGCGTACATGTTTATTCAAATCATTACTCTGGGCATAGGCTTTATCGCAATATTTACATTTGTAGGGCTTCTCACCAGTGTGTGTGCGTAAATGTCGATTCAAATTCATTAAGCGGGGGAATCTAGAAATTCGTTTAAATATTTTAATAATGTCAATAATCCATAAATAAAGACTACTTACGCCATAGGACATTGGTCACATTTATAGGGTTTTTCTCCCGTATGCAATATCTGATGTTGGTGCAAAGTATCCACGCGCGAAAAACGTGCACCGCACGTTGAACACACATGATTTTTACCTTCTTGATGAGACATTAAGTGTATATAACGATCCGAGGGACATTTAAACCGTTTTGGACAATGAGGACATGTATAAGGTTTATCATCACCATGCCTTTGCATATGCTGGCGTAAATTACTAGGCCTATAGAATTTTTTGCCACACAATGTGCACAAGTAATTCAAGTCACCAGTATGTATGCGCATATGTTGTTTCATAGCGAATTTAAAAGAAAAGGCTGAAAATGGAGAGTATTATTAAAAAATTGTTTATGTAACAGATTCTCAATAAACTTACATTTATCGCAATGATCACATTTGAAGTTCTTAATGCCCATATGGCGATTTGTGTGAATTTTCAAATGTTCTTCGACCACAAATGTTTTGTCGCATTTGTCACATTTAAACGGTACAATTTCAGGATGTTTTTTACTCATATGTTGAGCTAAACCACCCACATTTGTATAAGCCGATGGACAATAATTGCAAATATGAGACTTCTCTGCCAGTGGTTTTTTACAATCCACCGCTTTGGGTTTACTGCTCTTCTCTTCAGGATGATGTTTCTCCACATGTTTTTGCAGCATAAAAGGATATTTGAAACGATCACTGCACACTAAACAAACAAAACGATGAGCATCGGTGTGCTTTTTCATATGACGTTCTAATTGTTTGCCAAAACGAAAGATAGCATTACATTCAGTGCAGGGGTATTGTTTGCCAGTTGGAAGTGTTTTGGATTTTGAAGGCGATTGCTTTTTTTCAGTATAATCAGAATCGATTTCAGCATCTTCGTCGTCGCCTGCATCATTGTCCGAATTAGAGCTGTCACTGAAAAAAAAATCAATTTTTTATAATATAACGTACATTTTATAACCATAAACTTACGTCTCTTGAAATTCGTTAGAATGTCCATCTGGTTCATCACTAATGCTGTTTTCTGTTGAAATTGGTAGATTTGATTGTTTATTTTTAACATGATGTCTAAGTGTGGGAGATGGGGTTTTCACATTGTCCTGCACATCTTTAGGCTGTTGACATTCTGTTGCTGTAGCTAAGCCTTTTTCTTCTTTATGTTTACTTTTCATGTGTTTTTGTAGCATATTTGAGGAAGTAAATTGTTTGGAACATAATTCGCAAATGTATTGCCGTCTACTGTTCGCAGTACACTGATGTTTAGATAAATGGTGAGCATATTTGAAGGTTTTATTACAATTAGGGCAGTGGTGGCTAGATGTGGAGGTTATATTTATGGGTCTATCATCAATACGACTGTAGGGAGGCATAAGGATTAATAATAAATAAGTTATTGGATACTTTAACATATACCTTTCATTGTCCTCTTTCATTATATGGTACTTGTCAGTTTCATGTTCATCATTCAGTTGTTTTTTTCTCTTCCTTAGCGTGATAAGAGGTTTGTTGTCATCCTCATCGTCTTCGTGATGATGACTTCTGTTTGTCACACATTCCTGGTGCCATTGTTTGATATGCTGCTGCAATATATCTTTAGTTCTACAGCTTTTAAGACAAAAGGTGCATCTAAATAGTGGACAGGATGCAAAACTTCTTAAATCGGCTCTTTCTATCCCTGTGTTAGGTTCATTATTCGCTTTATCTATATCTTCATGTTGAGGCAGCTGATATTCATCACATTTTGTGTGTGCTGTTGCAGCGTCTAATTCAATCAGGCTGGGTTCCAATTTAATAGGATCCGTTTCCCCACCGGCGTCCAACTCCTCGTTAACGCCAATTTCTTGTTCCTTTTCTTCGTCTCCAACATCATTGCCATTAGGCTGATGCTGATTTAGCAAAACTTTCACCTCCCCAACATTATCCGCCTTAAGCGACTCTTTCCACAGTTTATATATTTCTTCATTTGTGGCCATACAAATTTGTTGAAATCTATAGGCAATTTGTAATTGTTCCCGACACATTTCACATAACTCCTGAGGCACCGGAAAGTCGACAAACTCCGCCAGAGCGGGCACGGTTCTATGTAGCATTTCCAATATTGTCAAAGAGAATTCTTCATTGGCTTCGTTTATATTTAATAAATTACTCCTTTTGCTAAAACACACACGGCACACATGTCCATATATTTGTAAAACATGCATGTTTAAATTGTTCGCCCGGCGAAACAATAATAATTTTGTTGAGTTTTGTGCTAATAAACAAAAAAACAGGAATAATGTTTACGACTGATAAATTTCTTCTCTTTGAAATATCTTCTCTACCCTTAAAAATGTAAACAAAGATGAGAACTGCATTATCGATTCGTTGGAAAATGACAAGTGTTAATACTCATTCACAGTAAAGGGCTCCACATATAACAGTAGGTGAAAAAAGTGAAGCACTCAAACTGGAAATAGAACATTCGGATTTTTTTTTTTAAATAAAAATAAAATGGTCATATATATATTATTAATTGTCCTAATGGAGAATTTGTAAATAACAACAATACTATTAACTTTATAAACTATTGTTCAACAAAAATCCATAAAAAATTAAATTTTTAAATCTTTGATAAAAAGTTTACGAATTTGAGTATTTAAATTTTTAAAATTATAACTGCTCCTGAGTCTTAAAAATTTATAACATAAAATTTAAAAATATTTGACATAATTGCAGTTGATCACCCCGTCCCAAATACCCTCAAAAAGACGAAAACCAAGTCAAGAAGACAAAACCCAATGTCTTCATCGATTCAGAACCTATTTTTGTAATTTTTAGTGAAAATAATTTTCTTTTTTTAATAGAATTAATTTATTATTCGATTTTATTAAGCCGTTAAAAAGGATTTATGTTTATAACAAAATATAATTTGTGAAGAACGATGAAAGGTAACCTTTTTGTAGTTTTTGAATTTATTTGATACCTCAATTTTCTTTATTTTTTGTATTTTTAAATTTTTGTGTTTTTTTTTACATTTTTGTAGTTTAAAAAAAATATTTTTTATTTTCGTTTTTTTTTTCACAAACTATAATGCATATTTGTCGAATAAACCGGTACAAATGACTTTTCATACAAAACAATAATTCTTAATGAATGATGTTGGAATTATTTTATGTAAGTTTTATTTTTTGTTAAATTTGGTTTTTTTTTCTTTTTAATTTTTGTATTTTTTCTCACAAACAGAAATATTTTTTTTAAGAAAATTTTGTACAAAAAAATTATTTGATTTTTTTTAAATTTTTCTAAAATTTGTCCCTGTTAAATTTTCTGAGAATTAAATTTTTTTAAAATGTTTGTATTTTTAAATTTTTTGTAGTTTTTTTTTGTAATTTTTATTCTTATTTAAAAATTAATTTTTATTGAGAAAATTTAGAATTTTGTTTGATTTTTTAATATACCAGTAAAAATAATTTTACAAAAAAAAATATTTTTTAAAAAAATTAATTTTATTATTTTTGTAGTTTTGATTAAATTCTTATGTTGTTTTTTTTTTTAATTTTTGTATTTTTTTAATTCTTTTGTAGTTTTTGTGTTCTTTTTAAGTTTTATATTTTTTTTATTATTTTTTATTTTGTTTGAAAAAATTCAAATAGTTGTACGAATAATGGCATTTTATCAAATTGGTACATTTAGCAATAAAAAGGGAGGTCCCATAAAATTTAAACAAACATCTACAGATTTTATCGCCATGTAGATTAAATGTTCGATAAAAGGGGCCAAATGTAATACCATCGACCAGGAAAAACGAATAATGCAACAAAAACACAAGGGTGTAAGAATAATTTTATGAAATATATTTTTTTTCAAATGATAATTATATTAAGAATTAAAAAAAATAAAAAGTAAATTTTACAAATTATTTGAAAGAAACATTTTAACTGCTTTTGAACATTGCCCCCTAAAAAAATTAATCTTAAAGTCCGTTGCACCTGCAAAAAATTATCATAATGCATAATAAACCAAATTCTATTCAAATAAAAATACTAAATGTATTATTAAAAACTTTTCCCCACACTAACAATTTAAAAGCAGCACCTTTCTAGGTTTATGCACTACATTTCAATAGTGTGAATTTATCACTTTCGCCGCCATCAGCATTTTGTGTTTTTGGTTCAATAACCTTAGTCTGCAACTATTCTAAACTGACTGATTTCTTAATACCGCTTAAAACCTTAAGCGTTCATTGTTTACCTTGCATAAACGACAATAATTCTGAATACTTTGCAATTTGTATAGTAATGATAACAGCAGCATTTTGTATAGATTATAAACGAAAATTTAAACTATAAAAACTGTGATTATCAAAACTTAAGCATACAGTTGAACATTGAATTTGCTCAAACAACCAGACATTATGAAATTATTCGCCGTTGTAGTTTTGGCTTTAGTGGCTGTGGTAAGTTTAATAAAACTTGTATAACTATAATGCTTTAAAATATTTACTTTCAGAGCTATGCTTCTTCACGCCATCAAGCATCTGAGGAAATTTATAGCCATCGCAATGGCCAGAGAATGAGACAAGTATTTAAAAGCAGGACATATTTTAAATTCTATTTATATAATTATAATAACATTTCAGAACTCTGAATCATCATCTGAAGAGATCTCCAACTCTCGCAGCCGTTCCAACTGGAACAATTTCGATCAAGAGTTGGAAGAAATCCTAGAAGAATCTCTCTCCTCCTCCTCTTCATCCAGCCATCAATTCCAAAGTGCTGCTTCTCAATTGCCCCAGGCTCAGTCATTCAAGAATAAGATCAACCATCGTTTGAATGGTTCGGACAGCATCTCCAGAAAACCCGAATTGAGACGTAAACTTATTAAAGTTGCTGAACAAAAATTGGAAAATTGTAAAACACCCAGCGGCCAAGAATTGGATAAGCACTGCGTCGGTCGTACCACTGGTCAAATGATGCAATTGATTGCTGCTGTTGAAAACGTTAATCATCAAACAGTTGGTCATAACTCAAGATCCTCGGACTATTAAATAAATGTCATATGAATGGAAGGACTGCAATTGATTGACGATTATGAAACTTTATGTTTAGTTAGGTATCTTTAGAATATGTAAATTATAAACTAAAAATTGTCTTGTGTTTTTTTCTCCAAATAAAAGATTGAATAATAAATTATATGAATATAAAATTGCCAAGATTTTTTAATTGTTATAGCTTTTATAAAGATTTTAATATCTTATAAAAAGATCAATAAATAATACGTATGAATATAAAATGCCTTTAATTGCTAAACTCTTTTTTTAATTTAAATCGTTGGCAGTATTACATGATATGTTATTGCTTATATGCATCTCATTCAAACTTTCCCCTTCTGGCATTTCTACTACCGCTGCCTCTTTAAGTTTCTTTTCTATTTTATAATGTTCTGATATATGTTGACGCAATTCTGATTGATATTTAAAGGCCATCGGACATTGATCACATATATAAGTATTCTCTCCCACATGTGTTCTCAAGTGTTTGTTCAGATCACCACTTTCGGCATAAGCTCGTTCGCAGTATCTGCATTTATAGGGCTTCTCGCCGGTATGGGTACGTATGTGGCGTTTCAAATGATAGAGTAAAGAAAACCTGCAAACAATATACATTCATATATTAACTAGAAAATTAGAGACTTATTGCAGCCTATTGACTCACGTCATATTGCACTGATCGCACTTAAAAGGCCTTTTACCCGTATGTAGACGTTTATGCTTTTGCAATGAATATGAACGTGTAAAACTTGAACCACATATATCACATTCATGTGATTTTATACTCGTATGGGTGTCTATATGTTTCTTTAAGTCTGACCGGCAGTTGAAGCGACTAGGACACTCTGGGCATTGATATTTCTTTAAACCCGAATGGCGTTCCATATGTTGACGTAAATTGCTGGCATTACGAAATGTTTTACCACACTGTGGACACAGGTAAGGACTTTCACCATTGTGTGTGCGCATGTGCTCCTTCAGAGTGTTCATGAAACTAAATTCCTTTTCACATATGACACATACTAGATTTTTATTGCCTTTGTGCCTATTTAAATGTTCCACCAGATGAGCGTGTAAAACAAAAGCTTTCTCACACAATTCACATTGATGTTTTTGTGATTCTGGATGTTCGTTGGTTATATGATCTGTTAGAGATTTGACATTGGTAAACTCTTGCTGGCATATGGTGCAGTTATAGTTTGCATTAAAGGCATCACGCGTATGTATTTGTCGATGAGCTGATAATGAAGCCTGTTTTTCAAATCGGCGAGGACAGTCAGGACATTTGTAACCTGATGCACAAGATACCTCCTCTTTGTTTCTCATATCATGCAGCAATTTGTGGGCTTTAAGATAGCTCGTAGAGGTAAAACGACATTTACAAATTTCGCAAGCATACGGTTTATCCAGGGAATGCACAGAACTGTGACGTTTCAGGCGATAAGGACGATCAAAAATTTTGCCGCAGACTTGGCAGGGAAAATGACCATTTCGGCGATTACTGGTGTTGGGTCTAAAGCAAACAAAATAAAATAATTATTTTAGAAACTACTAAATTACTACGGCAGAGCTGTAAATACATTATTCTTTTTTGATTTCAATTCATTGCAAATACGCTAAATTTTGAATTATTTTTTTCACTAAAAAATTATTTAAATGAAATTTAAATCAATGCTAAAGTTAGAATTCAAACCAATTGTAATTCAATTGTGCCAATTTAATGTAAATTTATACAAATTTCACCCAATATCTTTTTTGGAAAATAATTAATTTATAAATATATTAATTAAGTGCTTGAATGGTTCGCAAATAGTTTTAAAAAGGAATAATTCATTTACAGCTCTGATATATAGGCATAGAACTAACTTTTCCACTTCCCCTACACCTGTATCCACGAAATCAGTGTTTTTCCCATGTTTAGGCTTTTTTGCAGACTTCTTCTTTGTCGTTTTATTTCTTTAATGTAATAAAATACAGAATTTATATTTTATAACAATTTAAGAGAAATTTGAGCTTACTCCGCTTCCTCGATGTCTGTTTCATGATTTAACCAATCGTCATTTGAAACATAACCATCCATTTGAGTATCCTCTATTGTTTCTGAAGTTACAGTCTCATCTTTAATGACAGCATCGATAACTTCCATTTTATCAGTGTTTCCTTTATATTTTAAGTCTTTTCCAGTATTTGTTTTTTTCTTTAATCGTCCTCGCTTTGTGGCACATTTTCTTTTAAAGTTTATGACATCACAAGGATTTAGTAAATGACTTGTGGCGTTCTTAGTATCTGCTACTTTTTCATATGTTTTCATATGCTCTCGTAGGGAAGCCTCCGTTTCAAAGTTATGACCACATCTTTTACAAGATAATGCGTTTTTGTGAATGCAGTCATGTAGTTTAAGTCTTGAGAAATGCTTAAACATTTTGCCACATAGTTGGCAGGATAATTCGGCCCTACGGCAAGTGCAGATGAACATGCTTAAAGGTATACAAATTTATAATAACTTGATAGCTTACATATTTCCACTTGCAGTTGAGTTGGCAATTTGTCGTAGTTTTCGTTCTCTTAAGACATTAAGTTTTTCATTGCTGAAATATAAGCAAAAGATACATTGAGTTTCTTTAAAACTTGATTTCCCTTTGTATCCCATAAATGTAATATGGGAAAGCTTCTCACATTTTATTATCTGCAAAAGGAAAATAATTAGAGGATCATTGAAAAAGGTTATGGGAAATGAAGGAAGTTATGGTCGGTATACTACAGCATTAAATTAACCATCATTATTAAACAAAATCATCACTTTCAACTAAGTTACTGATAGTTCTATAGATCTTTCTGCAATTTATCATTACTTAGAACAGCTTTGGGAAACCTTACCTTTGGGAATAAGCCTCCCGTCCGTGGTGACCGTTAACTCACCTGCAATCCGTATCACTGGCATCCTTATTGCCTTTTTGTACTATCTTATCCAACTCCTCTTCACTATTCGCAAATTCATACGAAATATTATCGTCCATCTCTACACAATCCTCTTCCTTTAAAGGATCCCAGTTTACTTCCTGTTTAAGACCCAACTCCACAATTTCAGCCCCCGTCATGCCTGTGAGTTTTATATGAGTTTCAATGCACATCAGTTGAAATTTGTAGCTGGTAAGTAACTTATCCACGCACAAGCTACACACAAATTTGGAAAGCTGACTGGCAGCTTTAATATTAATTTGTGGGACAGTTGCGTCCAACATCTCAAAGACTCTAAAATTATTGTCAACATAATCATCAAGGTGATGCAAGCGGTTACAATCTTTCATGCATGTGCGACATTTCATTGACAAAGGCGTGGTGGACATTTTTTGTTAAATTATTTAATTTTAAAAAAACTTAAACTATTCTATACAAAAATTATTTGTAAAAATACTTTTTTACGGATATCTTCTGCGGGAAAGATACTTTTTGCCAATTGGCAGTAAAAACAAATGCTCTGCATTATCGACAAACAATTGCGAAAGTTCTTCTTCTTGCTACAGTAAAAGTTGTTGGGTGTGACATCTCATGTTTGGGTAAGTCAACATCCACCCACTAGATCCATTACCGCTGGCGGTGGCGCTGGTGGATTTGAATGTTCCAGAGACATTAGAACAGCTTTATGCGTGGGGTCCTCCAGCTGCTGAATTCCATCGGACATATGTCGGCTATGCGTTAATAATTTCTCAGTCATCTTGTAGTGTACCGAAGCATGTTGCAGTAATTCTGATTGGTATGTAAAAGCCATTGGACATTGGTCACACATGTAATTATCCTCTTCGACATGCGGTGGAAGTGTGGCCAATGGTTCTGAATGTTCGGTAGATCTTGCTGCATGCTCATTTTCCTCCATCTCATGTGCATCATCTGACATTTTTTGGGCATGTGTTAAAAGTTTTTGAGCCATTTTGTAGTGTTCAGAAACATGTTGGCGCAATTCTGATTGGTATTTGAAAGCCTTTGGACATTGGTCACACATATAGGTGTTCTCTCCTACATGGGTCCTTAAATGTTTTGTCAAATCTCCGCTTTCCGCATAAGCACGATCGCAGTATTTACACTTGTAGGGTTTCTCACCGGTGTGGGTGCGCATGTGCCTTCGGAGATGGTACACAATAGCAAATCTGTGGGAAGAAAGAACATTGATTACATATTTATTCATACTCTAATAATACAAGAAAGGCTTATGAGAACAATAATGATGCATTACAGTCTATTCCATGATATTAACTTCAAGTTAATTATTCAAATATTGATCATTGCTAAAGATACGAAATTGAACATGTATAAAAGTTTAGAGACATATATATTAATGACACAAAGCGAGTAATAATTATAAGAAGAATCTTTTACAACAAATATGGACCAAAATTAATGCTACATATTCTTGCTTTCCATTTCGGTTAAAAATTCGATATCGTCATTAGTTTCTATAAGTATGTTACTCAAACTTACGTCATATTGCATTGATCACATTTATGTGGCCTCTCTCCGGAATGCAGCAACTTATGTTTTTGCAGGGAATACGCTCTGGTAAAGCGCGAACCACAGATGTCACACACATGCGGTTTGGCATTTGTGTGCGTCGACGTATGCTTAATAAGATCAGATCGACAATTAAATCGACTTGGACATTCGGGACATTGGTATTTCTTGAGACCAAAGTGTCGTTCCATATGTTGACGCAGATTGCTAGCACTTCTAAATGTTTTGCCACATTGTGGACATAGATATGGACTTTCACCGCTGTGTGTGCGCATGTGCTCCTTGAGGGTATTCGTATAACCAAATTCTTTTTCACATATAAGACACACTAGATTCTTATTGCCTTTGTGGCGATTCAAGTGCTCCACCAGATGAGCGTGTAGCACAAAAGTCTTATCGCACTGATCACATTTATGTTTTTCCACTTCGGGATGCTTATTTGTTATGTGTTCCGTTAAAGATCTAACAGACATAAAGTTGCGCTGGCAAACAGTGCAGGGGTAATTAGCTTCGGAAGCATTGCGTGTGTGTATTTGACGATGAGCGGAAAGCGATGCCTGTTTCTCAAAACGTCTGGGACAATCGGGGCACTTAAAGCCATCAGGACGAGATTGTGAAGACAAATTGCCGCCTGTTTCGCTTTCATGTTGCATCATGTGTATTTTCAAAAGATTTGAAGTAGCAAAACGATATTTACAAATTTCACAAGCATGCGGTCTCTCGATGGAATGCACAGAACTGTGGCGTTTAAGACGATAAGGACGATCAAAAATTTTACCACAAACTTCGCAAGGGTAATTGCCATTTCTACGATTACGCGTGTTGGGCCTGCAAACAAAATTAAGTAAAAATTTTATCATAAATCACAGTAACGTTTATAAAAAAGACAAATACTTTTCAATTTCTCCTATGCCTGTGTCCACAAAGTCCACATTTTTCACATGTTCGGACCTAATAGAGTCATCAAGTTCACCATCTTCACCTCTGAAAAATACAAAATAATTAGTTTAGTGCCTAAGCTTAATACATTTAAAATAAAATATTACTCCGTATAATCAGAATCTTCGTCTTCATTAAACCATTCAGCATTTTCTTCATAATCTTCCATAGATTCACCAAATATTTGATGAGCAATAGCCATTTCCTCTTTGATAACAACGTTAGATTGTTCGTCCAGCTCTTCCGCTGCTGCTTTCTTGTTCTCATTTTCAACTGTAGCCGCTTCTAGAGTTAAATCATTTTCTGGCAACTGTTCCAGAGATTCAGACTTTTCTTTTTTAAAATGACACTCCTCATCCTTATTATTGTCATTATCTTCTGCGATATCCGTTGCCTTCTTTTTACCTTTCTTCTTTTTCTTTGTCGTCTTATCTTTGCTCTTTGTGTGTATCTGCGTATGTTGTATAAGTGAAGCTTTCTTTTCAAAACTCTTGGGACAGTGAGTACATTGGAATTCATGTGACACAGTAGAGCCGGCTCCCTCATTTGTCCCCTTCTCATGTATACGCATGTGGGCTTCATAGGTCTTTTCGGCGGCAAAACTATATTTACATATATCGCAGGGAAATGCTCTTTTCTTGATATGAACCGCACCATGTCTTTTTAAACGGAACAAACGATCAAAAACTTTACCACATACGGTACAAGGAAATTCCAAATTACGACGGGTTTTTTTGGAGCGCCTAAAATGTGTGTATAGGATCATAATCATTTTCATTACAGTGTTTATAGCCATTGAGTAGGGAGGTACATACTTTTTTTTAGGTTCAGGACCTTTGGTCGTTTTTCTTAATTTACGTTCCTTTAACACAGAAAGTTTTTCATTGCTAGGAAAATTAAGAGAGAAAAAAAGAATTAGTGGATTATAAAATATAACTATCAAGTAAATAGTAAGAAGTAATTTCTTCGCTATCAACATCTTATTAAGCCGAATCCAATATTGTAATGTATTTTACTTTGGAACCTTTTTGCTTTCATCCTGTTTTGTTTACTATTTACCTGGAATCCGTATCACTGCCATCAGTTCTTTCTCCCCCACCGCCTACACTCCCTCCCCCGTCGACTTCTACATTCCATTCATCATCTGATTTCACCGTCAATCCTATATCCTCTGGATTTATTTCACACTCATAGTTTTCGTTATCATCCAGTTCTTGTTTCATTTTTAAACTTTCCTCTCCCGTCAAGGGATCAAACATTTTTTCCGAATCAACCTCTACTTCCACAGGATTTTGTACCCCATCCCCCAGCATACCATGCAGTCGATTATTAGTTTCTATGCACAAACGTTGGAACTTGTAGCCCGTAAGTAGTTTATCAACACACGATTGGCACACCAAGTGAGAGAATGTACTGTCCGCTTTGATTTGGATTTGGGGTACGATGTCGTCCAGCATTTCCAAGATCTTGTAGTTGTCGTCAACATAATCATAAAGCTGATGGTAGGTACTGCAATCAGCCATGCAGGTGCGGCATTTTGTTGTGGTTGTGTTTAAGGACATTGTGCGGAGTTTGGCTTTTCTTATTTATATTAAATACACAGACTTTAGAACAAAAACATTTCAAAAATAAAACTTTTTGTGGATATCAACAAAAAAATTATTGCGGCCAATTGCAGCTATTCCCCAATTTCTGACATTAAATGGTCCATTAACAATGGTTGGTGAACGGGATTATCGACAAACAATAACAATACAAAATCTGATTTGTTTTGATACGGACGCCGCATTATCGACCGCAAACATTCCTATTGGGATGATAACACCGGTACGTACAACAGCTGATGCTGGGCAATTGATTCAACATTTCATAACATTCTTTGGTACAAAATGAATTTAATGCGAAATTATCAATTAAAATTAATAAAACATCAATTTCCCAGATGTTTTCTAACGAGCTTATTACGTCAGCAAACTTCACAAGCATCGGCGTCGAGCGGTAGTCCTGATGCAGGGCAAAGTTCTGCGGAAGGTACCACTCACTTTGGTTTCCAAACAGTCAAGGAAAGTGAAAAGGAGCACAGAGGTCAGTCAGTGTTTGTAAATTTGACTAATTTGTGATAATAACAAACGTTTTCCAGTACACAAAGTCTTTGAGGATGTGGCCAAATCTTATGACCTAATGAACGATGCCATGTCAATGGGTATTCATCGCGTTTGGAAAGATATGTTTATGGAACGCTTAGGGCCTCAGCATGGCACACGGCTTCTGGACATGGCCGGCGGCACAGGCGACATTTCGTTTAGATATCTGAAATATCTTCAAAATCAACAGAACCCCAAAAATCGTCAAAGTCATGTTACCGTGTCGGATATTAACCAACACATGTTGAATGTTGGCGAGGAGAGGGCCAAAGTTTTGGGTCTAACCGAAGAGAAACTGCCCAATATGAGCATAGAATGGAAATGTGCCGATGCAGAGAAGTTACCATTTGCTGACAACACATACAATGCCTATACGATAGCTTTTGGCATTAGAAATTGTACTCATGTGGATAGAGTAAGAATTCTATTAACTGTAGTATTATCTGTTACAACATTTTAACTCTTTCAGGTTCTTCGTGAAGCATATCGTGTTTTGCAACCTGGCGGTCGTTTCATGTGTTTGGAATTTAGCCATTTAAATAATGATACTATGCAATGGTTATACGATCAATATTCTTTTAATGTTATACCTCCCATGGGTCAAATATTGGCCGGTCAATGGCAGCCCTATCAGTATCTGGTTGAGAGTATACGCAAGTTTCCCAAACAGGAGGACTTTAAGCAAATGATTGAGGAGGCGGGTTTTAATATGGTTCAATATGAAAATTTATCATTTGGTGTTGTAAGCATACATTCAGGATTCAAACTGTAGAATAAGACTTAAAGATTAAAGGCCTTATTCATTTTATTATTAAAATTTGATTTATCCTTTGACCAATGTTTATGAATGAGTCTGTTAAAGTGTAATTTTTTGTTAACAATTTTAAAAAAATAAATGTACGTATAGAAAATTGGAACGGAAATTTTGACTGATACTTCATTATTAATTATTAAAAAAGATTAGAATTAGAGGAAAGTATTAATTTCAAAGCAATTCAATTGAATTGCAAATTCATTCTTCTAAACTAGAGTAATACTTGCTCTCTTCAATTTAAAAAAATGAGTTGGACAACTAAACGAGTAATGGAGTTTTTTAAACCAATTCTATTCAAATGAATTGTAACTTCATTCTTTGAATTTGAATTAATTCAAATATTTGGAAATGAATTTCAAATTCATTCGAATTTAAATTAAAAATGAATCGCAAGTCGATTTTGTCAATTTGATTTGACTCAAATTTCATTCAATTAAAATTCAATTCTCTGGTGAAAATAGTAAATTCAAAATTTAGATTATTCGTTATGAATTGATATAAAAAAGAATGATTAATTTACAGCTCTTCCCTTTAGTTAAAAGTATGTTACTATACTGTCCCAAAAAATCGCAGTCTTACAAATTTGTCCTAAAAAGACACATCAATTTCTACGAATTTTACTTTACATTCGCAGGTCCTTGATATGACTTTTTTGCGACAGCTTTGTTTTGATACTCCCCTGTACCCCTCCCACACCCGCAATATAAACAACACAATATTTTACATTTTTAAAATCATTATAATTTTATAGTTTTTATTTCATGTTCATTTTGTTTTACTGAATGTACATATGTGTATGAAAACATAAAATAATATTCATTTTTTCATTTCTTTGCGAAATCTACAAAACTACGAATAAATCTACAAAACTTACCTAACAAAATGGTAATTAAAAAGAATAATAAAACAATTTGTAATAACTAAAATATAATAATAAATAAACTATGATTTCGGTTAGAAAATTACAGGAGGTAATAAAGAAAAGAGCAACTAAAGTACGTAATTTGCCATATTTGTAAAAAACCGACTGTATATAAATTTAAATCAGACAAAATAATTATATATTTTCAAATATGTTGTGGAAATTACAAATTATATAACTTCATGGAGATACAACTGGCTGCGCAAATGTAAGTGTGAGTTAAATAAATAAGTGGTTAAACATGATTTTAGAGGAGGGTGATGTACAAAATATGTTAACAATACAGTACATTTTTTCATGTACATGGATACAAAAAATTAATGACTTATTTTTGGACAAATGTTCTTATATTTTCAAGAGGTGTATTCTGAATTTTTGACTGTGCCTCCACTTTGACTTTTATCTAGTTTAACCACTACTCCTGTTAGGAATGCCAACGTTTAACTTGTTTGCTGCGCAGTTTTTGTATTAATTTGGTTTTTTTTATGAATTTCTTGTGACTGCTTTTTTAAGATTATTTCAGAATTCTAATTTTTTACTTTTCTGTTGCTATTTCCTTTGCTCATCTTATTAGATTACTAGATATAGTTACTATGTTAATGATAATTTTTTTTCTTTTTTGTTATTACCTTTCTTTTGTTTTGTTTATTTAATTAAGCCTTTAAAGTATTATAATTAAATATTAATTATAATTATTAATAATTATATGTATAGGTATAATTATAAAAGTCGTAGTGTTTTTTTGGGCTTTAAAGTAAAACTAAACAATAATAAAAAAGAAAAACTTAAACGAAAAAGTCCATAAATTAAGCGTCGTTTTGGTTTGTTGTTGATTTTGCAATTGTAAATCTGAGTTTTACAATTATTTTCGGTTTTGTTTTTGTTTTGCTCCAAAATATTCTCGAAAATCAAGAAAATTATAACAAAAATTATGCATCATAATCTTTAACTATAGTAAAGTGGTATGATTTAACGAAATGTTTGTGTGTTTTTAGAAGTTGACTTCTTCCACCCTATCGGCATCAGACTTGAGATCTTGCAGTAGCAACTCATGGCATGATTTAGGTATGAGAGTACCAACGATTTTATCGCCTTCAGTAGTTTTTAGGCGGATAACTTGCATTTTATTGTTGGCATTACGCATGGCCAGAACCTGTTCAACACGAGACCAGACGGATAGAACGGAACCTGCCAGCACATAGTACAAACGTTGACGTAAACCAACCTATGAGAAAATAAAAAAAGAAAAAATAGTAAAAAATTGTTTATACAGTTAAAACATAACATGAGTGCAAGACTAAAAAATAGTACTAAAATAATAAATTTTTTTTTCTCTGTTTATCAAAGATTATATTTGTAATTGTTACTACACCATTTTTTATTAAAAGTTTAGAAATTGTCAAAAAAAAAAAAAATTAGTTGTATTCTAATTTACTTAATTCAGCAATTCTTAAATATATATTATTTCATTAAATCTCAAACAATTATACTTTATATATTATTATAATTTTTATACAAATTAAAGAGTAGCTGTATAAGTGGAATATAAATAGAATTTAATTAAAAGAAAATTAGGTTTTTTGTCAGAAAAATTTTTAAAATAAGTTGTATTATTGTAATTTAATTTATATTGGCCACAAGGCTTCAAATTACAATTTTGAATATAAATAAAAAAAAAAAAAAAAAAATTGCTATTTGTAACTTACCTCACACTCCGATCCCATGCTCACATTGCGACAATTACCATTCCAATAGGCATGCGAGCAAGTATTTACCGATGCATCATATTGTTCAGTCCAATGCTTTTCGGCTTCATCCATGGTTACTTTCTTATACTTCTTTTCGATTTCAGCCAATGATTCGTGTCGTACTTGCAGACCCGTATTGGGGCGATAAACTTGAAACATAATATCCTTTTTACTTGATTTGCCATCCTTTTTCTTAGTGGTCTGCTGTTGGCCCTGTGGGGGATTTTCCATTTCTACGGCGAGTATAGCGGTACGTTTGTTATTGCGTACTTGATGCGACAAATAGAATCCTTCAAATTCGTCTATTAAGTCAGCGTATCTAAAGAGAAGAAAGTGAAATTATTAAGCAATTAAATAACATAATAATATCCGTTTACAATGGAGCAGTTAATTTTCATTTAACTTAAGGAAGTAAGATCTATATTAATACGTAACTACTCACTTCTCAATTGCCTCTTGCCAAATCATGCCTCTTTCCACGCGCACGGTATGTAATTCGGCAGGAGCTTTGCCCGTGGCATGTTTGCGTATAAAACGCACCAATTTCACACGAGTGACGTTTTCACCAGCGGCACCCAAATCTTAAAGGAAAAATAAATAGGTTTTAATTGAACGTTTTTAATTAAAAAATAATTAAATAAAATGAAATTTTTTCAAATGCGAAAGGTTTAGTATTAATTCTCCCTTTTTCATAATTTTTTCAATTTCAATTTATTTTATATTCTATATTTTATAATATTTCCACAATTTTTTTTGTACTCACCTAGAATACCCAAATCGAAACGTCCACCCTTTCTGGCCTGATTTATAATGGCCGTCAATGTATCTGTAAAATATTTGAAGAGCCGATTTTGCAAATCAACCGGCATACCCAAAATTCTATTTAAAAACTTCGATATATTGTTGTAATCTTTATCCAGACTCAGCAAACCTGGTGTGGTCTCGCTGTTGACAATGATGCCAACACCAACCAGTGCATTGGCTATGTCCTTAAAGAATTCACCACGATAATCGGTGGGTGGTGGTACCAGCGGTTGTTCATAACCCATAATAGTTTTCATCACAGTTTCTAAGGCCGTACGACCGTATTTGTTGTCAATGTTAAATTGCGACAAATCACGTGTTTCCGTGGCACGTCGATCACCGTGCGTTAAAGCTCCCAGCGATTCTAAACGTTTGGCTACCGTCGAGGCAAAACGTCGCTCACCAGCCAGATCGGATATGAGGAATATATATTCAGGTGCATTCACTTGATTGGAACGATGAGTACGACCAAACTGTTGGATAGCACGATCGGCAGACCATGGCAACTCGAGGGTGATATGAACACGTCGCCGCTGATTTCGTACACGGCGATCGCTTTGCAATGAAATACCACTCGAAGCGGCTTCTGATATGATAGCAACATCTTTTCCACCATCCATAAACCGTTGCTTCTCTGTGATGTTTAGTGTTTCTAAAGGAACGTCTTGCTCCGATCTAGATTCGTATTGTATGGAACCGTCTTCGGATTGAACTACACGTCCCTTGCGACCAGTCATTTCGGCAACATTATCAGGGCCGCCCAGCTCATCAATCAACTGATCCAAGGTATTGGGCGGTAAACGATCTCCTAAAAATTCAATTTTTCGCAAGAGCTCCTCCTTCATGGAACATGCCCTCTCGATGGCATCTTTGGGCGGAGGACCATAATTTAATTTTACACCGTGTACACCTACTTGCGTGACAGTTCCCTTCAGTTCTTGTTTCTTTTGCAGTAAGTCTTGAATTTTGTCTTGCGTCGACAAGGTAGCTTTCTTCTTAGGTGGCGAAATGTTTGTGAGTGTGTTTAAGCTATTTAAAGATGAGAAGTTATTATTGGTGGTGGTGGTGTTGCTAGCGTTGGCATTGGCGGTTGTGTTATTTGTAGAGGATTCCTTAGCCTTGGTCTTCTTTTTCTTCTTCTTTTTGGCTCTAGCCAACCAAGGATCAGTATCAGAATCTGAACCGCTAGCTCCGAAAGGATTGAAATCCGATGATTCATAACTATCACTATGATTGCCCGCATCTGATTCATCAGAATCAGAATTTTTTACATCTGAATCGTTGTTTGAATCATTATCGGAATCATTGTTATCATCGGAATCATTCCAAGAATCGTTGCGTGATTTTTTGTTGCTACGCACGTTGGGAAGATTAGATTTCCGTTTGTTGTTAGAGGACGATGAGGGTTCCTCTCTATTTCTGTTGGCTGCCTTAACCTCGGCAATAATTGATTGTATGGTTGATTTCTTGTCATCTGGTCCAGCAAGGCCCAAAATGCGATTAATGCGATTGCGATCGGGGGCGGGAAAATGTTTTTCGACTAGAGATTGGAAAACGCCCCTGAAAGGAGATGAAAATAGGAAAAATTAAGAATTTAGCGAAAAAATAGTGTAGGAAAATGCAGCTGAAAATGGGAATAAGTTGTATTTCAACTTTAAGGTAAAGTGTACATTGGAACAATAAATATCCACTTTGTGGTGGATCAAAAGTACTCCCTTGTATAAACAAAGTATTTTCTGGTACATTTAAAGTACTCTGTGTTACATCAAAAGTACTTTTTATTACAATAAAAGTACTTTTTGGCACATTTAAAGTAATTTTTGGTACAATAAATGCACTTTTTGGTACAATAAATGTACTTTTTGGTACAATAACTGTAATTTTTTTTAACAATAAATGTTTTGTGGTACATAAGAAGTACGTTTTGTGCTTTCTGTGCAATAAATGTTCAAAAGTACTTTTAGGTTAAATAAAAGTACTTTCTGGTAGATTGAAAGTACTTTTTGATCCAACAAATGTTTCTATTGGTACAATTAGTGTACTTTTTGGTACAATAAAAGTACTTTGTATTACTATAAATTGTACTTTGTGGTACATCAAAAGTAGTCTTTTGTATAATAAAAGTACCATTTACAGCACTTTCGGTTACATTGAAAGTATCAAAAGAACTTTTTGTTACAATAAAAGTACTTTTTGACCCATTTGAAGTAAATTTTGGCATAAGAAATGTTATTTTTTGTACAATAAATGTACTTTATGTTGCAATAAAAGTAATGTCTAAGGCATCAAAAGTACTTTTTGCTGCAATAAATTATACTTGTGGTTCAAGAAAAATAGTTTATACTACAACAAATGTACTTTTTTGTACATTAAGTGTACTTTTTGGTACAATAAAAGTACTTTTTGGTACAATAATTTTCTATAAGTTACAATAAAAGTACTTTTTGTTGCAATAAAAGTCCTTTTTTACAAAAAAAGTACTTTTTGGTATAATAAATGTACTTTGCTGTACATCAAAAGTACTTATTGGAACATAAAAATTACTTTTTGGTACAAAAAAAGTACTTATTGGTACTATGAAAGTACTTATTGGTACTTAAAAAGTACTTTTTAGTACAATAAATGTATTTTTTGTTCCAAAAAGAGTACTTTGTGGTTCATCAAAAGCACTTTTTGGTACAATAACTAGTACTTTATTGTACCACAAAATGCTTTTGTTGTTTAATAAAGTACTTTGTATAATAAAGTACAAAGTAAATTGTACTTTGTGAAAGTAGTTTGTGTACTTTTTTGTACAACAAAAGTACCATCAAAAGTACTTTTTTGTACAATTAAAGTACTTTCCGACACAGTGAATGTAATTTTTGATACAAAAACTGCATTGTGCAATAAAATGTACTTTTTGTTACAATTAAAATTCATTTTGGCACAAACAAGTACTTTCTGGCACATTGGAAATCCTTTTTGGCATAATAAAAGTACTTCTTGGTACAGAAAATTTGCTTTTTGATACAATAAAAGTATATTTGATACAATAAACAAATAACGACTTTTTATTTCTTTTTGAATCATTTCTCTATGAAAAAAGCTATACTTACTTGGCTGTAGACACGAAATCCGTTAATTCACCATCATCCCTTTCCAGCTGTTCCAATGTGCGGGCTTCTCCTGTCGACTGCAGACCAATGACAACACATTTGCCATATTTGATGGCTTCACGGGCAATTTGAACGACATGATTTACTTTGGCAGCTATACAAAGGTACTTAAAGAAACGTTGATGTGAAGACCAAAATTGACCCCACATTGTTTTCTTCATACGACTCTCGGCATCGATTAATTCGGCGGCTTCGGTGAATTTTTGCATGGCCTCGACCCACTATATAGATTATAGTGTAATTATAAGTTAAAGAATATATAAAATCGAATTTAAAAACCTACCAATTGCACAGATTCATCATAAATCCTACGAAAGTCTCGTGATAAATTGACTTCCTCGATTTTGAATGTGACACCATGAAAACTTAATTGACGGGCTATATACATGCCACGCAGTTTCATGTCCATGGCCACAATTTCCATAGCGCCTACGCCTCTGTTAAAAAAGATAGATAATTAAAGCAAAAGCACAGTTTTTTCTTAGTTATTCTAAACAAACCTTTTCTCAACAGCGGCGATAAAGTCGTTAAAAGTTGGAAAAGCTGTACCCTGGCCCCACAGGCCCAAACGTACCATGTACGCCATATTTTTGGGTTCTGACGCTCCAGTGGCTGAGGCGTATACTACACGGGCTCTGGGCAATTTCTGTTGCAGTTCCAATACAGTTTGACCAGTTTTTGTAGGCTTACCCGAACCCACGGGACACAAATTTTTGGCTTTGTGACACTCATCGAATATGATCAAACCATCAAAGTCCTCGCCACACCATTGCATCAGTTGCTTAAGTCTTGATTTGTATTTACCAGTCTTATTGTTCGATTCCCCGATCAAAGCAGAATAAGTGCTAAATATAACACCTTTCTTGCAGTTGTTATTAACATCCGAATTGATTTTGGCGTATTTAAACTAAAAAATAAACACAAATTACACAATTTTATATGTTTTCACTCATTATGTCATTGTGTTATTTACCTTATTCAGAGCAAAAACTTCTATTCTTGCTGCTCCTATATCACTTAAATCTCTTTCGGCATCATATTTCAAATCATTCGATACCGAAATCCATAAAGCTTTCTTACGTCCCTTCATATAATTCTCATAGATAATGCCGGCAATTGTTCTGCCCTTTCCCACACCAGCACCATCGCCGATAAGGAAACCCGCTCGACTACCATCGGGCAATAGATGATCATGGGCCTGGGAGGCATATGTAATGGATTCCAATTGCAAAGCACTCAACTGACCACTTTGAATAGATTCGATGGGTATGGAAAGTTTATAATAAACATCACAGGGTTCTACAGACGACAGAGAGGCAGTTTCTACGACAGGATCAGGATGTTTCTTGCCAAGTTTTACTGAAATGAGAGAGCAGTACAATGTTAGTGTGTTAATCTTTTTTTTGTTAAAGTAAATGTGTTAACTTACATTTTGCTGGCCAATATTCGGCATAAGTTTCGGCTACACCCATTTCTTCGTAATCCTGTTCATCTTCTTCGGGATGTACCACAGGGGCGGCGGCTGCAACCTGAAATTGCTAAGTTTATTTAGGAAACGGCTTTTTTTAAAACATTATTTTACTAAAACTTACCTTCATGGGCTGCATTAGTAATTGGGATAACAATTGGTTGGGTATGCCACTGGTAAGAAATTGCGGATTGGCAGCCACTAAAGCTTGAATTTTCTGTAGAACTAATGCATTAATTTTTGATTGGGCTGACATGCCCGTACTGGCTGCAGTCGTGGAGGGAGCTGGCTCAAAATTGCCCAAACCCATGGTCACTTTGTTAAAGAAGAAAGTAAGAAGAACAAAATGGGATAAATATTGGTTTTATAAAACGTGAAATTAAAAGAACAAAAAATAATAACACAACTGTATTTGGTTTACAGCTAAAACAGATATATACATTTCAGTATAATAAAAACAAGTTATAAAAAGCTTTCGGGGTAACAACAAAAGATTTCAATTTTAAAAATGTCATGTGTAGGATGTGTTGTTGTACAAATGTAAATTGGCATGTCAGCAGGTGTTTTTGTAACATATTGTCTAGTACAAAATCGTGATTATTTCAATAACAGGGTGAAGGTCATAGGTCAGTAAAGTAAAACCACCAAAGGGGAGTTTTCAGAAAACTTTTTTGTTAATAAAAAAGTGATTCTTTATATGTTACAGCTGTTTTCCAGTAAAATTATTGGAAATGATAAAAAATCAAACATTTTCTGTGTTTGTTTAGGCTAAAAGGCCATGAAATGAAATTAAGAAAAATGTCTTTCATAATTTGTTTTAAAACATGACAAATGTGTATAACACCAAATAATTGAAACAGACAAATGTTTTTTTTTTAGTAAAGGTAAATGAAAAATTGTAAAATACTGAACAAATGCCAAGAAAATTATGACATAATATGGAATTCGGCAAAAACTTAATATAAATATAAAACAAAAAAAAAAACAAAACAACTAAAGGCAAAACTGAAAATAGTAAAAACGTAAGGAAAATACAGTGGACCTTCTATATGCTTAAAAGCGTATACTCTTGTATATAAATAAAATTTGTTGTAAGAGAACACTGTATACACTGTATACAGACAAACATTCGCTTAGTATACAAAAGTTACCATTTAAACAGACAACATTATATAGAAGATCGACCGTATACTTAGCCATAGTCTTTGAAGGCTAATAAAATATGAGTTGTATACAAAACAATAGTATAATAGTATTTTTTAAAATATACTTAATTGTTGTTGAACATCTGCTAAGCAAATAAATTTAAAATATGGTTGTTACCAACATTACTCGACTTACTCTGCGCCAATAAAGACGCGGCCTTATTAAAACTAGTATTTGCCTGATAACTTGAGTTGGTGTTAGAGGAGATCATAGTAGAATTTTGTCTTGAAGCCGTGGCCGATGTGGAAGCTTGAAGCCCCGGCGCGGCCATAGCACTAATACCAATATTATTTGCATTGAGGGAACTTGCGCTAGGCGGTTTAGTTTCGCTTGTGGCATTAAACATAGCTGCTGCCAATGCAGCCATACCCATTAGTTGTGAGGTGTTAAATGGAGGCGCGCCGGCCGACGAATCGGTGGCTCCAGCATTTGGCACACCGCTAGCAGACATTCCAACTGCTTATATAACAGTTAAGCAGCATAGAAATTAGTAAATGTTATTGTTATTAATATTTTTAAGTTTATGCTATGTTTAAACTATGTATATATAAAACTTACCCGAACTTTGTGACTTTTTGGACATATTCTTGTTGTTGTAACCCGACGTGGCTCCTGGTTGATTTGAGATTAATAATGAATTATTATTACTGGGGGGAGGCTGTTTGGTTACGGTGCTATTTTTGGCATATGTAACAGCAGTTTGTAAATCTCGACCGCCACCTTAAAAGGATAAGAGAAAAATAGAACGGAAATTTTAGTTATAAAATTAAAATAATAAAACAAAACGGTAATATAAAAATAATTTTGGTAGATAATAACTAATAAAAATATAAATTTGTCAATCAGGACATGTTTTGGACACAATTTTGTGTGAGAAAATTTTATAATTCAGAGAAAATAACTTAGGTTAACATATAACAAATACAAATATTTATATATAAAGAAAAGCGGTTTCAACTGCAAGTGTCATCAATATCTTCTAAACGCTTAAAAAAAATAATTCAAATTGCAAATTTTCTTTATTTAAATTAATGAATGAACCCTCCTAAGAGATATTGACCAAAGTATATAAATAGCTGTTCGCCACTTAGTTACAAAACTTTAAGACAAAAAAACAACACGTGAATTACGTGCATAATGTGCACGGGCGAGAAAATTTGCATGGGCTAACATACATACATGATGTAATATATATGTGTAAATAAGAAAGAATGAGCAAAAACAAAGCAAATCAACCAGTCATCAAACTAAAAACACCTTGACATTGTACAATGAAAGCAATTCGACGCGTAAACATGGTAGGAAACTAAAAAAATCATCATTGTCGTTAACCCCGTTCACAGCCACAGTAGTGTGGGTAGTGCTGGTCAAAGCAATAGGGGGCATCTAGCATGAAGGAAAACAGCTATACGTACAGTGATGGAAATATATATGAACATTGAGGGTCAGAAAAATGATTCGAGTTTTTGATGGATTGATATAAATATATATACAGTCGAATCTCTCTATAACGAACTCCTATATAACGAAGTTTTCTTTATTGCGAAGCAATTATAAGAACACTGTGTTTTGGGTCTACTTTGAGTGTATTATAATCTCCATATAACGAATTTCCGTATAGCGAATATTTCCTTATAACGAAGCATTTTTGAGACCGTAACTTTAAAATTGAAGCGTTTTCAATCTCCATATAACGAATTTAGGCACTCAAAAAAAAATCGACGTTGCTTCGTGTGTGTTATTGGTGTTATTATTGTTGCTCGGTGTGTACTTTGTTGCTTTCACAAAGCACAAACAGAGACTGATGATTTGAATCGTTTATTTTCCATAAAATTGAAAGTGTTTTTTGGGGAACCACCGAACTATGCAAGTGACAACTGGAATCATTACCATCTCTCACTCTCAGTTTGCCTTTGCATAACGCGATATGTACTGTGTTTACTTCTCTAAATGTGTTAGAAAATTATATTGAAGAAGAAAAGTGGAAAAATTTACTTCAAACCAAATAACTGACTACTACAAATAAAAAATTTTAAAAGAAACAAAATTGTCCCTTTGAATTCGTTATAGAGAGTTTCGACTGTATATACATATGTACATACACCTAGCGGTTATCAACACCGTAATCTACGATGAATTCTAAGAAAATTTGCCCAAGAAACCATGAGCCAAAAATCAAAATCGAGCACCCGGTTTTTACCGCGAAACTTTTCGTATTGGAGTTTGCTGGGCAGAACATGGAACTATTAGTCGGATGATTGGAGTTCGAGCACCGTCACTTCCATTCACATTTGCAAGGGCGGCAGTCAATATATTATTATGTTTTATAAATCATTAACTGGTGCGTCGGGAGTGAAATACTCTACTTTCCGATAAGGAGTAAGTTATATGAAGCCATGTCTGAGATTGGTATTCCTGCAAAGCTAAATCGACTTCGCAGATGTACCTAGAAAAACATCAAATTCTTGGTAAGGATCACTCCGAACCATCCAACACGGAAAGAGGTCTCAGGCAGGGTGATAGCTAGTTCTGTACACTATTTAATATAGATATGGAAAAGGTGATGAAAAAGGCTGGTGTCAACATGTATGGCACCATATTCCACAAGCCTATGCCAATGATATAGACATTATTCGCCGAAATCTGCGGCATGTTACTGCAGTTTTCACATCACTGGAAAAGGAGTCAGCAAAAATGGGTTTAGAGGTCAACGAGGACAAAACAAACATAATGATTTCGACGAACAAAGAGCCCTCTCGATGGCGACGAACTATGAACGTTGACAATTTTTGTATTAAGGTAATAGATGAATTTACCTACCTCGGACTTTCCGAAAAATCAAGCGGAGAATAGTGCTCGCTAGTAGATGTTTTTACTGACTTTGGCAGCACTTTAGTAATACCACCTTATCTCGAACCACTAAGAAACCGCAATACCAGGTTGTAATTTCACCCGTTTTTTGTATGCTGCCAAATCCTGGGTGCTTTCGACAACGGACATTAAAAACCTGGGAGTATTAAAATATATGGACCTATCTGTGTCGACGGCGAGTTTCGCCATCGGATGAACCATAAGCTGTATGAGCTTTACCACGACGTAGCTAAAAGAATCAGAATTCAACGACTGGGACATGTTGCCAGGATGGATGTAAATGCTTCAAAGGTGTTTAAAGGCTAACCTGAAGGACGGCGCAGAGCAGGGAGACCCGAACTTCGTTGGAAGGACCAAGTGGTTGGCGACGTGCCACCATCTGGTAGGACCAACTGGAGAACGCACGCAGGCTTCAAATTTATGAACTACTTTCGTAGGTTGTAATAGGCCACTTAAGTAAGTAAATAATTAACTGTTTATTTCAGCGTTTATATAGTTTTTTTTTATTTTAATTTAATTTATTTGACTCTTTTATCTTATTTTAATATTTTTTTTTTAAATTTAAAATAAAAAGTTAATATTAAATAAATTTAAAAAATAAATATAATAAAATAAAGTAAAATAATTAAAAACGAAAGAAAAAAAATTCATTGAATAAAATTAACCAAAAAAAAAAAAGAATAAATAGATTTATATAAATAAATTTATTTTATTTTATTATTTTTTGGTTATTATTTACTTATTTGCTTACTTAAGTGGCCCATTACAACTTTTTTTATTTTATTTGAATTTATTTTTTTTTTTTGTTAATTTTAATTAATGTGATTTTTTATTTTGAATTATTTTACTTTACTTTATTATATTCATTTAATATTAAACTTTTTTATTTTTTTTAATTTTATTTTGTTCTTTTTATTTTATAACTTTTTTTAAATTCATTTAAATTTAATTTATTCTTTTTTGGTTACTTTTATTTAATGTAATTTTTTTATATTTTATTATAATTATTTTTTAATTTTATTTAATACTAAAATGTCTTATTTGAATTACTTTTATTTTTTTCTTTTTGTTTTATTACTTTTTCATTTATTTATTATATTTATTTTTTAAATTTATTTAATACTAAAATGTCTTATTTGAATTACTTTTATTTTATTCTCTTTGTTTTATTACTTTTTTATTTATGTTATCTATTTTATTATATTATTTTTATTTATGTCATTAATATTTTTTTTTAATTTGGTATATTTTTAATTTATTGTATGCTTTTTTTAATAATATTTAATTTTTTTTGTTTTGATTTATTTTACCTTATTGTTTTTTTTTTTTTTGTTCAATATAATTTTTTTTTATTTCAGTTTATTTTATATTTTCATCTTACTTTATATTTATTTTAAATTATTTATTAAATTTATTTCTTTTAAATTTTTTTATTTATTTTATTATATATATTGCATTTATATTATTTTTTATATTTTCATTTTAATTCGGATTATTTTTATAAGATTTTTTATCTTATTTTAAATATTTTTATTTCAATTTGGTTCATTTTTATTTATTTTTTTTTGTTTTATATTAATTTTTTTTATTTGTTTTATATTAATTTGATATATCATACGATACACTAACGTAAATTGATATAATTTTTTTTTATTTTATTTCAGTTTTTATTTAATTTTGTATTTTTATCTAACTTTAGATTATTGAATGTTTTATTTCCGCCTGTTTTCAGCAAGGTTTGAACAATTTTACCACCATAATTTAATTTTTGTACCATTTATTACGATGTATACGTATTTCAAATCAATATTAAGTATACGCCATACGTAACATACAAAT
The DNA here is from genome assembly GCA_964034835.1 of Muscina levida. Lineage (NCBI taxonomy): Eukaryota > Metazoa > Arthropoda > Insecta > Diptera > Muscidae > Muscina > Muscina levida. The sequence continues at coordinate 148,700,840 of OZ035882.1, forward strand.
AAATTGAAATTCCTATGTATTTCCCACGGTCTCCTTTATATCTCCTCAATCCAAAGTTTTCATTCCACCATCAACAAAAAAAATACATCAAGTGATGAAAAAGTTAGAAATAAGACAGCGATAAGATACAAAACAAAAAAATTGCTCAGAGCGTAAAAGACCACGTTCTTCTCCGTTATGAGAGAAATTTTTTTCTTACGAAAAAAATTGTGATTTCTTCTCTGATTGTTTACCAAAGAGAGGCGGCAGCGTGAGATGAAAAAAATAACATATTTCTTATTGAAATACAACAGGGTTGTTGTTGTTGTTGCTGCCTTTCTACATTGGCATTAATGTTTTGTTGTGGTTGTTGTTTTTGGTCTTGGTGGCAAGACAAAAATAAATACAAAAAAGCACGTGGTCATCCAACAAGTTTGTCGTTTTTTTTTTCTTTTTTTGTTCAGCTACAATCTTAACATTATGTATTTTTAGATGTTTTTTCTTTTCGTCTTTTTTCCCTTATTGTGTGCATGTATTAGTGTTGTTGTGGTAGTTAATGGTCGGGTCTGTGTGTTTTTTTTTGCAAAGCAAAGTATATAACGTTGATGATAATGATGACGTTTAGCGCCACACAGTAGAGTTCATTATCAGCTGAGTGGTTTTTTTTTGTATATACGAGAAACGTTTTTTTTTTTCATTCTAAATACAAATTGTGCTACATTGTGTTGTGGTATATTAGGTTAGAGAAACATTTGTTTTAAAGCGGCGGTGGCAGGGGACGTTTGGAAATAATATTAGTTTGTTAGCAAGAAAAAGGAAACGGCAACGCCAACGACGAGAAAAATATCAAAACAATGCGTTTTGTGTAAAAGCACGTGGTTAGACGGGAGAGCTAAATACCTATGTATTGTAGTAACCGGCACATCATACCTACAATAATAATTACAAAAGATATAAACATTTGTTTGTAGTAGCACAACAAAACAACAACGACAATGTTATTTAGCTTATAGATTTTCATTGATTTACTCTTTGTGTGTTCACAAATACATGCATGCATAGATGTACGAGTATATAATGAGTTATTTGACAACAACAGAAGACAAAAAAACGAAACTGAAAGTGAAGTAGGTAAAATTAGAAAAACGTGCTTAAACACGTTTGTTAATATGTGTTACAATAAAGTTACCTCATGCCATAATTATTTTTGGATAAATGAATGCTCTGTCACAAAAAATCAATACAAATTCATGGGAAGCCATAACATGTATGTGTTTGTATTAGAAAATTTTAGGTTGTATTAGCTAGTATTAGGCTAATAGTTGATTGTATGCATATTAAAAAAAATCTAAAATAAATTGATGAACCACATTTGATGTTGGTTATTAAAAACCTGATTTTAAATATTTAAATATCAAATCAAAGGTTATGAAGTTCAATGGAATTTGTAGGGACAGAAAGTGACAAATAATTGTTTTAGTGAAAGTAATAATTATTAAACTATGTATTTGTGCAGCGTTAGATCCACTGAAAATATACATAGTTATATGGAAATATTTGGAAATCAAATCATTTATCCATAAAAAAGTTGTATTTTTCTTGAATACGTTGGCTGAAGGTTAACAAATATAAATTTTTGGTTTTATAGTTTAATATAAAACTAGTTTCAGTGAAAGTGTATCGATGCGATTTTTTTACTATTCACTTGTTAACAACAATGGCAATTTTATAAGTTTACAATACTTTACATAAACTATTTATTAATCTAGTAGTTAATAGGTTAATTGATTGATTAATATTGATTTTACAAACTTTGTATTTAATAATTTTAGCCTTCATTTAATGGTATGACAATTACAATATCCCCTCATATACAAACATGATTCATCATAATATTTTAAATACAATTACAATACTCCATTATCTTCAATCTACCTATATGACCAAATTTGTTTAAAACCAATTGGTTTTTTTTTATGATTTGTATTAAAAAATATCTATATTTGGTCATCTATATATATTTGGTATGTGATTGTTAACGAGTATTTTGTTTAAATAATTTAAAAGAGCTTAATGCTGGCGCATAGACACAAATAATTTATATTTACATACAATGAAATTCGTCATATACAAAATTGTGACAGTCATTTTCTTGATAAACTTTTACAACAAATAGTTATAGAAATGTTTAGTTTAATATACTTCGCAATCAAGCATGAAACTACTTTGCTAAAACTTCGAAAACTTACAGGGAGCAAACTTATCAGGTATGTTAATTGCACTACATAAGAAACTATAGGCGACACATAAATAATCATTGACTCAACGGTTTTAACCCAATTCGGACACGAGAAATCGAACTGCATCATTAGTTTTTTGATCATTAATAGGAGAGCTCTATAGTGCATTAACTGCACTATAAATAATCATTGAATAAGAAATTTGCGGAATTGAAAGGATTTTATATAGATCTATTCAAAAATTACTAAAGAGTTCAATATGAATCTGGTTGAAACTATGTTCAAATAGATTGTATTTATCAAATGCGAGAGAGGTTTTTGGCACCCATTTTGTTGAGAGTAATAAGCAAGTTTTTATTGACATATGGTGTGGTTACTAAGAGCCCTCTATAGTACATTAACTGCACTATTTAAAACACCACTGATAGTCTCTGCCAACTCGAGCATAAGCGAAATTTAATAATATGGGAAATTTAATGCATTATCAACTTAATGCTTCACTTGCGAAATCGATTAACTCCACTTTTAGATTGAATTAACATTAATTTCTAAGCACTTACAGATCCCATATTTTTGCAGTTAACATTTTTTTTAGCAATAATAAAAAATTAACACTACTTTTCCAAGCGGTAGGTATGTTCGGGAAAAATGTTAGAAGGGAAATACAAGATGAAGTAGGTCATTCATTTTAGCCCTTTAGGAGCCATCATGGGAGTAACAGGAGCTTATTTCATAAAAAAAATTATAAAAATAAAAAAAAATGGATGGGACCACCTTAAGGATTGAAGATAGAGGGTAGATATGATCTAAAAACTGTTGGGGTTGCAAAAAAAATTTGGGAGCCGGTCATATACATATTTGTCTTCTCTAGGGGCACCATTAGGGCAGTTAGAGCAGTGAAAGTTAATTTTATAAAAATTGTATCCTTATTTTCCTTATTTTTAAATCAAGCTCAAGGGTCAAGTTTTTTTTGTATAAATTATTTATTTTTCTTTGTCTTCTATTTTAACAATCAATTTGATTTTTGTACAGGAGCTTCCTTAGAGGGTGAAGATGGGGTAGGTATGTTTAGGAAACATGTTAGGAGGAAAAAATGACTGGGGTCGATCACACATCGATTCCGAGGCAGTTGCGAAGCTTGTTGTTGATATTTTCCCATTCCCCAACACCTTTAACTACGACATCCAGACATTTATCTCCAATCAACATCCCCCGTTTTTTGGCTCATGAATTATTCTACCAACCCTATTTCATATTAAAGTTTGAAATTTTTAATTCTTCTCACTAAAAACCGGGGGCTCGATTTTGATTTTAGATTGGGAAAATTTCTTGGGCAAAGTTTCTTAGAATTCAGCATAGATTAAGATTTTTATAACCGCTTGGTGAGTTTTTTTTTACTCCATACAAATCGACCCACTCTAGTATACACCTTCTTTTTTAGTTGTTCCCTTCCACTGTCTCACTGTCTTGGCTTGTAGGACATACCGATGACTACTACTCATTAGCATTCAAAGTATAATAATTGAACAAGATCCCCAAATTACATCCCCGTGTTTTGACTAATATTACTTAAAAAAAAGGTAAGTAAACAAAACCTTTTGAACATCTTGTAATATCCCAAGATGTACAAAATAACTTAGTAGACGACAACGTTTGTATTTTAAGATTAATTAATTTCCTTTTTGAGACTTGTGGCGAACCCTTTTTTGTGCACACTCCACCACTACAACTCCTCAACATCCTTATTATGAATTTTCTTAAGGACATTTTTTATATGAAACTTTTAATCATTCGCTGAAGCATTTTTGTGTTGTTTACTATAATAGAAGTATGGTTTTTATGTCTTGTGTTGTTTGAGACCTTTTTGTCTCAATCTTCATTTGTTGAAGTAGAGATTTATTGTTTTTTTTCACATATTTCAAAACAACGTCTAATGTAATTATTAAACACATTTTTTTAACTACATTTTAAAGAGAATTGAAAAGTCATATGAAATCAAAGTATCTAGCCTAGACTGCTAAAGAGATTTTAAGAGAGCCTGAAGGAAGGCGCAGAGCACGGAGACCCAAACTTCGTTGGAAGGACAAAGTGGTTTGTTAGTCCTTTCAACGAAGTCTGTTAGTCCCTTCTCTCGCACTCAGGAGATCGAAAAGTGTGGAATACTTTAATATTTCAGGCCCCTAATTTATGAATCATGTTCGTAAGTTATGTAAGTTAAAAAAAAAACAATGTATTGCTTCAATTGATTTCCACTTTCTTCGTTATCAGTTCAAAACATTTAAGAAATCAAAATAAAAAAACCGACCTTAAAAAGATCTGAAAAATAAGCAAAACTTTTTCAGAAAATTTAGAAAAGCTGCTGCTAATAAAAGTTTTTTTCAATCCTCATTTCTTAACTTGTCTAAACTAGGACGAAGCTTAGTATGTATGTAAATCGTACTTACTTTAAGCATTCTATGGCATATACACAGCTGTATATATAACCTAGTACATACAATAAATTTCATCGTTTATTGTAGATATACCTACACACATATATACATAAATACTATATCCTTTGACATGACTACTTACATAATTATGATAAGTTCGCGCTTTTGCTATACTATAAGTGTTCATAGACATCAGCCAGCCCCATTCTACAGCAGATACTCAGATACCTTTACCCATACGCAGATAATTTGCAGTTGTTGGTAGTAGGAGGAGGAGGAGGCTACAAGTGATGCTGCGGTGTTGCTGTTATAGCTTCTGCAATCATTATCTTTGTACAATTCTTATGGGCGTTGTTTTAAAGTTTCCTTTTAGAGTTGGTGCACAAATGTCTCACTAAACATCTACTATCTCAACATAATTAGTTGATGTCGAAACTTAAATTTCAGAGATTTTCTAATATTTAGTAACACTCAGCGGCATACTATGCGCAAGAAGCTGTACGTAACCGCCGCCACTGCTGAAGTAGTCGTATGTAGTAGTGGTAAATAATTAAGTCAAATACATACTGTATATGTAGTATATAACTATTCGTTATGTTATATACATGGTTAATCTCTGTGTACACAGAAACTTTACAAGCTAATTACAGAAATTAAAACAATTTTTGGCTACGTTTGTCGTTAAGCCAAAGATAAAAAAGATATTGATGATTTTGTATAAGCTACAACGGGTGGGAAGAGGAGGAGAACTACTTGACAAGAAGAAATACTAGGAAGGAAGCTATAGTAGTATATAGTTCCCAGGCTGGTTAGAAAGTAATCTAGTTAAGAACAATAATGCTGCAATAAAGTATGTTTAGAATATACAAGGTGGACCAAAAGTCTTTTCAAACGAAGATAAAAGCGAAACCGGATTAGTTAGTTAATAACTAACTTATAACTTATTAAAGTACACAAATGGGCAGTTTTTTAAATTCCATGATCCATGTGTTGTCTATGGTAATACTGTAGACAAATTACTTAAAGATGTCTGCTATGTCGACAAGAGTTTTGGAATATTTCCCAAGTTGTGTCAGACTTTAACACTGACTATTTTGCAGAAATAAGACGAGCTCGTACTAGCCTAATATTCGGTAATGCCCGAGCGGAATATCCCCCCTTATTACGTACTTCGCTGTCGACTTTCGACAACATTCGATTGTTTTTATTATTTGAATAAAATTAGTAATAATTAACAAAAATGTTTAGTGTTGAGAATTTTTCATCATCTGATGACGAAAAACATGATAGGAGTTACAAACAACATCAGTGATGCCATATATGAAAAACGACAAAGATTCGACGTGACTACGACACACATATAAGGGGTATAGGGACTCATTGGACCCTATTTTTAAAACCGCAATATCTGGAGGACTGTTTCTCTAATCGTCTTGAAAATTTGTGTGGACTCATTTGTGCGGGATCGGATCAGTGGGAGTGGTATAAAACACGCCACTGTGCCACGCCTCATTGAAAAGAAACCCTTAAAATAGCCATAATAAAAGTTTGATTGTCCTGAATATTCAGAGAATATAGTTCCAAGGCTATTTGGAACAAAGCTAGCAAAAAAAAAGGCCGAGGCGCCGCCCAAACACGTCAATATTAGCGAGAAAAAATAAAATTCCTTTATAGAACACAAGTTAAAAAAATATAGGATTTATTAAGAATTTACTTAAAACTTGAGCTTTGACCTCTTTGGAGCACGATAAATAGTTGTCCGAGGTACCAGAAGGGTTTAGCCGATATAGTTAGTAATCATTCCAGAGACAAACTCTCACAAGCGTACATCTAAGTACTCAGTGTACTTTCAAAAAAAAAATGTGTATGTAAAACCATGAGAGTCAATTCGGTTATTTGTATGGTACCAGAAGGGATGTGGCAATGATTTCTCTACTATTACAAGATAATTAAACTGACCAAATCCAAATATCCTCCAGTTATTCGTTTTAAAGTAAATATTAATTATCTAAAAATAGGTAATTTTGAATGGGAGGTACCAGAAGGAGTGGGGCTATTCTGCCCACATAGAATCCCATTATTTCAGGTTGTCAAACATTAATACTGGCAAACTTTCATAATGATCAGTTTACTCGAGTTATCCCTGCCACAAGCCAGACAGGGTTCAATCATCTTAAAAAGTCCTGCAACATATTTGATCTTAAGATTTTACTCGGCTCCTTTAATGCGTTGCACTTTTTCTTGTATCAAGTAATATAAAAAATACTCTTCAACACCTAAGGCTATATTCGGTTTGTTCTCCCATTTGTAACGCCGATAAAGAGCCGTTGTAGGTATGAAAATATATATACATAGAAGAGATCAGCGTCGAATTCTGAATCTCTTTAAAGATATACGTCCGTCCGTCTGTCCCCGCGATTATAGACGTAGAAATCTTGTATGCAAGTTTCTATCCTGTACGCTGAGGTTAACTTCTAAGATGAACAAGATCGGACAAAAACTTTGCGGGTGTCTGTCTGTTCCGGTGATTACAGCCGAAGTTGAAGAGCTATCGAGCTGAAATTTGATCTTCTAGCGTCTATCTTTTCAGCGGAGGTTAAGTTCTAAGATGAACAAGATCGGACTTTTGTCCTACTCCCACCTTCCATACAAAATGCCCCCTTTGGGGGGTGTCCGTCTGCCTGTTCCTGCAATTACAGCCGTAGTTTAAGAATTATCGAGCTTTGTACGAAAGCTCGTATCCTCTAAGCGAAGGTTAAGTTTTAAGAAGAGCAAGATAGGACAAAAACTATTCCCACCTTCCATACAAACTCCCCTTTTTTGGGGTTGTCTATCTGTCTATCCACGCGATAACAACCGTAGTTTAAGAACTATCGATCTGCAAATTTGTACGAAAGCTCGTATCCTCTAAGCGTAGGTTAAGTTTTAAGAAAAGCAAGATGGGACAACTGCTACTACTATCCCTTTTTGTTGGTGTATGTCTGTCTATCCACGCTATAACAGTCGTACTTTAAGAGCTAACGAAATTTATAATATGCAAACTTCTATCCTCTAAGCAGAATTTAAGTTTTAAGAAGAGCAAGATCGGACAAAAACTTCTCCCACCTTCCATACAAACTATTCCTTTTTGGGTGCGACTTTCTGCCTGTCTCTGCGATTTCAGCCGTAGTTGAAGAGCTATCGAGCAGAAATTTGTTCTACCAGCTTCTATACTCTAAGCAGAAGCTAAGTTTTAAGAAGAGCAAGATAGGACAAAAACTACTCTTACCTCCCATACATACTCTCCCTTTTCGGGGGTGTCCGTCTGTCTGTTCCTGCGATTGTAGACGTAGTTGGCAATCGAGTTGAAATTTGATCTGCTAGCTTCCATACTCTAAGCAGAGGCTAAATTTAAAGAAGAGCAAGATCGGACAAAAACTATGCCCACACATACTTCTCCCTTTTTTGGGGTTTAAAATGCCATTAAACAAGAATTAAAAGAAAATTGGCAATTTGGTATGCGTTTTTGTAAGTATTTGAAACTTACGATACTTGACCAAATACACCTAATATTTGCATCAACATTTTTTCAAATGGTATCTGAGGTTCGGCATAGCCGAAGATCCTACTAGTTTTTTCTTCCACAAGATTCTAACATATATTTAAGGCAGTGACAGGCATAAATGAACGCACATACACAACGATATAATGTGCTAGTATGCGGCCGCACAAGAAACGTCAGCGCTGTCGAGTTATACACAGTTGTAAAATAATGTATTCTTCCAACTATTGTGTTCTCATGCTCTCTCAACAATCGTTGTACTTTGTATTTGTGTTAAATGCGAAACAAGCATGTGTGGTGTTGATTTCATAACACTCAAGCAGAGATTGACTGTTGAATCAAAAGAACACTTTCGAGTACGTGTGAATTGACGATCGTGTTTGAGTGAAAAAAAAAACGATTACTGCCGGGCTCTTGAGGCTATGAAATGCGTATGTACAAAAATCATTTTCTGGTCTGCTTATTTTAATACTCTAAATTCCTAAGCGCTTTTTTGTTCTATCGCATTTGTAGTGAACTTTTTACGGCCGGCCACGTGGGGCTATAACATGCGTATGTTCGATAATCATTTTCTGGTCTGCTAATTTTTGTATTAAATTACTATGCGATGGTTTTCTCTGTTGCTTTTTTAGTGAACTTTTTAAGGCAACAAAACTAAATGCCCGACTGGAACCTCCTGCTCTTAACAACACTTTCATATACACTCTCGCCTTAGTCACATTATATCCCAGCAAGGACCTTCAATGCATCGCTGCTCTTCTTCATAGACTTAGGAATTTACAATTTATTAGTTTCGCAAATAAATCACACCCTTTTCTAATTAACTCAAAAGCAACATACTTTTTCTCGGTATATTTGTTATTATACAACAGGCAGGACCTTAGCTATGGATTCACTGAACTTATTCGGCCACCGTCGCCTCCTGTGGCATTAATTACGTCAAAGATTCAAATGACATTCACATATCTAGTATACGGTAGTTACAAGCGCGAGATTTTGTATACAAGAGGCTAACACACTTGCCGCCTGTCATATGTTAAAATATGTACATGGCAGAAATGTACATACATATGCACATGTATTTATGTACAATGCTATGTGTGTGTAATTAATATATATGTTACATATGTTGGTTGGTATACGTCTCTCTATCTCTCTCTGGGGGTATCCTGTCTTGTAACGTGAGTGTAATTACATTAGCATAATTATGAATTTATTGGCAAAATTTATAATCAACTATGGCAATAACTTTAAGGAAATTATTTTCTAAAACATGATTGCACTAAAATCTCAAACGCTAGAGCCCCACCGAATGTATGGCTTTGAAACTATCGTAGCCCATAATTCGAAATACGGCATACATTTTTATTAAATATAAGGTGGACCAAAAGTCTTTTTACATTTGAATCGGTACCGCTTAACGACTTTAAAGACTTTTGGTCCACCCTTTATTATAAAAATGTGCTAGTTTTCCTGGCAACAAACATATCTATCTGTACTACAAAATTGTCTTACCATTAGGCAATGCTCTGTTGCTGAATTCAAACTACTCTGATGTGAAATATAAATAACAATTGAAGTTTTTTAACAACACAGTAATATGTCCACACTGTAGCATATACTTTTCATTGCAAATTAACAACAAATCTTATCTGGACACTGCAAGAAGTTTTCATTACATAAATTGAAAGCTGCTCTATAGTTTTTCAAAAGTAGTACATTACTATTGGCTCCAGCACCCCATTGTTACCCTTATCCTGTGCCATAAATAGCATTATACTTTTGGCTATGGTTGGCACGAGCATCTTCCCCCAAATTCTAACTTTTCATAAACTAAACAACTTCTGGTGGTGTAGTATGGTTAGGCAAAATGTTATAGTATACAAAGTGGAATGAAGTTTAAAAAAGGGCTATTGTCCTTTAACAACATTTTTAAATTTTCAAATTTGTTTAAAATTGGTAAAATGTTGGTAATTGAGGAGGATGGGGGTAGGCAGGCAGGCAACAAACTGACTGGGCAATGATTGGATGTGTTAAACAATGCATAAGATTAGGTTGGAATTAAGGCAATGCAGGGGGGATGGAATGGGAACCCTTTTTTTAGAAGAGATTCTCGAGTAATTTTAATTGTGTCCTTTTTTAATTATGAGCTTGAACGTTGTAGTCCTGTAAAAAGTTAGAAAATCCACAGGGATTTGTTAAACCATACAAGTTCACACTATATTAACTATACAACAAGGAAACAGTTTATAATATTCAAAAAATCTGTTTAATACTACTTAAGCCTTTTTTAATATATGCTCGAATTTACACATTTTGTTTGTTTTAGAGTATCAAAGTGGTCAAAAATTTGTGTTTTTATAAAAATTATTTCTTTTTTATTTATAAATGAAGCATTATTTACTTTTCCTTCTTTTTTCTAAGAAATTTTTGTTCACAACTTACCCGGTACTTCTATTTTATCTGGATCTTCATCCTCATCGAAATCTGAACCAGAATCATCATCGTCAAACGTATCATCGACGTCGAAATCAAATGAACGTTTTGTAGACGTCTGAAAAAAAGAAAATTAAACAGAAATTTAAAATAATTTTATATAAATAATAAATACAAATAAGAGATCTAGAAGCAAGACCTAAAACACAAGCAATACAATAAAAAAAATTTAAATTTATCATTATATATTTAATAAAATACTATATACTAGATATACAGGGTGGGACAAAATTTACCATGGGGTTTAACAATTTCATAACTTTTTTAGATTATTTAAATAACACCTAAGAAATAAATAATGGAGAGATTCACAACTTAACAAAGAATCATAATGTAAAGATTCACAACTGAACGAAGTATCAACTGTATCGAAAATCTGATTATGAGTGATGTAGCTCATTTTCATTTGAATGGCTTAGCAGAACTGTAGATTTTGGGGTTCTGAAAATGAAAGAGCCATTCACTACCGCCAATTGCACCTCATTAGGTTTACAGTATGGTGTGGCATTACAACTGAAAATGTAATTGGGCCTTACTTCTTTGAAAATAAAGATGGAAATGCTATAACCGTAAATGGAGTTCGGTACCGATTTACGAATAGCACATTTGTTAACGTCCTGCTCTTAAAAGCAGACCTGAAATGTGGATTCAGCAGAATGGCGCCACTGCCCATACTGCCCGAAACACAAGATTGCTTTTAGTCCCCCACAATGGTGACTTTTGGCGCTCAAGTCAGTTTTATATACCTAATAGTACAAATAATGTACGATAGGTGTCGTGTTTGTCTTTATATTAATGTATTTACATGGTTTACAACAACAAATTTTATAAGAGAATAAAAATTATTAAATTTCTAGAATCTCCAGTGATATCTCGAAAATTAGATGGTAAAGTTCAGTAAAATAGTTAAAAATGTGACAGTCATTTTTTTTAGCAAGCGAGGCAATAGTGTGTCATGCAAACTTTCAACATCATCATGGAGATGATCATGCGGTAGGCAGCAGTAAACACGTCTGGTACCATCATTGATGGAAATCACATACCGCTCGCGTGTGCTGATAATATAGATATTTTTGGCCAAGGACTGCAGGATGTTTCTGCGGACTTTTTAAGCATTGAGAAGCAGTTGGTAGAAGTGTTAGAAGTATAATAGTTTCAAAGAACAAAGAGTCTAGTCGTTTTGGGATGCTGCGTGAACCTTGACGACTCTTACATTGAAATGGTAGATGACAAAGGTCTTGGCTCCGTGATTAAATCACAAAGTCCTCTATCGACGAAAAAATGCAACTTTGCCATACACCGATCCTACCAGTCTTGCTCTACAGCTCAGAATCCTGGTTAATGACACAAGCGGATTCGAAATTAATCGCAAAATATTTGAACTCATCATCGTTAATGGCAAGTACCGCCGTCGTATGAACCATGAGCTGTATAACGACATCGACGTAGTAGCCAAAACATCATTGGATAAACTTGGTGTGACGAAGGAAGGAAGGGGCATTATTTGGTATTGTTTCTTTGCCGCCCCCTCAATGGTGTCGACAGAAACTTTGCAGTATAGTGTCGAGTAAATCGGCACGTCTAGTAAAAGTGTATCAAACAGTGACTTTCGTTAGTTGTGAATATAAAACTAGAAAGGGTGTTAATTCACAAAAACGCGACAAGCTATCCCATACCTCAATCATGGGGTGTAAAGGGAAATTAAGTTAATTTTTTTTTTCTGTAGAAAGATATGTGCCGCGAAGGCTAAGATGATTTTAAGACAGTGTTTGGAAACATTTTATCGTAATCCAACAAATTTCTGAGTCAAAGCACCACTATGCATGAAACACGAAGCATTGCCAGTCTAAGCAATGGACATATCCGGCTAAATAGCTACGTTGAAAAAAAATATCAAAAGTAAATTTGAAAACCATTTTCTTGCCTCCGGTTTGAGATTGACAGTGATATCTCGTAAATTTAACATAGTGTACCAAAAGTTGGTTTATATTTCAGTCGGTAGATGCATCGAGCAGCCCAGCGGAGCCCAGTGCCATGTCATTCAATCATTCAGCGACATTCACAACGTTCTTTCTGCATAAGGAGGGTACTACCGAATCAATGATTTTTTGTCTTTAGAGCACCGAAAATTCAATTGAATAGAAATGCAAAAGTTCGAGGAGGCAGGACTGATACTGAGTAACATACGATCCGGCCGAGTTAGAACTTCAGGCATTCTCCTATTCAATATTTACAACTTTGCTTCAGACACAAAAGTGATATTCCGTACGGTATACCGAGATATAACCGAGTTAAAATGTAGAACAAGGGCTAAAAATTTCGCTTGAGCTATTAAATTATTAATGCAGCCAACTTGAATAAACGAATGATGAAGCGGTTCACATTCACATGCAATTTTCAGAATTGATTCTCAAACCCATGAGCTGAAAAATGTTGTACAGTGTTATAAATGCAGCCAACTTGGAAAAACGAAAGATGCAGAAGTTCTTCTTTTTGGGGCTACTTTCAAACGCAATTCTCAAAATAGAGTCCCAAAATTATCTGTTGTACAGGGTTATAAATTGTTTGAAATTTTTTTTTAAAAATTACCCCTTCAGTTCAAAAGTTGTCTAAATTTTTTGAAATAATATATATCACTAATTTCTTTGGAATAAAAACATATTTATATAACTATCTTTCTGGCCAAAATTCGCCTGTCTCCAAAGTTTTTTTTTTATAAAGAATTATAATATAACTTAACTATATTTTCCCCTTACAGCCGAAGAATGCTTATCGCATTTGGGTGAGTCAACTTTAAAAAAAAACTTAATTTCCCTTTACACCTCATGAATGAGGTATGGGATAGCATCTCGATTGGTGGGTGAGTCAACACCTTCGCATTTTTGGACTTAAACAATGGAATCTACAGTTTCTACTAGACACGCAGATTGATTTAAGGGGGGCCGCCGATTAGACAAAAATGTTGATCGCTATGACAGGGATTGAGCTCGGGTCACCCGCATGATAATCGCGTGTTTTAATCATCATGCCACGGTTGACCCCATTGTAATCAAAAGAAACAGTTAATAACTAACAAATTGTTAAAAACTGAAATTTTTTAAAAATCTTTAAAATGTTGCATAATATTTAAATTGTTGAAAAAGTTTTGCCTCCAAATTGAGTGACAAGTTTAAATACAGTGATAACTCGATAATATGCCTAAAATTTCAGAAGAAACTGTTTTGTAATTTAATTTTAAGATCTATTCAGTTGAAATTATTGGCAAACGCCAAATATCCTTATATTGCTGGTACCTATTGCATAATACATAATAGGCAGTTTTTTTGTATATATTTTAATAAAATATTGTTAAAATTAGATTTTTCCACCAACGTTTATCCAGAGAACACGGACAAAATCTGTTAGCTTTCTTCATTATTATTTAAAAACCTTTGTGACAGTTTCACAACGATTTTAAAATATATTTTGATTTATTATTATTTAAAGTTTCTCTGTAAATTCTTAAATTATATAATCACAAGCGTGTCTTTTATATATTTTATTAAATCATTGTTAAAAAATTTTTCTTTACACCAAAGTTATTGCAGACAACGTAAAAAAACTAATATTTTTCTGCATTGATATTGAAAAACCTTTGCGACAGTTTAAAAACGATTTTAATACAATTTTTAACTTATTATTTCAAATTTCTCTTCAAATTCACAAAAAATGTTGTGCAAGTTCGCTTTAAAATATTCTTAATACTGCTTAACAATATTTCGCTTCAATTTCAAATACAAATAGCCAAAAACTTCACCATATTTATCTTTTGCTCAAGAGCCTTACTTGTCTTTGTTTTTATATTAATTTAATTTATATTTTTTACACTCATTTCAGCACTATACACTTTCTTGTTATTAGAGAGCAATCTTTTGCTAGTAAAATCTAAAAATCTCGGAACTAATTGTTACGCAGCAGGTCTTTACAACACCCAGAGCACTTTGAAACTGGTAACGTTGTCGCTTCAGTGCTGAACTTAAAAATAATTTTACAAAATTTTCAAAAATCCCAACAACATTAAGAACTCAACTCAACGGCAAAACTTTGAACAGAGAACAGAACTGAACTGAATTGCGAACGGATGGATACAGAATATAAGTAAAACACAGGCGACAGCGTCAGCAACAACAACAGCAGCACAATGCCCATATTGGATCCTGTGACAAACTTACGCACACACACGCACACCAGCACACACATTAAGGATGTTTCGCAGGACATACAACAGCGAGCTGTGGGGCGGTAGGAGAGGTAACAGGTTTAGTGGCTGTGTGAATGGCTGGGAGGTGGAATATATGTGGCTGGGAACATATACATATCTCTCGTAGTATGTATATAGGAACCAGTGTAAACTTTACGAGGAGTTACACAAATGTGATAGAAGAGTAAAGATGTGGTCGGAAAACCGGTCACGGGGCGGAGGGCGGTTTGGCGGGCAGACAGGCAGGCAAACAAACAACCCTTTCACTTAAACATTTTTGGGAAAACAGGACATGAACGAAATTACGTTTAAAACTTTAAAGAGTAGCAGAAGAAGACGATGATGGTGATGATGATGACGGCGGCGACGACGACGATGGTATTTGGTAAAAGTTTTATTTTATATGCAAACATTCAAGCAGAAATATGAATAAAATCTATAATGCAATGGCATGAAATGGAAGCAATTGGATTTAGTAAAAACTACATAACAACTACATAACTTGAATGCACTGTTTGTAGCTCTGCATTAAAGCAAAGATAGTCACAGCAATAACCATCTCTAAACCATTGTAGTACAAAAGTCTTTCACCAGCAGCCAACAAAGCGTGTTTGTGTCCAGTGTTAAAGTTTAACACATTGGCAGACAGCACTAAAGCTTTATCACAGCCTATTCCCTTCCTAAGCAATACAACAGAGTCAAATATGAATACTGGCTGTTGTTCTATACACTACAACAGATTTATAAAGCCTACCGCCTAACGGACGGGCTTCATGCTCTAACCTGTATGTCATACCAGATTAAACCCATTCCACCTCTTGTTTCTTTCTACACTAGGGTTTGGTAGATTTAGTGTCCTCCCAAATGGCAAAACTTTTTGGTAACGACTGTTTAGTTATAAATTCATGTACCCACCATTTGCATCTATAGTCGGGGTAGAATGGGGGGGTGAGTTAGCTGCTACCGTGTTTTGGTATTACCAAATGTATGGAGTGGTTGTATAGTATGTCCCTGTGTGTCAAACAAGTTCTTACTATAACCATCCTACCCAGCATAAAGCATTTAGTAAATAAACAACACCCCTCCCCATATTGCCTAGGTCCCCTGTGTGTTGCCCACCATAAGCTAGTCCCTATTTTGTGAGAGCTTCAGAATATTGTATACCTCCTTTCATCATATCCTTACTAGAGGTGCATACTAGTTATATTAGAAGATTATTAACAATTCAATGAGCTAATAGTTGCTTGAATATTTTAAAATCTGGACAAGACTGGAAATGGACTTTAATTTGGTATAAAAAGTTGGCCGATTGTTTCAGCATAAGCTGAATTAAAATATTTTTGATATTTAGCTTTTTGCAAGTTCCTTCTAATGATTAAATTTTTTTAAAATCTTTTGTTTATTGTGATTTTTATAAAATGCCAACAAGATTCTATGATTTGTATCAAAGAAAATACAAATTATTGGAAAATGGGCAATAAAGAGCAAAAGTGGGCACAGTTTTTAAACTCATATTCATTGTAGAAAACATCAAATTTGCATGAAAGAAAGGAAAGGGAACCGAATTGTTTGTTAAAATGTAGAATAAAAAATGGGCAAAAAAGGGCAAATATACATATAATACAAAACAATTGTTGTAGACATCCTTCGCATTTGCTTGGAAAGAAAAAAAAACGAGAAAAGCATCTGCAAAAATATAAAAAAAAGCAATAAAGAGAAACTTTGGGCAAAATTTTTCAATTTAAGGCATTGCTACTTCGAAAGTTACGAATAATAACAATTTGTAGGGATGACAGTTGACAAAAAGTTGACAGCAGTAAAAAGAAGTCGGCACAATTTTGAACGCCACTGAATTGCTTGTTGAAATGTGGAAAACAGAAATAGGCAATAAAGGGCAACTTTGGGCGCAATTTTGAAGCTAAAGAGAAGCTATGAATATCATATAGGAAAGAATGCTTTTAATTTCTACTTCGAAAGCGCAGAATAAAAATAATTTATAGAAATGCAAGAAAAAAGTGAGCACAAATATGCTAAAAGTTTCAAAAGTGGACAGAAAAAAACGTAAAGCGTGGAAGCAATAAATATGAGAAAGTATTTTCTTAAATAAACTACAGTCGGCTATGCCGTGATCAAATACACTCCACCTATTGTAAAAATTGTGATAAAACCAGAAATTTGCACTAAAATAAATACTACTGAAATTTTGAATGAAAATTTACATGCTCAAAGCGGAGGTTAAGTTCTAAGATGAACAAGATCGGTCAAAAACTACTCTCACCTCTCATACAAAATCCCGTTGTCCCTGCGGTTAAAGCCGTAGTTTAAGAGATATTGAGTTGAAATGGTGTATGCAAGCTTCTATTCTTTAAGCGGAGGTTAATTTCTAAGATCAGCAAGATCAGTAAAAAACTACTCCGGCCTCCCATAAAAGTTGCCCATTTTTTGGTTTCTGTCCCTGTCGTAGTTCAAGAGCTACCGAGCTGAAATTTGGTATACTAGCTCATATCCTAAAAGTGGAGGTAAGGTTATAAGATGAGCAAGATCGAACAAAAACTACTCTCACCTCCCATACAAACAACTCCTTTTTGGAAGTGTGCGTATATCTGTCGCCCCGATTACCGCCGTATTTTAAGAGCTATCGAGCTGGAATTTGGTATACTAGCTCCTATCCTATAAGCGGACGTTAGGTTATAAGATGAGCAAGATCGAACAAAAACTACTTTCATCTCCCATACAAACAACTCTTTTTTGAAAGTGTGCTTATATCTGTCTCTTCGATTACAGCCGTAGTTTAAGAGCTATCGAGCTGAAATTTGTTGTACAAGCTTCTATCCTCTAAGCGGAGGTTATTTTATGAATTAAATAATATGGGACAAAAACTAACCCCACGTCCCATTTAAACTTCCCCATTTTGTGGGTGTCCGTCTGCGATTAAAACTTAATTTAAGAGGTATCGAGCTGAAATTTTGTATACAAGCATATATTCTCTAGGCGAAGGTTAAGTTATAAGATCAGCAAAATCGGACAAAAATCTGCTACCACCTTTCATACGAGACACCATCTATTTCGGGTTTAACAATTCATAAAAATATTCTATTTGACATTCCAGTGAAAAATTATTGATAAAAATGGACGTAAAAGGAAAAAATAACGTCCACCTCTCATACACTCCTCTTTTTTTGCGGTCAAAAGTTAAATAAAATAAATTAATAATAATATAAATGTTGAAGGGTATCTAAGGTAACTTCTTTTGATGAACGGAGCAGGGGCGGCCTATTGGATTATACAATATTGCCTGGACTTCGATAGTTCAGTGGAAGCTGCTTAGATAAGCCATTTCAAGTTACCAGAGGGAACCAATGAAATAAATTTTCGATTTTACCAACGATTACCTTATCTGGAAACTATATCAGGTTAACGGAAAACTAATAAAAAGGTGCTTTTGCCTTTGAAGGCAATTTGGAAAGTAAACACTTTGATGAAGACAATAATAAGTACAATGAAACACGTCTTTGTACCTTATGTCGATATAACGTTTCTATAAAAGTGCAATTAATATAAGATAGGTGGCGCTTATGTCATGTTACGTCTACATAACGGAAAAAACCTTATAAATCCTTAAGATTACAATGAAAGTTTCTATAAGTATCTTGGAATAATTGCAAAGAATATTAATCTCAAACCGAATTATGTAAAAAATAAATTTAAATCGCCAAAAGATTGTTCGAAACATATAAATATATATTACCGATTACGCCCGACTATTTCGTAAGTCTTAGTTACAGATCTAAAAGTAACGTCTCCACCAAAGTGCAATTAATATAAGATAGGTGGCGCTCATGTCATGTCACGTCTTTAGAACGGACACAGAGCCTTGTAAACCCTTAAGGTTGCAATGAATGTTTGTGTAAGAATTTTGGGAACAGTTCGGAAAAAGTTCCATACGTTGCAGTTACTTTTTTTTTCAATGTATAGCTTATATCAGATTGGTAGCGTTCAAATTTTCAAACAGTAAGATTAACAGTTTAACAAATAATAGATTTATAAATATTAAATATATTATATTAAACTCCGTAGCTTAAGCTAATCTTTGAATTATATCTCTCCCTTTTTTTAAGTCTTCAAAAACAACTTTTAAAAACTACTAAAGGAAACCACCGCATATGTTGATTCAACTGCTCTCTGAAATTGTTAAAGAACACAACCAATAATCCTTTGCTTCCTTTATCACATTTACTTATCATAGTTGTATATTGAAATTCCATTTGCCAACAAAACCACAATTTTATCCCTTAAACAATCTTCAAGAATTTCTATAAAAGGATATTTGCTGCTTTGCGTATCCCATCCTCTGCACTCCTTTCACTTACCAAACAGTTAGCCCCGCGTGAATTAGTATAGTAAATCTTTACTTTCAAATTTTGCAGGACATTTTCACTTTGAAAATTTTCAAAGTAATTTAGAATCTAATGAATGTGTCTGATTTTGGAGTTCATGCCACCATACCTACTATGCATAATGGTAGCAAATATGCACAGAAAACGAGAAGGTGGTTAGAAAAGAGTTCCAGAGGGGTGGAATGTATAATTTTTGGAACTGGACCAAGAAGCTGCGAGAAAGGCATAAATTGTTAGAAGCTAAGGGCAGGTAGGGAAAGTTCTAAATACTGCAGTGTTGGAGCGTAAAAAGCTAAAGCTGAAAAGGACAAGTGTATGAAAGTAACTTTAATTAGAAAGCCAGACTATCGAAGCTTTTGATAGCTTCCACCATTCAATATCATTTTCGCTTACCAAACTTCAGTAAAACTTTTCTTTATTTCCCCCTTTGTAAACCCCTTTTGTGTTCTACGTCTCTGTTACATTTTTTAACAGACCTTCTATTTCACAACTACAACGACTGCACCCAAATACCAAAGTGCAAACCTAATACTCTTTGTATTAAGATATATCAAAGTATTTACTTGGGTGAATGGAAAGAAATAAAGTTTACGAAACAAACAAACTAACAACACTTTAGGGAATTAAATGAAATTCCTAAAGGACCTAACCAAAGAACCAACAGAAACTTTCAACGTACGAAGGACACACCCATCTACAAATAAACTAAACATGGTTGGCGAAAACTCTAATAAATTTGAAGCTAATATAAAGAAAAAGCACAAGAAAAGAAAAGTTTTATCTTCAAAAAATATTATGAAAAACAAAACAAAAACCTTTACAATATTCAAAATTTAAGCCAACAAACTTTAATATGAATTCATAGTATCACCAACCAACCAACCCTTCACCTCGAAACAATGCTATCCTCTTAAACACTTTCTCAGACATTCAAAAAGAAGCAGCATAAGGAAACCCGTAAGAAGAAGACAAATGTGTCAGAAAAAAGTGTAAACTGCAAATGCCATTGACATGAAATAGTAATAAAAGCAATACAAATGACCTTGTAATACAAAATATATATATGGCTAGAAAAAAAGTCCTGACGCCAAGCAAAACAAAACACACAAAACATACCAAACAAAAAAAAACAAAAACAGCCAAGCAACAGCTCAATTCACACATATACATACATAAATAAATATGCAAATACATATATACACAAATATTTACACACATGTATGTATACTATATAAATATACATGCAGCAACATTATGTCCTGGTAAACCAAATTCAAAAAAACTTTATATATACACATACATACATACATAGATATCCTTCTAATACCAGCTAAGGTTCAACGGGCGAAAAACTTTCTGGGGAGACCAAAACGGGGGTGGTAGGTGATTATATGTATGTTTGTCGGTAGGAGACTGGGTATACATTTCTCATATGTTAGTTTAGTTTCTAAGTCTGTCTACGCTCATTTCACCGAATTTTAAAATAAAAACAAAATAATCATGATAAAGTACCAAACAAAAAGGGAATATACGCAAAAATAAATAGAAACAAATTTAACCAGAAATATTGAAATGGAAGAGAAAAAAAATAAACGTCAGCAGGACATAGTTTTTTTTGTGTGAACCACATTAGATGTACGATATGCTTAGGAGAGATGATATAAGTGGCACATTTAAAGTACAATTTTGGAAAGTGAAAAAAACAATAGAGATTTGGCCACAAGGGAGAAGGCGGAGATTTTTTTCCGAATAAAAAAAGTCCTGAGAAAACTTAAGGATTATCTATGAAATATTGCAGGAAATTCTGACAAAGAACTGAACATTATATTGTGGTCGAAATTATAAGAATTAATTTTAATAGACAAAAAAATATATTTACAGTAGATTTTTACAAAAAAAAATAATTTTTATAAAACTTAAAAAAAAATAAAATAAGTAAATCTTTAAAAAAATATTTTTACCAAAAAAAAATTATTTAAAAAAATAAAAATTATTTTTACAAAAAAAAAATTATTTTTATAAATCATAAATTTAAATTATTGAGAAAATGTGAGAATTCTTATTTGGAGAAATAACCTGATTGAACATAGTTTTGTGGTCGAAATTATAAGCATTTTTAATAATAAAAAAAAAGAAATAAATAATAGTATTTATTAATGTTTTCATATTTCACAAAAAAAAATCAAAAAATAATTTTTATAAAAAAATATCACTTTTATAAAAAAAATAATTTTTGCTCTTGTTTGTTATTGTCGATCTGTTAGAAGTATAAATATGTTTTTCATTGTTCGGTTTGAGATCAGTTTTCTATTATCGCTAATAAAATTTGTTTTCAAGAGTTGTGTGAAATGTATTATGTTGACAGCTGGCAGGGCAGATAGCTATTTCGATGGTTGCCAAACCATCATCTTCAGTGCCGTTTGCTGTGACTTCTCCACTCATTATCACAACCATAAGTGTTAAAAGCTTCAAGCAATCAATGTGAAGCTCACACACACCGGTGCGAAAATGGTATCAACGAAGACCACACGTCAACATATTAGCGTGATCTCAAACCGAACAATGAAAAACATATTCAAAATAATTTTTGTAAAAAAAAATGTATAAACAATTTTTATACATAAAAAAATAAATAAAAAAAAATATTTTTTACTTATTTATTAATAAAAGCATTTTTTAATTATTATTTTTTGTACCTCTAAAAAATCAATTTTTTTGTATAAGTATTGTTCTTTTGTGTGGAAAATATTTTTTTTATGCAAATATTTTTTTATTTTTTATAAAATTTAATTATTGTATATTTTAAATTTTTTAAAAAAAAAAAATATTTTTATTGAAAAAAATATATTTTCTGTACAAAAAACAATATTTTTACATAAAAAATTGATTTTTATAGAGTTAAAAAATTAATAAATAAATAAAAAAAAATATATAAAAAAAAATAAATAAAAAAAAATATTTTTTTTATTTATTAATAAAAGCTTTAAAAATCAATTTTTTTTGTATAAAAATTGTTTCTTTGTATAAAAAATATTTTTTTTTGTAAAAATATTTTATTTTTTTATTTTTTATAAAATTAATTTTTTTTATATTTTTTATTAAAATATTTTTTTAATAGTTTTGTATAAAATCGTCATCAGCAACACACCAATTTCTTTTTCCAAATGGAAAATTAATAGAAATTTTTCTGTTTTTGGAAAAATGATTTCACGTTCACATATATTTCAGTCAGGAAATATTAAAATAATAATAAAATAAAAACTTTATTCTTATTATTCTTATTCTTTCAAATTCTTCTAAATTAGTACCATAATAAAATCCAACTTACTTTTCAGATTATTCAGCCCATACATGGAGATTCTGTAGTATCCATTATAATAACTGTCTCCATCTCTCTCATATAAATTATCCTGCGAGAAAACAAACTAACACAGAACTAGTCCTGTGACTGATCCCTGGTGGATAAGGACCGGTCCTAGTTCTAATTACATATGTATATGAAGAGGACACATCACTTTAACATAGCTTTGTCAGCTCATTTTCCGTAGTGAAAATCTAACTTTTGGAAACCGTTAATTATATGTAATTGAATGTATGTCCTTTTGTTACATTACTACTAAAGTACAATAAATATACGATAGGTGGCGCTTAGGTCTACGAAAAAACTATATTTACATAAAATATAGGGTAGACCAAAAATACGTTTACGTTTCAATCTGCAGTCGAATCGAACGGCCAATGTCTGTTGGGTCGGAGGAGTTGCGAAATACAACAGCATTCAATGAGAATTCAGTGACATAGCGTCATTCACTGGAGCACAACATGCAAGCCATTGCAACATACAGTATGGAAATGAAACTTATGCGAATCAATTGATTAGAAAATGGTTCCAGAAGCTTAACCAGAACTTCAAGGGATCCCCAAAAGATAGAGCGCCTACGAGCGTCAGTTAGTAAACCTCTTCTCTAAAGCAGTCTAGCATCTTAAATATAGCCGAAACCTATTTAATATCCTAACAAACTCAAATGGTGCAGGAAGTTCAGGCTGATAACGAAATAATAAAGATTTTAAATAGCATTACCCACCAGTTTTCCTCATACGAGGCTCACTTCCATCTAAATTGGCATGAAAACAGGTAAAAGTGCTAGTATTAGAGGATGCTGTACTTCTTATGAGGATAATGGTATATATTATTTGATATGAGAAAAAATCTAACACATTAAAGGAAACTAGTTGGATCTCTAGTATCTTAAGAACAAATTCGTTTCAAGACTTTTTAAGACGATTGATCTAAATAACTCGAGTCCTTTACTGATCCTTATGCAAATTTACGAGTACATATGAATAATTTTCAAAATATAGTTATCGGATCGCAAATAGGCATAATAGTCTGTATATTTTCTGACTGCTTTTGGTACCTCCTCATTTAAATTTTTGTCTGCTAAAACCTACCCAGACTATAACATATTACGCCTTGAAAAATTACAATTATTATTGTTACAAAAAAAGTACCATATTTGTACACTTTCAACCTAACATTCCGTCACAATTCACTTATCGCCTCTAAATTCCCCTACCCAATCCTACAAACTACGACATAATATTTCTCTGCCTTTTCGACAAAGGAGAGACAGGGAGAGCGCGAACAGTTATCAAAATATGTGCATGCTTTTTTCCATGAAAATTCAATGAATTTAAATGCAACGTGCTTAGAAAAAAAATCAGCTCTGCTCTCTCTTATCCTTGTCCGACACATCTGAATGAATGCAATGAAAATGCCACAACTTCTGCAAAGGGGTTGATTTTGTATACAGTACTTGCGCAGTGGTTATATACTAAATATTTGTCAGTGGGGGTGGAGAGAATGGAGTATCAAAGGACCTGCAAGTTGTTTGCTTATCCTTCTTTTAGCCCCACCAAACAAGGAGGCAACGAGGAGGTTGAGTAAGGTTTGATTTGGTTGATGTCGTTTCTGTTGTTTAACTTTTGTACAAAGTTTCATGAACACACACAACACATACATACATTGTATGTGAGCGACAATTGCCACATGCCACTTGCTGCCTCTTTGTGATCCACCACAAAATTCACAACATTCCCAAAAATTTGGCTAAATTTCTCCACTTTATGTTTTGGTTTGTGTTTTTGGAGATTTTGCCAAAATATTTACGTTTTATTTTTCATAAATTCTACAATTAATTATTTAAAAGCGTTTACATTTGCAGCTGCTCGTTGGCGTTTTTTTTAGTTTCAAGACAAATTTTCTAAAGTGGAGTTTCTGGCTTTCTCTCTCGGAAATGAGCGTCCTTCATTTCATATTAGAATACGATGTCTACTATTAGCTAAGTGTTGTTCTTGCAGGTCACAGATGTTTTTAATTTTGCAAAAGTTTTAATGCTAATTAAAACAGGCAATTGTAGATATTATTTTAATGGTAAGAGATATTGCAGTGTAAGGGATATCCGAATGTAAAGAAGAAGTTACAGAAAACGGTTCAATGGCCTATGGTAGGTAATGGGTAAAAGGAAAGCATTATTCTTAAATGGAATAGGATGAAACAGCTACACCAGAAAATAATCACATACTGTATATATATATATAGCAAATGTTTGCTAACTTCCGGTAAAAGGATTCTAGACAAGTTATTGCTGTATTGGTTTATTGATTAGAGATCTCGCAAAGACAATTGATCTATCCTCGCGCTATTCTGGCTACAGGAACATACGAAAAAATGCTATTCAAATATAATTCTTAAAAGAGTACATTGTGTGATTATCAAAAGTATTACATTTTGACAACGAATCATCATCAAAGTTTTACTTTCAAAAATTGAGTTAAAATCTTTGAATTGTTTGTACTTGCTACTGCTTAAAAACTACAAAATCTAGAACGCGTTAGTGAAAGTCAGTTCTTAAAATAAGGGAGACTTTCCTTTCAATTAATAAGAAGATCGAGGAATTATTTTTAAACGTGATAATATATTAAAATTATATTATGACTTGTGGGGAAGAATGACAATTAAAGACAGACTTAGAAAAAAGGTTAGAAGTTGAAAAAAAAATGTTGAATTTAAAAATTACATAAAAAGATTATATGAAAAGGATATTAGGGGAAGGAATGGGGACGATAATTAATTTGTTTTGAAACAACCTTAAAGTAATACAACCCAGTTTATAATAATTCTAGAAAAATGAGCTCCCTGAGTGGGTGGGAATAACAAGAGAGAGATTTCATGTATTCAAAGTCAGTTGTTTTGCTTTGGTTGTTTTGTTTTGATTAAACATTTGCAAACAAATTTAAAAATAGTATAAAGAAGTTTAGAAATTCGTTTGTACAGGGTGGACCATTTAAAATTTGATTCGGCTATAAAAAAGTACTGATATTTTTTTCAAATTTCTAGTTTTATTGAAAAGGTTGAACTTTGTCATTTAATAATGGAATATCAATGTCATTCATATGACAACTTGGGGGAGGCGATGCTTTAATTTGTGAATTTTGATGCTACAGGGTGGATCATTTAAAATTTGAATCGGCTTTAAAAAAAAGTACTGATATTTTTTCAAGTTTCTGGTTTTATTGGATAGGTTGACCTTTGTCATTAAATAATGGAGCACATTATCACTCATTTGACTAATACGACTGGCTCGGCAGTACCTTTTCCGATCAACCCATTTTTTCAGTACATATTCGATTGTTTCGGGTCGAATCTCTTCAATGGCAACTTTGTCGCTGGATGATTTGCGTAACATTCATCCTTAATGTCTCCCCACAAAAAATGAATTAAAGGGCCCAAATCACAGTCAAAGTAGTGGGTAGGTCAAATTTAAATGGTCGAATCTCATCAATGGCAACTTCAATTTCATGTTTCAACGCTTCAATTGTCACGGGATGCTTTGGGTAACATTTATCCTTTATGGCTCCCCACAGAAAATAACCCAAAGGGCTCAAATCACAGTCAAAGTAATCGGTAGTTAAAATTTATATGACCCACCCTATAGTTTTTGCAAAACTTTTTGGAACAATAATATTACTTTTTAGTACAATAAATGTACTGTTGTACAAAAAAATTACTATTTTGTACAACAAAATTAACTTATGGTACAAGAAATATACTTTTTGGTACAATAAAAGTACATTTTGGAACTAGAAATTTTCTTTTTGATATAAAAAGGACCTCCTGCTACATAAAAAAGTGCTTTTGTACAATAAAATAACTTTTGGTACAATAAAATCACCTTTTAGCACAATACAACTATTTTTTGGTACAACAACAGATATTTTTAATCTGTTGTTGCACCAAGATACCTTTTGGTGCAACAAAAGTGCATTATTGCACAATAAAAGTACTTTTTGGTACAATAAAATTACCTTTTGGCATTAATTTATGTTACAAAAAATAAACCTTTTGATCCAACAGAAGTGCATTATGAAGAATATTTAGAACAATAAGTACTTTTTGAAGCAATACAATTTATTTCTTGTATAAACCGGCATTTCTGGTACATTGTACCAGTACTTTTTGGTACAATAAGTAAAAATTTTGGAATACAAAATTTCCATTGCCTTATAATACGTCATTTCTGGTACATTGAAAGTACTTTTTGGTACAATAAATGTACTTCACAATAAAATTAATTTTTTTGTACAATAAAAGTTCTTTTTGGTACAATAGGCGTAGCTTTGGCATAAACAAAAGTACTTTTGGTGCATTAAACATTATTTTTTCTTCAATAAATGTACTTCTTTGTACATTGAATTACTTTTTGATGCAATTAAATCATTTGTTGGCAAAATAAATACATGACAAAGTGACTTTCCAGTACAAAAGAAGGACTTATTAGTATTATGCGGTGCAGTGAAGGCAAAAATAACTAACGGTTAAATTCAAATATTGGTGCTGGACTTTTCGGCAGATATCTACTTCATGTACATGTTTGACATAATAATAGATACATATACAGCTGATGATGTGCCATAGTGCATCAATTTGTCACAAAGGGGTCTAAAGATGAACTTATCATGGATTTCGAAACGCGACATCCTAGTGCGTGGCACTGAATTGACCATTAAAATCAACAATAAAACATTTTTCTGATCGTTTAGCCAATTTGATGTATCAATTGAGACACTAACACAAAATTGATAACTACCTCCATGTTTTAACAAAACTCCCTAGAATTTTGATGGCGGAATAATTCTCAAATTTTGTCATTACATTCTCTCTTGTAAATCCCTAATATCTTCCCGGGGAATACTTTTCCATTTTCAAACTTCCAGTACTCCGGTGGATACCTTCTCGACTATGTATATTACTCTGTCAATGACGTACAGGTAATGTAGGTAAAATTGCCATCTTTTGGCGCACCCAGTACTCCGGTGTATATCCAGCAGGGATTCGTCAAACTAGTTAGCTAAAATATGAAATTCTGAACTACTTCCAAAATTTACTATTTTCAAAATATCGAATTTTAAACCTGTTTAACGTTACTACTTGGTTTCAAAAGGGAGAATTAACTACCTTCCGACTAAAATTTCTCAACTGGTACCATTCTAGTATAAAAGGCACAAATCCTCCCATTTCTAGGACAACTACGTGTTAAATGGACGGTTGTTTGTGTGGAAGGTGACTAGTTCACTGTCCTATGGAGAACTAGTACTAAATTAGTTCCGAACTAGTATTTTTCCTAACTGGAAACCTTTTCTTATACATATCTGGTCAGCTACCTGAAGATACAAATATTGCTCATAGAAGTTTGGTAAGAGCTGCTGGGCTAGCCATATCTAAAAGTCAGCATAGTTTCAAACAGATTGAAAAATCAATTAATTAAAAAACTTTAAACATGCAACATAGGGAGGACGAAAAGCTGCTCCTTGTATAGCTTTTTATAGCTATTTACAATAAGGATATTGATTTTAATTACTGCCAGCATGAGAGCAGTACAATAGGATGCTGCTGAAGTGCTTTAGTTCCCGTTGTTATCACTTAGATGTGATAAATTGCATCAATTGCATAAATTGCTTTTTACAACACGGATATTGATTTTAATTACTGCCAGCATGCGAGCAGTACAATAGGATGCTGCTGAAGTGCTTTAGTTATCGTTGTTATCACTTAGATGTGATAAATTGCATCACATAGTTCAACGAATTTAACTAGTTGATTATTATCTGCATTCAGTCGATTTATCGCAGTCAGCTAAAATGCGTCCATACAAACAATTTTCAGTCTAAAATAATGACCGGAAAACACCCCCTAATTCCCAAATCTCTCGCAAAAAAAACCCAACATTATGAATCCATCAGAATGTTAACAAAAACCACGTTACATCTGGGGAAAAACACATGTTTTATGATGTTGTTTCACATGGTTCGCAACCACTGTGCTCAAAACCAGCTGTGAATTCACACAGCAAACATTCACACGCAACACGTCAAAGCCACACGTTAGAAAGAGACAGCTATATAGACGACTTAACACATACAGGAATGACAACTAGCCTGCGATAAAATTTGACAGCAATTGAGAAGGATAGAAAAGGCAAAACAAGTGATAAAATTATTGCAAAAAAAAAGAACAAAAATGCCAACAATTTGCATAAATTTGTAAATTATTTAGATAAAAAACAACAGACCCTGCACACAAAACAAACATTGCTCATATTATTGATAAAACAAAAATATTTACATGACAGCTACACATTTTCAAACGTCAAAAGTAAAAAGTAGAAAAAAAAACGCATGTAGAGGAAACCGAACAAAGAGGAAGCAAATTGTGTGGACACAATTTTATTTTTACGTAAAAAAATAGCCACACTGAAAAATTGGCATAATCCGTAACAAACTTACCATTATGTTGTGATGTTTTACGGCAAACTCCTTTTTATTTCGTTTAAAGTAATTGTAAGGCTAACTTGTTTATTATGAGTATTCACTTCTTTATCACACACAACAGACACTTAATTCCAGTTTTTTTTGCTCCGTTCTATTCGTTTACGTTTCTTTTAGAACTGACGATAATGATGACTATTGTTTTCCGTTCACTCGGAAAAAAAAAGCAGACGACTTTTCTTTCCGCACAAAACAAAGTAAACTTGGCCGTAACAAAAGAATTTCTGAAAAAGCTACAACTTTTTCCCAAGCAATTTCTTCACATCCACGCTCTATGCTGCGGGGAGGGCGGCTTTGTTTCAATTATTTCTATACACAATATTATCTTTGCAAGCCACTTGTGTGTGTTTTAGCACACGAAATTCTTGTTTTAAACACCGTATTCACCAGTTTTATGTTGTATTTCACTATTTAGTTAATTTCTTGCAATCATTCACCACCAATCTCTCGTCTGCAGTACGTTTTAGCTTTGTTTTGTTGTTACTTTTTCACATTCGCTTGTTCATTTATGATTTTTTTTACCGCACGTTTTGTTATACCTTTGTGGCCTTCCAATCACACACGTCCACCTGGTTGAAAAAATACCGCACAAATGAAAAAGATTCTCGTGAAGTTGCTGCTTTTTAAAGAATTTCGCCTTTTCTGTTGTTGCTTTGCCATTTCTATTGTTTTTCTTCTTTTGTGTGGTCACATTTAGATGTTGGCAATGCTGTGAGACACAAGGATTGCAAGTGATATGGCATCTCTTGGGGTAACTGGCAAATGAAAGAGACAATGATATGGCAACTTACTGAGAGAGATATTATGACTATTCAAAAACCAATGCAGATGGCACTAAGATAACGGAAATGAGCAAAATACGTTGAAAAAATTATAAAAGAAGATGTATTCGTACCGAGTGATAATATTGCTCTGGTCTTGTCGAAAACAGGCCTAAAGAACGCCTTTTTTTAATCTAAAGCGCTTACAAAAAGTGTCGCATGACAGGCCTTTTGAAAGATGACTGTTGTTTTTGCTATAGCAGCTCGACATGAGTTGCAGGTGTTGCTGAGTTGACACCCCTTGGTCGGAGCAGTTTTTCTCCGAGTCGCTTCGGAATAACGTAGATCCGACTGTCCGATCAATAAAATGAAACAAATAAAATGAAATAAAATAAAATAAAATGAAACAAATAAAAATAAAATAAAAAAAAATAAAATAAAATAAAGTGAAATAAATTAAAATAAAAAAACAAAATAAAATAAATTAAAATAAAAAATCATAGATTAAATAAAAATGTAATATAACAAAACTAATGAAAACAAAAATATAATGAATGAAATGAATTAAAATAAGAAGTAATAGTTAAATAACGGAAAAAATTAAATAATAAATAATAAATTGAAAATAAATTAAAATTTAAATAAGATAATATTGTACAAAATAAGCTATAATGAAATTAAAAGGAGATCGCGGGTTCGATTCCCGTCTCCAGTCATTTACATTTTTCTTTCATTGCCGGCCCCCTCGATGTTGCCGACAGCAACTTTGCAGTATTATGTCGAGTCAATCGGCATATGTAGTAAAATGTTTCTCAAACAGTGACGTTCGCATTCGTCTATAAACTTGTAGGTGCCGTTAGTTGTGAATCTAAAAGTAGAAAGCGTTTTAATTCACAACAACGCGAGAAGCTATCCCAAACCTCATTCATGGTATTTAAAGGAAAATTAAGTTTCAAGAGTTCAAACTCAAGCAATTGCTTCTGTGTTTATAAAAAAAGTTAGTGTAAGCTCAGAGAATACATAAGTGAGAAATATCTAAAAATGAAAAAAAATGATCGAAAAATAGGAGTAGCTTTGCATAAATTCCCAAAAAGTTAAAAATTTACACGAATGAATGAAATTGTGAAAAGTCTCAAACTATCTCTTGGGTGCAAAAAATTTTATGTAAGGTCAAAGATCAAAAATATAAACTTCAGACTCATTTTATACTTACTTACTTACTTAATTTCCCTTTGCACCCCATGAATGAGGTATGGGATAGCTTCTCGCGTTGTTGTGAATTAACACGCTTTCTATTTTTAGATTCACAACTAACGGCACCTACTTATTTATCGATGAATGCGAACGTCACTGTTTTGAGAAGCTCTTACTAGACACGACGATTGAATCGACGCTTAATACTGCGAAGTTGCTGTCAAACAACATTCGAGGGGAGCCGACAATGAAAGAAAATTTTATTTCTTTTTTTTTAAGATGACTGGAGCCAGGTTTGAACCTGCGATCTCCCGCATGGTAGTCGCGTGTTCTAACCACTATGCCACGGCCGGTCCCACTCATTTTATGCCGATTCTAAAATGGAAGAATTGTTTTATTTTTTTTTATTTTGCTAAAAATGTTTATTTTATCAATCCCTTTTCTGATATTTTGATCGCTTTAAAAATTATATTGCATTTGAAATTACAAAATTTTTTAAACATAAGAAAATCAGAAAATGTTTTTCTTACAACAGCTGGAGGAAGTATTTGGGGTGATATTTCTTTATGCCGTTTGCTTGGTCATCTAATCCGATTATGGTACGATCATTTTTGATAACGCTGTTTTTTGTTTCTTTTTGTAGATACAAGATTTGTGGCATGGGATTGTTAAATGTTGTTTTTATTTTTAACGGCCATGTCGTTTTTGGCAATGATAAAATATTCATCTTTCGCGCAATCTTGTGTTAAATGAAATAAAAAGACTGCTCATGATTTAAAATTTTTTCTTTTTTTGTTCTAAGCTCTTTTAATTTTTTTTATTACAAGAATTATTTGATTTGGACCACATTCCCTGTTATTGTATAGATGTGTAGTGTTTTTATACGGTTTGCTGAGGTACGCATCTACCTCATAATAGGCGATTTAAGTTTAAACAACATCAGTAATGTCCTATTAGCGGAAAATAACATTGCAACATTAGAAAAACTTGTAACTGTAATGTGATCCCTTATATCGATAAATTGTATACATATGTACTATATGTAGTCAGTTCGTCATAAAGGGGTCTGAAGATCAACTCGTCATGGAGTTCGAAACGCTCTCATAAATTGATATACAAGAATTTAGTTTAAAATAAATCTGCAGTTTAGGGATTGTCTCCAACGTGATTTTGTCATTATCATAGGATTACCCGTCTTACCATATACATTAGACCTCCGTAGATTGATTAAAGCCATGAGCCCGAAATTAGACTAAATATGTTTAGTCTCTAAAGAAGTGGCGTTTCCCCCCCTTGTCACCATAAATCTTTACTTAGATACCTTAGTTCATTTGTTTGCAATATATAAACACCTTCTTGAGTTATTATATCCAATATTCTCATAAGTTATTTATTTTCACAATTGTACTGTTCTTCTTCGTTAATTTTTGGGTTTTTTTTTCGTCAGCTATTTGTGTATTTTTTTTCTTCACTTACTTCTCTCTCTCTCTCTATTAAAACAGATGTGTTTTTTTTTAATAAAGTTATGATGGACATTAATAATATACAACATTTAAATATATGTGTTTTTTGTTTGTTTTTGTTTGTATTTGTCGTTATAATCGTTTTGTAACATTTCACATAAAATTAAGCAAAAAATCTTTAGGTTAGGTTACAATTTATTTCTCGCTCTCTCTCTATCTATACTGCTCTTGATCTCTTGTAAATACCGTTAGAGATATCTATTATAATATGTAAAACATTAGTATATTAGTAGTAGTGCTGGTAATTTAATCATTCGTTAAGATTAAACATTTCTAGAGCATATACATATAATAATTGTACTTAATTGTATATATCGTGTATAACAGTTCTAAAAAAAGCTGCGTTTCTTTTTTTGTTGTTGTTGTTGTCTATAATGAATTCATTGTCGTTAAGAGTGTTTGGTAGGAGGAGGAGGAGAGGGGTTTGATGTTGTAACCTAGGATTACAACAAAATGCAGTTAAATTTCAAAAAGTTTGGAAATAACAAATAATTGCATCCGTTTTCAACGAAATCTTAGGTTTCGCGTATGCCAAGGATAACAAGATATTGTGGTTTTGAGGCAACAATAAATTGTTATACTGCTGGCCCGTTTTTGTGTATCAAGTGAATTTTTTTAATGTTATAATGGACGTGTTATACATAATTATTGTTTTTTTTTAAATAGTGTTATATTGTATATATATGTAGGTATATATATTTGTGTTTTTTTATGTTTAATAAAATGTTTTTCGTTTTTTTGTTCAATCACTTTTTGTAGTTTTAACTTTTTGTTTTGTAATAACACTTTATAACAGTTAATTTTGTTTTACAACTACACAATAATCAAGAAGCGTAAGCTCAGTAAATTTGTTAGATTTTTTTTATTCACATTTCCGTTATAAATTTCGTATAGTTCAACATTTTCTATCAGGATTTTTTTTGTTTGAAAATCTTTTGTTTAATTAAAGAAAAACTTAATAAAATAATTCATTTGTTCGGGCAATAATGGGGCTATAGAATAATGTGAATTCTTGGGTATCCTTACGAGTCCCTAGAGATTCCAATTGGCCTTAGTTAAAGGCTTGTAAGGAAACACTTTTCAAGGGCAACAGCCTTCTTCATAGAGACATGTAATCTTTTGTGTTAAAATTGAAACTAAAACATATGTTTTTTTTAACAAATTGAATTAAACACTCACGCTCACGATTTTCTTTAAAGTTTATACAATTTAACGGTATATTAATAGTTAATCACTGAGTTTAACTTAAATAAACCTTAGAGTTGATGGACAATGATGTTGATTTTTGTTTCTGATGTAAATAATTAAAATTTTGTCGAATTTTAAAAATTAACTAAAGTACTACAAATTATTTAGAGTTAAATGGCTAAAATTAAAGTTATCGTATAATGTTTATCTTTGTGATTTGGATTTGTTTTTCTGCTTTGTTTTAGAATATAGTTAGTTAGATTTTTTTATTTTTTTCTTAAATCAGGTGTTTTTAATTTTGGCTGTTGACTCCACCACTACAGTGCCATTCACGGTCGCGCAATTTGTGTCTAAAGATCCATTGTGTTGTGTGGCGGATTTGCCATTGGTTAGTAAATTTGAGACTATTGGCGATGTAGCGACGACGGCGGCGGCGTCAGAGGAAACTTGAGTGGTTTTTTTAATGGTATTGGAAGGGAAGAATACCTAAAATGAAAACAGAAAATCATATAAATTTAATAAGAACAAAGATAATTTATTTTTTCAAAAACTTACCTTCGCAGCTCCTTTTGACATCAAGAAGAACCAATAGATCTGGGGCAAAAACAATATCAAAATACCAATAATGCAGCCAATGGGCAAACCAATGGTGGCCTGCCAAAATGAGGTATTGATTTCCACACTGTAGCGCCACATAACATAGGGCCACATCAGCACACGGCACACAAAGAAAGACAACAACATTAGCAAGCCATTGACCACATAAGAACGAGTCTCCTTTATGCCCAAAGTGCTAAGAATACTGCGTAACGACACAAATGGTGTCGAGAATTCCATCATAAACATATAACTGTAAATGCAATGTCCACCGCCGCGAATGTACTAAATGGTAAATAGAAAATTAAATATTATTATTTATTTTAAGTAAAAAGAGTTCCAAACTTACCGTCACCACCAAAAATCCCACAGTGCCCACAAATATGTGATGTATCATCATGACCGGATGTGTAAAGACATATTTAAAGAAACCCCATTTACCATTCTCAGGTATTTGTACCGTCTCTCCATCATAGTCATAGATTTCATCCTCATGATGTCTCATATGTTGCATATCATCATTGCCATTTGTATCGGTGTTGTCTAAAGCCACTTTGCGCTGACCATCGGTACCAAAGGTCCGTGCAATATGCTTGTCATATAGGCCACCATTCGATACGCCTAGAATGGGCTTGGGCGTAAATGAAGCTGATGATGTCATACGCATTAACTTTAATTTGTCGGCAATTTTCTGGGTGTGCACCTGGTACATGGACCAAATGTCATACATAAAATAGGCCGTACCAAACCAGCCGTAGCCTTCCATGAGGCAGTGAGAGGCATAGACGAATGTTTTGCTGCAGGTCGATTTGCAAACGATGAAACCGACAAGGAATGAAAAAGATGCTTGGATAGCCGAAACGATTCTGTAAGAGGGGGAGAGAGAGAGAGAAAGAGAAAAGAAACAAATAAGTGATAAGAATGTCAAAGAATCAATATCATTAAAATACTAAATATCCCAAGTAAAATTTACTGTTAAGTACAATAAACGTACTTTTTGACACAAGAAAAGTACCTTTTAGTACAATTAAAGTAATTTTTTTATAATAAGTTATAAGTTAATAATAATAAGTTATTTTTGATGCACGAAATTTAAATTCTGTTGCATAAAGGTACTTTTTGGCACAATAAAAGTACTTTTGGATAAAATACATTTTACTTTCTGGTACAGCAAAAGTACTTTTTGTACAAAAAATTGACTTTTTGCTACGATAAAAGTACATTTTGGTACTACTACAGTAGTTTTTGGTACATCAAAAGTATTCACTGGTACAATGAAAGTACTTTAGGGCAAAAAAATAATTTCTGGTACATTGAAAGCACTTTTTGGTACAATAAAAGTACCTTTTGGTACAATTAAAGTACTTTTTGGCACAATAAAAGGTAAAGGTACTTTATGGTATAAAATAACTTTTGGATACAATACATTTTACTTTTTGGTACAGTAAAAGTACTTTTTAGTAAAAAAAATTTACTTTTGGTACGACAAAAGTACCTTTTGGTACAAAAAATTCATTTTACTACTAAAGTACTTTTTGGTACAACAAAAGTACTCTCTGGTATAATGAAAGTACTTTAGGGTACAAAAAAAGTAATTTCTGGTAATAAAAGTACTTTTCGTTGCAATACTTTTGTAACAATAAAGGTACTTATTGGAACAATAAAAATACTTTTTGGTACAATAAAAGTAAAATTTAGTACAAAAAAGTACTTTTTGGTCAAATAAATTAACTTTTTGATATAATACAAGTACAAAAGTATTACTCTTTAGTAAAGTAAAAGTACTTTCTGGTACAATAAAAGTATTAACTGGCACAATATATATACTTTCGGACACAACAAAAGTACTTTATGGTACAAAAAAAAAATAATTTCTGGTACATTTAAAGCACTTTTTCGTACAGTAAAATTTATTTTTGTTACAATAAATTGTATTTTTGGTACAATAAACTGCAATTTTGGTACAATAAAATTTTTTTTGAAAACAATAAAAAGTACTTTATTGTACAAAAAAATTAATTTCTGGTACATTAAAAGTACTTTTTTACAGTAAAAGTACTTTCTGGTAAAATAAAAGTATTTACTGTCACAATAAAAGTACTTTATGGTACAAAAAAAAACTAAGTTCTAGTACATTTAAAGTACTTTTTCGTACAATAAAATTACTTTTTGGTACAATAAAAGTAGTTTTTAGTACCATAAAGGACTTTTGGGTACAATAAATTATACTTTTTGGACAATGGAAGTACTTTATGGTACAATAAAATTACTTTCGAAAACAATACAAATTACTTTATGGTACAAAAAAAAATTATTTCTGGTACATTTAAAGTACTTTTTGTAAAATAAAACAACAAAAGTACTTTTTGGTTCAAGAAAAATAAAATCAAAAGAGCTTTCTAAATGAGCAATAGCACTTACGGTACAAATAAATACTAATTGATGCAATACAAGTATTTTTGTACGATAAAAGTTTTTTTGGGTACAAAAAAGGACTTGTGGATAAAATAAATTGTACTTTTTGGTACAGCAAAAGTAATTTTTGGGGCGGAAAAAAGTGCTTTAATTTACAGTAAATGCACAATAAAAGTACTATTTGGGATGACTTAAGTACTTTTTGGCACAATAGAAGGACTTTTTGGTACAATAAAAGTACTTTTTGCTACAATAAATTCACTTTTTGCTGCAATAAAGATACTCCCTGATACAATAAAAATACTTTTTGATACAATTGAAGTACTCTTTGGTACAAAAATTATTTTTGGTCAAATAAAAGTACTTTTGTACTTTTGGATACAATTAAAGTACTCTTTGGTAAAAATACGATTTTTGGTAAAATAAAAGTACTTTTGTACTTTTGGTACAAAAAAGTTTCTTTTTGATACAAATAATATTTTTTGTTACAAAAAAATTCTTTTTAATACAATCAATGTACTCAATAGTACAATAAATGTACTTTATGGTACAATAAATGCAGTTATTGTACCAACAACGTACTTTTAAAAGATAATTAAAGTAATCTTTAGTACAAGTTTTTTGTACTTTTTGGCACAATTAAACTTATATGTGGCATAAAAAAGTACTTCTTGGTACAATAAAAGTACTTTTTTGATACAAGAAGGTTCTTTTTGATACAAAAAGAATAAGTACAAGTAATATTCTTTTTGATGCTATAAAAGTATCTTTTGGTACAATAAATTGTACCAAGATCAGATCAATAACCTGTAAATATTTTTTATTATTTTGTACTTTATTCTATAACAACCCAGTAGGGAATCGTCAAAGTAGTTCAAAAACGTACTAGTTCAAAAGTATGGAATTGTGAACTACTTCCAAAATGAACTAGTCCTAAACTATCGAATTTTGAACTAGTTAAAAGTTATAAGCTGATGAATAAGAAAAAGGGAATTTTTTAGATGAAAAAAAAAATAAATTCATTTGTTATATGCATTTAATTACAATATCGTATTTTTCACCCACATTAAAATGGATTTTGAACGTCGTATATGTATTTTTTCGTGTTCAAAATACTAGTATAGTACTAGGTAAATTTTTTCTAGAATAATACTAGTTCTTATTAACCTTTCTTGAAGTAGTTCCATAATAGTTCAAAGGAGACAATCAACTACCGCCCGACTAGAATTTCTGGACTAGTTCTATTCTAGTACAAAAAGGACAATTCCCCCCAATCCTAGGACAGCTACGTGTTAAATGAGACTATAAATCCTTTACCAATAACTAATTTACCTTTACCAATCTAATATATCCTTAAATTTATATATTACGCAGCTTTGAACTGCAACTGTAAAGTGCTCCTTCATGTTAACCTAGGTATTTCTATTGAATTTTCTCAACATGACCATTTATTGTGCTGCCTTAAAGTATGCCCTAAAACCACTACAACACCATTGTTATAGATGTATACTATGTTTTCTATTTCTAAATCTTATTTATCTTGCATGTTTTATTACGCTTTTTATTACGCAGTTTATGCTCAAACTATAGCCCCTCTAAATCTATTTCATGTCACTACACATTTTGGCAATGATTGTCATATAAGTAAAAACAAATATAAAGTATTCCACGCTTTAAGGCGTAAGTAATGCGTAAATGCTACCAAAATGTGTTTATTTATTATTTTTTATGGGCTTTTTGCCAAGAAAAAGGTCATTGCCAATAAGGCGAGCTTTAAATAAGAAACAACACATATAATATGACATAGTTTTATGTAAATGCATTTCTAGAACTATATGAAAAATATACATATAACAAAAATTTGGCGTTAACACAAAAATTTGAAGCGAAAATTTGATTGACTCTGTGGATTGTGCTGCCTTATAATTCTACTGTCATTAGGCAATAAACTTTTCTGAATACAACTACATAAAATATTATCGAAGTGGCTATAAAAGGGAACCAAATCTTAGTTATATTATTTTTTGTTATTCTATTTTAGTTAATTTTATTTTTATCCCATTCTATTTAAATTTTATTTATTCTATTTTATTTTGTAAGCGAAAAACTAGAACACACAATTTAGTGGTGTTAAATTTATTTGAAATAATTTTTCTATAAAGTTTAGTTTTTTACAGTTTCTTAATAACTTTACTAAAGATCGGGTGCAATGACGACATCAATGAAATACTAACTAATCTGTAAATTTCGCGAAATATTACTCATACATTATCATTAGAAAAGAAGTTATATCTTTGCTCTGTTAATGGTATTATCTCGGGTATACTCATAGGAAACAGTGGTCTCATTCGATTTCACTTTTTATTTTCAACGTCTCCCTCAATACAAATTCCTCGCATCGCATCCAACTGCGCCGTCTAATCACTTGCCGTCACCTCTTTATAAAATTCACAAAATTGATTTAACCAAGTATTATCCAGATTCTCATAGGGTAAAGAACGATCAACTTGTGTCCCCTTCAATAGCATACTTTGTATGGATTTAGCAACTTCGTCCTGAACAGGATTACCAAATTCATCGAAAGGTTGCTCAAACCAATGACCCACCCGACGATCTAAATCTTGACATACAAATGGTATAAGTTTTTCCCTATCATTGGCATCGTTCAAACGTGCCCTTTCAAAGGGATCCATTGTGGGTCTATCGTAACATTTCTTGGTACTGTATACCGGGGAGAATAAGAAATATTTTAAAAATCCCGGCGTGCATATTGTGCGGTGGGTCATTATACCCATATCACCACGATGTCGACATGGCTGTGGTCTACGAAAGTGTTCGGTAAAGGGATTTATAAACCCACGATCGGTTTTGCAACGACCAGTCCAATAATGGTCACGTGGATCATTCTTGAAAAAATTAGGGGCATTTTCCTCATAGGCTTCAGGATTATTTGCGATTTTGTTGCTCGCCTCAGTTTGAGGGCAATTTAGACAAACTTCATCTATGGAACAGTTAATGCAACTGTAGGGTATTTGCAGCCATTTTTGAGTCCAGTAGCCGTGATGGGGATTGAAGCAGCGATTGCACATTTCTTTAGTATAGCTGTTAAGGCGAATATGGTCGTAAAAATAGTTGTAATTTAGAAAAATTTAAAACGAAATGTAAAATTTTGATGTGGTTGAAGGAGAAAGCGAAAATTTTGGAATATTTAAAAAGTTTGAAGTTTAAGTGATATATTTGTAAGTAAATGTATTGTAATATTTTAAAAAAAAACTCACAAGAAGACACAACCAAAAAAACAGGGAGACACCAAATAATGTAAATTTTCTTATCTTCTCTTCTTAATAATTTTAAAATATTTTTATATTTTTTATTCTTATATTTTATATTTTATATTTTATATTTTATATTTTATATTTTATATTTTATATTTTATATTTTATATTTTATATTTTATATTTTATATTTTATATTTTATATTTTATATTTTATATTTTATATTTTATATTTTATATTTTATATTTTATATTTTATATTTTATATTTTATATTTTATATTTTATATTTTATATTTTATATTTTATATTTTATATTTTATATTTTATATTTTATATTTTGGTATTTTCCTTAGTAGAATAAAAATTCTCTCTTAAGTTCCCGAGTAGTTAATTTTTATTCTGGCCAACACAACATTGTTACAATTTTTTTTATATTTGTTAATTTTTTTCCGTTAGGAAAATTGTGGGAAAAATTCTGCATTACTCTGTTTTATATCCCGATCAATGCTGATTTTTTCCAACATTTTCAACTGTCTCCTTTAAATTCGAAACAAAACATTTAAAAAAGAGAGTACACTTTTTTTCCTAACACTTTCCCAACCTTTATCTTGCCAACTTGCGCCTTGTTGTCGAACATTCACTTTCTCCGCCCGAAGAACTTTTGTAATAAGTTTTGGTTCTCAATCGTTTGCGATATGTTAACTTTTGTGGTTCATTATTAAGATATCTCATTACCAAAGTACTTAGACTTTTTCGGGCTGAGACATATTCGGTTGTGGAAGACTCTTTAGTAGTAGCCCTCATGCGGAAACGTCGCCTTCTCTTCATTTTGCCAACTGCTTTTGTATTCTCTTGATCGCTTTCTACATACGGTTGGGGTTGTTCGGTGGGTATGACCGCTGCATGTATGGATTCTTGTTGGAATTTTCTGTGCCCTTTAAGAATACCTACAGGAGCTTTGCGTGTCATAGCTGTGGTTGATGCGGCCGTCATATTACATTTACTAGATTTTTCTAAACGGTCTTCATGTTGGTCTGTATAAGCTTTTCCTTTAACTCTAGACGTCTTTCCCTTCAAAGTAGTTTCTTTCGATGTTGTGTCTCTAAGCCTATGTGCCGACTGTGTGTTGTATGTGCGATATTTAGTGTGTCTATCTGAGTCATCTGTAGTATCATCGGCATTTGGCTTCTTTTTCAGTCTATATCTCACTTGTCTGGATGTAACGGGACTGCTTTCCGATTCAGAAACTTTACATGTAGTGTTGCTTTTAAATTTAGCTAAACTAGGTTGAAGCGAGACTTGTCCTGACGAAATCTTTGGCACACTACGTTTCCTATGTCTATCTGGACTTGAGTCGGAGGATATGCAGTGGAAACGCGGTCTTGTATCTGCATAACTGTGGCGAGTTTTGCTAGAGTTTTGGCTGTCGCAAGTGGTTTTGCCATCTTGAAACTTGGGTTGCATTTTTGGTATTACTATCCATTTGGGTTTAGCTTCCAGCTTGGGTGATTTCGCCCTTTTCCAACTGCCGCCACCGTATCTAGTGGTATCCGGCCATTTAGCTTGATTGCGTGGACTTGTGGTCGGATAATTTGTTGTATCTATTTGCGGAGTTTGTTCTACATATAGGCGTTCCTCTTGGCCATGGTATCTAGGCTGCCAGTCGGAATCATGATTTTCCGTTCTTAGACCTGGTGTTCTTTTCAATCCCATCATGGCATTGGTCATCTCTGGTTGTCTCCATTGACCTAACACATAACTACCGGGCTTGGGAGGCACTGGCGGTGCTCTTGACTTAGCATTGTAATTCTCATCATACCTCGACCCTTTAGGTATATAATAGCGTGGTCTTAAAGAGGCTGTGGATTCCCTCATTTGTGTTGCATTGGGTTTAGTCCAAATTTCGTTTACGGATGGGGAACCTGGCACATGTACCCTGGGTCTTAAATTCGAATTACCACTGACATTACCACAGTCTTCTTCATTGTCCTCCTTATTTGGCTGTGCATCGATGCCATGGACCCTGAACTTAGAGAATATACCCCATTTCTTTTTGGGTTCTTTGCAGCGGAAAGGACACGTTTCTTTGGTACACACTGACGGAGGGCAGGGGTTGTGTATTGTAATTTTTGACTGTAATTCTTTTTTAGCAGCAAAATCTTGACAGCAAGAGTAATCATTGTCTTCGACCGGAAACATCTGTGATTGACAGCAAAATAATTTGTTAAACAAACTATTTTTGCTCTTCATTCCCTCGGTGGGGGAAGCATCAGTGCCACAGCAGCAAGGAAAACCATCGTGGCAACAGTGAATCTTTTCGGGTTGTGTTTGAGGCTTCACACGTCTGTTGGTGTAATTTGGAGGCAGGCAATTGAGGGCACTTCGTTGCCTTTGACGCAAATCGTGCTGTTTAAGAAGTTCCAGAAATTCCGGAGAAATACGCTTGATCTCACTGCCCACCTGGTAGGGAACACATGGCACCGAACGGATGGGCATCTTAAGATCCAAACATTTGGAAGGTGGCGATTGATATTGGAAATTCGACTGGTAGAGACACTGTAACTCTAATAAATCCTTGGGAGACATATTCTTGAGGGATTGCATTAGTTTTCGCTTTTGTTTCTGGCGCCCATACCAAAGGGTGGCT
This sequence comes from Muscina levida, assembly GCA_964034835.1. Taxonomy (NCBI): domain Eukaryota; kingdom Metazoa; phylum Arthropoda; class Insecta; order Diptera; family Muscidae; genus Muscina; species Muscina levida. Next base: position 148,743,655 of record OZ035882.1, read on the forward strand.
TGGTCCGGTATCAAACAGCTCGATTTGGTAGAGGCCAAATATAAGTCCTGACGTATAGCATCACACTGCTGTTTATTGTGACACTTGCATTTGCTGCGCGGCTCATAGCACCAACGACCAGTATATTGACCCTCTGAGGGGCCATAGTAGCTGCCACCACGGGCTGCGGAGAGAATACGCGAGGTTAGGTTGGTGTAACACGAAGTATTTTTGAATTTATGAACCAAATGCCCATATTCGTGTTGGTAAGGTTTGCGCATTGTTTTCAGATGTTTTGTAAGAAAGGAATTGGTAATAAATTTAGAATTTTGTATAAAAATTTTTTTGTTTTATAAGAATTTTTTTTAGATGTTGACTGTTCAAAGAGGAAATAGAAATGAAGGGAAGGAAATTGAGCTATAAAACTAAGAGACTTTTGAAAGGAACTGAGTGGAATTGGAATATGGTTATGACCCAGAGGTAAAAAATGGCATCATCTAAATAAAATAAAATAAAATAAAATAAAATAAAATAAAATAAAATAAAATAAAATAAAATAAAATAAAATAAAATAAAATAAAATAAAATAAAATAAAATAAAATAAAATAAAATAAAATAAAATAAAATAAAATAAAATAAAATAAAATAAAATAAAATAAAATAAAATAAAAAACACAAAAATTCAGCTCAACCATTCAAAAATAAAAAAAATTATAAAAATATGAGAAACTATTTCAATTTTTAAATGCAGATTAAAAGAACATCTATTTCAAAATTTGGAATTACTTCTTTTTTAATTGTAACTGTATGAAATACTGTTATTGTAAATAAAATGTATTTTTTTTTTTAATTATTAATTATATTTAATTATTATTTTTTTTTTTTATATTTTTGCTTTTTACTTTTATTTTTGTATTATTCAAATACTTAAAATTGTAAAGTAATTTAATAATAAGAGATTTTTTTTGTTACCAACTAGCCTCAATAATGCCCAAGAGGCGCTGAGGCACAAATTTGATTGTATAATTATTATAAAATTGTCTAATAAAAGAAATAATAAAAAAAAAAAAAAAAAAAAAAAAAACTGAGGTGATATTAATAGGCCACCTTTTAGCCCAGATTTATCCCCAATGGATTTTTTTCTTTGGGAATACCTTTAAAATAAGGTTTTCACAGCAACCCAGTGTCTATGGAGGAATTAACGGAAAATATTTTCGCTGGAGCAAAACTGTCAAAATTATCAAGGATCACATATAGATGATGAACTTTTTTTAAAATTAAAATACCTATAAGAGAACTTTCATAATAATTAAACAGTTGAGCAAAACGAGATACAATTTATATAAAGATTTGTTATCATCGTTTGAAAAGTAATAATACTTTAAGCAACCCTGTATTTTTGACTTTTTTAAATATGAAACGCTAAAATATTTGATACTTTTTTAGTCTAACAACTATATTTTTTCAAAATATCTACTCAAAATTTCTTTTCGAAATTTAAAACATTTTCTTTGTGGACTTTCCCCACCTTCTACTAACCAACCATTCCACCGAAATCGTGACTATACTACCGAATATGTGCTCGACCATAAATGCGTTTTGGGAGCGGCGTTGGAATGAAATACCCTGTTCCGGTATTGACTCGCCTATCCAGCAAATATGCAGTAATTGCTGTCCCCGATCTCCTAGGACCGATAACCACACCGACTATTTGTGGCATGGGCGATGTAATTACGGCCGACCCAATGTAAATCGATTCAACGAACATTTGCAGCCAAAATGTCCTAGTAATCGGGGCAGATTAGCGGATATGTTACAAAAAACTTCATGTACCCCCGAAGTTATGAAATACTTTCTATTGTCAGCGGATTTTGGAGTAGAAATGTGTGAACCTCATGCCATAATCGACGATCCGTTCGAAAGTAGAGGCATGAATGGTAATGAATCGTATCAAAAGTCCAAGGGAAAAGTGATACCTTTGACAAATATGGATCTTATCAATGATGTACGGAAGTGGAATGCAAAACCTCCAAAATATGGACGCCAACGGGGAGATGTTAAGGCAAATCGGGCGTATCGTGAGCTAATGCAAAAACCTGTTAAAGAGCATAGACGTCTTAAACGGCTTAAGAAAATAAAATGGTTGGATGAATTGTGCGAGTTATACGAAAGTGTGGGAGGAGAGGAACAATGGGAAGTTAATAATCAACAAGTTGTAGAGGAAAAACGACCCCAAAATCTTGGAGGAAGTGACGAAATTGCAAAAGAACCCGTAAGGCCAAAACCTGAAACGCCAGAGAAAAAGAAAAGAGAAAAGTTGAAGGACAAACATGTAGAGGAAACTAAGGAAACAGTGGCGGAAGAAGACATTATAACTTTTAAAATCCACTCGGTATACCATGAACCATACGATAAAGACAAACCTTGGACTCATCCTCAGAGTACAATAAAGCTACCCCATGGTGGTATGCAGACTCTTAAACAACACTCGCCATTGAAAGCCTCTTCCAGTTTGGCCTCTGAGCTGTCACATTCTGAAATTGGTAGCATCAATTTGACGGATGAAGATGGCAAACCCTTAAAAATACGACCGTCGGAAGGTTTTCGCCGTTATTTGTCAAAGGCTAAAAAAGATGAAAGAGGATCATTTAGCAGCAGTCCGCCACCTACACCGTATCCGCGTAAAAGACCAGTGTTTCCGGGAGTTGATTTAAGGGACCCTAGAGCAATCTATGAGGACTATATTAGGCAGTTTGTGCCAATGCAAGTAAACTATATGACATTGGCAAAAAAATGAGGATACAGAGCAGTAAATTAAGAAGAGAAAACAATGAGAGAGTAAGCCCAGAAAAAAAAATTTTTCTTTGAAAAATCAAAAAAAAATTCTATTAAAAATTTACAAAAATTGCCGTGAAAAATTTAAAAAAAAATTCTTTAAAAAAATAATTATTGAAAATTTCTTTAAAAACTTTTATTGAAATTTTTCCAGGAATTTTTTTTAAATACATTTTTTTCTGAAAAATTCCTTGAAAAATTTCAAAAAAAAATTTTCTTTCGAAAGTTTTCTGTTTTTTACTTTTGCGTGAAAGAGTTTCTGAGAATGTGACTGTACCACGAAAAGTATCTCTTCTAAAAATAGGTTTCGTTAAGATTATTTGAGTCATTTCGGTGGAATTCTAATATAGTTAAATTAAAACTCTTAACAGTTTTATAACACTATAGTAATTTTTCAGTTGAAATTGGGGAGATGGCAAAATTAATGTAATTGTTAACGATAGATTCTACACATTCCCGGTTCGCGTGCAACTGATTATGGTCTGATCAAAATTATCTCCATATTGTATAATTTAAATAAATAAATTTAATATTATATTTCACTTTCATGCTCAAGTAAATTTGAATGTCGCCGATAGAGAGAAACAATTACAATTAAGTTATGTATAACGTCAAACTGTTCTATACCCAAATAGATGCAATTAAAATAAATAATATTAAATATTCGTATTCGCTTTTACATGAAAGTGAAAGATTAAACACCTGCCAGTATTTTGTTTTGTAATATTTATTTGAAGCTTGTAATAAAATTTTATAGAAAATATTAAACAGATTCATATTGTATATGTGTGTGTTATCTATAAACTTTGTAACTGTATGGTTTCTTAGGTGCTGGAATATATTCTACATAATAAAATAATATTAATAAAAAAACCGAAAAAACAAAACAAATAATAAAAAATTTATATTAAATTTAAAAAAAAATTAAAAAAGATAAGGAACAAACAGTAAAATAACTGTAAGGTGCAATAAAAAGAATTTTTGGTACTTTAAATGTACTTTTTGTCACTATAAAATAACAATTTTTTACAACAAATGTAAAATAAAAGTACTTTTTTATACAATAAAAGTAATTTGTTGGTACAATAAAAGTTCTTTTTGTAACAAAAAATTTAAAATAAAAAAGTACTTTTTCGTACAATAAAATTGATTTCTTGTTAAATTAAAGTACTATTTGGCACAATTAAAGTACTTTTTGGTAGAATTAAAGTACTTTTTGACACAATAAAATAACATTTTGGTCTAACACAAGTACTTTTTGGTACAAGAGATGTTCTTTCTGACACAATAAAAGTTATTTTTGGTGCAATAAATGTACTTTTTAGCACAATAAAATTTTTTATTTGTACAATTAAAGTACTTTTTGTTGCAATTAAAGAGCATTTTGGTGCAATAAAAGTACTTTTTGGTACAATAAAAGTAGTTTTTGGTACAAAATAAAGTCAATTTTAGTACAACAAATGTACTTTTTGGCACAATTAAAGTATTTTTTGTTACAATTAAAGTTATTTTTGATACAATAAAAGTAATTTGTTGTACAATAAATTTTCTTTCTGATACAATAAATGTGTTGTTTGCTACAAATAATGTTCTTTGTGGTAAAATAAAAGTACTATTTGGTAAAATAAAAGTACTTTTTGGCAAAAATAAAGTACTTTTTGTAATAAAAAAGTACTTTTTGGTAGAATTAAATTGATTTTTTGTTAAATTAAATTACTATTGGGTACAATTGAAGTACTTTTTGGTAAAATTAAAGTACTTTTAGGTACAAGAAATGTACTTTTTGATACAAAAAGTAAATTCATAAATTAACTTATGTACTTTTTGACTCCATAAAAGTACTTTGTTACATAAAAAAGTAAAATTTTTTACAAAAAATACTTTTTGCTTTAATAAAAGTACTTTTTGGCATAATAAAACTACTTTGTGTTGCAATAAAATTATTTTAAACTGCAATAAATGTATTTTGTGAAATGTACTTCTTGACACAATTACAGTACTTTTTTGTGCAATAAAAGTATGTTTTGGTACAGTAAAAGTAATTTTTGATACAGTAAATGTTCTTTCTGATACAAAAAAAGGTACGCTTTGGTACAATAAATGGACTTCTTGGCACAATCGCAGTATTTTTGGCAAAACAAAAGTACTTCTTGATACAAAAAAAGTCATCTTAGCACAATAAAAGTACTTTTTGGTACAATAAATTTACTTTGTTGGAAAATTTATATGTACTTTTCGGTATAAATATGTTCTTTCTGGTATAAGTACTTTTTAGTACAATTAAAATACTTTTTGGCACAAAAAAAATTAAATTTTCTACAAAAAGTACTTTTTGCTACAATGAAAGTACTTTTTTGGACAATGAAAGTACTTTTTAGAGCAATACAATTATTTTTAACCACAATAAATGTATTTTGTTGTACAATAAATGTAATTCTTGGCACAATTACAGTACTTTTTGGCTCAATAAAAGTATGTTTTGGTGCAATAAAAGTACTTTTTGGTACAATAAATTTACTTTTTGCTACAATGTACTATTTGGAAGAATATAAGTAGTTTTTGGCAACAACAAATTTACTTCATGAAGTTATGTTAATGTATTTTTTGGTACAACAAAAGTACTTTTTTACAATTAATGTAATAAAATTATTTTTTGGTGCAATAAAATAACTTTTTGGTACAATAAAAGTACTTTTTGGCACAATTAAAGTACTTTTTGGTCCAACAATAAAACATTTTGGCACAATTACAGTACTTTTTGGCTCAATAAAAGTGTTTTAGTGCAATAAAAGTACTTTTTAATACAATTAAAGTACTTTTTAGCACAATTAAAGTAAATTTTGTACAATAAAAAAACATATTTACACAATAAAAGTAGTCTTTGGTACAAAAAAGTAAATTTTGGTACGACAAATTTACTTTTTGGTACAATAAATGTATTTTTTTGGTACAACAAAAGTAATTTTTTAAATATAATGTAATAACATTAATTTTGGTGCAATAAAATAACTTTTTGGTACAATAAAAGTACTTTCTGGTACAATAAAAGTACTTTTTAGCACAAATAAAGTGATTTCTGGTACATTAAAAGTACTTTTTGGCAGACTTATGGAACGATTAAAGTACTTTTTAGTCCAATAAATAAACAAAAGTACTTTTTTATACAATAAAAGTACTTTTTGGTACAATTAAAGTACTTTTTGGTGCAATAAAAGTTCTATTTGGTTCTATAAAAATACTAGAAAAATACTTTTTGACACAATAAAAGTACCTTTTGGTACAATGTCACTATTTTTGGCACAAAAAAAGATTATTTTGGTTCAATAAAAGTACTTTCTGGTACAATAAAAGTAAATTTTGGCTTAATAGAAGTACTTTCTCGTACAATAAAAGTAAATTTTTGCACAATAAAAGTAATGTTTGGCACAATTAAAGTACTTTTTGGTACAATCAAAGTACTTTTTGTATAATAAAAGTGTTTTCTGGTACAAGGAAAGTACTTTTAAGCACAAAAAAAGTACTTTCTGGTAAACTAAAAGTAATCTTTGGCAGACTTTTCCCTAAGACTAAAAAATTTTTTTCAATTAAAATATTAAATAATTCAATTTTTTTTGTTACAACTCCCTTGAAATTTGTTAGTGGAATTATTCCCAAAATTTATCATCAAATTCTCCCCTTTTACATTTACATTTTTGTCGAAGAAAAGTTTACCACTTTTGAAGTTCGTTTAGAATAAGGGAAAGGGAAACAAGAAAAATATCTACGGGAGATTTTTTTATTCTTATTCACAATCAGGGTGACCATGTACTTTAATATAAAATTGTCAATTAATTGATTTTTAATTAACTTCAATGCAACTAAATTTAAATAAATTAATTTTTTATGAAAAACATTTAAAATATATTTTCGATCCCTCAATATTTTACATTTTTTCAACTCCTTTAAACTTTGCTGTTCTTATTTAATATATATTTTATATTTTCTTTTTTTTATTGTTTGCAAAACACTAGCCTCTATAATGTCATTATGACTTTAAAGCCTTTAATAGTATTGAATTGTGTACTTTAATTATATTATTATTTACAAATTTATTTTATTCATATGTTTTGTATTATTTTTGATAATAAGGTACTTAACTATATTGGAATAAACATAAAAAAAATTATATTTTAAATATACTTTGCCTAGGTAGTAAGCGTACGTTTTTTCTTAAGTCTTTTGTTTTGTGGCGGTAAACATGCTATTGTTCAACTATTAACGCGCTTTCATTCACACTTGTTTGTTAACATGTTTTATCTGCATGTTTAGGTTTTAGCTATTGAATACATACACAAAAATGTGTTAATTTTTCATTATTAGTTCAGGGATTACGAATCACGATAACTTTTTTTTACGTAATTTATATTTTTTTCTATTGAGGGCCACCTGTTTCCATCGGCATTTGTACATAAATGAACGTAACAGGGAATGACTTATTTCACTATGCAAAACCACTACATTTTTATGATTATTATGAATTATTATATGTCTAACAAGTTTTCCAAAATCGGAATTTTACTAAAACAAACCTTTTTTACTTTACTTTTTTGTATTCTGTAAAATTCCTATTGCCTGACATGTTACACAAACAAAAACTTTGACACATAGTAAATTTATTCAAAATCAAACAAAATTTTCAAGCACCAACACTTTCTATTTCTTGTCTCCTGCAAAATTCTTTGTTTTCTTAAAAAAAAAACCGTTTAAATAAAACGCCTCCAAATGTACCAAAATCATACGCGACAAATGATCCAATTTGCTCGTAACCCTACGTGTCAAGTCCCTCTTTGTTGTGTCGATGAATGTCAATATAAAAAATGTGATAAAATAGATAATTACCATAAACGCTATGAGATTAAAGAGCAGCTGCATCTAGACTCTAAAGATCCCTATTGGGCAGAGTTCCTTAGGGCCCAGCAACAATCATCCGCCAATTATTTATACCATATGCAAATCTATGGCAACAGCCACGATCCCACGCTGGTTAAGAGAAATGCCTTCTCACCGCAACTAATACATCAGCGTCTTTTGCATATGCCTATAGTGGGAGCCTTGGACAAGGGTGATATGTTTTATATATTAAGTTTCCTACTGAATTTGTTTCAGTTAAAGTCGTGGAAGCAGAGAGAAGTTATGGAATTGCTGCAAGATCAAGGATTACTGGATAATGAGACCCTTAACTATATGCAGATTATAGCAAGGCACCCTAATACTGGCATACCACCTAACATTTTAGATGAGTTCTTAGCGATCACCCATGATCTAATCAACCGAAAGTTCACTGCCTGCAACACCAACTATTTTAATCCTGATCGAATTTTTATGAAGTGCATGATTGAAATGGACCCCTATGAATTGGAGTATTTAAAAAATATAATGGAAACTAAAGCTAAATTGGACAAACATCAGTTTATGTATTTGGTTAATTTTGTAGAGAGACTACAGGAAATGCCTTTGGCTAGAAGGGATCAATACCTTAAGGCTTTGCATGACAGAGCTGTACTGCCTTCGCCTAACTTTGCTACCGTAGTTGGATATATTAAAAAGAAAAGTACGCCATTCAATCGTCAAAAACTCATAACACTGTGGAACCATTTAGTGGATATAATGGACATAGGTCCCTGTTTGCCTCAGCCCGTGGCGCAACCCCAAGTCAAAGAAAAGGTGACAGAAATCGATATAGACGCTTTGCAAATACAAAAGGCCCTAGAGTCTCTCATGAAAGGAGGCATACCGAATATTGTAAGAGTTATGGATTTAAAGAAATTTGTACAGGACATAATGAATCTTAATGCGGAACAACTGGAACAAACTTTGAATCAGTTGAAGAATATGTCTCTTATATCGGTGGTACAATTTAAATTTATACTAGAATTCATAAACAATGAAAAGCTGGAAGGTGAGGCAGAGAAAAAGCAGCTGTTAATAAAAACAATACAAAAAGTGGTAGCAACGCCGCCCAGTGCGTTACCAACGGTAGTGTTTAATATACCACCGCCTTCTAAGGGCCCTAATGTGGCAGCGGCGGCGGCGGTGTCAACAGCCACAACGGAGGCCGTAAAGAGTAAGGCAGCTCCAGCAGTAGCTGCAGCAGAGAAAACAAAACCGTTGACTACAACCGTTGCAGAGAAAGACAAAATTGTTGCACCTAAAGAGAATACGGCTAAGGATACGGATAAGACCGACGAGAAGCACAGTAAGGACAGAAAGGACAATAAATCCGCAAAGTCAAAAAAAGGTGGCAAGGAGAAATCGAAAAGTAAATCAAAAGGCAAAGACTTGGCTGAAATTAACAAAAGACGGATTTAAAAAAAATAGAAAAAATTCGCAGTCGAAAAAGTTGAAAAGAAAGAAATTAAAAAGACAACAGTGCAATGGACAAAAAAACAAAACTAATGATTCAAATGAAAAGGACAAGGAAAAGACCGACGAGAAGCCGGAGAAATCTAAGGACAGTAGATCCCGCATAGTCAAAAAAATGTGAAGGACAAATCGAAAAGTAAATCAAAAGGCAAAGGAAAAAAATAGAAGAAAACAACTGTAAACCTAAAAAATACATGGTATTTAAAAATGTATGACTTTCAGATTCTAACCGAATTCCAGATGTACTTTTAATCGAACAATTTTTACGATATTAGCAAAAGAAACGACGTTGAAAATTTTTCCAATTCTAACCCAATTTCAAGTGCTCTTCGATGTCTAATACATATGTTAAATTTATTTGTAATTTTCTCTCCAAATAAACAACTTTTATGTACAATAAATAAACAAATAATTTTTTGGGTTGACTTCTCTCCTAAAGTTTGGAGGTAGCTGAAGTCACATTTCAAAGTACAGTAAAGTAGTTTTTGGTACTATTAAAGTACTTTTTGGTACTATTTAAGTACCTTTTAATAATATTAAAGTACCTTTTGTACAATTAAATTACTTTTTGAAAGAATTTAAGTACTTTTTGGTACAATTACTTGTACTATTTGATACAATAAATTGAACTTTTTGGTAAAACAGAAGTTTCTTTGGTACAGAAAAAAAACACTTTTTGGAACAATAAATTTTACTATTTGGTACAATAAAAGTAGTTTTTGGTACAGTAGAAGTTCTTTTAAGTACCATAATATGTACTTTTTAGTATAGTAAATTTCACTATTTCAACCATATTTCGTACTTTTTGGGACAACAAATTTTACTTTTTGTGCAATAAACTATACGTTTAGGTGCAGTAAAAGTAATTTACTGTACGATAAATTGTACTCGTTGGAAAAACAAATATTACTTTTTGGTACAATTAATTTTACTTTTTAGTGCAATAAACTGTACTATTTGCGACAGTATAAGTAAGTCTGGTTACAATAAATTGTACTTTTCGAAACCATAAATTGTAGAATTCTGTACAATAAAAGTGTTGTTTGGTACAATAAATTGTACTAGTTGTTACCATAAATTGTACTTTTTGGCACAATAATTTATACTATTTGGTACTATAATTTGTACTATTTGTTACCATAAATTGTACTTATTGCAATAGTCAATTGTAATTTTTGTTATAATAAAAGTAATTTTTAATACTGTTAATTATACTTTTTTATACAATAAATTGTACTTTTTATACAATAAATTTTATTGTTAGGTACAATAAAAGTACTTTTTGTTACAATAAAGTATTCTATTTATTACAAAAATTTTACTTTTTGGTACAATAAATAAATTGCAACATTTTAAATTGTACATTTTGGTACAATAAACTGTTCTTTTTGGTACAATAAATTATATTATTTGGTACAATAAAAGTACTTTTTGGTACAATAATTTGTAATTTTTGGTACAATAAATTGTACTTTATGGTACAATAGCATTGCTTTTTTGGCAAAATGAAAGTACTTTCTTCTACAATAAAAGCCCCTTTTGGAGCAATAAAATTACTTTTTGGACAAATAAAAGAACTTTTGGTACAATAAACGTACTTTCTGGTACAATTGCAGTACTTTTTGGCAAAACAAAAGTACTTTTTGGTACAATAAAAGTACTTTTGGTAAAATGAGAATACCTTTTGGAAGAATTCTAGTACTTTTTCTGCACAGCCAAGTACAGTAAAAGTACTTTTTGGTACACAAATTTTTAATTTTTGGTACAATAAATTGTACTTTCAGGTACAATAAAAGTACTTTTTGGCATAGCCAAATATAATGTATGTACTTTATGGTACAGTAGCAGTACTTTAGGGCAAAATGCAAGTACTTTCTAGTACAATAAAAGCTCCTTTTGGAGCAATAAAAGTACTATTTGGGAAAATAAAAGAACTTTTGGTACAATAAACGTATTTTCTGGTACAATAAATTACATTGTAGCAAAATAAAAGTACTTTCTGGTACAATAAAAGCACTTTCTGGTACAATTACAGTTATTGGGTACAATAAAAGTACTTTTTGGTACAATAAATTGTAGTTTTTGGAACAATAAATTTTACTTTTTGGTACTATAAAAGTACTTTGTGGCAAAATAAATGTACGTTTAAGCATAGCCAAGTACAATGTAAATACTTTATGGTACAATAGCAGTACTTTTTGGCAAAATCAAAGTACTTTCTGGTACAACAAAAGTACTTTCTGGTACAATAAAAACACTTTTTGGCGCAATAATAGTACTTTTTAGAAAAATAAAAGTACATTTTGGAGAAAAAAAAGAACTTTTAGTACAATAAACTTACTTTCTGGTACAATAAAAGTACTTTTTGGCAAAATGTAAACATTTTTTGGTACATTAAAAGCACTTCTTGGTACAATAAAAGTACTTTTTGGGAAAATAAAAGTACCTTTTGGTACAATTCAAGTACTTTTTTGGCATAGCCAAGTACAATAAAAGTACTTTCTGGTATAAAAGAAGTACTATTTGGCAAAATAAAATTACTTTCTGGTACAATAAAATCTCTTTTTGGTACAAAAAAGTACTTTTAGAAAAATGAAAGTACTTTATGTTACAATTGAAGTACAAACACATGTGTTTAAAAAAAACAAATAGGCTTGAAAACGTTGCCATAGCACTTTTCCAGGGCTCTTAATAACGTATTTTCCATTTGCATCCAACGAATAAGATATTTTGTATTTTTAGAAACGCATGAAAAAAAATATTTACGGCCGTGACAGGACTCGAATCCAGATTACTTCCTAATAATGACATTTTTTTAACATCATGCCATGATTGGTCCGATAAGTTTTAAAAGGAAATTAGGAATAAGGAAATTAGAAATTTAACTATTTTTTAATTAGTGGTCACTCTATCCAGGTTTACTTATGTGTTGGAAAAGGACTTGGTACAAAAAAGTTGTTTAGCAAGTACAGAATTTTCTGTCATTAGAAAATTTTTGAATTTCTAGCTCTATAAATTGCATATCGTGTTATTTTTTAAAACTTATCAACAAAATTTCTGTTATCTTCTAAATTTCCGCTTGAAAAATGGGCAAAGGTAAGAGAAAAACTAATAAAAATAATATCATGATCTTGTTCAACTTCTTAGAAAATCTAGGCAAGACTTTTACACTAATTTGTTTAATAAAAAGACTCACTCTGAATAGTCAGTCCCCTACAAATTTTAATTTTTATCATTTAAATTTGACGACTTCTCTTTTCTATGCTGTCAAAATATACATACATATTAAAACATAAAAATTCTAGTTTAAAACCAAAATTTCGGCAAACATTTTCAAATTTTTTTCGTAAAATATAAAATTCACCAAGAAAAATTTGCAGGAATGCTAGCAAAATATTAACAACAACAAAACTAAAATCATAAAATGGAAGACCATGAAACTGGTGACATAGAAACAGTGACGTCAGCTACTGCTTTAACCAATGGCACACCAACAACTCCAACATATGTAAGGATTAAAGAGAATCCTGTGGCAGACGACGACAATGCCACTAGCAGTTCGAAGAAACGTTTGCCCGAAGACAGACTGTTTCCACCAAAATCAAGTCGCACCTATTTTTTTCATCGCAATACTTTAAAGGGGAAGAAACTCAATAAAATCGTTAGTATACGCAATGGGCAGCTTGTACTACGCTAATAATGCAAAGGAGAACACGGATATGGAAATAAAGAAATTTCAAAGATCTTCTGTGAAAAATAAAACATATGAGAACATGTTCAAAGTTGTCTTCCAAGGGAGGACTGGATTCTGTTGATTATAAGTTGGGACATTTTAAAGGAAAAGGACGAAGTTATCCTTAAATGTGAGACGACTAACAATGTTTCACAAGTTAAATGACTTTCAACAACGATAAAATAGCTAAATTCAATTTCAAATTACATTAATAGAGCATTAACAATAAAACGATCAATGTTTAAATGAAAATTGGAGATTTGCAAATAAGTTTAAATAAACAAAGAAGTTTTGAATAAGTACTTATTATGTGACCAAAAAGTACATTTATAGTATTGCAAAGTACATTCGTTGAATCATGAAGTACTATTTAATGTATATTATTTTACCAAAAAGTACTTCCAATGTAACCAAAAGTACTTAAATTATGCCGAACGGTACTTTAAATGTACCAAGGAGTATTTTTGTTGGGTCAAAAAGTACTCTTTTTGTGCCAAAAAGTACGTTGCACTAAAAAGTATATGTTGTACCGTACTATTTAAAGGAAAGTACTATTTAATTTATATTTTACCGAAAACCACTTTCAATGTACCAAAAAGTTCCAGAAGAATTCTTCAATACCAAACAGTAGTTTTATAGTACCGAAAAATACAACTAATGTACTAAAAAGTACTATTTTTTATACCAAAAAGTACTTAAATTGTGCCCGAAGCTACTTTATTCGTACCTAAAAGTTCTTTTATACCAAAAAGTACATTTACTGCACCACAATGCACTTTTGTATCAAAAGTACTTTTACCGTACCTCAAGCACAATTTAGTGTGGTCAAAAGTACGATTTATTGTACCAAAAAGTACAATTTATTGTACAAAAAAGTACATTTATTGTATCCAAAAGTACAATTTATTATATCACAATGTACTTTTTATACCAAAAAATTACTTTTGTTGCACTGATAAGTAAATTTTTTGTACCAAAAAGTACTTTGTTTGTATTAAAAAGTACGTTTGTTGTACCAAAAATTACTGGTGCCAAAAGTACTTTTATTGTTCCACAAAGTATTTTCAATGTACCAGAAATAACTTTCTTTGAACGAAACTTGTACATTTATTGTACCAGAAAGTACTTCCATTTTGGCAAAAATTACTTCTATTGTACTATAAAGTATTTTTATTGTACCAAAAAGTGCTTTTATTGCAATTTGCTTAAAAGTGCTTTAATTGTACCATAAAGTACTTTCATTGTGCCAAAAAGAACTTCTTTTGTACCAGAAAGTACTTTTATTGTACTTGGTTGTGCCAAAAAGTACTTGTATTGTACTAAAAGGTACTTCTATTTTCCCATAAAGTACTTTTTTTGTACCAGAAAGTGCTTTTAGTGTACATAAAAGTACTTTTATTTTGCCACAAAGTACTTTTATTGTACCAGAAATTACTTCAATTTTGCCAAAAAGTACTTTTACTGGATCAAAAAGTACTGTAATTGTACCAAAAGGTACTTATATTATACCAAACAGTACTTTTGTTGTAAGCTAAAGTAATATTTTGCCAAAAAGTACTTTTATTGTACTAAACTTTTATTGTAAGCTAAAGTACTAATATTTAGCCAAAAAGCACTTTTATCGTACCAGAAAGTACTTTTATTTTGCCACAAAGTACTTTTATCGTAACAGAACGTACTTCCATTTTGCCAAAAAGTACTTTTACTGTACCAAAAATTACTGCTATTGTACCAAAAGGTGCTACTATTATACCAAGAAGTACTTTTATTGTACGCTAAAGTAAAGTGTACCAAAAAGTGATTTTATTGTACCACAAAGTACTTTTATTTTGCCACAAAGTACTTTTAATGTAGCAGAAAGTACTTCCATTTTGCCAAAAAGTACTTTTATTGTACCACAAAGTTTTTTTATTGCTCCAATAAGTGATTTTAAAGTACCATAAAGTACTTATTTTGCCAAAAAGTACTTTAATTGTACCAAAAAGTAAATTTTTTGTACCAAAAAGTACATTACATGTAAAATTTTTTTAAGTCCCGCAAAGTCTCTCAAATGTGCCAAGCACGGCAACTCTAACTTCTCTCAAACTTCTATTTCTCAATATGTCATAATATTTTCCATATCTAAATTACTCAACCAAAACAATAAACTGCCATACATCTACACCAACTTTAATTCGGCCTATCAACAAATTTTGCAATAGAAAATGACGCCTCAGCATGGGAACCGCTTTCGTAGTGCCTTCATAGAACCCAACTGCCAAATTCCTTTGTGCTGCATGGAAAATTGTCACTTTCGCAAATGCCCCGACACAGATGTACAAAAATATCGCAACTATGAAGTGGACGATACAAAACATTTGTCGAAAATCGATCCTTATTGGGCAGAATTTCTTAAGGCCCAGGCCAAATCAACGGCCAACTATTTGTACTCTATAAATATCTATGGAAATGCCAAAGATCCCACGTTGAAGCGAAGAAAGGCCTTCTCTCCAGATCTAATACGTCAAAGACTTAACCACATGCCCGTGGTGGGTGGACTCACCAAGGCTGATATGTTTCTAATGTTGAGCATAGTATTAAATCTCTCACTGCTGCGCAGCACTAAGCAAAAGGAATACATGCAGAGATTGCAACAACAAGGTATTTTGACACTTGATATTCTACAGTATATGCAACTGGTGAGTCATCATCCCCAAACGGGTCTCAACGAAGCAGCTAAGGCCGGTTTCCAAAATCTATGCCAGGAGTTGATACAAAATGCTTCCCAGGATTTTATATGTGACCTCAACTATTTCAATCCAGATCATATTTTCAGTAAATCGCTGACCAAAATAATGGATCCCTACGAATTGGAGTACTTGAGGAACATTTTAGAATGCAGAGAAGCTCTAAGCAGCTCCCAATTTATGTATTTAGTAAAACTGGTCGAGAGATTGCAGGAAATGAAATGTGCCCGAAGAAATCAATACGTGAAAATCCTGTACGAAAACTCGATACTACCTTGCGATAAATTCTCCTACCTCTTGAAGTTCATAAAAGCTCACACTCGTGCCATTGATAGAAAACGGTTAAGAAATTGTTTTTATAGCTTAGAAGATCTTATGGAATTGGGTCCTTGTACTCCACGACCCTTAGATGAAGACGATACTAATGAGGAGTATGATTTTATGAATTTAAAAGGCAAAGCAAAGGCTTTAGCGGAGGCGAAAGAGAAAGCAGCTAAAAAAGATGCAGAGGAAGCTGTGCAAAAGGCTGCCAAGCTTGTGGCCATGGCAGCTGCAGATGAAGCAAATAAAAAATCAGCTGAGAGAGCTGCTGAGCAGGCGGCTAAAATAGCTGCGATAGTAGCAGTTAGAAAAGCTGCCGCTGAAGAGGCCAGGAAAATGGCAGAGGAAGCAGCAAAGAAATTAGCAGAGGAACAGCGGTTAGCAGCAAAAGAAAAAAGAATGGCGGAAAAGGAACGACTGTTAGCGGAGAAAGAGGCACAAAAAGCGGCAGAGAAAGCGGCTGAAGAAGCAGCCCAGAAGCAAGCGGAAGCTGTGAAGACCTCTAACAAAGCAGTTGCTCAGAAATTTAAGGAAAAAACTGAAGGAAAAACTAAAAATGCAGATGGTCTGGGTGTTTTTATTTATATTTTAAAAATGATATTGTCAAAAATAATGGTAATAAATTTGTTCTTCTTTTACTTTCAGGTGGCAAAAAAGATAAAAAGGGCAAGGAAAAGCCGGGCAAAGGTAAAGGTGAGTTAAAAAAATAACAAAATTTAAACAACTATTTAAAAATATCGCACTTGTAAAAACTTTTCATCAACGATATGTTTTGCCTTTTAACTAGAAAAATTTCCACCCGTTGTCGAACCTCCCGTTGTCGAAGAAGAGCTGCAACCTGAAAAACTAGAAGAGGAATGTGTGCGTCACATTCGCTATACCTCATATCCTCTTTGCCAGGCTCGTCGTTGCCCACCGTCACGACCGGCCAATCGTTGCCCAGATCCAGATACCAGTTTTACATGTCTGTGCCCCATACGACGACCACCAAAAGATGTATTGCAAAAAGAGGGAGTTCGTCGTATGTACGCCTATGATGGAACGGTCTTGACATTTCCCAAAATAAGCTGAGAAGAACTATTGTAAAAAATAAGCGCGAGCGTGTCGCAGATAATTGCATAATTTGTTACAAAATTCGGAAACTTGAAATAAAAATTGCAATATTTTGGAATGCTTAAAGTCCATATTAGAATTTTGGTCGTTTTGGGAGGGCTAACTAGTCAAATATACAGTACATTTTGGTAAAATAACTAATAAAATAAATTTTTGTGTAATAAAAGTTATTTTTGGTACAATAAAAGTACTTTTAGAGAGAATAAAAGTATATTCTGCTACAAATAATATACTTCTCAGTACATTATAAAAGTTTATTTCGGTACAATACATGTAGTTTTTAGTTAATAAATGTACGTTTTGCAAAATAAACCTTTGGCATAATTGTTGAACTTTTTGGTAGAAATTAAGTACTTTTTGGTACAATAAAAGTACTTTTTGATACAATAAAAGTAGTTTCTGGTACAATAAAGGTATTTTTGGTGCAAAAAATGTAGCTTTTGGTACAGGAAAAGTACTTTTATTAAAGTGCTTTTTGGTACAATTAGTGTACATTTTGATAAAATAAAATACTTTTTGGTACAACAAATGTAGTCTTTTGTAAAGTAATTTTGTAGCAAAAGTGTAGTTTCTGTACAATAAATGTACTTCATTGGTTAATAAATGTACGTTTTGCATAAGAAAACTACTATTTGGCACAATTATATTACTTCTTGGTACAAATGAAGTACATTTTGGTACAATAAAAGTACTTTTTTGTTCAATGTACATTTTGGTGCAGTTAAAGTGCTTTCTGGTACAATTAATGTACTTTTTGTTACAATAAAAGTACTTTTTGGTACAATAAGTGTACTTTTTGGTACAATAAAAGTACTTTTTGGTACAAAAATGTAATGTTTTGTACAGTAAAAATAATTTTAGTACAATAAAAGTACTTTTTGCTACAATAATTGTAGTTTTTGGTACAATAAAAGTACTTTCGGTACATTAAGTGTACTTTTTGATTCAATAAATGTAGTTTGTGGTACAGTAAAAGTACTTTTCGGTACAATAAGTGTTCTTTTTCTTACAAGAAGGTACTTTTTGGTACAATTCGTATACATTTTGCTATAAAAGAGTACTTTTTGTTAGAATAAAATTAGTTTTTGATACAGTGCTCATTTTGGTACAATAAGTGTAAATTTATGTACACTGAAAGTATTTTACAGTTTTGTTTTTGGTACAATAAAAGTACTCTTTGGTACAATTAAAGGTCTTATGGGCACAATAAAAGTGCTTTAAATGTAGTTTTTGGTACAGCAAAAGTAATATTTGGTACATAATTTTTTTCATAATAAAAATTCTAGTTGGGACAATTAAAGTACTTTTTTGAAAAATAAAAGTACTTTCTGATACAATAAATGTACTTTATATTAAAATAAAAGTACTTTTTGGTAAAACTACGGTACTTTTTAACACAATAAAATAAATTTTTTGTACAATAAAAGTACTTTTTTGTACAATAGAAGTACTTTTTTTTACAATAAATGTACTTTTTTTACAATAAAAGTAGTTTTTGATAAAATAAATGTTTTTTGTACAATAAATGCAATTTTAGGTACAATAAAAGTATATTTTGTTACAATAAGTGTACTTTTTGTCATAATAAAAATACTATTTAGGAACAACAAAAGTACTTTCTGGTACGGTGTGTTCTTTTTATTGCAATAAAAGTTCATTTTGATAAAATAACGGTACTTTATAACACAATTAAATTATTTTTTTACATTAAAAGTACATTTTCATACATAAAGTACTTTTTTAAATAATAAAAGTACTTTTTATGGTACTGAAAGTTCTTTTTTGAATGTACTAATAGTACTATTTATGGCACTCAAAGTAAAAAGTACTAATGGTGATTTTTATAGAGAGTTTTTGATCTTTATAAAAATACTTTTGATGGTTTTAAAATTAGTGTTTATGGTACTCAAAATACTTTTTGTTGTACTATAAGTACTGTTGTATTGAAAGTACGTTATATGGTGCTTAAAGTACGCTCTATGGTACTTAAAGTACTTTTGATACTATCAAAAATAATTGTAATATATCTGAAAGCATTTCTTAAGGCACTGAATGTACTTTTTACGTTAATAAACATACTTGATAATGTAAGTACTTTTCTTGATACTGGCAGTACGTATTATGGTTCTTAAGGAATTTTTGTGCTGCCTTAAGTACTTTATATGGTACTGAAAGTAAGTTTTATGATACTGAATATACTTTTATGATCTTGAAAGTACTTTTTATGCTACTAAATAATTTAAGTAAGTTGAAAAGAAATGTTGGTACCATAATACGTTCTTTAAGCTTAATTAAAAGTATTCTTAGTACAATTAAAAGTCCTTTTAGTACAATTAAAAGTCCTTTAAGTACAATTTAAAGTATTTTTATGTTTTAAGTTAAACTTTCAGTACAATTAAAAATGTTTTTAAGTTTATTTAAAAAAGTATTCTTAGTACAGTTAAAAGTACTTTTAGTACAATTAAAGGTATTTTTAAGTTTAAGGTTAAACTTTCAGTACAATGAAAAATGCTTTTTAAGCTTTATGTTAACAAATGTACTTTTAATTGTACTAAATGTACTTGCAATTGTGTTTAAGGTACTTTTTATGGTTTTAAAATTACTTTTTACCGTACTAAAATTATTCATTAGGTATTCAAAAGACTTTTCAACGTCTTAAAATTAGTTCTTATTGTTCTTAATGTAATAAAAGTAAATTTGTTGATTGAAAGTACTTCTTATGTTACTAACAATACTTTTTATGGTACAGAAGGTACTTTTTCTGACTCGCAAAATGCATTTTATGATACACAAAGTAATTAGTTTTAAAATAATTGTAAATCAAGGCAATGACTCTACCGATTATTTTTATTGAAACCCGACTAAGAAAATAGCTCTCAGTTCACGAACTAGGGTTACCCTTCAGGGCAAAGGTTAAAATTATTACACAGGGTGGACCAAGAGTTATTTTACTATATAAACGGTGATAAGAAAAATATCAACATATGAGATAAAAACTATTATGAAAGCACACAAATAGCGACTCTATTTTATTTGAAAATAACTTGAGTATTGCGGAAATCAGGAGCTAAAATTGTCATTGACGGCTTGACAGATGTTTCGTAAATTGTTCTTCACAGTCTCGCAAATACGTCTCTTTAATTCCATAAGAGACACCGTAACAGATACAAGTTCGTATATAGTTAGCTATTGATCAACAATTGGACAAAACCTTTAAAAAGATTAACATTTTACCGAAAGCCAAATTGTTGCCGATTTACTTTGATGGACCCGTGCTTAACGATAAAAATTTATTGAAGGATGATAAAATACACATCTCAACTTGTACACTTTTGGCCAATGAACGGATATTATTCGAGAAAAATCATTTTTGACACTAGAAAACAGAAATATATGATTTGATAAAAATTATTTTTTAACATAAAGAAAAACATTTCTGTGGTAAAAATACAAAAAATTTACAAATTTTAATAAAACCTTAACGTTAAGATACCCTGAGTATAAAATAGTGCTGAAACCTTAAAATTTTTTGTAGCATAAGTGTCAAACAAAATTTATAAAATAAAAAAGAAAATTTCTCAGAAAATAAAAAAAAAACCACAACAAATTCCTTGGTAATGTCCAAATCTCCTGTTTATGAGCCTTACCTAATAGAACAGCCAGAAATATGTCCACACAATAAACTATATCAGACCATTGGAATCGAATATCGACAGGAAGCGCCCGTGCGCCTAAAAGATGTAACACATTTAAAGAAATTGGAACAAAGCCCGAGCAATAATTACAGTGGCAACGAATACATACACAGATGTGAATATCCTTTCTTATGTAATGCTACTATAAAGCCATCCAATGAACCTAATCAAGGTGGCGGTGAAGATGTAAAAAAATCAGAATCAATATTTCTATTTAAAAGCAGTTCTCCCATGCCTGCTGCCATAAAGGAAGGGTTACCTACGAAATTTTCGATGCCAACAGGAAATAATGGATCTTTTATGGATAAATTTCGCCAAAGCTATAGAAAGTCTAAGATTATACTGGCGCGTCACAAATTCTCTAACAAAACTACTGCAGAAACTTGGCTAATGAAACCAATGAAAGGATATTTAAAGAACACTAGTTCGTCTTTTAGGTGGGTTGGGTCATAACATATGCCCGGTGGGTAATATGAAACCAATGCAATTACAATTGCCTGAAGTTCCTAATAGCTCGTACAAATGCCCTATCGATGCAGTAAGTAACGATAGCTCCATACGGAATTATCGACAAGCTTTTTACGAAAGGAAGATGTTAAATACACCGGAGAAAAATATCAAAGAGTTTAATAATATTATTAATAATAGTAATTGTAAGGAGGAAGACAATTTACAATATGAGACGAAATTATATAAATTTGCTAAGCCATCGCCGCCTAAAGGCAATTTATATCTTAATTCTGTAGCTTCAAATTATCCTCTGCAAATGTTATCCAGCGACATGGGTGTTGACATTGCTACAACTACCAATACCGTTAAGGTACGAAAGAGATCATCAAGAGATTCAAATAGGCATCATATCAATTTTGGCATGACAGTAGAGTTCTTTAATACAAATGCCACTCTAGAGGATATGCAGTACAAGGATAACGGTCAAGATTATACCGTTGATGAGACTGCCGCATTAAAAAATAAATTGGAATGCAATTTGGAAAGTTTTATACTTAATGATAAGTTGTGCAACGATTTGACAAATACAAAGCAATGCAAGCCGTTGGAAAAAGAAAAGCCAGTCAATGAATTTTTAAAGCCGAAGCTTATAAAACCACCTGAAATTTTTTTGGCACCACATAAAATTATCAACAGATATAATTGGCATACGAAGTCCTTAAAAAACCATAGAAGATACAAATTTGTAAGAGCCATAGAAAATAACAAAAAAGCCAAACAAGTTGTTGTCGACAAAGACCAAGAAAAATGTTGCCCCATTAACCAGAAGTCAATAGATTTTAAACAAACTTTGGAGATAACTGAAACCAAATTGGAAAAGGTGATAAATAAACTTCAAACTGAAGTTAAAAACCCAGAAAAACCCCTCGAAACTGTGAGCAAACATTCCGCATCTTCTGATTATTCGACTATAGTTAAAAATAAACCAAAGCCTTGGGATAAACCTCAAAAAACTTGGACCAACCAAACGTTACCTTTTAATATTAAAAATGACAATTTAAATTCAAAAATTGATTCACAATTGGACAAAACCTTTAAAACGGTTAACATTTCACCGACAGCCAAATTGTTGCCGATGTATTTTCATGGACCCATGGTAAACGATAAAAAATTATTAAAGAATGATAAAATACTCAACTCAACTTGTACACTTTTGGCCAATGAACGGATATTATTCGAGAAAAATCATTTTTGACACTAGAAAAAGAAATATATTTGATAAAAATTGTTCTTTTTATATAAAGAAACAATTTTCTGTGATTAAAATACAAAAAGTTACAAATTTTAATAAAATCTTAAAACTTTTAGGGAAATATTGGTCACAACATTGAATAATTTGTTTCTAACATTTCCACAAAAGGGAAGCAAGAGATTAGCGAAAACAACAACAAGAAAAAGTTTGTTTGGGGGTATACATTTAGTAAAAGTGGTTAAAAGTAGATCAAGAAAGGGTTAACAATGAAATGGTACCATGCGAAAAAAAATATATATTTAGGAAAAAATATATTTTTATATTACTTTTGTTCGTTGGCAGCCAGAAGTTGCACTTTTCGGTACAATAGTTGTACTTTTCGTCACCAAAACAAATTTTACTTTTTGGTGCATTAAAAGTCCTTTTTCGTAATTTTTGGTTGTTTAAATTGTAGTTTTTGGTACAATATAAGCACTTTTTTATTTAACTGTCATTTTTGGTACATTCAATTGTACTTTTTGGTGCAATAAATGTACTTTTTGGTACAATAAAAGTACTTTTTGGTACATTAAGTGTACTTTTTGATACAATAAAAGTACTTTTTGATACAAATAATGTAATTGAAGTACTTTTGGGTACAAATAAAGTACTTTTTGGTGCAGTGTACATTTCTTTTTGGTACAAAAAAAGTACTTTCTGGTACAATTAGTGTGCTATTAGTGTATAAGTACTTTTGGATAAATTAAACTGTAAGTTTTGGTACATTAATTAGTACTTTTTGGTACAATCAATGTAGTGTTTGGTACAATAAAAGTACTTTTTGGTACATTAAGTGTACTTTTTGATACGATTAATGTAGTGTTTGGTACAATAAAAGTACTTTTTGGTACATTAAGTGTACTTTTTGATACGATTAATGTAATTTTTGGTACAAATGAAGTACTTTTGGGTACAGTAAAATTACTTTTTGTTGCAGTGTACATTTTTGGTACAATAAAATTATTTTCTGGCACAATTTGCGTACTTTTTAGTACAATAAATGTAGTGTTTGGTACATTAAGTGTACTTTTTGATACAATAAAAGTACTTTTTGATGCAGTGTACATTTCTTTTTGGTACAATAAAAGTACCTTCTGGTACATTAAGTGTACTATTTGGTACAATAAATGTAGAGTTTGGTACAATAAAAGTACTTTTTTTCACAATAAGTGTTCTTTTTGATACAATAAATGTACTTTCTAGTACAATAAATGTAGTTTTTGGTAAAGTAAAAGTACTTTTTGATACAATAAATGCACTTTTTAGTACAATAAAAGTACTTTCTGGTGTAATTAATTGTACATTTTGGTGCAATAAATTGACTTTTTAGTAGTAGTTTTTGGTACAACAAATTTTACTTTTTGGAAAAAAATTAAAACTTCAGATCCATCGAAAGTACTTTTTGGTACATTAAATTGTACTTTTTGGTACAATTAAAGTATTTTTTGACATAACAAAAGTAATAAAATTATAGTCGTTGGTACATTCTGGCTAAATGAAATGTACTTTTCGGTACTATAATAATAAATATTAGTACAATAAAATTACTTTTTGTTACGTTAAATTGTATTTTTCGGTACAATAAAAATATTTTTTATGCAATAAATGTACTTTATGAGAAAATAATTTGTACTTTTTGGTATATAATAATGGTATAGAATAATGGTACTTCAGATACTTCAAAAGCACTTCAGTTACATTAAAAGTATTTTTTGTTAACAAAATTTTACTTTTTGGTACAATGAAAGTACTTTTTCGTACAATAAAAATACGTTTTGGTGCAATAAAAGTACTCTTTTGTACAATAAATGTACTTTTTTGTACAATAAAAGTACGTTTTCTTTGTACAATAAATTGTACTTCCTGGTAGAATAATAGAAGTACATCAAAAGTACTTATTTCTAACATACATTTTAGGTTTTGGTACAACAAAAGTACAATAGAGTACAATAGTACTTTGTTGTACAATAACTTGTAATTTTTAGTACAAAAAAACTAAAAAAAATATTTACCGGTCTGTGATCATAAACTGTGGATTCAGTACGTTAATGCCATCTAACCCGGTGTGTCACGTTTTATTTTTTTTTTTAATTCCAACGAAATGTGAGCTTTACATTAAAAAGAATAAATATTAATCCTTGATACAATTCCCTTGAAATTTGTTTGCGGAATAATTCCCAAAATTTACCATTAAATTCTTCCCCTACTGTACATTCAGCAGACTTACATTTCTCCCCGGGGAATAATTTTCCAATTTTGAAGACGTTTTAGAGTAAAGAGAAAGATAAAAATATACCGGGAGATTTTATTTAGAATAGGGAAATCGGTAACATTAACTTGCCACCTCGCAACCTAAAATTCACCACAGTAGACTTTTCTCGGTACGAATATTTCGAAAGTAAAGTTTTCAATAGCATCCCAGTGTCTCTTGAGGAATAAATGGAACGATTTGGCGAGAAAATGCACAACATTTACAAATCACCTGTCAAAACATCATTGAAAATGTCCGCTATAGCCTTTAGCAGTGTCAATGTAATCTAGAATCACGTATGGATAATGTTATTTTTAAAAACAAAATCCCCTTTTCATAATTAAATAACACATTTTATTTTATTAATCCAGTTTCTTTAACCATCGCTTAAAAAGTAAAGAGTTTTGGTCTAACCCATTTACTTACAATTGTCGCTCTCTGTATTTGATTTTATTAATGATATACAAGGTATAAGCTATGTATAGTAAACGTATTTATTTGTTCGTTGTAAGTGTTTTTGTTCTTGTATTTGTCATTATCTACAAACAATTGCATTAGAAATGACTCATAATTAGAAATGACTCCAATATTATCTATATAAAAATTCCAGTGATTTTTCATGTCAATCTTTCCATTACCCAGCCCAGCCATTCATTTCCCATGACTTGACCAAATTACTATTTGTTTGCCCTTTTCGTGTGTATTTGTATTTGACGATACGATAAAGTAATCAAACAGCTATAAGTAACTAAATATATACCAATATAACTTTTTAGAAATAGTAAATTAATTTGTTAGTTTGTGTGTGTAGCGAATTGTGCATGTACAATAAATATATAATTAAGTTTTAATTGTTTACTCTGGAAATATCGTTGTTGTTGTAGTGGCCAGCCAATTAAGCTATAAGGGTTACGATAAAGTAAATATTATACATAATAAATTATTATTATGAGCGAGAGGGATATCCGCGGCATAAAACTAAGCCTAAGAAATGGAAAATTCATCGAGTTTACAAAACGAAAATTTAACATCCCTATTTTTTTTTGTCTGACAAGTCTGAGCAATGCGACATTAAAATATTATACTAGGCGAAATGTTTGCGCAAACATATTGTTTGACGGACTTGTCGGTTTTATACACTTATTCAGATTTAAAAAAAACAACACAAAGTATATTGTGAATAATTCACATTTCTGGCAACACTTTGCTTGAAAAACAACACATTGCCATTTATCTGATATGCGCTCCAGGTTATGGAAAAAAATAACGGTTTTACTTATGGCTATCGGGCTTTAACCAGGAGTTCTCATATAGGGGCAAAAAATTAAAAAATTAACATCGTTTTAATTTTTTTCGACAAGCATCGCTTTTCACTACTTGGCAAGTCTGTGCAAACACCTTATCTAACAGATTTATCTGCCAGTTTAAAATTATATAGAAAAATTTAAAAAAAATTATCTAAAATCCATCAAATCTTTCACTAGTTGACAAGTCTGTGCAAACATTTTATATGACAGTTTTTTCTGCCAGTATAAACCTTTTATTTAATTTATAAAAGTTATTGTTATAATAAAATGTTCTAAAGGTCGTGAAATCAAATCTGTCAATAGTTGACAAGTCTGAGCAAACATTTTATCTGACAGATATATCTGCCAGTAAAAACTTTTCATTTACCATATGATATTGTATTTATAAAATGTTCTTAGGGCATGAAATCAAATCTTTCTCTAGTTGACAAGTCTGTGCAAACATTTTGTCTGACAGATTTATCTGCCAGTATAAACCACATTTTCTTAAATAAACTTTGTAAAAAAAAACATCTAAAGATAATAAAATCAAATCTGTCAATAGTTGACAAGTCTGTGCAATCATTTTATCTGGCAGATATATTTGTCAGTATATACTTCAAATTCTTTAAAAAGTTTATAGTAATTAAGAAAAATTATCTAAAGGGCATGAAATCAAATTTTTCACTAGTTAACAAGTCTGTCCAAACATTTTATCTGACAGATATATCTGCCAGTATAAACTTTTCATTTTCCTTATAAGAGTTATTGGTATTTAAATAAAATGCTCTAAAGGGCTTGAAATAAAATCTTTCACTTATTGACAAGTCTGTGAAAACATTTTTTCTGACAGATATATCTGCCAGTATAAACTTTTCATTCACCTATAAGTTATTGTGATAAAAAATGCTCTAAAGGACATGATATTAAATCTTTCATTATTTGACAAAGTCTGTGCAAACATTTTATTTGACAGATATATCTGCCAGTATAAAATTTTAATTTTCTTTATAAGTTATTGTTATTTAAAAAAAATTCTCTAAAGGACATGAAATCAAATCTCAATAGTTTACAAGTCTGTGCAAACAATTTATCTGACAGCTATATCTGCCAGTATAAACTTTTCATTTACCTTTTAAAAGTAATAGTTATTCAAGAAATGCTCTGAAGATCATAAAATCGAATCTTTCACTAGTTGACAAGTCTGTGAAAACATTTTATCTGACAGATATATCTTCCAGTGTAAACCACAACTTCATAAAGTAAATGTTACATTTTATCTGATAGTTTTACTGCAAGCATAAACATTTCATTTTTCTCTAAAAAAAATTATTCGGCCTTATTCCCGTAGACGTCGTCGACGCAAAACGACGTCGTCTTGTGACGACGCTGTAAAATCGGTATTCTCGTAGTCGTTTTCGATAACTATCGGTTACTATTGACACAAATTTGGTATTCTGTAAGGAAATGTGACGACGACGTTGAAACAAAACGACTCTGAATCTGTCGTCACAGTTGTTAGTAACGA
Organism: Muscina levida; assembly: GCA_964034835.1. Lineage (NCBI taxonomy): Eukaryota > Metazoa > Arthropoda > Insecta > Diptera > Muscidae > Muscina > Muscina levida. The sequence continues at coordinate 148,771,266 of OZ035882.1, forward strand.
CTTGAAACAATTTGAAAGAATAACTTTAGTTTTTGTAAATTTAAAAAAAGGTTTTGTTTAATGACGTCAAGAATAACAATGTCGAGTAACAAATAGGGGCTTGGAAACAAAATCCCTCATAGGTACAAGGATTTTGTCTAATTTTAAGGGGTAATGTGAGAAAATTGGTGAAAAACAATTTAATTTCTTTTGGAGCGCCTTTAAGAATCCTTTGCGGTTGTAGTTACGAATCTGGTCTTCTTTATTTGTAGCAAAAATTTTGATATGGATTCCATCGACATATCCAATTACTCCAGTAAATCCTGTTTTGTTAAAAAAAATTTAGTTTATGCTTCCGATTTGTCATCTTCAGTTACTTCCAATTGTATCCAAGGTGGACAAATCACCTCTCTAATGCATTCAGACAGGAATCTTGCAACTACTGGCTGCACTTACACTTAGGTTGTAAGGCCCCTGTCCAAAGGACCTCAATGTTGCTGACAACTTAATTATGACTGAAACATATGTCCTGAGTTCACTTTTCATGATAGGAACTATTTCTATAGGAACGATTACGTAATTAAATGCTGCCTTATTAAGACTTAAGTAGTTCTAGAATCCAAAAAAAGTTGGAAGGCCGGCCAACAGATAACCTCAAATTACGATTTTAACACCGATGAACATACTCGTTATTTGGCAAGTTTAAGATCATCGGATCATAGTCGAAGTATAGTATTTACTTTCCTCATCGCTTGAATCTGAATCGGACACAAAAAACATTTCTTCACAACAGAAAATAAAAGTCAAAATGAATCAGCTGATGTACAAATGTTACATCAGCTGTTGTTATTTCTTTCATGTTATCGATTACTAGTCGACGTCGTCTCATAGTAGTTACAGAATACCGAAATAGCATTGATGTGACAACGATGTTGACTCGAAGTGACATTGACATAAAAACGACGACGATGTCGACGACGTCTACGGGAATAGAGGTGATTGTTATAAAAAAGGCTTTAAAGAGCTTCAAATCGAATCTTTCACTAGTTGACAAATCTGTGCAAACTTTTTATCTGACAGATTTATCTGCCAGCATGAAATTTTTCATTCACCTAAAAGTTATTGTCATTAAAAAATGCTTTAAAAGGCATTATATAAAATATTTCATTAGTTGACAAGTCTGTGCAAAGATTTTATCTGACAGATTTATCTGCCAGCATAAAATTTTTATTTTCTTTATAAAGTTAATATTGTTTAAAAGAAAGGCTACCAAGAAATTGAATTCAAATCAAATTGAATGTAAGCCTGAGTGGAATTTTAGCACTTTCGAATACTAAAAGTGTCAAGTCTAACAAAAGAGCTATGATTACATTACTGCAAACAATTTTGTTTGTCACTATTATCAGATAATGTAACATCCGCTGTAGTATTATAAACGATAATATGATAAAAACAAACATTTGTTTATTTTCTCAGCACATTAACATAATATTTTTCTATTCAAACAACAAATAAGCACACAATAATTGTCATTAAATCAAAATTTAATATAATCTTAGCCAATTTAAATGATAAACTCACACAACTAATGTTTTCAAACCGTTTTTCACCATGAAAAAGTAATATTTATTATCAATTGATATATTAACATTTGACAGGTTCATTTCAAATTACACATTTTTAATAAAGCAATAAGGGCAATTACAGAAACAATTTAATTTTGAACGCATAAGCGACTGTAATTATTAAAATTAAACCAAAATCTAAATATATTAACATTAAATATAGAATTATAATCAAAGATTGTGTTAACCCGATATAATAAATAATCGGCTTGACAAATTGGCTCTATAATAAGTTGGCCAAACTGTTTGCGCTCTAACATTTTAGATAGTTATCAAAAATTTTTCGTTATAATATCATTGTCCAAAAATCTAAATTGTAGAGCCATTAACAATTTGTGTTAATTTTGTGTTAGAGTCAAATTTGTAAAATTTTGTTTGGTTTTGGCTCTAAATGAATTTAATTGATCTGTCAACATTCTGTACAAAGCGAAAATGATTTCAAATAGTTTCGAAGTGTTAATATTCAATTGTTTCCACTTAAAAAGGCAAAAACGAGATATACATTACAATAACAGAACTAAAATGGAAGGTAAAGGTTAAGCAAAAGTTGATACAAATTTAAACAAATGCGAGGAAAAAAACTTTACTTGCAAAATTGTAAATGGACAGAGCGTGGCGGTGTTTGAATAGCTAAAGTGTACACTAGTTTTTCGAAAACAAAGTAAATATTATAATGTTTTGTTTAATTTACAATTGAAATCTAGATTTTAGAATTTTAAATGCATACAAAAGCAAACAGCAAATTGGAAAGGGGTTTGCCCCATAAGCAGGTCGCCGTATCGGGTAAATCTTAGCGGCTCAAGGCATATTTAGGAAAATTTCTAAATGTTTAATGTAAAAATAATGTATTACCCTATCGTTAGCAGACCCTTAACTTCATAATGTAAATCAGCAAAAACTTGAGCTATGAAGCTAGTGTGCGGAATAATTTTCTCTTAATTACGGTAGTAAAACTATTTTATTTTATGCTTTTGCTTCATTTAGCGTGTTTCCCTTTTTTAATGTTGTAATTTAATTCATCTTAATTTAATTCGTTGTTATAAGTCTTAAACTGCAAACGGTACAGCGCACGAAACATTGCTTAAAAACAGTTAAGAGCCATGCAAAATGTTTCAAAAGAATTGCTTTAAAGGCGCGTTCGGACTTACAGTTATGTTGACGGAATTGCCAACCCGAGCTATTATTATCTCCCACATGGTATCACTAATAATTTGTATAGACAATCTTTTCCACGACCGTTTTGCAAATTTTCCTGCAGTTCTAACAAATCCACTGACAAATAAATATGTTTTCAGATATACCTTTAGATTAATGTCAATTTTTTGAAAATATCTTGTAAACTTTTATTATTTGTCTTACATAATGTTAATGCTTTAATCACTTAAACGAACAGCTTGCTTCAACCTTGAATCCTTTTGCTACATTTGCCTTGCCACTTCACATCAGTTAGTGTTTTTTTTTTGTCCGTTGTTACTTTTATCCTTTTACATTTTGTTGTAATTTCTATAGTATTTCAGCACTCACACCCTTAATTTTTTGGTATAAAACAACACAAACACAGTTAATAACGGTCCCAAGTATTTGTGGCTTAGGGTGTTAGGGATGATGGGTGCATGTCCTGCCAAAATGTATATAATCTTTTGCATCAAACTGGCCAACGACATGAACATGAATAGCGTGACAAGGTCAATTTTTTATGTGTTTTTTTGTTTTTTTTTATATGGCCAATGCATAGTAGATGGCAAGGCAGTAATATTACAAAATGTTTATAACTTAAAGGATTTGAGAAAAGATATGAAGGACTTAAAGAACTTAAGTATCACCAAAGAATGCATATAAACATAAGGTGGCATTATCTGATTAATATAATATACTTAACATTTGTTCGCCTGTTCAAGTGTAATTTGAAGTCCACGGACTAAAATGTTAAGGAAATAAGCAAAAAACATATATATAAGGATTAACCGATTTATTAACTAATGCAAGATTAACCATTTTTCGACAGAAATATTATATTTGTATTTTAATATAACTTGGTGCCCTCCCAGCGTGCGTTACCATAACACTTCTTACATAACTTTTTCTTTAAGTTTAACTCAATGCATATTTATTTTAAAAATCCTATTGCAGAAAAAATAATTTTTCCAAAAGAAAAGTATCCTATTCTCTTCTTCACTTAGTTGTTATGTTTCAAAAAAGAAATTATTAAAATTGGTTCAGTAGTTGTTAAGTTTACCCGTTACAAACGCTACCCACATAATCAATTTATATACATTTTGCTACTGGTATGAAAACAAAAAATTTTAAAATTTTCTATTAACATGTCCTATTCTCTTCTTCAACACAATTGGAATGTTTTAGTGAAATAACTATTAAAATCGTTTCACTAGTTTTTGAGTTTATCCGTTACATATACTATAACCATATAAACAATTTATGTATATACATTATGGTGAGTCTAATTTTTTTTCAATTTTTCAGGTGCCAGCTTAAAATTTTATAAAGACGTTCAAAAAGCTCTGTGAATTTTTTTTAATTTTTTTCTTAACCTTCGCCTTACCAAAGGTTTTTATGTACGTCGTTTACCGATACCCACCAGGGTGACCACACTGCTTTTATATCCATATAAATACGCGCGATCAAGCCTGGATTAACAAAGAATGCAGTAAATGGTGATATTGACATTAATTATATGCCTATTGAAGAAGCTGAACATTCTGAAATTAAGCAGTTAGTCAAAATTTCCCCTAGATCGAAACAATATTATGAAAGTTATTAAACAAATAAAACCGAAATGGTCACCCGGGTGGGTATTGGTAAGGCGAAGTTTAAAGGTTTAGGGATCGCGACCGGGGTTCGAAATTTGTAATTATACCGTCACCCTTAGGGATAGGCAGTATTAATCGAGTTAACCTAAACTGATCCTTATGAAAATTTGTCAGCATTAATGTTTTCTAAAAAATGGAATAGTATACGGGCAGAATAGCCCCAACCCTTCTGGTACCTCCAATACAAAATGACATATTTTAGGCAAATTAATATTTCTCCCATAACTTCCACACAGACAACTGGAGGACTTTTAAACTTGGTGAGTTTAATCCAATTGTTATAACAGATAACCCCTAAAAAAAACAAAACCTTTGTCACACCCATTCTGCTACCTCCCATACAAATGATTGAATTCACCCTTATAAGTAGTTTTACATTATTTTTTTAGTAAGTAAGCTGAATTTATTTATATTTTGCGTAAATTTTTATAAGGATCAGTCAAGGTTTACTCGAGTTGTCCTGCCTATCCCTAAGGGTGACAGTATAACTACAAAATTTCCAAAAATGAATAGGTTCAACATTGAATGTTTGATTCGATCGACATAGAACTTCAAGGGATCCCGAAAACGTAGAACATATAAAGGCTTCTTTCTACTCGTGAACAACCTGGACTTTCCGCTCGAAATGGGTCTTCTTTCCTTTTATTCTTCACTTGGTCCATGGTAATGACGTTGATGTATAACGGCCTTTTAAAAAAAACTTCCTTTGTAAAATACTCCGTTTACGATATAACATTTATGCAATAACAACAAAGTAGTTCCGTTAATACACTATAGATGTCATTGCAATGGGTTTGCCTTACGTATAAACCATTGCACAACTTATAATGTTATGTATACGCCCTAAAACATTTTCCCCTCTTAATACCAAAAACACTGGTCGTACACATATATTAGTTCTGAAACAAATCTACCAACATCTCTGCCCATTCCTCCTTTGTAAAATACTCCTAGTTTACCTTATTGATTTTCTTTGCAATAACAATAAAATAGTTACTTTAATGGTCTTCAGATGTCAGCAGCGTTATTGCGAAGAGTATACGTATGAGCCATTGTACAACTTGTAATGTTCTGTATACGCCCTAAAACATTTCACCCTGTTGATACCTACGATAGATATATCCATAATTTCAAGAATTTAAGCAAAAATATTGTTCGTTAACAAATTTTAGTTCTCAAACAAATCTATCAACATTTCTGCCCCTTCCATTGTTCCATTTGAATACCAATGTTTTTTGTGTACTTCATTCAATTGCTAGATCTAGATCATTCCATTTGCATAGCAATATTATTCTTTCGTTTATTAAAAATTTCGCAAAAAACCTTTTCATATTTCATGCTAATCGCCACTAATTTTGTCAGCTTACTATCAATGGTTATCACTTTATCGCTCATGTCGCGTTCGCCTTGAACAATTTTCAGCGCCAACGAACTAACGAACCCACGGAAAATACATATGACAACAAATTACCTTGTTTACAAATAATTCTAATAGACGACAACTAAATCCCCTGTTGAACATAAGGTGCAACGCAAAAACCCCATGCAAACAACTACAAGGTAGGTGGCGATACTTACTTATTAGTCAAGTCCAGAATGTCCGACATCATGAGCCGATATTTCTTGCGAAACTTAATGCCATGCCGCGTCTCCAATAGGTACTTGTTGCAGAAATCCGTCAGCGATATGAAATATATAAAGCCCATCGATGTCAGAAATAGGCCACGCTGCAGTGAAATGCGATCCGTAGTATTGGGTATCTGGAAGAAGCTGCCACAGGCCAAGCTCATGGAGCCAATTGAGGTGGCCAGGGAGACATAGCAGCGATTGCCGCGCAGCTGTTGTTTAAAGCCGGCCGCAACCATGTTTTGGGGAGTTATTAGGAAGAGCTTCTTATTATCGAGTCGAAGCAGCTGGGAAGATTAGTTTTTGTTACTGACTTTGTGCTTCGCCTTTGGAAGCAAAGTTTTGTTTTGGAATCAGTTCATAAACACTTCAACACATTTTCACAGTTTATTAAATGCATTTACATTTTTTCTACAAGAAAACACATTAATATTTCAATTTTCTATAACACTTTTCTCATACGATATTTATTTCTTATTTTGTTTTATATAACTTCAATTATTTATTTCAAGTATACGTGTATTTTTTTTTATTCTTGTTATTTCAGCGACCGGAAAACGGAACCATCGCGCAACTACGTCAAGCTTTGATTATCGCTCACTGAGCACAAACTAGTCTAACTGTAGGTTCTTTCTATTGTCGTTAATTAATTACCGGCCACGGCATCGGCCACATTATTCTCATTCACAAACTAGTATAACAGTGACACAAATAACAACAACAACAACAACAGAGTCAAACAATTTTTATTACTATGTATTCGTACTAAGAGTGTCGCAGCAGGTGCTTGTGTACTCTACAACAGAGAGGCATAGAGAGTGACAGAGACCAGAGAGTGAGTGATAGAAAAAAAAAGAGTGTTTGTGTGAATGCCAGACGTCGCTGTTGATAAACAAATGATAATATTAACATCAAGGGGTGACCCCTCAAGTGACAACCGCTAATAGAGACAGACATTTAATTTTCTTATCAGCTGAGGGTAATGTGTTATATGAAATGGAAACATTCATCTAAAGCCCTCAATATAAACAAAGAACCACACAGTGAAGTAATTTACAATAGTACTGTTTTGATGACAAGTATTCACATGACAGCAGCTGCAGTAATACTTCAACCGGCAATAGGACAGTTAACAACTGCAATGTCTAAGATATTTGATTAAAAGAGAGGTCAAATATGAAATAAAATAAAATAAAACAAAATAAAACAAAATAAAATAAAATAAAATAAAATAAAATAAAATAAAATAAAATAAAATAAAATAAAATAAAATAAAATAAAATAAAATAAAATAAAAAATAAAATAAAATAAAATAAAATAAAAAATAAAATAAAATAAAATAAAAAAATAAAAGAAAAAAATAAAATAAAATAATATAAAAAAATAAATAAATGATACATTGATATATAATCAATACGATAGACTAAAACTAACAAACAACACTGTTTAAAATACACTGGCATGGCCTGGCCTAAAACTATATGTGCTTACTTTGACGTTAAACTTGAAGTAAGCTTAGTTTACCAACAAATCTCCTTGTAAAAAAACTTGAGCTTTGGGGTAAAAAGGGAATCGTGGGGAAAAAATATCCTCCATTCTCATGTTTGAATATGAACGTTCAAATTCAAATAATTGGTGCTGACAATTTTCGGCTGATATTTACTTCGCAGGTACATGATTGACACGGAGTTCGAAACGCGTCATCCTAGTGCGTGACACTGAATTTGACTAAAAATATCAAACAATAAAACACTTTTCTGATCCTTTAGCCAATATTTGATGTATCATTTGATACACTAACATAAATTGATATAACCCAGTAGGAAGTATCGTCATACACGACTTTGTCGTCAACGCTGTCCTCAAGACAAAATGTGAAAAATGTATGTACTTGTTGTCAGAACACTTGGTTGACGAAAAGCTGACCGACAAAATACTAATGTTGTCGTGCATCAAACAAAAAAGTTCAATGTCACGGAACAATAACGACAAAGAATTGAAGAGAGGAAAGTAGAAGTAAAAAATTTTCAGTTTGTTAGAAACAGCAGTGCGTGACGGTACATGTATCGCACGTTTTCAATAAAACTACTTCAATTTGTTATTTTAAATTATAAAGCACTGGTAACGACAATTTGACCGACATTGTCACCCATCAGGTCGTGCATGATTGTGTTGGCGACAGGTCGCTTGTATAGGCATCAACGAAAATTTGACCGACATTGTCGCTCATCAGGTCGTGTATGACAAAGCGGACACTTGTATGAAAATTTCGTCGACGATTTGTATGGACGGTCCTCTAAATGTCATCAACGATTTACTATGGTCATGCACCTATCCATGAGGATGTCTTGCAGACACTTCCTACAGGACAGTTTAAAATACACTGGCATGGCCCGGCCTAAAACTATATGTGCTTACTTTGACGTAAAAACTTGAAGTAAGCTTAGTTTACCAACAAATCTTCTTGTAAAAAAAGCTTGAGCTTTGAGGTTAAAAGGGAATCGTGGGGAAAAAATATCGTCTATTCTCATGTTTGAATATGAACGGTCAAATTCAAATAATTGGTGCTGGATATTTTCGGCTGATATCTACTTCGCATGTACATGTTTGACATAATTGTCGATATATAAACAGCTGATGATGTACCATAGTGCATCAGTTCGTCACAAAGGGGTCTGAAGATGAACTCGTCATGGAGTTCGAAACGCGTCATCTTAGTGCGTGACACTGAATTTGCCTAAAAATATCAAACAATAAAACACTTTTCTGATCGTTTAGCCAAAATCTGATGTATCATTTGATACACTAACATAATTTGATATAAAATAAAATAGAGTAATATAAAATTAAATAAACTAATTTGCGGTTATGGAAATAACGGGGAAAATATTATTTTCGAAATATTGGTTATTTCGAATGGGAGTTACCGAAAGTATTTAACTGATATATCGTAAGTCATATTTCTATAACCGTTTACATAGTACAGAATTTGGTGAATTTTGTGTACTTGCAAAAATGTTGCAATGTATACGAGTGAATTCAGTCATTTGTATGAGAGTTACCAGAAGGGGTGTGGAAAATGAAAATTTTTTTTGACATTCTGTCTACTATTGCAAAAAATTAAACTGACAAAATTTTAAAATGCTTCAGTTGGGCTTTTTAAATTATCAGAGAAATTTTAATTTTTCAAAATTAGGTAATTTTTAAAGGTCGCTACCAGAAGTGTTCGACCGGTATAGCTCACATATTACCTGGATTACCTGGGCCAACAAAAGTATGCAAAGCATATTCGCATATGCAAATGCATATTACAGGGTTTGGGCATATAAAAGCATATTTTGGAGTTTTCAGGTTTTTTTTTATCAATTTTTATAACTTTTCATATATGAGTATTTCTACAGAAAGGTCCACCGTGATCGAAAAAAAAGTTAAAAAAAAATTTAACAATTGTCCTGCAGTAATGGGATAAATATAACTTTTCCAAAATAGGGTCATTTTATATGGTAGGTAATAAAAAGGAGTAAAGCTATTATGCTTAGTTACAAATCCACATTTTCCACGACTTCCACCGTGTAAATTTAGAATAGTACACAAATTTTGGTAGGACCCAAAGCTATGACGGCACGTGAGCAAATATTAGCAATTAATAGTTCCCATGAGAAATATATGATAGCCTATTCACCTTTCAAACCACAGATACTCTCGCAGATTAGACAAATCCCTCAATCTAATCTATTCAAAAGCTTCTTTAGGTCAGTGTATTACTTGCGGGTTTTTGTTTCACTTTATCACTTGTGACGTGCAGGAATGGAAGAATAACACAGAAAAAATTAATTAATTTTCCACAACTCGCTTCGTTTGAATTAGCTTGAAAATATGTTTGTATTTATTCGCGACGCGAATGTCAGGCGAATAAAAATCAGTCACAATGGTATTAACGTATGCAAAAGCTGAACGCTGCATAAACCCAATATTGTCAGATTATCCCTCTAAAAGCCAGGGACGTTTTATTACAAGCCACGAAGTTTTCTTTCGTGTGATAGGAGAGATACTCGTCCTAATTGGATTAAAACCACGTGAGTGAGAAGACGCAAAAGAACTTATAAAAGAACGATATACTAGTTTTATTACTAATCGGTAAACTAAATTTTTTTTTAATTTAAAACCGATAAAAGTACTAGTTTTTTTTGGTATAACTTTTTTTTTAGAATTTCAAGTGGCATCTAAATTTATTTATGATAGAGCCGTTTTCGATCAATTTCCTTGGTATTTCGACGATAAAAACCAAATTAATCGGAATCCAAGTTTATTGGCTATTACCGCAATCCAGTGGAAACAGTATTCAATTTATTGGTGTCTGTGGGTTGTGTAGGAAAGTGTCATCACCGTCAATTCAATTTCCTTGGTATTTCGGCGATAAAACCCAAATTAATCGGAATCCAAGTATATTGGCTATTACCGCAATCCAGTGGGAACAGCATTCAATTTGTTGGTGTCTGTGGGTAGTGTAGGAAAGTGTCACCGTACCAGAAAACCCCTATTCTGGTTCAAAACCAGGAAAAAAGGCCTACGCACCATACTGATGTCAAAAAAATAGAATATTCAGCAATTACCATCGACAGTGGAACCCCGTTAGAAAGGTAAAACAAAATGATTGAATGTCTGAAGTAAATTTAGAAAAATTGAGGAAATTGGAACTGAATATGTCTTTCAATTATATGAGAGGAGAAAACTAACCAAAAAAAACAAAAATAACCATTGTGCACGTGTTTGTCCAGTCAGAGTGTAATAGAACAGTAAAAAAAAAAAAATCTTGTAAAATTTAAATTGAAAACTTAACGAACAAAATTATTAACAAAAAAAAAAAAAAAATACAAACAAAAATAGAGTAGGGTCTAAGAAATATATATATATAAATACAAAAAAAAATTATATTCAAAACGGCCGTTAGATATAATTAGCAAGAAAGCAAAAATTGTAAATATTAAAAGGGATATAGTAGTAGGTATATATATTACATATAGGATAGGAATAAATCTGAAAATTATGACTAATGTAAAAATGTAAAAAAAAAGTCCCATATGTATATATAACTTCTTGCTAAAAAAAATAAGGTATTATATAATTGGAAAAAGAAAAAAAAAAGAAAAAAAAAACAGAGGATAGAATTGTATATAGTTAACCTTTTTCATTATGTTAGTTTTAGTAATCTTCTATGAATAAATTTATTTTGTTATTGTTAATATTGTAATCCAATATGTGTTAACAATCTTCAGAAAAGGTTGAAGGTGGCGAAATGAAAAAGATCGGTGAGTTGTGTTTGGGGCTTTTCCATGAAGTAGAAACGGGAAGGAAAATGCCACGGATGACTAGAAACGTCATGAAGGGATGGGCCAACCCGTCAGGATAATAATATCGATATCCTGGGAAAACCATTTGTCCTGTAGATGTCGTAATCGCGTGTTTCCAAGAGTATCTACGAATATCCGTTCCTTTCCTTTTCCTCTCCCGTCAACCAAAACCCCCTCCTCATCATACTCTGTCGTGCAGTGTGGTATGTTTTTTTTTTTGGAAATCAAAAGGCACTACGAAAATAATTGTGAAACCCCGCGGAGAGAACCCCCCCGTCCGGCGAGCTGAGCCGTAGCCGAGATCCTAGTGCCAACTCCGCCAACATCAGCATAGGGGTTTGTCACAATTTGGCGCCCAACGTTCGAGCAATAATAACCCTTTTTAACAATCCTTACGATAATCCTTTACAGATACTGGGTGACCCGGAAGGTACATTTGTACCATGCCTGCGAAGCAAACAGTGTCTATAGAGTTTTTAAGTTTGGAAGAAAAATCCAAATCATATCAAACTTTGTCCAAATCGGAAGACATGAACCTAATGGCTATAGAGCACAGGTACATAAGCTCTCAGAGTTGAGACGCAGTGAGAAATGATTCTGGTGGGTTAACTTCATTTAGTTATGTCCTGTATCCTGTATATTCCCATTCGATGATACCTTCCATCACACGAACTATCAGTTTAACAATAATAACAGCATCGTGATTAACATCTCATAAATTTTAAACATTTTTTTTTCGTAAAAAAAATGGATTTAAAATTTTTTTTTAAACAGAATATATATAATCTAGGACATTGTCTTTCTAAATGCAAAATATTAGAAATAAAACTTAAATCTCCGAAAATATAAAATTGATGTTAAATCAGGACTAATGGATTCCAGTATGCACCAACCGTTCAAATCATTCGTCACCAACCAAATTCAACCTTTAATATTGCAAAAAACTATACAATTAATTAGCGCTAACAATTTATGTTTGTTACTTTTTCACCAAATCTTAATCTAAAAAAAAAAAAAAAAAAAAATAATAATAATAAACGTAAATGTTGTCCTTGTCTAAATGATTCTAACAACTAAATAACCAATTGTGTTGTCCGTCATAGGGAAGAGCAAATTTTACATAATAACAACAATAATTGATACACGATTTGAAGCCGAGCATTTCAGTATCTAGAAATAATATTACTCAGTTACAAATCTGGAAGGCACAATTATCTAATACATTATATCAAAGTTCAGAACTGAAAACAATAATAACAGCTAATTCAGTGTTCCTAGGATTTCAGCCGAACATATACGTTAATTGTTGTAACGAGAAGAGAAAGCTTAGTTTAACTAAAAAAAAGGGGGTTTGATCAACTTTAATTTGCCATTCAAATTTTTTTTTAACCTTATGTTATTTGCCTTTTAAAATTTATTTGTTTTCTTGTTCTTAACCAAGTCGTTATATTCATTTAATTTTCATTCATTATCCAATTATAAGCAGTTTGTCATCAAAAAAAACAAAATTGATAGTTTTAAGCTATCGTCAGACAAGTCACATTCGACTTAATTATACAAAAAAAAAATTTTGATTTTTACCTGAACGAAGGTGATTTTTCATACAAACGTAGTTTATTAAACATTTAAGCAGACTATTTTCCAAGTACGGACTCCCACGTTACGTGCAGAAACACTATCTACACGGCAAGATCTAGACAATCGTAAAACTAGTCTCTTAACAATGCCCGCTAAACGTGCACCATCTAGAACATCCAGCCGATTAGCTGCTATGAACAACTCTACGCCAACTATATACCCTGGACACAACGGAATGAATGTTTGCACTGCTAACGCAACGAATACTACGAATGTCGTAACCAATAATTCGAACCCGCTACCACCGAACCCGGATTTGAATACAACAGTAGTGCCGAACACAGGAATCACGCCGTTAATGTCGGTACAATTCCCTTCTGGGCTAGGCCCTCAAACAACATCATCACCAGAGGAGATTTCAATATCAAGTCCAAGCTACAGTAGTCTGACCGCACAAGGAATAAGAGAAGAGTTCGCAAGGCTGTCGACACAACGTCATGGTTTACCTACACTTCGTGAAACAGTCGATCCAAACATGCCTGTTAATGTCGACGGACTTAGCCTAAGAGATTATGTGGGAGCTTCGGTAGGAGCCGCTGAGGCAAATATAATGAGGAGCATAAGTGATAATTTAGCCGCAATGATTCCTAGAATCGTTCGAGAATCCATCAGATCTGAAAGAAACATGTCTATCGACAATAATAACACGTGCATGACTCAAAACACACCAAATGAATATAATCAATCATATACAGAAGGTAGGACACCGTTTCAGCGACACCAGACACCACATCAGCAACAACATGCTCAACCGTCCAACTATCCCCGCTACCAACAACCAACATCTGATTTCCGCGAAGGACAAGCATACGTTACAGCTCATAACATGGCTATGGAATACAATGCGATTATACCACACCAATTACAAAAATGGGGAATAAAATTCGATCCAGCAAACAAATCAATTAGTGTAGAAGAGTTTGTATTTCGGGCCGAATCGTTAAGGTTGGATTATAACTGTCCATGGGAAGTGTTTATGAGAGGGTTTCATCATCTTTTGGGAGGTCAAGCGAATAACTGGATTTGGAATTTTCGACACCAGAATCCAATGTGCCAATGGGAACAGCTAAAATTCCAGCTAATAAAAAAATTTCGTAATTTCGAAAGTGACTTCGAGATTCAGAGACGCATAGTCGAAAGACGACAAATGCATTCCGAATCAGCTGACGCCTACATTTCCGAGATCATCAAGTTGAAGAATCAAATGAGGATACAAATATCGGAATACGATCTCGTTAGAACAGTCAAAGACAATTTGAAAGACGGTTTAGTACAGCTAGTATTTCCTAAGGAAATATATACAATGGACGAACTTTTGGAGGAATGTAAAAGGGCTGAACGAAACCTTGCGAAAAGATATTCTTATCGTCAGCCGTTGCAACACGGCAAACGTTTAAGTGAACTCGAGGGAGATGAAATATCACCAGTGCCAACTGATTACAATTTAGAATCTATTAAAAGCACACAACCGAATAGGCCTTTTATGTGCTGGAATTGTGGAGACCCAAAACACCCGTTTCAAGATTGTCCGGTGAAGCCTAGAAAAACGTTTTGTTATAAATGTGGATACGCAGGTGTAACTTGTCCCGAGTGTCCTCAATGTACGGGAAACGTTCAGGGGAACATGATGAAGTTTGGGCCCACATGTTCACAACAAACTCCGGCCCATTAAGAGATTTACAAGAAGAAAGAAACTACATCTGGGGTCAGGCATACAATGACCCTAACAAAATACAGCACTACCAGACTAAAGAACAACAAACAAGACAAACCTCCTTTTCGGTACCCATATTCGTAGGCAATGATAAATCTGCAACTAAACATATTCCCGACCTAGAAGACACCACAAGTTTTTCGCGAAAACATGACTTCGATAAAGATAAAGGCAATGTAATCAATCCTACTGATTTATGCAGTAATATAGACCTCCAGGAACAGCAAACTAAATTTAGCGGTCAAATATTTATAAAAAAGTGCGATAAGGAAAATCATGTGGTCAACGTGGGTTCGAATGACGAGGACAGTCGGCGCACCGAATGTAAGATAAACGACAAAACCTTCGAAGCCAATTCAAAAGAGGAAATAGTAAATAAACCACAAGGGAGGCATGATATATTTGTCGAAGATAATAAAATGGAACAAGATCGGACTGGAAATATTCGTCACCTTATGCCATATGAGGAGCGACTGAAAAATTACAATAAAAGAAGAGGAGAAATATTTCGGGACTTCGTACCAGATTTGAGTAAAAATGTTTTAAAGGCAAGGAAAAGGTACCTGAAAAGAAAAGATGAACGAAGGCAGATAGCATCAGCATGTTTAAATGCGGAGAATGATATAAGACCATATATGGACGTATTATTAAATGGATTACCATTTAAGGGTTTAATGGATAGCGGAGCGTCTATTAGCTGCCTAGGCAGGAATTGTCTCGTAAATGTTGATAAGATGAATGCGCCTATCATAGATTTTAAATCTACCATAAAAACTGCAGATGGTAAAGGTCACCTTATAATAGGCAAAGTTAATTTAGCTGTTAAATGTGGAGACAAAATTCAGGATGTAATTTTTTATTTAGTTCCTAATCTTCGACAAGATGTGATACTGGGATATGATTTTTGGCAACAAATGGGTATAAAAATTTGTTTGGATGTACCCTTTATTGACGAAATTGAAAAAGTAAATAGTGAAGATTCAAAAGTACATAACTTAACGGTAGAACAAAACGTAATATTGGAAAATGCTAAACTCAAATACCGGTGCTTTACAAAACATGGTCTAGGAAAAACACAATTGGAGAAACATATTATTGATACGGGAAATGCACCACCTAAAAAAATGAGGTATTATCCAGTTAGCCCAGCCGTGCAAAAGTTAGTTTACATAGAATTGGACAGAATGTTAGCACTCGACGTAATCGAAATCGCTAAAGACGCAGAGTGGAATAACCGAGTTACTTTGGTCGTTAAACCTAACAAAAATCGACTATGTCTCGATGCTCGAGAACTTAATAAAGTAACGAGGAAAGATGCTTACCCGCTCCCAAATATCGATGGTCTTTTAGCTAGACTCGGAGACACTCATTTTATTTCGTCAATAGATTTAAAGGATGCATTCTGGCAAATCCCTCTGGAGGAATCCAGTCGTCCAAAAACAGCATTCACAGTCCAGGGCAGGCCTCACTATCAATTTAAGGTCATGCCATTTGGATTGTGCAACGCGGCCCAACGACTTTGCCGCCTGATGGACAAAGTAATTCCTTCAGAGTGGAAAGACCGAATCTTTGTATATCTGGACGATCTGTTGATAGTCTCTCCTAACTTCGAGACACATGTAGAGATGTTAAAGATCGTTGGGGAAAAATTGACAACCGCAGGCTTGACAATAAACATGGAGAAGTCAAAATTCTGTTACCGCGAACTGAAATATTTGGGTTACATTGTGGGAGGCGGCAAATTAAAGCCCGACGCTGAAAAACTAGAGGCAATTTTGAAAATCAAACCACCGAAAAACCAAAAAGAGGTGAGAAGTTTCTTAGGTACAGTGGGATGGTACCGAAGGTTTATACACGACTTTTCAACACTCACGGCACCTCTGACCGATACCCTGAAAAAGTCCACAAAATTTACATTAGGTTCAGAAGCACTAAATTCGTTTGAGCAATTGAAACATTGCTTAGTATCTAGTCCTGTTCTTTCCAGTCCAGATTTTGAAAGACCGTTTTTCATACAATGCGATGCCTCTAACATAGGGATCGGAGCGGTGTTGTTTCAAAAAGATGATGAGGGTAGAGAGCACCCAATTGAATATTTTTCGAAGAAATTAAACTCGGCCCAGAAAAATTATTCTACAACCGAAAAAGAGTGCCTAGCTGTAGTGCTGGCTATCGAAAAGTTCAGGCAATATGTAGAAATGATGGACTTTACTGTAATAACGGACCATTCTAGTCTTCAATGGCTTATGAGACAACAAGACCTCAATGGACGTCTTGCCCGATGGAGCTTAAAACTGCAAGGTTATAAGTTTCCCATTGAGCACAGAAAGGGCACCAAGAACGTTGTTCCTGATATGCTGTCAAGACTAGGCATGGAGGAGCTTACAGTAGAGAACACAGCAATCATAAATTTTAAATCTGAAGAATTTAAAAACGAAAAATACCTAACACTCATAGACACAATTGAACAAAACAAAGAACGATTACCAGACCTTAAAGTTTTAGAAGGAATTGTTTATAAAAGAGTAAAATTCAATACCGAGGCGATAGAATGCGAAGATGACTGCTGGCGCATATGGTTACCTGAGAATTTAACGGTTGAAGTTATAAAGAGATCACACGAGAACAACACGTCGCACGGAGGAATAGCAAAAACATTGCACAACGTCCGTGAATATTTTTATTGGCCATCCATGACAATTCAAATAAAAAAATATATTGGCGAATGCGGTACCTGCAAAGAGATAAAGCATCCAAAGCAAACTTTGCGCCCTTTAATGGGCAAAGAAGTAATAACACAACGTCCATTCCAAAAAATTTATGTTGACTTTTTGGGCCCCTATCCCCGTAGTCGTACTGGCAATACGTTTATTTTTGTGGTATTAGATCACATGACAAAATTTGTAATATTGAAGGCTATGCCCAAGGCAACGACTAAACTAGTGATCAAATTTCTGATTGATGAAATTTTCCACAAGTTTGGAGTACCCGAATGGTTACATTCCGATAACGGAAAACAATTCATATCAGAATCATTTCAGGAGCTTCTAAAACTGTACGGTGTTAAACATATAAGAACCGCAATCCACGCACCTCAATCCAACGCTAGTGAACGTGTCAATCAGAGCATTTTGAGTAGCATAAGGAGCTATCTGCAGACTGATCAGGCGAAATGGGACGAACAATTGTCGAAGATTGAATGTTCTTTACGATCAGCTATACATGCTTCAACAGGTATATCTCCATATCTTTCATTAACGGGATACCACATGATTACACATGCACAAGCGTATGACATTTTACGCAAGCTTGGCTGCTTAGAAGACGGAGAAACCCTTGTTCTACCTAAGTCCGCTCACATGCAAATCATACATCAAAAAGTAAAAGAGAAATTACACGAAGCTTATGAGAGAAATGTTCGGTCGTACAATAGAAGAAGTAAAGTAGTTAGTTTCAAGCCTGGTCAGGAAGTATTTAGAAAAAATTTTGCGCAAAGCAATTTTGCAAAAGGCATAAATGCAAAACTGTGTCGACCATGGTTTAAATGCCGTATAAAAAAAGCAGTAGGAAACAACCAATATGAAGTTGAGAACTTAAAAGGCCAACGAATTGGTATAATTCACGCACAGCATCTAAAGCAATAACACCATGAATGCGAGAACAAACATGACTGCACTGTGTACAACAACCTGCCTTACCGACGCATGAACTCACAGCAGCGTTAACGACGAATTTACAAAAGAAAAAAAAAACCCCTTTGTTTATGTGCAAATTTAGTAATTCCTGAAAGAAAAGAGAATATTCACCTTTATAATGAAACGAAGATTTGATATAATATCTCATCCCTCTGCCACGCATCATTAAACAGGCGAGAACATTTATTTTAAAACACTTCCGTATTGTGATGTCAACATCAATAAGATGTTATACATATCTGTGCTGAAATGGCACAAACGACAGCAGACGGAATTGAACGACTACTATACATCTGGTGACTTTAATACAACAAACGTTCCATGCACGGTCAGTTTCTCAAAAGCGGACAAATATCATACCGACGACGTACACCAACAGTAATCATGGGTCATCTTGTTTGTGATCCTCCTTGTGGTAAAACCAATTGTAAACAAAACACATGCAGCTATAATAAGAAGACGAATAACCAGCGCACATGAACGCAGATAAATAACAGTTTGTGTGGGGTTATAAATACCTCAACAATTGTTTGGAAATGCTAAACATCGTGCCCACACTTTATACAACAGGCATAACATACTACTGGTTGGAACACGCTTGTATGACAGTCAAACGGCATGTACAAGGAACATGAAAAATAAATGGCCGTAATACGAAATCTGTAAAGGAAAAGTCTGCATTAGAACAATAATAGGGCAATAAAAGATTTTTTTTCTATTTCATTAATTGGTCATCCGAATGCACATAGGCAAAGACCGATGGTTTACAACTCCTTTCAAACGCCGTAAAAGCCAATATTTCACACTACTTACTGAAATTAGTGAACAAATCCGGTTAAAAATTGTGGAAAAATTGCATATGCTGCCTGGGATCCGAGATAAGTGCTATAATTTCATTGCGTATTATTTGTTCGTTCAAATCACATCGTGGAGTTGATCATTTCAAGAGAAAAGGCATGTAACATTTTCTTATATCAAATTTGCCCAACTCTTTATGTTTCACATGTTACAACATAAAGAGCTGGCTTTGTGACGTGCAGGAATGGAAGAATAACACAGAAAAAATTAATTAATTTTCCACAACTCGCTTCGTTTGAATTAGCTTGAAAATATGTTTGTATTTATTCGCGACGCGAATGTCAGGCGAATAAAAATCAGTCACAATGGTATTAACGTATGCAAAAGCTGAACGCTGCATAAACCCAATATTGTCAGATTATCCCTCTAAAAGCCAGGGACGTTTTATTACAAGCCACGAAGTTTTCTTTCGTGTGATAGGAGAGATACTCGTCCTAATTGGATTAAAACCACGTGAGTGAGAAGACGCAAAAGAACTTATAAAAGAACGATATACTAGTTTTATTACTAATCGGTAAACTAAATTTTTTTTTAATTTAAAACCGATAAAAGTACTAGTTTTTTTTGGTATAACTTTTTTTTTAGAATTTCAAGTGGCATCTAAATTTATTTATGATAGAGCCGTTTTCGATCAATTTCCTTGGTATTTCGACGATAAAAACCAAATTAATCGGAATCCAAGTTTATTGGCTATTACCGCAATCCAGTGGAAACAGTATTCAATTTATTGGTGTCTGTGGGTTGTGTAGGAAAGTGTCATCACCGTCAATTCAATTTCCTTGGTATTTCGGCGATAAAACCCAAATTAATCGGAATCCAAGTATATTGGCTATTACCGCAATCCAGTGGGAACAGCATTCAATTTGTTGGTGTCTGTGGGTAGTGTAGGAAAGTGTCACCGTACCAGAAAACCCCTATTCTGGTTCAAAACCAGGAAAAAAGGCCTACGCACCATACTGATGTCAAAAAAATAGAATATTCAGCAATTACCATCGACAGTGGAACCCCGTTAGAAAGGTAAAACAAAATGATTGAATGTCTGAAGTAAATTTAGAAAAATTGAGGAAATTGGAACTGAATATGTCTTTCAATTATATGAGAGGAGAAAACTAACCAAAAAAAACAAAAATAACCATTGTGCACGTGTTTGTCCAGTCAGAGTGTAATAGAACAGTAAAAAAAAAAAAATCTTGTAAAATTTAAATTGAAAACTTAACGAACAAAATTATTAACAAAATACAAACAAAAATAGAGTAGGGTCTAAGAAATATATATATATAAATACAAAAAAAAATTATATTCAAAACGGCCGTTAGATATAATTAGCAAGAAAGCAAAAATTGTAAATATTAAAAGGGATATAGTAGTAGGTATATATATTACATATAGGATAGGAATAAATCTGAAAATTATGACTAATGTAAAAATGTAAAAAAAAAGTCCCATATGTATATATAACTTCTTGCTAAAAAAAATAAGGTATTATATAATTGGAAAAAGAAAAAAAAAAGAAAAAAAAAACAGAGGATAGAATTGTATATAGTTAACCTTTTTCATTATGTTAGTTTTAGTAATCTTCTATGAATAAATTTATTTTGTTATTGTTAATATTGTAATCCAATATGTGTTAACAATCTTCAGAAAAGGTTGAAGGTGGCGAAATGAAAAAGATCGGTGAGTTGTGTTTGGGGCTTTTCCATGAAGTAGAAACGGGAAGGAAAATGCCACGGATGACTAGAAACGTCATGAAGGGGTGGGCCAACCCGTCAGGATAATAATATCGATATCCTGGGAAAACCATTTGTCCTGTAGATGTCGTAATCGCGTGTTTCCAAGAGTATCTACGAATATCCGTTCCTTTCCTTTTCCTCTCCCGTCAACCAAAACCCCCTCCTCATCATACTCTGTCGTGCAGTGTGGTATGTTTTTTTTTTTGGAAATCAAAAGGCACTACGAAAATAATTGTGAAACCCCGCGGAGAGAACCCCCCCGTCCGGCGAGCTGAGCCGTAGCCGAGATCCTAGTGCCAACTCCGCCAACATCAGCATAGGGGTTTGTCACACACTTAAAAACTAAAAACAACAAGTAACACATTAAAATTAAAATAATAACACACTTTACGCCTTATCACCTACTGACGACTGTTATAACCGCAAACGACATTTAAATGATACCACAGCAATTGTTGGATGATTTATGGTTATTACAATTACTCTACACTTTTGTATAACAGTTTGCTTTATATCTACGCTTTTATACAAGCCCTACGCTATCACCTCTTCAATGCAAGCAATTGTAATACATCGCGATTTTTATGAGACAATCAAGCGGCATTGATAAGATTACGTTTAGATTTCGGATTTGAAATTAAACAAATATTGTATATCAACAACATTATTATATACATATTTTATTGTCATTGCTATTACAGAATTTGCTATTTTGTTTAATTTCTATAAGAAATTGTTCATTGGTAAGTCTCTAGAGATTTCTATTGTATGCATTTCTATTATTTAAATGTCATTTACATTCGATGAACTCATACTCATTATAATTAAAGTAATCTTCTAGTTATCTTTAAGTATTTATGAATATATACATGTACAATGAGCGACAATAACTTATAAAGGGTGTTTAAGCTTGTCGTATACATTCTGACGAAACATTATACAATTATTACAGTTTTTGTTTAATATTTCATATTTTATTGACTTTAGATAACTGCTAAGTGAAAAATTGTTATCTACCTATAGTACAATTATGAATTGTTTGGGATTGTCATAAAAACTTATAGCAAACGAGAGTTATATATGTATGTATGTAAGATTTTACGTAATACAATAAATTTGTTAAAAACACTATTGGAATATACCATCATGAGTCATACATTAATCATAATTTAGATTTTTAACAGAATTAACAACTGAATAATAATTCAATTTACATTAGATTAAACAATTTTGATTTAGAATGAAATCAGCTGATTATTATAGTCCAATTTAAATATATATATATGTGATTTTTTTCAATCAACAGTTTTCTATGTCTTAGTTATTCTAATTTTCTGTTTATTAGTTTAAACGATACCTAATTTTCATTCAATGTTAATGAAAATAAAAGTTCATCATTTAACCTCCCTTTATTTTGATACACAAAACCACAAACGAGAGCACCTCAAAATTGTTTACCTCATTTCTGTTGCACTTAAAACTTAATTGGTCAAAATTACACTGCACCTAAACACGAAATCAAAGGTCAAAGTTGGCACTCATGGGCACATAGGATGCACAAAATAGTAGCCGTTTAGATACACAGATTAAAGGAATTTTAACTACGATTTGTTCTTAAAGTTAAAACAATTTTTTTTTTAATTTTTATTCTTGTGACAAAAAAATTTGTTGATGATTTATTTTCATTACGGATTGGAATTTAACCTTTTCATTTTATCTTCTGTTTGTTTTTTGGAGAAGTTGATAAAATTTTAGTAATTTTAATATAATATATATTTATCTTTGAAAATAAAAAATATATTGAATATTTTTTTTAGTTTCGTAAACCCCAATTTTTGCAATTTTATATTTATTTTTTAAATTTTAAGCAATTTCTGTTAAATTTAAAATATCACAGATTCGTTTTCTTAATGTTTAACATCACAGCTGAACCTTATTACTAACTTATAGCTATAATGTAGTTGGCAGTGGTGCTGAACTTTTCTTCTTTCCTATTTATTGCTTATTTATCGTAAGCTCTCTAAAGTAAATCTCTTGTTTTCATTCCTCTCCTCGGTAAAATTTGCGCTGTTGTTTAAAATGTTTGTTATTTGTCTATTTTTTGAAATATAATATTGTTTTGAAAATTTTCATTTAATTTAATATTTGTATTTTGTTATTTATTTTATATTTGTATTTTTAATTTTTTTTAAACTTTTATGAATTTTTTTGTTTTAATTATTTTTTCTAATTGTTTCCTAGTATATTTAAGGTATATTTGTTTTGCATTTTAATATTGTTTCGTAAATTTTCAGTAATTTCAATCAGAGCTGTAAACTAATCATTACAATTTGTACTCATTACTGCTTAATTACAATTACAAGTACATCTAAAAAGGAATTGAAAGTTAACTACAATTCTAATTACATGAGGAATTGGAATTGAAACTAAAAGTCTCAACTACACAGGTAATTGTACTTGAAAGTAATGATTCCTAATTACTTTTCAATTAGCTCAATTACTTTTTAATTACAAGGAATTGAAAGGAATTGACGGAATTGGGAGGAATTGGAAGGAATTAAGAGGAATTGCTGCAATTTGGAAAGGTCCGTTATGTTAAAATATATTGCTCCCACTCTCCTTTTCTAAATTTTTTATTGTTGTGGAACTTACAATTTCTACCCCTTATTTCAAAATTATTTCAATACCTTTCCAAATTGCAGCAATTCCTCTTAATTCCTTCCAATTCCTCCCAATTCCATCAATTCCTTTCAATTCCTTGTAATTAAAAAGTAATTGAGCTAATTGAAAAGTAATTAGGAATCATTACTTTCAAGTACAATTACCTGTGTAGTTGAGACTTTTAGTTTCAATTCCAATTCCTCATGTAATTGGAATTGTAGTTAACTTTTAAATTCTTTCGAACATGGTAGGTAATGATTACTTGTACTTGAGTTTACAGCTCTGATTTCAATGTAGTATTTTTTCAGTGTTTCATAATAAAAAATCTTTGAAATGGTTATTTTCTAATTTTTATAATTTATTTTTTTAATTTTTGTAATTCTATTTTAATACGAATTTTTAAATCATATTTTTTAATGATTTTTATTGTTTTAATTATTTTTTTGACTGCTTGAGGTAAAGTATATTTTTTGCAATATTGTTTTATTTAATAAATTTTCAAAATTTGTACTATGTTTTAACTTTCGATATAAAAAAAGGTTTTAAAGTGTTTATAATTTAAGTTCGCAGATTTTTTTATTTAATTTTTTTATATATAATTATATTTATATTTTTTATAGTCTTATTAATATACTTTTTATTCAATAATTAATTATTTTTATTGTTTCATATATTTTATTAATTGTTTCTGAATATTTTTGAGATATGTATATATTTTTTTGCTATTTTATATTATTTTTTTCGCAGTTAAATATTACTATTGTAATATATATAAAAACTTTTTAACGAAGTTGTTATATATTTAAATTTTTTAAACTAAGAAATTTTTATATATTTAAAATAATTCTTTTTCGTTTGTTTTCTTCTTAATTTTTAGTAAATTTATATTATTGAAATTGTGGAAATACATATGATTTTTATTTTTTGGATAAATTTTTTTTAATTTTTGATTTTAATTGAAATTTTATATATTTAATTAGTATTGTTTATGATTTTTTATTTAAAAAATTTATATTTTTAGGAAAACAAAATTAAAATGTAATCTAGAAAAAATTTTATTAATTTCTTTTCTTGTAAAAAAAAAACTTGGTAAATATTTTTTTTATAAACTCAGTTTTTAATTTTGCTGCATTTTTTTATTTCAATATTTAGTTATTTCATATTTTCAAAATTTTAAACCAAACCTTTTTTTTAACATTTTTTTATTTTTTTTTTTTGCCTAAAAATTTCATATCTGGAATTGTGGTTGCAATACCTTAAATTTGAGTACTCACAAATAGTATATAATAGTCTCCAAATTGCCCCTATTTTGAACCCCCTAGGTCACTTTGCACTGAGCGATTTTTCGGTTCTACATGCGATACTTTCATAAACTTGCAGAACCGTGAACTAGACACAAACAAATGCCAAGTGCCTTTTTATTAAATATTGCTACCGTTCATTCCATTTCCTAACGGGTATTTTACAACTTCAACTGTTGTGTAACGCATTAACTTCTATTTTAGCACTTTTATGTACTTAACACTTTTTACAAAACTTTTTGCAACTTCTCGAAGCAACTATCTGGCAATCATCTTCTCACACAATGCATAGCAAATCTTTCCTACAATGTCAATTGTGCGGCGTGGGAGAGTTTCAGTGTATTTTATGTTAAGGGGTGAGGGCGTGTTTGTTTTTTTTGGGAGCGCCGAGATTTCGTGAATAAAAGGAAAACCCACAACACTCAGGGTGGCCAAAGAAGAACACAACAAATGTCGATGAGACATAAGCGACCACCTTCGCTTATGCCATCTTTAGAAGAAAATAAAAACTGGGTCAAAATAGCGACACATTTACTTTTCGTTTCAATGCCTATCGGCCGATAATGAAAAGAAGATAAAAAACAGGTAAGTGCACACAACAATTTGCACGTTTCGGCCTACAATAATTTAACCAGTCATCACATTATGACTGTGGCTGGCTGGCTGGCTGCTATTGTTATGGCTATTATTACCACGATATATTCTCCGGCCGCAGCTTTTGTTGTTGACACAAGATTAGCCTACAGCAGACATGGGCACAAACTATTTCGCATACGCGCCAATTGGAGGTGCTGAGCAATGTATTTGCCACCTTAATATTCGGGACAAGTTAGGAAGGAAGGTTGCGTGGTATGTGTGGAGACGACAGAATCAAAAAAAAGACCATTGACCAGGCGGCGACCGGTTATGTCATGCAATTCTTACATTTTTATATTTGCTGTAGTTGTTGTTTTTGCTACTGCTTTTATCTTAATAAATCAAAAGTAAAGAAACCAAATTTAGTAATACACAAAAAATAAAATCTTGTTGCTATTGCCGATTTTTTGTTGTTGTCGTTGCTGCTGCTGCTGTCGTCTCAACCAATGCCTTCTTAATAACTACTATGATCTAATCATCAAGTACACAGAATTCCGATTCACACACAACAATAACAACGAATGCACTGGAAAATCTTTCACAATCACCCATAGAAACTTAATTCATTTCACTTTTTTCTTGAGTGACCGTCTGCCAATCAGTCAGTCAGTCAGCCATACGTTGCATTGGTTTCTCAATTTTCCGGTGTTGAAATCGCGCATAAATTATTTTCAATTAGAATTTGCCAATATCTTTGTATTGTTATTGGTAATTAATTTGCTTATAAATTCATGAGATTTTATTTAGATCATTTTTTTTTTCTTCTCCAGATTTGTAGATATTTCTTTGCTCACAATATTGCACAGACCAGCAACCACTTTTTATAACACTACTCCTCTTTGCGCTGATATTTATGAACAACTGTTTTCATTTTGGCAGGTTTTCATTACTTCAGCAACTGTCAGATTTCATTGGTGGTACAGCGGCGAGATGCCAGATTGTGTGATTCGAGGCAGAAGATAGAAAAGAAGTGGTACTCGTTTCCGTCGCAAAGTAACGGGAATTTGTAGGTTTTTGTATGGAATCTAATCAGAAGCGGTTAGGAAGGCATTTGGCACCACAGAAGTGATCAGGTAATGATGAGTATCAGTAATTAAATATGCACACAGATATTCACTTCTGATAAGAAATTCGTATATTTTTAAGTAAAGTTATTATTTATTAAAGACGATTTTGTAGGTTTATTTATGGAATCCAATCAGAAGCGGTAATGTAAGCATCTGACACAAATAATTTAATAATGATATAAGATTATAATGATTAAGGCACACTCAGAAAAATGTTAGAGTAATTCTGATTAGATTTTTGTAAATTTTTATATTTACCTGACATAACAGCAGTGTTTACATTTGGCAATTAATTTCATTTAATTTTACAAAATTTTCAATTATTTAAACAAAAAAACAAGAACACGATATTACTTAAAATTATACAAATTTCTGCAAATTAAATAAAATAAATACAAAAAATTTACAAAAACTTTATAAACATAAAAAAATACGAAATAACAATTAAAATATTCAAAAAGAAAAAAAATATCAAAAATTATAAAAAAAATTATATTGCAAAAATTTTTTAAAAAATTTAAGAAAAACGTACCTATAAGATATAAATTAAATTAAGATAAAAATTATAAACCGGTCGTGGCATAGTGGTTAGAACACGCGACTACCATGCGGGAGATCGCAGGTTCAAACCTGGCTTCAGTCATCTTAAAAAATTGTTTCTTTCATTGTCGGCTCCCCTCGAATGTTGTTGACAGCAACTTCGCAGTATTAAGTGTCGAGTCAATCGGCGTGTCTAGTAAGAGTTTCTCAAACAGTGACGTTCGCATTCGTCAATAAACAAGTAGGTGCCGTTAGTTGTGGATCTAAAAATAAAAAGCGTGTTAATTCACAACAACGCGAGAAGCTATCCCATACCTCATTCATGGGGTGCAAAGGGAAATTAAGAAGAAGAAAAATTATAAATTATAATAAATACATACACATTATTATTAAGAAAAATTAAAAAATACTACAAATATTAAATTTACTTAGAATTCACACAATAATAATTAATTACAATAAAAAATAAAAAATACGTAAAAAACTTGCAAACCATTAAAAAAACCTTAAAATATAACTGATAAAAATTACAAATAAAAGAAAATCAAAAAAACCAAATTACATCAAAAGTATAAAATAAAAATACGTTTTTACATTTTTATAAAAATATGTTATAATTATTAAAAAAACAAGAGATTTGTAAGTTTTATTTAAAAAAAAAATTATAAACTACTAAAAATTCATTAAAACTTTGAACTGTTATTAACAAAATTATAACGTACTACAAATATTAGAAATTAAAAATGCGTTTTTATTAATTATAAAAATATGTTGTAATTATTAAAAATTCGAGAAATTTTTAAGTTTTACTAAATAAAATATATAAATTATAATAATTACAAAAGGATACTTATAAAAAAATTACTAAGAAATCACAAAATAAAAATTTATTAAAATAAAAATAAAAAAATACTAAAAAAAATCAATAAAATATTACAATTGAAAAAAATACAGCAAAAAGAAAATCAAAACAAAATTACATTAAAAATAGAAAATAAAAATTATTTTTTATTAAATTTGAAAGAATTTTATAATTATTAAAAATTCACCAGTTTTTAAGTTTTATTAAAAAAAAACATGTAAAATTTTAAAAATTACCTACAATTCATCAGCGTTATTAAGATGTAAAAAAATATATAAAAACTTAAAAAAAAAAACTTAATGAGGTATGGGATAGCTTCTCGCGTTGTTGTGAATTAACACACTTTCTATTTTTAGATTCACAACTAACGGCACCTACTTGTTTATCGACGAATGCGAACGTCACTGTTTGAGAAGCTCTTACAAGACACGACGATTGAAT
This sequence comes from Muscina levida, assembly GCA_964034835.1. Classification (NCBI taxonomy): domain Eukaryota; kingdom Metazoa; phylum Arthropoda; class Insecta; order Diptera; family Muscidae; genus Muscina; species Muscina levida. Next base: position 148,799,819 of record OZ035882.1, read on the forward strand.
CGACGCTTAATACTGCGAAGTTGCTGTCACCAACATTCGAGGGGAGCCGACAATGAAAGAAAATTTTATTTATTTTTTTTCTTTTAAGATGACTGGAGCCAGGTTTGAACCTGCGATCTCCCGCATGGTAGTCGCGTGTTCTAACCACTATGCCACGGCCGGTCCCCTAAAAAAATATATACAAATTTAAAAAAATGCAAAATTACTAAAATAAATACAAAAAAGACACTTAAAACATTTTTATTAACAAAAAATATATAATATTACAAATATTAAAATTACTAAGAATTCACAAAAATAATTAATTACAATAAAAATAAAAAAATACATAACAATCGCACAAACCATTAAAAAAATATTTAAAAATAATAAAATATTTAAAAATAAAATTAAAATTATTACAATAAAACGTACATCATTTATTATAATAAAAAAAATATATTTCGTAAATATATAAAAATACTAAAAATTAACCACAATTAATAAATACACAAATTACAAAAAAAAAAATTAAAAAGAATCCACAAAACAATTGTGAAAATTTAATGATAAATTAAGCACAAAAATAAAAAAATACAGCAAATTTTAAAATTACCAAAAAAATACCGTTAAAAATTAAATAAACGCAAAAATACAAAAGTTAAAAAAATTTTAAAAAATCGACATAAGAAAATTAAGAAAAATACAGTAATAAAAAAATACTAGAGCTTCAAATACATAACTAAACTTTTGTTAACACCAATTCTTAATACTTTCAACAAACGGGAATGTCTGCTTTTTATCAGTGATGAAATATGTGGGTTATGGTAGAAGAGTAAATTGTTCTCTAAATTGCTAAAACTAGAGATGCTAAAATTCCTTAAAACTAAAATTATTAAAAAAAATAATGTTTGGCATAATATCTGAGAAAACGTCGACAGAATGAGAGAAGACATTTCTTCATGTTTGTTCAAATCTTAAACATGGGGAAAACGTATTTATGTTAATCTTATAACATTTCATTTTTGACTGACTCTCGTACAGTAAACTTGTGTTGTTCGTTGGAAGTTTTTATTGTGTGCGTTTGTCTTTTTGTTTTTTTATATTTTTTTGTAAACAAATGCAGAATAATAATTAAATTGGTTTTTTGGCTGTATTTTTATTTCACAATTGTACACTTTTCACAAGAATTACATTTTCAATGATGGCGTTGCTGTTTTTGACAGCCCATATTATAACATAGTTGTTACGAGAATTGTCGTAACAACTGTGTCTTGACATTTATTAAAAACAAACGCTAACACTATTTGGGAGTCCACACGTAACATAATACTCTGCGATTGAATTTGACGTTCGCTGATATAAAAATCTTATATCTTATGTCAGGTGTAGACCCCATGGAAGGGCACAGTCAAAAAAGTTTTACACCTCTAGTAGTCAGATGAAAAACTATTGTGCAGTAGTGAGTACTCAAAAGTAACGACCTTTCACAACTCTAGTACAAAATACTCAGAGTAATGAAAATCTTATCAAAGGGAGTTGCCAACTTATAGTTATATTTGTTCTAAAAGTTTAAAAAGCTTTGAAGTTTTCACGAAGCGGAAGGTTGCATTAGTTTGAGAAACATTGGGATTATCAAGCTGTTATTGAGAAATTTTTATAAAGAAAGTTTAATTATGATCAGATAGAGATAATTTTAACGGTTCATATTTGTGGTCACGTTTTGTTAGGTTGGTGAAAAAAGAAAAATCCATCGAAATCCTATGAATCAAGATTTGATAAATACAGAGTGGACCAAAAGTTTTTTAGACAAATAAGATAAAAACTGTCTATTTATTATGATAATATGATAATGTTATAATTTTTAGTTTATCGTAAAGTATATATCGGCTGAATTTTATAAACATCTTAAAATTATTAATATTCATAAATTATTTACCATAAAATTGAATGTTAATGGTTATAAAAAAAACTCCTAAACTGTCTTTATCTATGTAAATGTACTTGTACCTATGTACTTTATATTCTATAGGGTAACCTATTAGCATTTTCAGTCAGTGTATTTCGATCCGTAGTTTCACACTGGTACCACATGTTCGGAAATTTCCTCCAAATATCGGAACGGGAAACGTGTCAGACCTAAAGCATATGATATAGCATGAGCCACATAGGATTGTTCATGAACACCATGGAATAAATAAGACATGGCACCTGCAAGGAAATGTTTTAAGAAATTTTGTGTTTAAAAAATATACTAACGCATCCTTCACTTACCTATAGCATGTATCGTAACATCACTGCCCCCATGATAATTTTCGTCTGTGTTTATAGCGCCCTGTTGTGAGTATTCCCAGTCAGTGGTATCGGACAAAGCAGGATTCTTTCTCAGACCATTTTCATCTGGTTGGAAACCTTTATAGGTTGTGCCATATGTAAGCGTTGTATATGGAGTACCCTCAGTTTTTGAATTGCCTGCAAGGCCGAAAATATTGGAGCCCTTATCAGCATGGCCATTAATGGTCAAGGTATGCGAGTGATCGGCTGTCACTATCACCAAAGTGTCTTGTAGGTCTCGGCCTAAGGCATTGATAGTGGCGCTGACGGTTTCGTGTAAAGCTAAAGCCTCATTAAGGGCTTTGCGTGCAGTGCCTCTATGATGGGCCTGGTCAATCAAGCCGCCTTCTACGACTAACAGGAAACCTTCATCTTTAGACCGTAAAATCTCTAAGGCCTTCAATGTCATTTCCTGCAGAGAGGGCATACCGGCGGGAGAAATATCACGTTCATATTCAAATTTCATGTGACCATTGGCAAATATACCCAATACATAATCAGTATCCTGGGCAGTAATGGCTCTTAACTCTTGGGTGTTCTGTGCCACAACATGCGCCTGGTTATTGGCCAGTTTAATATTGGTCCATTGTTTTATTAGATTACGACCATCCTTCGAATTGCACGACCACGTATCTACAGGATCCGCGGGTGATTCGGGAACATTTGACACTAACATCTGACGGCCACCACCCATAATGACGTTGATGTTTTGCCCGGTTTCATCCTCGATTAGCTGGCGGGCAATATCCTTGCATCCCTCGGCCACGGCCGCTGCACTCATGCTACTTTCACACTCCCAGCGACGATCGGGCGTATGAGCATATAAAGCAGCGGGAGTGGCATGAGTTACGCGGGTGTTAGTAACGAAACCGGTACGCATACCAGCATCCTGAGCCTTTTTCATAATCGAATGGACATGATGTCGAGGATTTAGCGAAGCAGAACAATTCTTTAGATTTACCGAGGAATCTACGCCACCTGTTTCATAGTTAACCTTAACGCCGCCAAACAAAGCTGTAGCGGTTGAAAACGAGTCGGGTACTTGTTTGTTGGCACTGTAGGTCTGAAACGAGAAGCAATAGGATAACAATAACGAATAATGCAAAATATTTAATAATCGTAAAGTCAATAGGACCTTAGCTATATTATACCTTCTTACCTTTAATAAACCCATGTCGGGAAACTTTTCCCACGCCAATAATCCCTCCTCCTTGTAGCCCAGTATTCTAGCGGCAGTTACTGTATTGGGACCCATACCATCGCCCACAAATAATATCACATTTTTGGCTTTCCGCCTATTGTCCTGGCGCATCAAAGCCTTTAATAATTCTTTATAACCACTTTTGTACCACTGAAGCTGTTCCTGTGGCAAAGGCCAGAATATACGTTCTGCCGCATCGCTGTGGTTAGTCAATGGAAAGGACGAAGGCAGCCCAGTGGTGTGGTGGACAATGGCGCTCCCCAGAACGACTAAGGATAATATCAAAAATTTTATACTGCCACTACACATGTTAACAAATTTTGTAAACAAATAACTAATGGACACTTCTGATCGCTGAAAAAGTAAACAAGTCTGCCAGAACTTCCGTTTAAATGTCACCTTTTATATGAACGATGCTTTCGATTTCATTAACACTATACCCATGATTATCTTTACGACATCTCAACATAAAAATATAAATTTTTGATGGCTTAGAATAAGCACGCAGTCCAAAAATATTTCAATGGTGATAAGAAAAAATTTTTTTTTGCAACACAGTTTGGGTACAATGGTTATGAAGTGTATTTGGAACGGCTTTCCCAAATGATGTTTTATAGTTCTATATGAAAGATTTAAATTGATCAAGAAACGGATTTTTTTGAATAACAACAATCGTACGGAATACTTTTGGGATGTGAATATAAGCAAAATAAGTAGCGTGTGTAAAAATTGCAAAACTTTTAGCTGTAACCATAAAAACTCTTGTGATACCAATCAAGAAACAAAAAATTATTTTGATACCAAGATACCGCAAATGTTATTGTCGTTTATACTTCAAATGGCGCTGTAATATCCAACTTTATAGTCCCCTTCATGTTTGGAACATAAGTCTATAAAATCTACATACCTAAGTTATCGTAGATTATGAAATTTAAAATGAACTTGATTTTTTTCAAACAATATCGACTTGATTATACTTACATATGTATGTTCGTATATGAAGAAGTTTTATTACATAAAATTATATGCAATTTGTGATATAATTTTATTACTTTGTACTTTTATCACCAAATTCAAAATATTTCTTGGATATGGAAGTGAAAAAGGTTTCTATACTAGTATTGTCGATGTTGCCTGTTTCAGGCGAGTAGTATTCAATAATACCAGGTTTTACATTTATTTGTAGGATAACTGAGTCAGTTGTTGAGACGCTGAAGCTGTAGGTGGCAAATCCGTTCCCTGGCAGTAATGTGACTGGTTCTTTTTTTAAGCCTCACTAAGTTTCACGGACTTAGAGGATGTGACGGAACACGTGATATTTACAACAAAACCGAATGTACGAGTATCCAAAGTTTCCGATGAAAACACACTTTTGTGAAAGCGGATGAGGAGTATATTCATGGGATAGAACGCTGAAACATACTCTTCGGTCTGGCAGGCGGGTCTTGCTCAAGGATCCCAATGATCTTGGGATTTGTTCGCGGGATAGATTCGTCTTGAACTGTGTCGGGCGCTAAAACGCTGATGCTTCAGGTGGGAGCATACTTTTCTGTCCGGCAAGCGGGTTATCTCAAGGATCGCAAGGAATTCGGGATTTATTCGTGGCATAGATTCGTCTTGAACTGGGTCGGTCGCTAACACACTGATGCTCCAGGTGGGAGCATACTTTCCTGTCCGACAGGCGGGTATTGTTCAAGGGTCCCAATGATTTTGTGATATGTTCGCGGGATAGATTCGTCTTGAGCTGGGTCGGTCGCAAAAACGCTGATGCTCCAGGTGGGAGCATACTTTTCTGTCCGGTAGGCGGGTTTTGTCAAGGATTCCAAGAAATTTGAAATTTGTTCGTGGGATAGATTGGTCTTGATCTAGGTCGACCGCTTAAATGCTGAAGCTCCTGATGGGGACATACTTCCCTATCCGGTATGCGGGTTTTGCTTAAGGATCTAATAGTGGGAACATTTTTCTCTGTCTGTCAGCTGGATTTTGTTCAAGGATCTTGGGGTTAATGCATGGAATAGATTGGTCTTGAACTGGGTCGGGTGATATGTTCAACGCTGAAGCTTCTGTTGGGAATACACTTCCCTGTTTGACAGGATGGTCTTGCTCTAGGGTCATGGGATTTATTTATGGAATAGATTGGTGTTGAACTAGGTCGGGCGCTTAAACGCTGAAGTTCCCTAGAGGAAACATACCTTCCTATAAGGTAGGTGCCTTTTGTGTGTTTTGTTTAAGGAACCCAAGGGATTTTGGATTTATTCGTGTGATAGATTGGTATCGATCTAGGTCGGCCGCTAAAATGCTGAAGCTCCTGTGTGGGACATACATTCCTGTCTGGCAGGTGGGTTTTGCTGAAGGATCTAAAGGTATAGGGATTTACTCTTGGAATAGATTGGCATTGATCTAGGTCGGCCGCTAAAATGCTGAAACAGATCCCAAGAATCTTGGGATTTATGCGTGGAATAGATAGGTCTAAAACTGGTTTGGGAGCTAAAACGCTAAAGCTGTTGGTGGGAACATACTCTCCTATCCGGTGCGCGTGTCTTGTTAAAGGGCCGCAAGATCCTGCAATTTATTCGTGGGATAGATTAGTCTTGCATTAGGTTGGGTGCAAGGTATAACGCCGAAGCTCCTGGTGGGATCGCACTTCCCTACTTTCGCGTCTTGTTCACGAATCCCAAGGTCTTGCGATTTATTCGTGGGAGAGGTTGATCTTGAACTGGATGAGGGCTGAAACGCTGAAGTTCCAGGTGGGAACATACTTCTCTGTTTGGCAGGCCGGTATTGTTCAAGTGGATATATTAGTCTAGCACTAGGTCAAGCGCTATAACTCTGAAGTTCCTTAGTTGGAATATATCTTCCCGTTTGGCTGGCGGTGCTTACTCTAGGATCCCAAATTCTTAAGGGTTTGTTAGTGGTATACATTGACCTTGAAGTAAGTTAGGCGCATAACTTCGAGATTCCTGCGGCACAACTCCCGAACGTATCGATGTTTAGCAGCGTAATCGATTATCCAGGCACCAAATGTTTCTAAACGAATGGAACTTCAGAATTTCAGATTCTATAGGATTCCGAAGCTTTACGATATTTCCATAAATGAGGCGTCTAATATTGCGTCTAAAGAAAATATTGATTTGAACAGGCAAAACTCTTTGAAGCCAACTTCTTAAGTGTTGAAAATAATCGAATATACTGACAAAGGCTCTTATAAGGAATTTCATAACTTCGACATCACTGCGGCCCAACTCCCGAACCTAATCGACCTCGACGTATCGATGTTTAGCAGCGTAATCTATTATTCAGGAACCAATTATTTCTTAATGAATGGAACTTCACAATTTCAGGTTTCGGAGAATTCCGAAGCCTTACAATCTTTTCATAAATGAGGCGTCTAATATTCCGTCTAAAGGAAATTGTGATTTGAACTACGCTTATCCATCTATTTTCAACTTCTTTGGTGTGGAAAACAGTCGAATATAGGAAACGGTGAACGGACAATGGCTTTCAGAAGGTGCATAATCGATTATTTAGGAATCTAAAGTCCTTGTTAGACGGGGACAACTTCCTATTCTGTAGGATTCCGAAGCTTTCGAATATAGAAAACGGTGACCGGATATAGGAAACGGCGAGCGGACAGAGGCCTCCGAAAAGAATAGCATACCTTCTTTCCATAAATGAGGCGTCTAATATTCCGTCTAAAGTATATTTTGATTTGAACGGGCAAAACTCTTTGAACTACGCTTTCCCCGACCTTTTTTCAACTTCTTTGGTTTGGAAAAAAATCGAATATAGGAAACGGTAAACGGACAATGGCTTTTAAAAAGGAATTCCATAATTTCGAGATCACTGCGGTCAAACCTTTCGAACATAATCGATCCCAAAATATCAGTGCGTAATCGATTATTCAGGCACTGAAAGTCCCTGTTAGACGTCCCTGTAGGATTCCTAATATTTCCCCATAATTAATATTTCTTTTGTATTACGGAATGTTTTCTAAAAAATCTTTTATTTTGGTGATAAAAATAATCGTTTCAATAATTTTTATATTCTTAATACTACTTAATCGTAAGGACTTATATGTTATTAGCCTTATTAACTATTTCACATTTAATATCACAAATAATACTAATGAGATAAACCCGTTGGATTGTACATCATAAATTCATGTTCTAGACGTCAAGGGAGGATGTATTTCTTAATACTAATAATAATATTCAAGAAACTTGCATTACACTCTGAATGAGTGACTGTAAATGGGAAATCCTCCATACAGAGCCCTTATGAAGGCAACAGATTAGCTAAACTTTCAGCAATGGAACTGTCACGGAATCTACCGATACGTGTGGCATATGATATGGCATGGGCCACATAGGATTGCTCATGGACGCCATGAAATAGATAGGACATAGCACCTGGAATTGGAAGAAAATAAAAATAGTGTTACTAAATATTTTCTTTCAAAAATCCTTGAAGGATATTTAAAGCAGATACATATAAAACAATTGCAACCGAGATCTCAATTTTCAGAATTTTGTTGGTTAATCTTATTTTTTTTTGTCAAAATCCCTTGATGTCGAATTCATCCGAAAAATAGCTGTTTTGTTGTAAGAAATATTGTAGCTAAGCTTTTTGGTAGTGGAATGTGTATGATACATTAAGCCTAGTTCACATTGTAAACCAAAATCCCGTTCATTTTTTTGGATCGAATATCAGTTAAGAATATTAATATCTGTTATCAAGGGATTAAACTAGTGACAGACTTATGTTTCGTCCTATACAAATATTCGAAATTAAACTGCTTCTATTATGTAACTCATATATCATTGGATCTTCGCTGATTCTCTTCCGTCCATTGCTTACCTATAGCATGTATTGTCACATCACTGCCGCCATGATAGTTCTCATTTGTATTGATAGCCCCCTGTTGGGTGTATTCCCAGTCTGTGGTATCCACCAAAGACGGATCTTTCCGCATCCGATTCTCATCAGCCTGAAATCCTTTGTATGTTGTACCGTATGTAAGCGTTGTATATGGTATACCCTCTGTTTTTGATTTGCCAGCTATGCCTAAAATATCTGCACCCTTGTCGGCATGACCATTAATGGTCAAGGTATGCGAATGATCAGCGGTCACTATGACCAAAGTGTCCTTAAGATCTGCACCCAAAGCATTTACCGTAGCATCTATGGCATCGTTAAAGGCCAACACTTCATTTAGAGCTTTGCGTGCGGCTCCTCGGTGATGAGCTTGATCTATTAATCCACCTTCAACCACTAGAAGGAAGCCCTTGTCTTTAGAACGTAAAATTTCCAAAGCTTTCAAAGTCATCTGCTGCAAGGAAGGCATACCGGCGGGTGAGGTATCACGTTGATAATCGTATTTCATATGACCATTGGCAAAGACACCCAGCACATAGTCGGTGTTCCTGGCATCGATGGCCTCTAACTCGGCGGTGGTTTGCACTACAGCGTGTGCCTCATTTTTAGCTGATTTAATGTCTATCCAATCTTGTATAAGATCACGACCATCTTTAGAGTAGCAAGACCAGGTGTCTATGGGATCTGCATCGGAACCGTTAACATTCGAAACCAACATCTGACGTCCACCTCCCATTATGACATTGATTTTTTGTCCCGTGGAATCTTCGATCAGTTGGCGGGCAATGTCTTTGCATCCCTCGGAAGTTGCTGCGCCGGGCATAACGTTTTCACATTCCCAGCGACGGTCCGGCGTGTGGGCGTACAAGGCCGCCGGTGTGGCATGAGTTACACGTGTGTTGGTTACAAAGCCCGTAAGCTTGCCATCATCTTGGGCCAGTTTTAAAATGGACTGCACATGATGTTCACCCTCTAAAGAAGCCGAACAATTGGCTAAACCCACAGCGGAATCGACTCCTCCAGTTTCATAGTTGTTCTTAATGCCGCTGAATAAAGCTGTGGCCGTGGAAAATGAATCCGGTACCTGTTTGTTGGCGCAGTAGGTCTAAAATTGAGAAACAATTGCTTTACTTAATTTTACATAAATATTAGCCCTCAACTTACCTTCAATAAACCCATATCGGGAAACTTTTCCCAAGACATAAGACCCTCTTCCTTGAAGGCCATTATTCTGGCGGCTGTAACAGTGTTGGGACCCATTCCATCACCCACAAACAGTATAACATTTTTGGCTCTTCTCTTGTTGTCGACGCGATTCAAAGCCTGTTGCAACTCTGTGAGGCCCCTTTGAAGCCACAGCCTCTGTTCCTCGGGTAAACCTTTAACCAATGCTTCAGCCTTGCCGCCATCATCTATGCCCTTAGATGATCCTCTGGTGTAGTAAACAATAAATGCTGCCGTCATGATCAGCATTAAAATACCCGAAAATGAGATGGCAATAATAAAAACTTTCGAGCGGAAGACACGAGGTTCTTTGGGCTTTAAGGCACTAGTAGAGCTCTGACTGTAGTTATCCATGGGCATATCGATGTTACTGCTCGAATTTATGTGGTCCATGGTCGGCTTTTGATCTGTATCCATTTTGAAGGTTTGTGATTTCAGAGCAGCGTTTGTCAATCGACTAGTTTCCAATGCTTTGCGATGTATCTTCTATATATCAAACTGCTCGTTACGACAATTCTATAAGATAAGAAAACGAAAAAACAGAGATATTTTTATATGATACACCAATTGTATAGTTTATTGTCATTAATTCACTATCTTTACGATATGTACTGACATGTACTGTGATATCGTAATGTATGTATAATAAAGAATGCAAACAATAGATGTAGAATGATGACAGACGTTCGGAAACAACAACAACGCATCACGAGAGACACTGAGTGTTAATTATATGCAAAAAATACTTGTGGTTTACAAAAGCGTATGAGTTCTATACAGTTCCCGGTAATCGCGCTGTGATCGATAATAAGTCATTCTCGGTGGTTTAAAGCGTTGAAGAGTAACTGTATAGAAAGCTTTTAACATTTGCAAAGCTTTATAATGTATATTGTTTATTTAATTTACAACATATCCAGCACTTTTTAACACCAGAGAAACTCTTGTATAATGTCGCGATAGGTTTTCTTCGGAATTTGTAGATCAAAAAACATGTGGACCCATTGCAGATCCGTTTAAAATATGGTAGAACTTCTTGAATTCAATGAGTTAATACTAAACCAGGCTTTCTGTTTAACTATTATTTGGAATATATTCTTTAAAACCAGAGAAACTTTTCGGTCATATTCCGATTAGTTATATTTATTGAGATTTTGGTTGGAATATGCTTAGCTTGGTACAGGTTAGGGTGGCAGTAAGACGACTTCCGGATACGGTTGGTTCGTTAGCACCTTAAACAATGAATTAATTTTGCCTGCCACGAATAAGACATGACAGAACTTCTCGAATTCAGTGAGTTAACACTAAACGGCACCTACAGTTTAACGATTATTGCTTACATCGTCTTTAAAACTAGAACTTCGTTTTATCCTGTAGTCAAACTTATTCACTACATGATCTGTCCATACCGCATCAAGCATCTAATGTCGATTCTCTTCTGGCTTGAACGTATGTTTTACATTTGATCCAGACCAGATTCGCCTAGAGACATTACACACGTTTATGGTTTGGCCATACGTTTGACATTTGATCTAGGTCAGATTCTCTTCTGATTAAGATGCACGTTTGGCACATTAGACACATTACACCCGTTTCGGGATTGCCAGCCCTTATCTATTCCGCTGATCATACCGAATCGAGTATCAAAAGTCGATCTTCCTATGGTTTCGATGTACGTTTGACATTTGACCTAGACCAGATTTTTCTAGAGACATTACAGCAGTTTTCGGATGATGTCCAGCACCGATATATTCCGGTAATTATACCCCCTAAAGTATCCAAAAGCGATTTTTTCACGTTTGAACGTACGTTTCTCTAGAGACATTACACCTGCTTCGGAATGGAGGCAATCATGACATTACCGTATCGCATCGAGTATTCAAAGTCGATCCTCTTTTAGTTTGGACATATATTTGACTTTTAATTCAGACCAAATTTCTCAAGAGTCATTACAGCCGTTTCGGGATGATGCCCTGCCCTGAGTTATTCCGGCAACCATTCAGCATCTAGAATTCAAAGCCTATCCTCTTCTGATTTAGATATTAGAGCTATTACACCCGTTTCGGGATTGTCAGCCCTTATGTATTCCGGTGATCCTACCGCATCGAGTATCAAGAGTCGATCCTCTTCAGATTTGGATGTACATTTGACCTAGGCCCGATATCCCTAGAGACATTACACGCGTTTCCAAATTTCCAGCATAAATGCCGTATCGTATCGGCATCTAGTAGCTTAAGACGATCCTCTTCTGACTAATTCAACCGCATTTTCATTCTCAGATATAGAACTGTGCCCAGAAACCCAGGATCCCTGTACGAACGTTTGAAAATGAAGAGTACTCTGGGTTACCTGTTCAATAATGTTTCACAATATAGCTTCGGCTGCCAATTAGACAGACAGAACCTCTAGACAGGAAAACGCTACAGTTGTCATCCTGAAGATCTGATCTGTAGATGCCTAAGTGGTTAGATCTTGCCTGATGAGCTTCTTCAACAATTTCCAGTATCCAGCCCCTGGCAAAGTTGTTCGCATATCTGGTTTGGGTTATTGTCTGCTTGTCAGATTTATCCAGAGTTCTACACCGAAGATTCCTCCTTCAGTTCCGCTGTCCATTTTCACCCATCCTTTATTATAAGGTTCCCCATCAATCCAACCCGCACGCTCAGTGAAGAAAATATCCATATTAGTAGATAGAAATCCAGTTCCTGTAGCAAGTAGTTAGCACCTTTCATTGATTACCAACTATAGCAGTCCCGGCCTTAACGAGGGCAAGGTTGTTCGCAAAACTGGTTTAGGTATATTGTCTGCTTGTCAGATTTATCTAAAGGTCTTCGCCGCCGATTCCTGATCCAGTTCCGCGGTCTTTCCGTGAACCATCGGTGCAAATGGTCACGCCAATTATGGCGGTCCAGTTCTTAACGAGGGCAAGGTTGTTCGCAAAATTGGTTTGGGGATGTTGTCTGCTTGTCAGATTAATCTAAAGGTCTTCGCCGCCAATTCCTGATCCAATTCCGCGGTCTTTTTTTAATGGTCGTCTTCATTTTAAAGTTCTCCAACGATCCAACTTAATCATATCAATATTTGTAGATAACAACCCCATTCCGGTGATTCTTCCGACAAGAATCACTTCACTAATTTCCAATTTATGGCGATACCTAATTCTGATTTAGGGTTATTGCCTGCTTAAGGAGGTTAACTGGACCTAATGGTGCCTTTGAAAGTTAAGGTTTAGAAATAACATGTGCAATATAAATAACATTAAGAACATGTGTGTCCCTCTCCCTTATCTATAAAATATATCAGTTGTTTGGATGAATGCAGTTATAAATTAAAGGTATATAAGTAGTGATAAGTGTACATTATTTCGACATTTCTGTTTGTTAAATTTAATGTAGGCTACCGCTTTATTTTATTACTCAAGTTCGATTTACGGTTAGGAAAAAATATTTTTTCAAAATAATAACGAATATTTCGTCATCTCGTTTCCCTCGTTTTAAAATTACCAAACATTTCTCCCTATCATTGTTGGCGGTAGCTTTCATGTACATGTGTTCGTGTGAACGCACCTTTAATTGTGACTTGACGGTTCAACTTACTTGTATTAAATAAGTCTGTGTTTTTCTTTAACATTTTCTCAGATCTTGACGCTGGCATTGAACTAAACCACAATTTTGCTACGCCTTTGTAATAATGCATGCAAATTGCTTGAACGAATTTCCGGAAACGGATAATTTGTCACTTAAGTTTTCGATGGGCATTATAATGTTTAGCTTAGTGGATAACTAGCATTGCTTTTGTGTTCAAATCCGCGTCGAGGCACACTCAAACTGTAAATCATAATAAAACAACACATATAAATCTGTGTGAACACAGCTTGTGCATTGCTTTATCGTTATCGTAATCATGCTCAATGGATACATAGCATATCTCTAATATCAAAGATTGACTTTATGGTTTGTTTACACTGAACTGCCTCAAAGCGCAACGCGTGTAAATCTGCACGGAAATCAGTTTGTGTGTTGAAGGTAAATTGCCAGATGCACTTCAGTGACTTCTTGTGTATAAATAAACTTATGAGTCGTTACAAGAGTTAACCAACAGTGGAATGCGATTTATCCACCAATATACACAGTTGTTTGTTCTTCCTTTGTTTATTTATATATATAATTTTTTTTTTTGGTTTTTATTGTTAAATGTAATTAATATTTTAATACAAACAAAACGTTTTACATCTGCAGTTATAATGAGCTCTAAATGTTTTTTAATTTTAAAACACATTGAATTTAAAATGAACTATAAAAATGTGACGCTTGAAAAAAAATTATTTATTAAAAAAAAATATGGCTAACTTACATTAGTCCGTCAGTTTTAATTAATAAGGCACGCACAGGTCAAACTGTTTAAATTGATGATACACATACGAAAATGCTTCGTAAATTTTTGTTTTAATCTAATTTTTGAACTTTTGTTGGCATTTAATTGTTTAACTTTTGTATTTTTTTCACAATTTTCAACACTTATTTAATTGCTCACAAAGTTTTGTTATGACGCCCGGCCGCTTATTAAAAACATGCTACTCCACGTTGGCTTGAAACTCCTTTGAATATAAACGAACGATATTTTTATTATTTCGTTTTCTTTTTAACAGACTTTATTTTTCACTGCGTCTTCGGCTCTCGTCCAAACACACAACACAACTTCTCTTCAACAAGCTTGAATATACACTAAACTTGCAACTCTCGTGTGAAACGCTTAAAACGTCAGATAAACAATATCTGTATTTATGAATTAATTAACAACAGCAATTTTCATTATCATCACACTAAATGTGGCGGCCGGCTTCGTCATACCGCCGACACCTTCCCAGATTGCAATCAGCACCGATCGACAATATATGATACACCCAACACAACACTGACGTTTTCATCTTCAACGCTCGCTCTTCTTGCTCTCTTCTGTCGTTAAGCGAATATCTATAAATTAACAGAACAGTAGATTATCAAGATACACTCGAAGTTAAATTTAGTTCCATTAGGGGTTTCCCGAAACTTCTATATGTGTTGTGTATGATGGATCGGGTGGAAATGATAGCTTAAAGCTTTAGTTTAATTAATATTTTGTTTTTAATTAAAGGAAAACATATTATAGGTAATATTGCCTAATTTGATTCTCGTGAATTCCGTATAAAAAGTTGTCAAAATTGGCAAAAATCGTTTGTCTTTCTTTTAGTAGAAAAAGAATAGGTTTTTGCTGAAAAACAATAAAAAAAAACAGTCCTAAGAAACAAATTTTTAATGTTTTAGGAAATTTTTATTGTTTTAAATTTAAAAAAAATATATATTTTTTTTATTTGTAATATTTTTAATCAAAAAAAAATATAATAATTAAAAAAAAAATAGTTTAATTTTTAACTTAACTTAAAAAAATAATTATAATTTTTGTTTCGTATTTTTCTATTTAAAAAAATCATAAAACGAAAAAGATCAATTTTTATTTTTTTTACGAAGAGTTTAGAAAATAATTTGGCAAAATCATTTACCTTTCTTTTATTGGAAAATAATATTTGTTTTTGAAAAAAAATATCTTTAAAAACAAATACATATTTTTTACATTAACGAAGTTTTTTGTCAACTTATACAACATTTCCCAGTCTTTATATTAAGAATATTTAATTTCGTAGACAAATTTTTTTACAAAGGAACGAAATTAATTTTCAATTATTTTCGTTTTCGGAACAAAAAATTATTAGTTTGAAAATTTTTGTTACTAAATTTTAATTTTTTATTTTATTTATTTTTTATTTTTTAATTTAAGATTTTTAGCAAGTATTATATATCTGGAAACGAAAAATAAAAAAAAACAAACATATTTTTTTAGGTAAAAAATGATACAAAATATTTTTAGCATTACTGTTATTTCGGAAACCAAGATATAAAAAAATATATTCCAAAACAAAGTTTTTTTAAAAAAAAAAATTTTTTTTACGTTGAAACTATTTTTCAACACAAAAATATTTTTTTAGGAAATTAGAAGATAAAAATTTTGTAAAAAATTTAAAAAAAAATTTTTTAGCGAACATTTTTTTCCGGAAACGAAAAACAAATTTTTTTTACGAAAAAATATAGTTTTCATAGTGGAAAAAATATTTATTTTCCAGATAAAACATCTTGTTAAATATTTTTATAAAAATATCTTGTCAAATATTGCTATAAAAAATATCCTTTAAAACACAAAAAAAATTGCCAAAAAAAATATTACAAAATTTTTTTTTTTTTTAAATTAAATTTTTAGAAGGGAAAAATGAAGCTTAATTGTTTTAAAGAAAAACTTTTAATACAATTTTAGAGAAAAATTTTTGCACGACAGTTTAAGCTAGTAGGCTATAAATATTTTTATTAGAGAGTAAAAAACATTTCTTCAAAAAAAAAAAAAATTTTTTTTGTAAAAAAAATTAAAAAAAATATTTTAATCATTAAAAAAAATTATTTACGAAATATTAAGAAAAAAAAAACGCCAAAAATCGTTTATCTTTCATAGAGGAAAAAATATTCTTTTAAAAAAAAAAAAACATTTTTTTTAATTTTTTATTTTATTTTTTTTTTTTGTTTCAAAAAAAACATTTTTTTAAGAAAGAAAATTTTCAAATAATAATTGTTTTCTACAAAATTGAATGCTTAGCGCCAATACAATAAATTATATTTTTTAATAATGTTAAAACAATTTCCATAAATAAGACGATTTCTGTAACGAAATTCTTCAGTTTTTTCGTTCGGAATAAAAAATTTCAACAAAAATTTATGAAAATATATTTTTTGAAACTATTAAAAAAAAATAATCGAAAAACAAAAATATTGCTTATGTTATTTTTTTTTTAATAAGCAAAATATAATATTTAAGTATTTAAATTAGATTTTTAGAAGCCAAAATATAACACTTAATTTTTTTTTAACTAATTTTTGTAAAGAAAGCTTTGAATACAATTTTGAGAAAAATGTTAGAGAAAAATGGCTAAAAATATTTTTTAGAGGGTAAAAGCTTAAAAAATGTTTTAAAAAGAAATGTATTAAACTCATTAAAAAAAATGTTGCAGAAAAATCTTTTAACTCCCCCTCTTCTTAAAGCCTTGTGTCAATTTGTTTTTTGTAAAAGAAAATTTGTATTTTAAAATTAATAATTCACTAATATAGGATGAAGGGTAATCCTTAAACTGTTGTATTGAGTTATAAAATTTGTAAACAACATAGTTCTCTTTAAATAAAAATTTTTCGTAATGTGTACATTAGGGCTATAACTTAATTTTGGCCCTAGCACCACGTGATGGCGATTGTTGTGTTATTTACGAAAAACATTATTTCGGGTCATAATCGATTTTTTTCAAATCTTTCGTAAGGAAAAAAACTAGTTATCAAATTCAGAATTTTCTTAAATTTTTCTTACATTTATTGTATTTTTTTAATACCAACATAGCGGATTCCCCTTACTGCAAATTTTAAATACAGATTCGAAAGAAAAATGCGTTTTTACATAAATATATAAAAAATCTGATTTCTAAACTTTTCGGCGTTTTGTGGGTGAACTTTTTTGACAACAGCGAGAAAGTAATACCATATTTTTAAATGATTTTCAATGCCCTATGACCATGCTAGGGCCATTTTGTTATTTGCAAAAAATGTAAGAAAGTAAATTTTTTTTGTCATCCATAAAGATATTAGATTATTCGACAATTGAACTTGCAAAAAAAAATATTGTATTTTTTTCGAAAAATGTATGTAGAAAAATTAGACTGAGTCTAGAATAGTTAGTTTGTTAGTAACTATTGTGCAGTATTAAAACTAAGCATAGAACATTTGTAGACGACGTAGTTGTCTTTTAATTAAGACTTTTCTAGAATTAAACTGATTTTTCTATTGTGAAATATTTATAATTTCAATTTATCGGATTTCGAAACAAGTTAATAGTGTTTGACCATTCAACCAGCAACTATCATGACAGATGAAAAAAAAATATTTAAAGTATTATATATTTTTTTAATCTCTTTTACTGTTCAACTTTTCTTTAAATGATATGCTTTGCAAAAACCCGGTAGCAGACACGTAGTTAGATTAGCAATTGCGCAAAACTTTTTTAATTTACAACATAATAATGAATGATTACGCACCAGATAACAATTTAGAAGCAAACAAAATAACAACAAATTCTCGTCTCATTTCGGACAATATTCTTCGAGTGTAAATTAACATTTTGTACTCAGTCACTAATATTAACAATTATTTTTGAACAATTCATAACCAAATGGTGTGCAAATCAATATGGTGGCGACGGGATATCAATTGATTTGCACTCCATGCTGTATTTTGAATGAATGAGCTGTATTTTTATTCCCCGCTCCTCTCTCAATCACTCGATTTAAATATAGATTTTATTATTTAGTACCAGAGTTATCGGTCTATAGTAGCCTTCACGCACTAATAGAAAAAATCAGTTTTTAAGAGCACGTCACAATAGTCTAGAACAGGTAATAACCATATGACCATATATGTATGTCTTACTGATAATCAATAAGTGTATTGATTGGATGAGGGCTTTCCTGCTGGTAACATATAATAATAAGTTTGTCGATGACAAATGGTAGACATATTCTACTGAGGTGTTTGTTATATCCAGAGAAATTGGACTTAGATCCATATTGTTGCTACTTGAGATTTTGAACGTCATTTCCTTTTTTTAATCGATTATTTTTAATAATGTTTGTATTGTCTATGAAAGTGGAAGCTTTCAGAAGTTTGTGCCAAGTGCAAAATTGTGGTAGTGGCTTATTAGTTTATTAATGACTATTAGGCTAGCATTGTCCTGCAGCTTAATTTGGTTATCCATATAATAAGATACAGTGGGACAATTGTTCTGGGCTTTGTCGTAAACAGGACTAAAGAACGTCTTTTTTGTAGTCTTAAGTTCATTCTAAAAGACTTAATACAAGGATCTTATTTAATATTTCATTTTAGTTTATTATAGTTTGTCTGATTTCATTTTTTTTTAATAATTAATTAATATTATCTTTGTCTTTGATAAAGACTTAATTTTCTCTAGAATAATTAACATTTGTATGCCAGCTCTAAAACTAAATTCTAATTTAACATTTAATTAATCTATGTACTAATGAAAGTAAACACATATCAAAAATACTAATAATTGTCTGGCTGTGCAAACAATTATAAATTTTAATGTTTATAATAATAATATTATTAGCAATTAGTTGAATTATTTTCATTCCACATTGTCTATATTGGCACAGTTTGTTTTTATTTGCCAAGAGTTTTGGTATCAAAACAACAAGTGATTCGCCAAATGCTAACAGAGTTACAGTTTTGAAACTTTTTGAATCTCTCAACGAATGTCGGCTCTATACCATATGTAACGTCCTCTCAATGAGTACTGCTTGTCAAATCCCATCACACTTCCTCACTATGCATCAAGTTGTATATAACCTAATCAATCCATATGGTTCGATTTTCCTAAACGGTGAACCAAATCAGCCAGAACGTGTGTTTGCATATGTAAATTGCTGAATAATCAATAAATATCAACAATCAAACATTGATATAATTTATGAATATTAAAGTCGGAAATAACATGGCAGTACACAAATAAATATAACAATTTGTCAAATATTTATATCTTTGAAAAGTACGTTTATTTACTGTGACTGGCATTTCATCAAATGTTGAAGCTATAAAAATTTCTATATTTATACAAACATATATGTAAATAACCGCTAGAGAAGGCATACTGCGAAATTGTATTATAAGCAAGCAATGGAATTGTTAAGAAAAAATTGTCTTTTGCCGTTTTTTTTTAAGTTTTGATATTATTAGTCGATTTGTAAAATGGGTGTAATGGTACCTTTTAAAGAGAGATACCAGAAGTGGAGTGGCTAAACATCCAATTTTTCTCGAAATCTTTATCAAGTTATAGCTTTACAAAACACAGAAATTGAGCACGATCGTATTGTTATTATTACCCGAATTCTAAAGTGGGCGGAATCTTTCATTTGTATGGGAGGTACCAGAAGGAGCGTAGGTAGACTTGAATTTTTTCCTCTAAAACTTTATCCAGTTATGACATTACAAAATTTGTGCACAATCGCATGGGGTGTATTGATATTATTAGTCGATTTGTAAAACGTAAGGGTGGTACTAGAAGTGGAGTGGCTAAAGTTTCGAATTCTTCTCCAAACTTTTTCCAGTTCTTCTCCAAAATTTATCGGGTTTGGTGCGTTAATAATATTACTCGATTTCCAAAGTGAGCGGAATGGCACATTTGTATGGAAGGTACCAGAAGGAGCGTGGCGATGTAGCCCATATGTAATGTAATAAAAGTTTTAAAACAATTGGTTACGCTTTGGGTTGTATCAAATGATGAATGTATACCCTCATATCCGTAGGGTGAGGATATTAATATCAATAAATTAAGAATGTACTATTGTATTACCTGTTTTTGGTAATACAATATACATTTTTACAATAATATAACAGTTTTTTATGTTAATAGTACTTTTTGATACAATAAAATTAACATTTGGCAATAAAAGTATTTTTTGATACAATAAGATCACTTTTTGGTACAATGTAAGTACTTTATGTTGCATCAAAAGTACTTTTAAGAGTACTTTTTGATGCAAAAAAAAACCATGCTGTAACCATAAATGTTATTTTTTGGTACTAATGTTTTTATTTTATTGTACAGTAAATTGTACTTTTTGGTGCAATAATAGACCTGTTGGTACAATAAAGATACTTTCATCAACTAGATGGATTATAAAAACTCCGGATTCCCAATCGACAACTAGCAACGCAATCAGGCAGCACAAACGCTAATAGCATAGGTTAAGGGGATGACATAAATGCTCAACGGGTGTCACAATGGATCCATAGGGACCTAAGTGCTCACATCTACGGAGGAGATGCCTGCATACCAACTTACCAAAGGTTTTTTTTATGCACAATAAATTGTACTATTTGGTACAATAAAAATACTTATTGGTTTAATAAATTGTATTGTAGGGCACAATAAAAGTACTTTCTGGAGCAATAAAAGTACTTTTTAGTACAATAAATTATACTTTTTGGTACAATAAAAATATTTTTTAGTAAAATGAATAATACTATTTGGTAAAATAATCTGTAAATAAATAAATAAACTGTAAATAAAATAAACTTTGTACAATAAACTGTACTTTTTGGCACAATAAATGTACTTTTCCATATTGTAAAAGTACTTTCTGCTAGGTAAAATTTTACTTTTTGTTACAATTAAAGTACTTTTGTGTCAATAGAAGGACTTTTTAAAGTATTTTGTGGCACAATAAAAGTACTTTTGTAAAATAAAATTACTTTTTTGTACAAAAATGTACTTTGCGGTACATTAAATGTACTTTCTAGTACAATAAAAGAACTTTTAAATTAACATTTTTATTGTAATAAAAGTACTTTTTGGTACATGAAATTTACTTTTTGGTACAGTAAAAGTACTTTTTGGTACAATAAATGTACTTTAAGGTACAATGAATGTCTCTTTGAAACAATAAAAGTACTTTTTGTTACAAACAAATTTTGGTACAGTAAATTTACTTTTCGTTACTATAAAAGTACATTTTTGGTACAATAAATTTACTTTGCTGTACTAAAAAAGTACATTTTTGTACAATCAGTGTATTTTTGGTACAATAAATTGTACTTTTGGCGCACTAAACAGTACTTTTCAGTACAATAACTTGTACTTTTTGGTGCAAAAAGTCTACTTTCTGGGTATAATACTAAAAGTACTTTAGAAAAGTAAAAAGTACACTTTGGTACAATAAAATTAACTTTTAGGTACAATAAAAGTACTTTTTGGTAGTAAAAATTTTACTTTTTGACATAATAAAAGTTATTTTTGTTACAAGTAAAGTACTTTTTGTTACAATAGAAGCAATTTTTAATACAGTACTTTTGATACAAAATATTTTTAGTACAATAACTTTACTCTTCGGTACTATAAAAGTTAATTTTTATACAATCATTGTTTTTTTGGTACAATATAGTGTACTTTTGGCTCACTAAACAGTACTTTTTGGTACAATAACTTGTACTTTTTGGTGCAAAAAGTCTACTTTCTGGGTAAAACACAAAAAGTGTACAAAAAGTACTTTAAAAAAGTAAACTTTTTACTACAATAAAAGTACACTACTTTTTGGTAGTAAATATTTTAGTTTTTGGCAGAATAAATGTTCTGTTGTTGCTGTAACAGCTGGAGGAAGTAACTGGGGTGATAGTTCTTTATACCGATCTTCAATTTATAGGCACTCAGTCGGGCATGTAATCCGATTGTCATACGATCATTATTGGCAACTCTGTTTCGTTTCTTTGTAGATAACAAGGTTTGTGTCAAGGATTGATAGTTGTTGTAGTTTTTGAGTTTTAATCACCATTTTCCTCCAAGAGATGGCGACAGCTGGTTTAATTGATTAATTTTTTAAGATGTTGATAGATCTTTTTTTTTGTCTAGGATGAGTTTTGTTTCATCGAAGTTGATATCAGTGCCCGGCCAGGAATCAAAACCGGCACCTTCGGATTGCAAATCTACGTCGGTTCTACTGAGCTAAAAACTTACTTTAAACCTTATTTCCCTTTATAACCCATGTATGAACTAGGGGATAGCTTCTCGCGTTGGTGGGAATTAACACGCTTTCTATATTAAATTCACAACAAACGGGACATACCTACTTGTTTATCACTGCTTGAGCACCAACGGATCTCCCGCATGGTAGTTGCGTGTTCTAACCGCTATGACACGGCCGGTCCCTTTTACGATTAAAATATGTATGTGCAAAATACTTCCATTTCCCTTGAAATTAGTGAAATTAGTGTTAGTGGAAATTCCTAAAATTTCTCTTCAAATTTTACTTTCACATTACATAGGAATAGTTTTTTATTCTCGAAGTTCGTTTAAAATTAGGGAAAAGATAAAACAATCCCAGGAATATTTTATTAAGGAGAATATTTTCAGGTTATTGTATAAATTTTTCAACATCTTTTAAGTATGATGGCTGTGGGGGGGAAATGTCAACTTTTCTCGTTGTGGTAAAATTTGTTGAATTTATTTTGGGTGGAGAACAAGTTGTATCAAATACTAAAGAAAATTATCAGGCAAGATATACAAAATTTGAAGCATTTAAAAAACAGCCAAAAATATATCGAATTGTTCACCCATGTTCTGGAAAACAATTCGGTTTGAAAACAGGCCGAAATCGGTAAAAAGTATCAGTAAAAAGTTAACGATTTCGGTCTGTTTTCAAATTTCCGAATTGTTTTCCAGAATATGGGTGGTTGTGTGATTTTGTTAAATTTATCAACTGTTTGATTTTATGATAAATTTCTAATGAAATAGTTTTTCGCATGTGGAACATTTTTTTTTTGTTTGAACATATTTCACTCTCTTGCTGAATATTTTATAATAACAAAAATGTTGTATATACATACATTTGTATGTATTTTATCTTAACTTCGTCGACAATCTGACTACGCTATAAGATATTTGTCATGATATGAAAATAGTAAATTCTAGTCAAAAATCGGTCATTTATTTTTACAAATCCTCTCTTAGAAACGTTTAATATTACAAAACCGGCTATTAAGAACTCATTACATTTTCCTGATGTTTTACTACAGAAATACTTTTTCGGGCTATAATTATTCTGTCAAAACAATGTATTAAAAAGAAATTCTCATGCCGCCCCCTCCCGCAGTAATTGAGTATTCACGTTATTAATAGATATACATTACACACTTGTTTTTGTTTTTAAACGCACAATGGTGCAGGTTTACACAGCTCACTTACACAAGTTTCCATAAATGTTTATTAAAATACAGATGACGACGAAAGCGACACTATTCTAGCACGACAGCAATATCCAAGTCGCGGAAAAACTTTCGTGTTTATTGCTCCGTAGCTGTTAAGCAACTAATCTAAGCGGTGCATAGGCTCAAGGAGATTACAAAGCAGTTTTATTTAAACAGAATTATTTAATAAATAAACGGCAATTCATTCGCCTTAAGTATCAAAAGTGTTTATATTTATGACAAGCGTGTAGAGAGACTCTTAGTTGTGGTATTCACTCTTTTATGTGAAACGACGTAATAGCGTTTAAAGTCGCCTAGTTAGTCATCATGTTAGACAGCAGAAAAGAAAAATCTAATAGAATTCACATTGCAAAATAACTAGAACATCGTTGGGTATGTGTGAAAATGTATATGAGAGATTTATAAGTGCGTACTAAGCTTAGATTCTAGGCTATTGAAAAACAGTTGACCTTAAGCCCACATTCGTATACCATATATCGATTTGAAATCTGAACTGCTTCGGTAACCCACCCTGTATATATTTACCAGCACAATAAATCTCATCACACTTCTGTTTACGTTTATTTTTATAAGTATCTTTATTCTCTTGAAAAGGAGGTGGAGGAATTGCATAAAAATATAGAATTTATTTTTAAGTAAAAAAAAACAATGAAAAGAAAATCAAAAACCTACGTCTTAAATATACATAAAAATAATAATATAAAAAAAATCGGAAAATGTTTTTTGTAATGGTACTTTAAAAGCAGATTTTCATGAAATCGTTAAAAAATGCACAGCATTCCGTGGCCGGATATCGACAAAAAGGAACAATGTGAATAACGCTTCTATAAATACCATTATTTAAAAAACCTTTCGATTTTTTTTATAATTTTTTTTGTGTATTTTTTATATTATATATATTTTGCAAAATAGAATTTCAAAAAAAGATTACAATATTTAGTTTTAGAAAAAAAACAAGCCCATTTGTTGTTGTAATAGTGTAATAATGAAGTTAAGTAATATCGATATAATAGCCAGCTGACAGTTTTTTATATATATAAGTGGAAGGATGGTGGTGAAAAATTGTTTAAAAATTTAAATACCCAAACTGGTTAAACAACAAAAATTATAGAGAATTGAGAATAGAGAACATTTATAATAAATGTTGTAATTTAGAAATTTATAGCTCGCAAAAAATCATAAAACTTTTGCGAAGAAAGTATCTCGATAAATACAGCAAAACTATCTAAAAAATGCATTTATAAATTCATTGTTGCCGATCGTAGGGGTCACCTTTTTAAATTTGTCATAGCTTCAGTATTTACATTCAGATATTAAAGTACGATATATCAATGTGTTTGTGGGGGACTTATATAGTGTCCCACTACATATTTACTTTGTTTTATAAATTGTATTTTAACTTTGTTTTTGTTTGAATTTTCAATATTGTCAATTTGAGTTATCAAAAATTTTCATAATAAAATTGGTTTTCATTTAGAGAAGTTTGTAAGTAAGCAACCAGCAACCAACTTCAATGGCATTTACAAATGAAGAGAAATGCGGCATAGTTGATTTACTGCAGTCGGAGGAAGAAAATATTCCGGTGCTAATGCAATTAGCAAAAAATGTAACCAAAAATGTCGTGAACATTGCAACGACGCAAGGTCATTCATCCGATGATGATATGTTTGTATCACTACTTTTTTGTGTATCTCTTTTTACAGAGGCTTTGGATTACATTTTTACTCACGTTCCCGACTGTCTATCCTTGCTAAGAAAACGTACCATCACCAAGAAAGTTTTATTCAATTACCTACACAGCAGAAAGATAGCAGTCACGACGGATATTACAAAAGCCCTTCTAGCCAGCAAAATTTTAGAATATTGGCGCAACACAATGCCAAATGAGCGAAATGAGAGAGACCAATCGCCTCACAGTAATACTTCTTTTAACTATAACAACAATGATGAACCCACGACGACAATTTCAGTGAAAGAAATGATGTCAAGGGCAACACAAACATTATAGTTTTGATCAGGCCTGATTTTTTCGATCCGATCACGATCCATAGCCCAAACAAATGAACATACTTTTATATGTAAACTTTATACAATGATTAATTACACTGTGCAGCAAAATGTGGGCTATTGTCTGTATACTTTTTTTTTTAGAGAATACAAGCTTTAGGTGAGTATATTTAAAATCGAGGGAGAACATATCCCCCTAGGTACAACTTTTTTATGGTCTGGTGAAGTTTTAAAATTGAGCTAGAATATAGTTTGAAATAATGTTTCTTATTATTTTACTTAATTTTCAAGTATAGAAGTCTTCAATTAAATTAACAAGGATTTTTTGTAGAGTATTTAATCTCATTACACTGCTTTTTACGTATCTTTATTCTCTTGAAAAGGGGGTGGAGGAATTGCATTAAAATATAGAATTTAATTTTAGGTGAAAAAAATGAAAAGAAAAACAAAAAAAAAAAAAAAAAAAAATATACATAAAAATAATAATATAAAAAATCGGAAAATGTTTTTTGCAATGGTACTTTAAAAGCAGATTTTCATGAAATCGTTAAAAAAAATGCACAGCATTCCGTGGCCGGATATCGACAAAAAGGAACAATGTGAATAACGCTTCTATTAATACCATTATTTAAAAAACCTTTCGATTTTTTTTATACTTTTTTTTTGTGTATTTTTTATTTTATATATATTTTGCAAAATAGAATTTCAAAAAAAGATTACAATATTTAGTTTTAGATAAAACAAGCCCATTTGTTGTTGTAATAGTGTAATAATGAAGTTAAGTAATATCGATATAATAGCCAGCTGACAGTTTTTTATATGTGTATATAAGTGGAAGGAAGGTGGTGAAAAATTGTTTAAAAATTTAAATACCCAAACTGGTTAAACAACAAAAATTATAGAGAATTAAGAATAGAGACCATTTATAATAAACCAAAAACTAAAAAAATGAACTATTAAAAGCACTTCTTAAACAAACAGGGACACAAAATGTTGGTATCAATATTTTTTTTAATTTTTTTTTTAGTTTTTTTTTCTTCTTTTTAATGTTGTATTGAAAATTGTTTTGAATTTGAAGAGAGACAAGGATTAGTGTGAGGATAGTAAGTGTAAGTGTTTTTTTTTGTTTTTGGAAAAAAGTGCTTTGTCAGCGCTTGCTTATTGTGTTTCATTTTTCGTTTTTGTGTGTGTGTTACTGTTTAGATATCATCGATATCAATATCTGCGCCGTCATCGTCGTCTTCAATAACCTTCTTAGCAACTTGTGTAACCACAACGGCCTTAAGCGGCTCAACACGAGCCCGATCATTGTATTCAATTTCAACCTCAGAATCCTCGTCATCTTCCTCAGATGAGTCTTCTTCTTCGGCTTCTTTGAGCCATTGAATGAAGGGCTTAACCTTTTCGTGAATTTCGGTGGCCACATCCTTCGAGACATACTTCTTGCTAACCTTCAGAGACCAATCCAAAATGACCTTTTCATCCAGAATATCAGAATCATAGAAAAGTTTAAAAAGCCCGGCTACCTTGGGCATTAGCTTCTCCTTGTGCAAAGCAATAACTTGCTCCAGACCACCGATCAAATAACGCTGGGCCTTTTGATTGTTGTGCGTGAAACGCAACAGAAGTACACGATGTTTACGTACATCCTGAATAAGATTCTCAGAGAACAACAATTCGGCCAATACCAAAGTTGCCTTGTTGACAATGTCCAAACGTTCGGCTTCGATTAATAACTCCTTGTGCTCGGCAACGGCTTCAAGTTTGCCGTCCTGTAACTTCTTCTTGACAATCTCATAGAAGATATCAATACGTTCCTTTTCGGTTTTATCATAATCATCCGAAATGGTCATGCTCTTGGCGCCATCGGTAAGATCTTGCAAGCGAGCGCGTATAGCTTCCTGTGAATGATAAAAGGGAAAAATAATAGGATAATAAATGTATTCTTATAAAAATAAAGGTTTTATATAGAATAAAAAAGAATCGGTACTTTAATTGTGTCAAAAAGTACTTTTAATGTACCAAAAAGTACTTTTATTGTACAAAAAAGTACTTTTATTGAATGAAAAGTATTTTTATTGTAAAAAAAAACACTTTTATTGTACCAAAAAATAAATGTTTCTGCCAAAAATTACTTTTAATGCACCTAAAAGTACATTTATTGTATCAAAAAACATATCTTGTACCAAAAAGCACTTTTATTGTATCAAAAAAACATATTGTACCGAAAAGTACTTTTTTGTACCAAAAAGTTTTTTTTTTGTACCGCAAAGCACGTTTATTGTATCTATGGTATCAAAAAGTACTTTTTACCAAAAACTACTTTTATTGTACTAAAAAGTACTTTTGTTGTACTAAGTATTTTTATTGCCCCAAAAATACTTTTATTGTATCAAAAAGAACTTTACTTGTACCAAAAAGTACTTTAATTTTTACACAAAAATACTTTTTTGTACCAAAAAGTACTTTTATTGTACCGCAAAGCACTTTTATTGTAGAAAAAGGTACTTTTATACAAAGTACTTTTATTGAATTAAAAATTCATAGTTGCAAGTACTTTTGTTGTACCAATAAGTACTTTTAATGTACTAAAAAGTAGTACATTTAAAGTAGTTTTAATGTACCAAAAAGTATTTTTTTTGCATCAAAAATTACTTCTAATGTATCAAAAAGTACTTTATTGTACCAAAAAGTATTCGTGTCTTTCGATTACTTTTAATGTACCAAACATTACTTTTTGTATCAGAAAGAACATCTTCTTGTATTAAAAAGTACTTTTATTGTATCAAGAAGAAACTTTTTTGTGTTGTTCTACCAAAATGTAATTTTATTGTACCACAAAGTACTTCTATTGATTAAAAAGGGAATTTGTTTGTATCAAAAGTACTTTAATTGTACCAAAAAGTACTTTTATTGAATAAAAAGTATATTTGTCAGCCTAAAATTACCTCCATTGTACCAAAAAAGTACTTTTATTGCATCAAACACCCATGTTCTGGCAAACAATTCGGTTGGAAAACAGACTGAAATCGGTACTTTTTACATACAA
This sequence comes from Muscina levida, assembly GCA_964034835.1. Classification (NCBI taxonomy): domain Eukaryota; kingdom Metazoa; phylum Arthropoda; class Insecta; order Diptera; family Muscidae; genus Muscina; species Muscina levida. The sequence goes on from OZ035882.1 coordinate 148,828,383, forward strand.
TTTTTACTGATTTCGGTCTGTTTTCAAACCGAATTGTTTTTCAGAACATGGGAGTAAAAGTACTTTTATTGTAACAAAAAGTACTTTTATGTATCAAAAATAACTTTCATAGTACCAAAAGTACTTTTATTGAAGAATTTATCTTTTTTATACCAAAAAATTTGTCTGCCAAAAATTGCTTTTATTTTAACAACAAACTACTTTTATTGTACCAAAAAGTACTTTTATTGTTCCAAAAAATACCTCTATTATAGCAAAAAGTACTTTAATTATACCGAAAAATTACTTTTATTGCATCAAAAAGTAGTTTTTTTCCATAATTCTACAAATTGATAGCACACCACTACTAACCTTTGATACATCCACACTCCATTCGGCGTCATCGTCATCATTCTTCTCGGGCAGAGCAGCGCTTATTTCAGCCTCTGTCTGACTGGCCTGATTGCCGCCATCGGATTCACCATCGGAATTCTTCATTGAATTATTGGCATCGGTACCATTTTCACCATTCTTCTTGCAACGTCTTGCACGTTTACCCTCAGTCAGCGATGAGCCTTGGGCAGCCGGATTGATAGTGGGTGGATTCTTCAAAATGAACGTATTCACCTTATGGTTGACTTTCAATAAACCGTGGCAGCCACAGGCTTTGCATGACTGTGAAATAGTTTGATTTTTATTTGACACCGTCAAATCCGTTTCTGGATTATCGCATTCAGGGCACAAGACATATTTACGTATAAAACCATCGAGCAAGTCTTGTAACTTGGCAGCATCATGGGAGCCGTTAACAATGAAACGTTCGTTCTGAACAAATAAATAAACAACAATTATAAAATGTTATAAACTAATAAGCAAATGGTCCATACCTTATGATCAAACTGGGTTTGTGCTCCCAATTCACAGCCAAAGTATTTGGTAGGATAAGTGGCGGGTCTACCAATAGCCCTGGCTACATCGGCCATGTTGACAATTACGGTCTTAATGCCGTTGCCCTTGCCTTCCACTTTAGCCTGGATGCGTGGCATTTTATAGCGATAGAAAATGTCAGTGACATTGCGGTTAACGTTGACGGTACCCATTTTTTTTAGAATGTAATTTGCTTCTTCTCTTCTGTTGCTACTAAGACAATTTAAATCGCTTGCTCAAAGCTTGTGTATAAGATTTTGATGAAAACTGGTCGTCGCCTTCTTTAAAAATTGCGGTACTAGGCTGTTTATGTATGGATACTAATGTCCGTCCACTTATTTTCTGTTATCGAGGTGATAAGCCAAAGGATATCAAGTGTCCTTGCTTTAACTCAAATGCCTTTCATGGAGTTGGCTGATGATCGATCGATCTGTATAACCGGCAAATGTTGCTAGCTGTTGCTGTGTTTGCGCTGGTGTCCAACAGTTTGGCAACTGATGAAACTGCTGCTGCTGAATGGTAGGCTTCAAATGTTTATTTTTTGATTTATTATATGGTTTTATAATATTTGGTAAATTCATGAAGTTTGCTTTTAATATATAGGGAGCTTTTGTTTTTAAGTGTCTTCTTGACTTGGGTTCAAAATGAACTATAATGTTGGTAGTACACGGGGGTTTAGCAGGGGAGGGAACACGCAATATGTTATGCCCTGCGATCTTTGTTTTCTCAAGATACTCGATAAATTAGTTTACAAATAAACTAAATCAGCCGCTGGGGGTATGCGAATAACTTTTCTCTGCAGTTGTTGCTGTGTGTGTGTGCGTGCAATACCCTTTAGATATATCGATTCCGTGTGTGTGTGGGTGTTTGTGTTAGGATGATTAGTACTTGACTTCTGTTTGGGCAGATATTTTGAAATTTTATTCAATGCTGTATTATTGTTTTACACTCCGTCGTTTATGTCACGCGATAAGTGTGCTGTTCTTTTTGTATTTTTTTTTAGATTTTTTAAATTTTTTTTTGTTGATTTTTTTTCTTTACATTTAAGTAATTTTTGTTTTAATTATAAAAAATAGTTTTTAAAAAGTCGAAAAAACGAGGGCATTTGTAATTGTTTGGCTGCGAATGCCTCACGTTTCTCTAAAAGGTTGCAGCTTCCGGTGTCTGTTACTAGAAAATTTTGAAGTTCTGAAAGAGAGAATAAGAAATCGTAAGATTAAAAAAAATTAGGAAAAATTTTAATATAATGAAAATAAATTAAAAAAAAAATTCATCTCTAAATATCTGAGAATAGTTCTATGAAAATGGTCGCTTTTTATATAAATTTCCTGTCAATAGCTTAAAGTTGTTTAAAGCAATTAACGCATATACAATTGCATACAACGTTATGTATTTATAAAAAAAAAACACTCAGCCAAAGTACGAAAAATGACTTTTATTTTACCAAAAAGTAAATTTATGGTACCAAAAAGAAATTTTATGGTACTAAACAGCACTTTTTGTATCAAAAAGAAAATTTATTGAGCCAAAAACGTACTTTCATTGTACCAAGAAGTATTTGTATTCTACGGCAAACTACGTATATTGTTCTAAAAAGTACTTTTATTGCATCAAAAAGTACTTTTATTGCACCAAAAAGATCTCAATTGTGCCAAAAGAAAATTTATTGCATCTTTAAGTACTTTAATCGTGCCAAAAAGTGCATTTTTTGTACCAAAAGGTACTTTTATTATAATAAAAAAAATTATTGTACCAAAAAGCACATTTATTTTATCTATAAGTATCGATGTACCACAAAGTACTTTTGCTACACCAAAAATTACTTTTATTGTATCAAACTGAACAGTTATTGTACAAGAAGTACTTTTATAGTGCCAAAAAGTACTATGATTGTGACAAAAAGTACTTTTAATGTTACATAAAGTATTAATATAGTAAAATAATCACATTTATTGTACCAAAAAGTACTTTTATTGTACCTAGAAGTACTTGTATTATACCACAAACTACACTTATTGTTTAAGAAGTACTTTTATTGTACCAAAAAGTAATTTTGTTGTATTAAAATTACTTTAATTGTACAAAAAAAATTATTGTACCATAAATTCGGTTTATTGTAATTATAAGTACTTATATCGTACCAAAAAGCACACTTATTGTACCAAAAAGTATTTTTTTATTTTACCAAAGTGTAATTTTACTGTACCAAAAAGAAAATTCAATGTACCAGCAAGTACTTTAATTGTGGCAAAAAGTACATTTATTGTACCAAAAAGTACTATCGATGTACCACAAAGTACTTTTGTTGCTCCAAAAATAACATTTATTATATCAAAAAGAACATTTATTATAAAAAAAGTACTTTAATGGTACCAAAAAGTACTTTAATTGTGTCAAAACGACTTATAATGTAACATAAAGTACTTTTGTTTTTTCAAAAAGTACATTTATTGTATCAAAAGGTACTTTTATAGTACCAAAAAGTACATTAATTGTACCAAATTGTATTGCACCACTAAGTAATTTCATTGCATAAAAAATAATAATTCTTGTACCAAAAAGTTTTTTTTTGTCGCACAAAGAACTTTTATTGTACCAGAAAGTAATTTTATACCAAAAAATATTTTAATTCAATAAAAATACTTTAATGCTAAATAGTACTTTTATTGTACTAAAAAGTACTTTTATTGTGCTAAAAAGTACTTTTATTGTACTAAAAAGTACTTTTGTTATAACTTAACGTAGTTTTTTTTGTAACAAAATTTACTTTTGTTGTATTAAAAAGTACATATATTGCACCAAAAATTATTGTTGCAGATAGTTCATAATCGGCCTTATTCCCGTAGACGTCGTCGACGCAAAACGACGTCGTCTTGTGACGACGCTGTAAAATCGGTATTCTCGTAGTCGTTTTCGATAACTATCGGTTACTATTGACACAAATTTGGTATTCTGTAAGGAAATGTGACGACGACGTTGAATCGAAACGACTCTGAATCTGTCGTCACAGTTGTTAGTAACGACTTGAAACAATTTGAAAGAATAACTTTAGTTTTTGTAAATTTAAAAAAAGGTTTTGTTTAATGACGTCAAGAATAACAATGTCGAGCAACAAATAGGGGCTTGGATACAAAATCCCTCATAGGTACAAGGATTTTGTCTAATTTTAAGGGGTAATGTGAGAAAATTGGTGAAAAACAATTTTATTCCTTTGGAGCGCCTTTAAGAATCCTTTGCGGTTGTAGTTACGAATCTAGTCTTCTTTATTTGTAGCAAAAATTTTGATATGGGTTCCATCGACATATCCAATTACTCCAGTAAATCCTGTTTTGTTAAAAAAAAATTAGTTTATGCTTCCGATTTGTCATCTTCAGTTACTTCCAATTGTATCCAAGGTGGACAAATCACCTCTCTAATGCATTCAGACAGGAATCTTGCAACTACTGGCTGCACTTACACTTAGGTTGTAAGGCTCCTGTCCAAAGGACCTCAATGTTGCTGACAACTTAATTATGACTGAAACATATGTCCTGAGTTCACTTTTCATGATAGGAACTATTTCTATAGGAACGATTACGTAATTAAATGCTGCCTTATTAAGACTTAAGTAGTTCTAGAATCTAAAAAAAGTTGGAAGGCCGGCCAACAGATAACCTCAAATTACGATTTTAACACCGATGAACATACTCGTTATTTGGCAAGTTTAAGATCATCGGATCATAGTCGAAGTATTATCCTTTCCAGTATAAGATTATTTTTACTTTCCTCATCGCTTAAATCTGAATCGGACACAAAAAACATTTCTTCACAACAGAAAATAAAAGTCAAAATGAATCAGCTGATGTACAAATGTTACATCAGCTGTTGTTATTTCTTTCATGTTATCGATTACTAGTCGACGTCGTCTCGTAGTAGTACCGAAATAGCATTGATGTGACAACGATGTTGACTCGAAGTGATGTTGACATAAAAACGACGACGATGTCGACGACGTCTACGGGAATAGGGGTGAATATGAACTATTAAAAAAAAAAAAAAACTTAATTTCCCTTTACACCCCATGAATGAGGTATGGGATAGCTTCTCGCGTTGTTGTGAATTAACACGCTTTCTATTTTTAGATTCACAACCAACGGCACCTACTTGTTTATCGACGAATGCGAACGTCACTGTTTGAGAAGCTCTCACTAGACACGCCGATTGACTCGACACTTAATACTGCGAAGTTGGTGTCAACAACATTCGAGGGGAGCCGACAATGAACTATTACTATTATTATAATATATAACATCTCTTTAATTTTTTTTTTAAATCTTTAAAAAAAATTCGAACTTTTCATATATCCGATAATTTAATATAAGCGATATTTCATTAATGCTATATCCACTGATTCTAAAGCTTTTTTCTGCCAACAGTCATCTATCCTGCAGTTGGTATGCGCCAGTCATTATAATTAACTACAAATTGCTGCATACAAGTAACGGCGGATTTATGAAAGCCCACAGTAGCATACTGTTAGGTGTTGCTCCATTTCTACAATCTGTTTTATAAAAATCACGCTAAGACAACTAAAATTCCAAACTAATCATGGCAAGTTTATATGAATAGCAAAGCTAAAAACGCTATATGTATAAACCTTACCAAAGTATTCACCTAAAACAATGTACAATTTTAGGCGCCACGTGGAAAACAATCTGACTGCTATTAACCTTGACCGGTTAATTACAATACAGCTGTACAACAAATTCTCCATGGACCCCCTCCTCCTTCCTCCCTATAAAATATTCAATTTTTCAACATATACTAAGCTGCGCCTGCCTGCGACCATTCAAACAACCACAGGGTACTGTGTTGTAATTTACAACGGAAAAATAAATATGTAAATAAGGTGAAAAGAAAAAAGAAATGAATGATGTAAATAAAAGTAGAATAAAAAAAGAAAAACACAAAAATTGCTACTGCAGTAAGTTATAAATTAAAAATCTGACACAAAAACAAAGTCATGAAATAATTTGTCTATTTGAAAGCAAGCAAGCACACTTTCAGGCGCAAAAGTGCCCCATAGCGCACATGTACGGCACAATATGTGTAAGGTGACGTCGTCCAATAAAGAACTAAGGGGAAAGACAAACTTAAGACAGAAAAACTTAAGACAAATAAAATGTTCTTAAGCATAACAAAATTTAAAAAGGTTTAGGCCTTGAGCAACTCATTAAAAATGTCTTAGATGAATAAACACAAAAATTTTTCTTAAGCTTAGCAAATCGTAAAGGTTTTAAATGTTGTGTAACTCCATTCAAAATCACATAAATGAATATACTTTTCAAAGTGCAAAAATTTCTTCCCATTTTCTTTAAATTTCTCAAATTTTACTATTTAAAGTTATTTTAATTTACTTTATAATCTTTATACCTATTACCCTAGATAATTTGTACACCTTTATTTCGGTACGGCTGACTACGTCTCTGTGTGCTGAAATTCAACCAAACACTAACTCCATTTATAATTGTAGAAATTATTTTGTTTTATAAACGTCAACACATACAAAACACATGTTGTGATGGAAATTATTTTCATTATTGATTTTTTTTTTGTTTGTTTGTTATTTTTTTCGTACACCATTAAGCCACCCAACCAAGTTAACACGCTAAATGTGAAATGTATTATTTTAAAGCATCGTGTTAATGTTTTTCCTTCTTGTTGATGTTGCTGTTAACTGCGGATAGCACATGAAAAACAAAATCCAATTATATCAAAATGGGATTGCTAAGGTTTCCTTATTTTTGACGATAGTTTCAAATTAGCATCTCTTTAAGACACCACCACATTGTTATTACATTTGCTGTATGTCCTTTAATATTAAGGACATGGAATACTGTCATATATGGCGGCAGTTAAGTGCACCAAATATAACACTAAAGCTAAATGTATAATTTGTTTTTTTTTTAACACTGAGCTGCACCCGAAATATGCAGAGGTTCTCATCATATCATGAATTCTGTTTTGCTGAAGTCATAAGTTTATGAACAGTAAAAAAATTACTTTTTTGAACTTGTAATTTTAAAAATATAGTAATTTCACTAAATTTTCTATTAAAGAACTACTAAACAAGGTGACCGAGATACACTATAAGTATTTCTGTACTCTATGGACTCCAGCAATATATAATTGTTGTATGAAGAGAACCTTTACATATTTTTATATTTCACTTTTGTAACAAAGTGTAATTAGTACATATCTTTGAAGACTTTTACATATTATAAACATTTAACAAATGGCTTTTAGTTAAATTTACTTTATGTTTCAATTTATTTAATTTAAATTTAGTTAAAGCTAAGTTACAATTAAAAAATTTTAATATTATAACATTTTTGTGCTTATTTTAACACAACAGAGTCAAACTCTTTCATTTTGAAAATTTCTCACATAAATATGAATCAACACCCCTAATACACATGTGAATAATACATACCTATGACTTAAATAACGCCGATGTGAATTCATGCACGAACTAACTAACTTGCTCCGTTGAGGTGGAGATGGAGGTGTTTGCTGGTATACTGGTGTTTCTGTAATAGGAAAAAAAAGAAGCAATTATAATAATAGTATACGATTTGAATGGTGATAATAAAAATTATATACACCGTCACTAAAAGATAATTTCAAAATAATGTGTATAGAGGATTGTAAAATGTTTTGACACACTTTGCTATAATTTTAACAAATGAAAATGCTCTTATAGGCTATCTGGGGGGACATAAAATTATCATAGCAAGCGCAGTTGTAGTTTGGGAAAAACAGACGCCAGACGGTTCTAAAGATGGAATTAGTGTACATTTGTAACAAACACTTGTTTTATACATCTATTGAACAAAAAAAGTCCGTCATTGTACCAAGAGTAATTTTATTGCACCACAGATTAAACATACTGTCCTAGAAATTACATTTACCATGCCAAAAGTACTTTTATTGTGCCGAAAAGTTCTTTTGATGTACCACAAAGTACTTTTATTGCACCAAAAAGTTCTTTCAATGTATCAAGAAGTACATGTATTTTGCAAAAAGTTAATTTACAGTGCCAAAAAGTACTTAATTTGAACAAAAACGTACTTTTATTGTACCAATTAGTAATTTCGTTGTACCAAAAAGAACGTTTATTGTACCAGAACGTGCTTTCAATGTACCAAAAAGTTATTTTATTGTACCGCAAAATACTTTATTATATCAAAATACTTTTATTCTATCAAAAAGTACATTTATTAGGCCACGACGTACTTTTCTTGTACCTAAAATTACTTTTGTACCTTTATTATATCAAAAAGCACATTACTTTCACCAAAAAGTATATTTATTGTACCAAAAAGCACAATAGTTGCTCTTATTGAGCTCAGAAGTAATTTTATTGTACCAAAAATAGCTTTTCTTGTACCGAAAAGTACTTTAATTGTACCGATTAGTACTTTTGTTGTACCAAAAAGTACTTTTATTGTACCATTTAGTTCTTTTGTTGTAACGAAAAGTACTTTTATTGTACCAGAAGATACTTTCAATGTACCAAAAAGTACTTTTATTGGTCCTATAAGTACTTTCGTTGTACCAAAACTCACTTTTATTGTACCAAAAAGTACTTAGACCTAAAAGAAATTTTATTGTACCAAAAAAAACTTGTACCAAAAATAACTTTTCTTGTACCAAAAAGTACTTTTATTGTACCATTTAGTTCTTTTGTTGTAACGAAAAGTACTTTTATTGTACCAGAAGATACCTTCAATGTACCAAAAAGTACTTTTATTGGTACCATAAGTACATTCGTTGTACCAAAACTCACTTTTATAGTACCAAAAAGTACTTAGACCTAAAAGAAATTTTATTGTACCAAAAAAAACTTGTACCAAAAATAACTTTTCTTGTACCAAAAAGTACTTTTATTGTACAATTTAGTACTTTTAATGTACTAAAGATTACTTTTGTTGTATCAAAAAGTACTTTTATTGTACCGAAAAGTACTTTTGTTGTAACAAAAAGAACTTTTATTGTACCAAAAAGAACATCATTGTATCATTTATTACTTTTGTTGTACTAAAAAGTACTTTTATTGTACGGAAAAGTACTTTTATTGTACCAAAAAGTACTTTTATTGTACCAAAAAGAAATTTTATTGTATGGAAAAGTACTTTTATTGTACCATTTAGTACTTCTGTTGTGCTTGAAAGTACTTTTTTTGTACCAGAAAGTACTTTTATTGTACCAAAAATTACTTTTATTGTACAATTCAGTACTTTTGTTGTACCAAAAAGTGCTTTTATTGCATCAAAAAGTACATTTATTGTACCGAAAAGTACTTTTATTGAACCAAAAAGAAATTTTATTGTACCGAAAAGTACTTTTATTGTACCATTTAGTCCTTCTGTTGTATCAAAAAGTACATTTATTGTACCAAAAACAACTTTTATTGTATAGAAAAGTACTTTTATTGTACCCTGTAATCCATTTGTTGTACAAAAAAGTACTTTTGTTGTTTTTAAAAGTACTTTTATTGTACCAAAAAATACTTTTATTGTACCATTTAGTACTTTTTATTGTACCATTTAGTCCTTCTGTTGTACCAAAAAGTACTTTTGTCGTATCTAAAAGTACTTTTATTGTACCAAAAGTACTTTTATTGTACCGGTAGATGCTTTAAATATACCAAAAAGTACTTTTATTGTGCCAGAACAAAATTTCATTAAACCAACAAGTAATTTTATTTGCCAAAAAGGGCACATATTGTACCAATATGTACATTTATTGTACCAGAAAGTAATTTTGTGCAAAAGAAACATAATTTATTATACAAGAAAGTAATTTTATTGAAACAAGACGAAATTTGCACTTTTATTGCATCAAAAATTAAAAAATTTGGTTGACTAAAAAGTATTTTAATGTGTTAAAAAGTACTTTTATTGTATTATCGTACCAAACAATACTTTTATTGCACTAAAATGTAATTTTGCTGTGCCAAAAAGTACTTTTATTCTGCTAAAAAGTACAGTGTGTACTGAAAGTCCGTTTCCTTTTAAACCGGTAGCTTGTTTTTTATCATCGTTAAAAAAAATTTGCGTTACCCTTCACAAAAAAATAAAAAAAAAACCAGCAATACATATCGAACTTTTTCGATGAGCTTAAGAAACGAAGTTGTTGAAGTTTTCGTATACCGCCGAATCAACATAAATTTTCCCTCATCTGCGCTGCACACATACAAATAATTAATTTAGTTGCTTTTAAAGCTGTAAAAGGCTTGGGGGTACTTATCATGACAAGTATGCACATTTCTAGTTGGTGAGGTTAGGTTAGGTCAGGTCAGTTCAGTTCAGTTCAAAATACCTAAGCCTGTGCTTTTTCTTTTGTCTTCTAAATTATGAAATAAAAATGCATCTGGGGCACTGCTCTTTCATAAGGATAACACCTCATCTCGTCGCAACATTCTTTTTTCGCATAATGAGCTAAAATTACTACTTAAGATTCAGGCCCCCTATGTAAAGAGAGCACACTTCACAAGTCCAGGCAAAGGCAAACTGCCTAACAACGAAAATGATAATTAAAGTGAAATTCAAAGAGAGCTAGTCTCGCCAGCAAACTAACACGCACAAGAGATGATGATGCTGCATTATAAAAAAACACACACACGATGAAAAATCGATTTTAAAGCCGAACGACGACACCAGTCTCCACATATAGAAGATATAAATTGGGGTAGTGTCGATGAAATATTGTAGAACTTACTTGTATTTGGTTTATGGTAGGCGTAGGACACCAAAAATTGTAATAACGACCAAGAGCCCACCATAAGATGATGATGCTCCTTTTTGGCGATTAAATTCCACAACGCGTCCAGAAAAATTGTTATAACTTGGTTAAACAGCAAGTCTTTTTTGTTAAAATCTGCTAATAATTGTCTATTTGGCAGCTTGATTTCTTTTTGCAATAAAATAATTGAAATGTCTTGTTTTTTAACAGTGCAGCTGCAGTACAGCTAAAAATAGAAAAAATTTCAACAGAAAACAAAACACTAATGACCGACGACGTTGCAGTTGACGTGTTTTGGGTTAAGCGTTATGAAAAAAAAAAAGACTGCCGAGATTTTATCACGCACAAACGCACTTAACAAACTTTCTATTATTTAAAGGCTCAACTTAGTGTTTCCGTTGTTTTTAGAAGGCCACAAATGGAGTTTGAGGAACGTATTGAAATTTCGATGAAAAATTTTAACATAAAAGTCAAGGGAATACAGTTATACAAATGCCACAAATTTTTAAATGATTCTGAAAAAATTCCAAGGAAATATGCAAAGTATTTTCTAGGAATTTTTCAACAATTTCTTCAAACTCCCTTCAGTCTGCTGATATATGGTAGTTATTTCTTCACTTCTTATATGTATACTTGGATAAATCTATGGAAAAAGTTTTGCGATTTTCGTTCGACCGTTATTGAATGTTTGCACACACGAAGCTCTTTGAAAAGACTGAAGTTTGTATACGAATATAGCATAGTTTTGGGCTAAATACAATTTTGTGCAGTATGTGCTGGCTCTCTCGCTCTCTTTCTCAGTCCTCTCTGTTTAGCTTTGCAGTGTTAGTAAAAAGTCCTCTTACTCTCTCATGTACTCTTTTGCTGAATCTCCTCGTTGCAGTCGTACTGACATTATAAAATCATAATTTAAGTAAGCTTTATAATATATTTAAACAATGCAGTGCAGTTTAAAACTATAAGATTTGTATGTTTATACATTATCTCTGACCTGTCGTGCATAAAAAGATTTAGACAAAAATAATTTTTTATTTGAATATTTTAATGATGACAATTTTACTACTTCGGGTTTCTTCCTAAAGTTAACATCTTCGGTATATTACTTATTATTTCAGTAATGATGAGTTTACTGTATCTGCATTTCCTTTAAACCATTAATGCTTGTTGCATACTTTAAGGTGCTGTTTATTTCTCATTATGTTGCATACTTTCAGGTAGTTTTTTTTCCTTGTGGGTAGAAACTCTTTAAAATATCGTTAATTTATCTTTACATTAAGAGCCCCTTAATCACAGTATAAAGTCCAATTTTCTTCTGCTAACACTTGTGCTCTCCATGGAAATATGTAATGCGCATAATCCGTCCGAGGGCAAGATTTTAATGCAGTTATATGCCACTCATTTAAAACAAGGAAATCGTTGGGCCGACTAGTGCTGTAAATTTTTGAGCTGCTTTTAGCACCAGTCTCCTCTCGTAAGGTATTTTAGAGATGAAACCTAAATAAGCATTCACACACTATGAGAGCAAAACTTTCGGGTGTTTGCCATCTTTTTTATTTTTATACATATATACAATTCAAAAATTATTATGATAGGTCTAATTCAACAATAACCGGTGAATTGTAAAATTAAAATTAGGTGATATAAGAAAAACAGAATCTAAAATAAATTATCTTTAAAATAATAAAATATAATAACAAATGATTTATGACAAATTTTTTTTTACTTTATTATTAAATTAAAAATTAAAAAACATTAAAATAATATAAAATCAAACAAAACAAAATAAAATATAATAAAATTAAAAAAGTACAATCAGAACATAATGTAATAAAATACAAACAAAAATATTTTGCAAAAAATTATAAAAAAATAATTGAAGTGAAATAAAGTAAATAAACCATTCACACAAAAACCAATAAAATATATTTAATTGAAAATGTAAAAATTCAGTAAAATATAACCAGTTTAATAGTATTTTAATATAGCAAAATAAAAAATCAATTCAATTAAATAAAAAAAATTAATTTATATAAAAAATAAAAAAAATTAATTTATATAAAAAATAAAAATTACAGTTAAAAAATGAAATAAAATTAATTAAAATAATACAAATAAAATAAATAAAATAAAGAAAAAAAATAAATTAAATAAAAAAAAAATAAAATAAATAAAAAAAAATAAAATAAATAAAACTGTAATAAATAAAATAAATAAAATAAAATACATAAAATATATAAAAAAAATTAAAAAAAAAAACAAAATAAAATATATAAAAAAATTAAAAAAAAAAATGAACAAAATAAATAAATAAAGTATATAAAGTAAATAAAATAAAAAAATATATAAAATAAATTAATAAAAAAAAATAAAATGAACAAAATAAATAAAATAAATAAAGAAAATAAAATAAATAAAGTAAATAAAATAAAAAAAAAATATATAATAAATTAATAAAATAAAATTAAATAAATCAAATAAGATAAAATAATATAATAAAATATAGACAAATAAAATAAAACAAGAAAAATTAATGTAATTGTTGTTTTTGCTTTATTTACAATCTAGTTCAAGCTCAGACCAGAGCTTGAAATAAACTCTTGAATCAACGTTCAAATAAACAAACCGAATATAAACAAAAACAACAATAAAATAAAAATAATAAATAAAATGCAACAAAATAAAAGAATAAATTAGAACGTGTAAGAAAGCAGTGTTCACAAGATTTACATTTACACAAAATTCAACAGTACACGTACACTTCCAATATATGCGTTTAAAACCCTTTGTTGCTACCATCTTTAATCATCAATCGATCAACAAAACCTTGGATCGCTAACAATAGTTTTGTAGTGCATTGAAAAACTACAAACATTTACGTTTACTTAACCTGAATACTAGAAACTGTATCTAATCCCGCTGTGATCCCATTGTCTAACTATAGAATTTCAATTATTATTACCCATATTTAAACAGCGCACGCAATGATAACGAGACTCAAATTCTATAATTGATTAACACCGATTAGAATGTAATGTTTACAAACAATCGTGTGGGGGGTTCATAGTAACAACCTCAATATATTATAGAAAAAATATCTTTAAAAAACCCAATGAATGAGACTTACTTATTTTTAGACTTACATAACGGCCCCTCCTGTTTATAGATGAATGACATGCCGATTAACTCGACACTTAAAATATCTTAAAACATTTAAATTAAGTAACGTTGTAATTCCTGGCTTTCATTATAACATTTTATAAAAAAAATTTGAACTCGAGTCTTGTAAGCAACACTAAGCGGTCCCTTAAAGACTTATAGTATTACATTAAATTCAACTCTGTTGACATTTTCAAACATAATAAGTCAAAAGTGCTTGACTTTTTGTTCATGACAAATACTTTCATCTTCTATGATCACTCAGCATTTTGACCTAAGCGATACTTAATTTCCCTTTGCACCCCATGAATGAGGTATGGGATAGAGATACTTAGCGGCTCCGAAAACAACTATGAAGTATATAAGAAGTACATATTATAACAGTTCAAAGTCAATTTCAATTCAGCTGACATTTCAAACAACTTCGAGCAAAGTGTTTGCCCTACACAACAACATATAAATGCTACCTTAGATAATTAGTTACCTCAATGTCTTATTAACACAACTGGCATCTAAGTTTATATTGCTTGTACTCACAAAAAATATTTGTACACATCTTGTTGATGCCCTTCTTAAGCTGACAACTTTCTTATCTTTCGTTGTATTATTAACATATCATTGCCATTGGCCGTTTGTGTTAAGTCTTCCCAACTATGCATATACAATTGCAAAATGCTGGCATTGAAATCTGTTAGGTTCTTCTCTTCGCATTTATTTTATACCCTGAGTGTGAACACATTTCCAAGGTTGTAAAGAAAAATATATCTTAGAAAAACGTCATCGCATTCGTCGTCGTCATCATTGTTTGCGGTTATATTTTGTTAAATTAATAAGACTCTGTTAGGCTGACACGCATCCGAAAAATGTAAATAAAAACGACGGTTGTCATGAGTTTGTAGACGTGTATCATTTAAGAAATTTATCTAAAATTAGCACGTACTTAATTCAAATAAATGCTTGTGATGCTATTATGGGGAATATTCTAGATGTATGCAAAAGCATCAGGTAGTAATTACAAGTAAATATTGAATGCGCAATAGAAGTGGACTGAATACATTTCCAGCTGTCTCACATCTTTTAAGTTTCAAGTTGTTGATTGATTATTGCATTAGGGGCACAACACACTATCTCTAAGAAATGTCTTGCAAAATTGTTTCGCTGTATTCCAGTATAATTTTGTTTTTTTTTTGTTAACCATTTGCAGCTACGTCGCATTATCTGATGCAGATCACACAAATAGTTGTGAACAACTATCACAAGACCGGTTTCATCGGTTAGCAGCAAAAGTCCCAAAAAGAAACAACAAAAATTCAGACATTTGTCAGTTATAGTCTAGTGGTTTCGCAGGGCTTTGTTGTTTAAGTTCGTTGCGTTTTAGTCTTTACATGCTGGTGGGGTTTCATTCCTATTCAGCTTTCGTCTTCTATAAGACTACATAAATCTAGTTATTTCTTTATTTGTTGTGTACATGGTGAACACAAAACTATGTATAATGGCATCTCTTATTGTTTCGTTTTATTTTTTGTCATGCACACTTGAAAAGTAACAACAATAATAACAATGGTATGGGTAACCATGTTGAATGCGCCGCTGTTGCCGGGGAACTGGAGTAGAATGATAGAAATGCTCCAAAAGTAAAGTAAATTTTTTTTGCTATAATACTATATTGAATGTTGCCAACATTCACGTAGAATTATTAATTAAAATTCCAAATGGAGGATATAACATAAATCTAAGAGAATCTTAGCACAACCAAAAGCACTTACGGTCATTAAACCTCAAGTTTTCATGAAAATCAACAATTAACTATATAAAAGTTACTCTTTGTATATTGTTAGATACTCTTTATAATAATATTTACCACTAGGCTACATTACTTAATAAATTGTTCCCCCCTTTAAGATGATAGTTGTTATTTTAACTCACCTGTTATTCTTTCAAAAGTCATATAAAACAATGTTTCCCCTGCTTGGGGTGCGCCAAATAATCCACTCGGTGATTTAGAACACGACGGGAGTAATCCAAAAGTGGATAAAATTGCAGCTTCTGTTTAAGGTGAAAAAATTTAAAAGAAAGGAAAAATAATTGCAAATTTAGTTATGTAAAATATTTGGGTTTTATAAGAAAAAAATCTAAGCTATTACGTGTCCTACAAATTATGTATTCTAAAAATTGTTTAATGTGAAAACCGTCTATGTATATTGTTTGAAATTCAAAATTTTTGATAATTGTTTGTGTTAAGAACACTAAATCTGTGGATGTATGAAAATGCTAGGTAACTCCATTCTTTGCGATAATTGAGATAACATCAAATATAGGAGGAGTGTTTCATTTACAGTGTCAGATTGAAATTTTGCTATAGTTTCTTATTAAAAAGTTATTTGAGTAACAAAAATCAGAAAAATATCAATTTGTATGTAAAAACTGGGTATGCCTAACTATGTTTTTCTCGTGTTTTCTAAAAATTGAGATACCCAGTATTTCTTTTTTGCCAAAGAAATATTAGATAACGATAATTTTTTACTATTAAAATTTGTTTGTTTGGGTTGATTATTTATTTGAAGTCAATATGCCGTTAAATAAGACATGATCTTGTAAAAACAAGTTTTAAAAAAATTAAGCTTTAAAAAAAAAGTGCGAATGATATTAGTTTTGGATATTTTTGTTTTTAATTTTTTTTTCTAATCTTTTAAAATATATTTTTTACATATATGTGTATTTGTTTTTGTTAGTTTTTAGTCGATCTTACTGTATATTATATCAATTTACGTTAGTGTATCGAATGATACATCAAATTCGGCTAAAGATCAGAAAAGTGTTTTTTTTTATTGTTTGATATTTTTGGTCAAATTCAGTGTGTCACGCACTAGGATGACGCGTTTCGAACTCCATGACGAGTTCATCTTTTGTGACGAACTGATGCACAATGGTACATCATCAGCTGTATATATATCTACAATAATGTCAAACATGTGCATGTGAAGTAGATATCAACTGAAAATGTCCAGCATAGTTATGAATTTGACCATTGATAATCAAACATGAGAATGGAGGATATTTTATCAACACGATTCCCTTTTTACCACAAAGCTCAGGCTTTTTACCTCAAAGCTCAAGCTTCTTACAAGGTTTATTGATAAACTAAGCTTACTACTGCTACTAAGCATATAGTTTGTTAGGCCGTGCCGTGCCAGTGTATGTGTATTTGTTTTTGTTAGTTTTTAGTCAATCTTACTGTATATTATATCAATTTAAGTTAGTGTATCAAATGATACATCAAATTCGGCTAAAGATCAGAAAAGTGTTTTTTATTGTTTGACACTTTTCTGATCTTTAGCCGAATTCAATGTATCATTCGATACACTATGGTAAATTGATATTTTTTACATATATATTTTTTGTAATTTTTTTATATATTTATATAATTGTTTTAATATTTATTAATTTTTATATACAAATATTGTTTTAATTTTATTTTTAATATTTATTAACTTTTATATATATATTTTTAATTATTCTTTTTTAATTTGTTTATATTTTTTTTTAATTTCTGTACATATTTTCTAATTTGTATATATTTTTTATTTTTTTTTATTTTTTATTGAACCTGTTGGCAATTATTTATTATAAACGAAATAAATAAAATAAAAAAATAGGTAATAAAAATAAAATAAATACGTAATATATATATATATATATATTTGTAATTTCTGTACATATTTTCTAATTTTTATATATTTTTTTGTTAGATTTTTTTAATTTTTATATTTTTTAATTTTTTTAGTATTTTATTATATATTTTTATTAAACCTATATGCAATAATAAATAATTGCCAATATAAATTGTCTTAAACAGGACGAAGACTATCATAATTCAATACAGACCAACAAAAAAAAAACTAATCAAGAGCAATTTTTTTTTTTAATTTTTATATATTATTTTAAATTTTTATATATTTTGTATTTTATGTACTTTTTATATTTTTTTATTTTGTATTTTACGTGATTTTTATATATTTTGTATATTACGTAATATTTTTTTCTTTTTAATTTTTATATAAATTCTAACTATACATAATTTTTTTTTTAATTTTTATATATTTCATTTGATTTATTTAGTCTTGTTATCAAAAGCCCATCATAAAATATTTTGTAGTTAATTTAAAAAATTTCCGTTTTTTTTTTTTAAAATGTTTTTTTTTTAATTTTTAAGTCATGTTTTAAGTCATAAAATGTTGCTCAACTTTCAACTTAATGGCAGCCATCATATCAGACCGATTCATCAAACTCTTGCAAATTTAAAACATTGAGTAATATAAGAATTTAATTAGTGTTTTTTTCAATAAACAGGCCACCTTAATATTTAATAGGTATTCAAACTGACCACGCAGGGAAATCCTATTACTACACTAAGGGCCTTTTTATAGTATGTTCTGAAGTGATGATGATCATATATTTATGTGATTTGCTTCAGGCTACCTTAATATTTCATAGTTTGTCAAATTGACCCCCTGGGAAATTCCTCTTACTACACTATGGGCCTTTTTATTTACGGTTCTTGCAAATTTACGTCTTTTTGCGATTTCGCACTTTAATAAATCCTGACATGATGAAATACTGTTCTCGATTGTTGATGATGAGATTAATTTAAGTGATTTTGTTTTTCTTACTTTTTTGTCTTATCTTGGGTACGAAACCGATCACAAAGTGACTTTTGTGTTCAAATAACGAAAAATATCAACTGAAACGAAATAAAAACAAGAAAGAAACAAAAAACATTAATATAATGACATAAAGAACTCAATAAAAAAAATTAAACAAAAATAAAGACAATTCCCCAAATATCTAATTGGAATATTCAATATGTAATGTTTTTAATTAGGGGATGTGTTGCTAAGAGACTATAGCTGCTATTTGTAGTACCCGTTTCTCGTTATTTTCCTGAAGTCCCAAGTACTTTCAATCGTTTACCCACCGCCACACTTAAATTATGCATACACACATACAAGCAGACAGACAGACATGCACACACACACACACTCATTTATATTGCAAGAAAACATGTTCAGCACCACTCCACTTTTAATTATTTTTACAATGGATAGCAAATCAGCAGTCAGCGAGAAAGACAAACGAATGAACAATGGCTACGCAGGTGCTACCCCTTTGCAAAAATTTTCCACCATCAGGGGGTTACTTCCTTGAGACTTCAGCAGGTTTTGTCTTTTTAATTTTCCTAACAACATTCACTGGTTGGGTTCTTCACCATTTTATGCAATTTGTTTCCACGTCATTTTGCGTTTCAAAGCTTATTATACACACATATACACTTTTTTTTTTGCCAAAACTTGACACTCGAAAGGAAAAATTTGCACTATTCCATTCGTTTGTATAACCTCACATTTTCTCCTATATAGCTATGGCAAGACACATATTTAACTTTACCTTTTCGCCGCTTTCTTCCGCACAAAATTTTCAATGCACAAAAATTTGGAAAATTAAAAGATTTATTTAAACGAGGGGGGTTGAATACAAAACAATTCGCAATTATTTAACAATGCTCGCAAACGAGAGATATAACCTCATGAAAAGCACAATTGATAATAATCGTTGACTGACGAAGCGTAGTTGGCAAATCTAAAAAAAATGGCATAGATGTATTCTAAGGGTATTGAATTTCCAATTGGATGCGTATATGTATAAAAATTTACTTTTAAGTGTTGGAAAGTAAGCAAGACAGAGTATAGGTAAAATTAGTGATGGAAAGTGTTGAAAATGTATCAATGCTATATGCTGTGTATACATGGAAACAAAAACATGAAAAACAAAATTATATTAAATTATTATATTTATATTAAATTATCTGCCAACAAAAATATACAAAAAATAAATGTTTTCTGTAATGTAAAGCATTTGGGCTGATAAAAAACAAATTACATTATTTAATTGCTTTAATTTTTGTTAGTTTCGTGTCATATTTGAACAAATAAAATATATTATAGTAAAATTTATTAACATACTTTGCTTATTTAACATTGGTGTTTTTGTGTCTTTATACAAAAAGGAACCACGAAAGTCAAATTGAGCAACATACAACATATCATTTTTGATTGGGCGTTATTATATATGATGTTTTCTGTATACTTGCCAGTTTCGAGTACACAGAAAATTTAATAGTATCAAGTATTCGGTACCAAAACACTCAATACCTTTACTGCTTTATCCGTTTGTTATTATATATTAGAGCGTGTAAAAGATCCTATTTGTCAAAAAGTGGAAATGTAATGTAGTTTGAATACCACTGATTAACTTGTGGTAGACTGTGAGAGATAAAGTGTCTATCTGCTGTTGTAACGAACAATAAAATTGATACATGAATGTATCAATTTCCAAATCGATTAACTCCACCTATTGATGTTTTTAATTTCAAATACTGATATATTTATTTTTTATTTTACTAAATTATTCATTGCACCAAAAGTACTATCATTGCACCAAAAAGTACCTTTACTATACTAAAACGTACTTTGATTGCACCAAAAACTACTTTCATGTTGCCATAAAACACTTTCATTGTACCAAAAAATACTTTTAGTGCCGCAAAGTACTTTTATTTATTTATTTATTTGTACTTATATAAAAAACCGAGCACTTAGGGCCATAAATGGTTTCAAAAATACTACAAAAATAAAATGAATATCAGGCCTGTTATGTAAATCACGTGATTTCATATCACATGCCGTTTTGAAATCACACGTGTGATTTTTTCCTGTTCTGTAAATCACACGATTTTGTCTTTTTCGGTGTGATTTGAATTTTTCGAAATCACAACAATACTGCTGATTTTTTGACTTATTTTGTTGTGATTTAATAAGGATTATTCAAGTGAGTAGAAATTTGACGTTTTTAAGTTGAAAAAGAAAGAAAAGTTTAAAGTAAAACGCCGGGTGCTATATTTTTTGCTCTGGAAAATTTGCGAAGGACACAATTTAACAACAACGCATAAAAAAGCATTGATTAAATCTTCGAAAACTAAATCAGCTGATGACATCAAAGCAAAATCAATTCACAAGCACTTCATTAACAAATCACAAACAAATTCACAAAGCCGATACACAAAAAGTAGTGTCTCAAAAAATTGTTAATTTTAGAGCATTTATTGCGCTAAATGTGTAATTTTACTACATAAATTAAGAAATAACACATGTTGTTAATAAATTAAGCAATTTATTTTTAAATTCCCATAAAAGTACTCGTAATAATAAGCATGTGATTTGAAATCGATAGGTGCTTAGGTGACCGGTTTGAAATCACAAAATTTCAAAAAGTTTGGTGTGCAGAACACCATTTTTGTGATTTCAAATCACTTTTGTGATTTGTGATTTTCAGAACAGGCCTGTATAATTATAAATCTTTTCTTAACCATAAATGCACATTGTACTCACAAATTGAACTATTACTCTGAGGACTACCCCAACAATCAAATTAAAAATGCATTTACATAAAATAAAATTACTTAAATTAAAGAATTAAAAAAAACACAATTTGGAAATTAATAATAATAAAATTAAACTTTTCTTTTTTTTAAACCATAAATGCACATGGTACTTATAAAGTGAACTACTACTCAAAATGAACTACTTTTAATGAATTTTTTTTAGCAAAAAGCTCATTTATTGTGCCAAAAATGACTTTCATTGTACTAAAAAGTATTTTCATTTTACTAAAAAGTACTTTTATTGTGCCGCAACGTACTTTTAACGTATTGTATAGCAAAAAGCTCATTCATTGTGCCAAAAAGATCTTTCATTGTACTAAAAAGTACTTTTTTAAAAGTACTGTTATTGTACCGCAAAGCAGTTTTATTGTACTATTTTCAATGTAACGGAAAATATTTGTACTGTGCCAAAAAGTAATTTGATTGTATCAAAGTACTTATATTGTACCTAAAAGTACTGTAGCAAAAAGTACTTTAAGTGTGCCAAAAGAAAATTTATAGTACCAGAAAGTACTTTTATTGCACCAGTAAGTACTTTTATTCGACCAAAAAAACTTTTATTGTACCGAAAAGTGCTGTTATTGGGCAAAAAGTATTTTTGGTACAATAAAAACCAATTTTATTATACTGCAAAGTACATTTATTGTACTTAGTGCCAACAAGTACTTTTATTGTACCAAAATTATTGTTATTGTGCCAACAATTACTTTCAATGTTATATAAAGTTTTTCATTGTATCAACAAGTACTTTTCTTTTAGCACAAAGTAAATTAATTGTACCAAAATGTACATTTATTGTGCCAAAGGTTCTTTTGTTGTACCAAAAATACTTTTATTACTCCAAAAAGTACATTAATATTACAAAATGTACTTTAGTACTACTTTTCTTCTGCCATTAAGTAAATCTATTGTACCAAAAAGTACTTTTATTGTAGCGCAAAGAACATTTATTGTTCCAAAAAGTACTTTTATTCCGCCAAAGTCAGTTTATTGTACTAAAAAGAACTTTAATTGTGCCAATAAGTAATTTCCATTTACAAGAAAGTACTTTAATTGTGTTTAATGGAAATTTATTGCATCAAAAAGTACTTTTATTGCACCGAAAAACAAATGTATTGTTACAAAAACTATTTTTATTGTGTAAAAAAGTATTTTTATTGCACTGAAAAACATTTTTTTTAACAAAAAGTACTTTTGTATTAAAAAGTACTTTTATTGTACCGCAGTATACTTCTATAAAGCAAAAAGTGCAATTTATTGTGCCACAAAAGTTATTATATTATACCAGAAATTACAGTTTATTGTACCAAAAGTACTTTTATTGTACCAAGAAGTACTTTTATTTTACCAAAAAGTATTTTATTGTACCAAGAAGTACTTTTATTGTACTAAAAAGTACTTTTTTGTGTCAAAAGGTACATTTATCCAAGAATATTGGAAGTAGTTTTCTATATAATATCTGCCTTCCAACCGTTGGCACTTCCCAATATGAAATTTGACTTGCAAGGCAATTTTTTGAAGAGTCTTCAAAGGAACATTACAAAATCCATAAGACTCATATTGTCTTCCTCTTAAATCTTAGTTGTTTCATACTCATAGAAAATATTTTTTTTTCCTTAAGCAAACCTCTACATGAAAACAGATTTTATTTTGTTTTTATTATTTATTATTTTTATTTAAGAATTTTCCTTTCTTCTTGTGTTGTTTCTCTTTTGGAACATTTTGTTTTGTTTTTTTTTTTTAATTTCAAGAATTTAAACGAAAAGCTTAAAGCCTTGACGTTTTTGGTTGTCGTGTTTGTTTTTGTTCTTTTTTTTTAAATTAATAATTAATTATTTAAATATTAATAATACTTTAAGCTAATTACAAATAATTTGTATGTTTTTTTTTGTTTTGTTTTGTGGGTTTCTCTTTAAATTTCTATAAGATAAATACATTAGTTTTTTTTTGTTGTATATAAATTAAAAAGAAAAACAAAATAAAGTAAAAATAATAATAATAATGTATTATTAGTAAACAACGATAACTTATAAATGAATTGTTCAAACATACATGTTAGAAACTAACGATAGTATGGACAGTGGTGCGCGAGTGTGCTATATGTAAACGATATAGATATATACAGAACGAGGATTTATGATTTTATGGAATTTAAAGAAATTTTATTTCTTGTTTAGTTATTAATAAACATGAGCTATAATGCTACAAATATACCGTTAAGAAATTGTTTTTCTTTTTAGTTTTTTTTTTGTGTTTAAATGAGAAATTAAAGATTATAAGCAGTTCTTTTGTGGTAACTAACAATAATTCTTAAAAATAGAATAAAACAGTATTTACATATTGGAAGTGTTTATAGAAATGAACTGAGTATCGCATTTCTGTTGGGTTGTATTAATTAAACCATATTTTTACACGTTTGATTTGGGAGAGTTGCGGTATTTATGTTATTTTAAATTTCTTTAGAATATTATTAATAAGAATAAGTTGTTTTTTGTTTTTTTTTTTGTCTAATATATATATAATTTCTTTATTATTACATTAAGAAACATATTAGTTATTATTCAGTTCTGTTGTTGTTTTAATGCATTTGAAGGTATTCGTACTCTTCTTCAATGATTTGGTTAATATTCTTTTTTGATTATTTCTCATCCATTTTTAATTTAACAAAACAGAAAAAAAGTAAAATATTCGTTATTTTTGGCAAGCTTAAAATTGTTTTTTGTTTTCATTTTTGTTAAAAAGGTTGGAATTAATTTTTAATTTCAATTACTATAAAATAAGTAATGAATTTATATTAAAGTCAAATAAGCTTAACAACAAAACATTTGTTAAACAACTTAGAGAAGGGGGCGGGGCGGGGAGGATGTATTATAATATAAAGAAAGAAAACTTAACAGAAAGTTTTCATAGAAAACATATACTTAATACGAATTCATATAAAGAAAATTTCAGGGACAAAACAATTTATATGTTAAATACATAAACAAAAATTTCCCTTACACAATTAGGGAATTAAGATTAAAAAGGGGGTTGGGGAAAAGAATCTAAAGAAACATATCTCAATTCTTAAACAAAAGTTAACAGTGAGCGGGAGAAATACAAAGAAACAATGTGGCTACCATGTAAAAATTTATTTTTATACAATTTATAAAAACTTTTTAGTTAAAGTTCCATGTTATGGTAGACAAAACAGATAGTTGTTCGAAAATGTTTAGATATTTTGAAACGCCTATATAATTAATATTCCCCTAAGTGGTTACATAGCGTTACACAACGAGTAATATTTTCTTTTCGAAAGGAACAGAAGCAGCTTTTTTTATGCACCACCATAACAAGTAGAAAATGTTTACCAGACAAAAATAAACATTGTTCAAGGTATAAGAGACCTTTTTCTAAAAGCATACAACAAAAAATTTGTTGGCATAGAATTTATTCTCTAAGGAGAGAAAACCAACAAAAAGCTTATTCTGCAAAACTACACTGCCCCATAAAATTTATATTATTAAACAAAAATAATCAATTGATCAATTGCTTTATACAAGCAAAATTTAAAATTAACCTCAACATTCTCTAATACCTCAACGCAACCACACTTTAATATCGCCAATTCATTCTCTCTCTTTTCTCTCTTCGGTTAATTTGAAGTTTATCTTATCCACATTGTTTCTTCGCTGTTCTCCCCTCGTAGTAAACTGTTACAAGAGATACATTAATATAGTTTTTGCGTAACAAACCTTAAAAAGAAGTTTCTTTGGTTTGGCCTTGTTTAGGAAGTTATCATAGAATTTTATACCAGAAAATTAATATCTTTTTAAATTTTACATAATACGTTACTCTGCTGCTGACGACGCTCACTTAAAATGTATCACCTGCATACCAGGGATGTATCCACGGTGCCGATGGCGGTGGTGTTGGTGGATATATAGTTGGCGATGGCAGACCATGGGCCCCTCCGGCCACACCCGATAAGTGCGGCGGATATGGATTGACTAAAGCAGGGGCGGAAAATGGTGCAGCTACTCCGAATAGGGCCGCAGATGCGGCAGCTGCATGGGCCGCTAGTGCTGATTGGTTGGAGGTAACAGAAGCCACCGAGTTGTTGCTAGCAGTGGAAGAATTACTGCCCGCCGCCGATGAGTTTGTTGAGGACGATGTCAATGAAGCCACTGAGAATGACGAGGACTTATTGCCTGTTGTGGCCGAAGAGGAGGTAGAAGCCAACGAAGATGCTGATGCATTTGACGATGATCTCTGGTGGCCTAATGTGGCCTCGTTGACATTTGAATTTACTCCACTGCAGGCGGTGGTGGCGCCTGCAGACGGGTGTCCTGTAAACATTGACAGAAAATCGGAGGCCGAAGCAGCTGCCGCAGATGAATTTGAGCTGCTGCTGCGGTGGTTTGCTGCTGAAGATGATGAAGAATTTGAGGATGACCGTTTCTGGCCCGAGCTAGAGGATATTGCCGGAGCTACCGCGGCCCCTAACCAATCAAAGGGATTGGCAAAAGGATTTACAGCGCTCAAGTTGGAGTTAGGTGTGGCTGAAGAGCTCAGCGGCGGACTTAACATAGTGGCGGCCGCCGCTGCAGCTGCCGAATAATAGGCGGCTGCGCTTTCAGCTGCAGCTGCTGCGGCCAATTGCTGAGCTGCCGTAAGTCTTTGAGCTGTAGCTGACGAAGATGAGGAACTGCTACCACTGGCTTTCGATGAGGAACCCGATTTTATTTGGCCACTTTTTTCTGCGTGATGCTGCAAGAGTTGCTGCTGGTGTTGGTGGAATTGTTGTAAAGCATGTTGTTGCTGTTGTAGTAGATGTTGTCGCGTGGCATGAGATGATGAGGCCGATGACAACGGGGAGTACAACATATCAAGCGCATGGTGAGGATGATGTGCTGCTGTTGGCGGTGCTAATGATGATGATGATGATGATGATTTATGTGCTGCTGCTGTTGATGATGACGCTGATGTTCTATTGCTGGAAGAAGACGTTGAGTTCTCAGTGGTCATATGATGACCTCTGGACTCTTTTTGGTGGTGGTGGTGTTGGTGTTGTTGCTGCTGTTGTTGTTGCTGTAATTGTAAATGTTGCTGTTGATTATGTTCTTGAGATGATGATGGTAATGCTGCTCCTGATGATGCTGTTGCTGACGACAACGATGTTGCCGCTGCTGATGACGATGCTAATGCTGATGTTGTTGTATTATGTTGTCCTCCCCAACCCAATTCCTAGCTTATACGTGATCGCTTATTTAGTGGCTGCTCTTGGTTTCTTATCATGAATGATAGCTGCGTCATATACTTTAAGATGTCACGCACTTGAACCAGTGGAATGTTCTCATTGTGTTGGCGATCATGTTCCATGAGCACTTTAAGCTGATGCCTATAATGAAAGAGAATGGAGAAAAGAGATGTGAGTATACATTATCACCTTGATGCGGAATAACAATTCTCTAAAAATATTTTTCGCTATTCTAAATAAAATCTTTCCGGGATATTTTTGTAATATTAATGACTGCTATTGTTCCAAAAAGTACTTTTAGTGTACCAAAAATTATTTTTATGGTACCAAAAAGTACTTTTATTGTATCAAAAACTACTATAATTGTACGAAATAGTGCTTTTATTTTGTCAAGAGCACTTTTATTGTACTCAAACTACTTTCATTGTATCAAAAAGTACCTTATTAATGTTAGAGTGTACTTTCAAAGTACAAAAAGTAAATTTATTGTGCCAAAAGTGATTTTATTGAACCAAAAAGTACTTTTATTGTACCAAAAATTACAATTATTGTACGAAAAAGTACTTTTACTGTATCGAAAAGTACTTTTATTGTAGCAAAAAGTACTTTTATTGTACCGCAAAGTGCTTCTGTTGAATAAAAAAGTACTTTTATTGCGGAAAAATTTCCTATATTTAATGTACAAAAAATAAAATATAGTGATTTTACTAAATGTAGTACATTTTGGTGCAATAAAAGTAATGTTCGATACAGTAAAAGTACTTTTTGGTAAATTAAAGTAAATTTATTGCACCAAAAAGTGCTTTTGTTGTATCAAAAATTACTTTCATTTTACCAAAAAATAAAATAAAAATAATTTTTTTGTACCAAAAAGCGCTTTTGTTGTATCAAAAAGTACTTTTATTGCGCCAAAAAGTACTATATTTATGTCAAAAAGTACTTTCAATGTGATAAAAAGTATATTCAATGTACTAAAAAGTACTTTTATTGTTCTGAAAAGTGCTTCTTTTGTAAAAAAAGTACCTTTATTGCGAAAAAATTTACCTTCAATGAACTCAAAAGTACTTTTATTTACCAAACAGTACTTTTATTGGATCAAAAAGTACTTTTATTGTAACAAAAAGTACTTTTATTGTACCGCAAAGTGATTTTATTGTACCAAAAAGTCTTTTACTGTGCCAAAATGTATCTTTAATGCACCAAAAAGTACTTTTATTGTATCGAAGTATACTTGTATTGTACCAAAAAGTAATTTTTATGTACCAAAATGTACCTCTAACGTACCAATAAGTACTTTATTTGTGGCAAAAAGTACATTTAATGTTGCAAAAAGTATCTTAAGTGTTCCATAAAGTACTATTAATGTACCGCAAAGCGCATCTATTGCACATTTTTTGTTATCAATGTACCGAAAAGTACCGGCCTCTGCCTGCCTGATTACTTACCGATTTCCCTTGTACAGTTCAACGCCCAAGGCTTCCATCAATCGTTTGCACTGATCTAATGCAATATTCGGATAGAAATATTTCTGGAAATCAGTCAGTGTCATCAGCTGTTCGGAGTCATTGTACGCCTTCATGTTGATGCATGGCACCAAATGGCTTTCCACGTACACCTTCTGCACCTTGTACGGCTGAACATTTAGATTGTTGGCGGGTATTTCCGGTATTATGTTCAAACGCTGCGTATTATCGGCGGCAGCTGCTGCCGCCATTGCAGCATGACGCTGCAGATGTAAGGTGGCAGAGTTGGTTTGTTGCTGGCCGGCGGATGAGTTTGACGAACTGCGTCCATTTTGCTGGGAATGATGTTGGGCTGCAGCTGCGGCTGCTAAGCGTTGTTGTTGTTGATTGTGCTGCTGCTGGGCTGCGGCCGCAGCAACGGCTTGCTGCTGTTGCTGTTGTTGTTGCAAGTAGGCTGACGCAGCTTGAAGAGACCTTCGAGGGGAAGACAAATCGATTACTTCCATTGGTGTGGGTGTAGAAGAAGAGGAGGAAGAAAGTTGTTGTTGTTGTTGGTTGTAAGAGTAGTTTGTCGTTTTCGTCCGTCCCGGCGAGGGTGAATGGGCGCCCCCCATCGCATTGGTCGAGCAAATGACGCTCTTTTGGCGATTGCCTCCCGAGTTGGAGGACGTGGACGAGGCCGAGGAGGCCGATGGCGAATGCGCCGAACTGCTTTGGGCAAAATGAGGTGGCAACTGGGGTGTTATGGTAACATGCGGATTGGGTACTATCGACACAGAAGTGCCACCAATGCTACTGCCATGACCGCCACTATTGGCCGGTGATATGGGCGGTGATATGAATGGCACAAAGGTATTGGAGGAATTGGTCTGAATGAATGTGGACAGATCAGGATTCGAAAGGACTTTTTGGACTACTGCCCGCATTTCATCATTCATTTTAAACTTCTTCTCAAAGTCTTCCAAGGCAGCGGATGAATTCAAAGGCACTGTAGTCGAACTACTACTGGGCGTGGCCAAAGCAGAGCGGTTGGATTTTCTCTGAGAGTCTAAGGCATTGACCGGTATCAGAGGAGGCACGTGGGGCTTTGTGAATTGACCATTATTTCTGGTACTCGCATCACCACCACTCGATGAACTCCCCATGCTATTGCCACTCGGCTTCGGCTTGTTGGGATTATAATCTAACATAGTGATAAGATCAGTATCTAAAGGCAATGAAGGCAATGGCGGAAAGGGGCTCTTATTAATATTACCACCGCCCAAAGCGCCACCGGAGCTTTTGAATTGTTGCGTAAGCAAAAGTCTTTGAGCCGGCGTCAATTGATTCCACAGCGCTAGATTATTATAATCTTGAGCTGTGACTGGAGCCGAAGAGGCCAAATTGAAATTATTAGCCAACAATGATGAAGCGGCATTGGACACTGCACCACCAATGGAGGAGGGCGAAGTCAACGAGGACGGCACATTGTTGGAGCCCGAAGCCATAGAGGGGGGGTTGTTGGTCATAGTCAAAGAGGGATTAATTGGATTAAGGGAGGTATTTATGTGTCTTTGTTGTGTATTAGAGGGGGGTGGTCTCGGTTGTTGTGTTTGTTGTTGCAGCAACGTTTGCTCGACACTAGACCTAGAAACATTATATACAAGTTGGTTGTAGACTTTACTTTATCAAATTTTTACTTAAATTCTTAAGAATTCAATTTTTTTGTTGTATTTTAATATTCTTAAGATTTTTGATTTAAAGTTTAGAAATAATTTACAACATGGGAGTTTTCAAATTTAATTGTAATTGCATAATTGAAACCAGGTTAATTAAAAGAGTAAAGCGAATATTTTTAAATAAATTGCCTAAACAGCCTAAAAGTATGCAAACAATTTTAAACCTAAACAGCCTAAGGGTTTACAATTAGAAAAAAATATTTACATATAATTAGATACAGGTATCAGGTGGTAGTAAAGAATGTTCAACATTATTTCATGTTAAGACCCTATGGGAGGGACATAGCTAACAGTAAATTTTTAAATTAAACCATTATACCAGTAGATAATAAGTTAATACAAGTATCTTACCTACACACCTTAGGTGGGAAAGTTTTTGATAGTAAAAGGTTGTCTAACAATGGCTGACATGTAAGTAACAATCTGATATTGTTTTGAATGTCCGATAAGGGATGTTTCAGATGTTATATATAATATAATATGTTATATAATATATAATAGCCCTTCAAATATTCTATTAATCATAATCATTTTAAATATACATGAATGTTAGTCCTTTTAATAAATCATTTTGCAAATAACGATCTTCAAAGAAAAAAATTATTGGCAGCTTGTTGGGAAAGGTTAGCAGAAAAGGACTGCTGTGTGTATTTTTTCTTTTTCCTAATTTAAACTAATGAGAAACTATTCCCCATGAAAAAAGTCTGTTTACGAATGTCAATTAAAGACAAAAACTTATTGGGAAATTTTCAAGGGAGTTGTACCAAAGGAAGTATTTAATATTATAATGGTATAAGTGCAAAACATTTATGTATAAGTCTTAGGCAATTGTCTGCTTAATGAACTTTCAATGTACCCCAAAGTCCTTTTGGTGTAACAAAAAGTTTTTTTTTTTGTACAGTAAAGTACTTTTATTTTACGAAAAAAAAAAAAATTATTGTACAAAAATAACTCTTCTAGTATTAAAAGTCATATTTGTCTTACAAAACTGTACATTAATTATACAAAAGAGCACAATTATTGTATCATAAAGTACATTTATTGCACCTAAAAGTACCTTTATTATACCATAAGTATATTTGTTGTACCAAAAAGTACTTTTATTGTTTCAAAAAGTACTTTGTTGTTCCAGAATGTACTTTTATTGTTTCAAAAAATACTTTTGTTGTACCAAAAAGTACTTTTGATGTACCAAAAAGTACTTTTAATGTACCAGAATGTACTTTTATTGTGCCAAAATGTACTGTTATTGTACCAAAAGGTACTTTTACTGTACCAAAAAGTCAATTTATTGTATTAAAAAGTACTATTGTTGTACTAAAAGTACTTGGATTGTACCAAAAAATTAATTTATTTTACCGAAAAGTACCTTTATTGTACAAAAAAAGTACTTTTGGTGTAATAAAAAGTACTTTTACTGTACCGAAAATAACAAATTATTGCACCAAAAAACAATTTTATTGTACCAGAAAATAATTTTAATGTGTCAAAAAGTACTTATGATGAACCATCAAGTACTTTTATTGTGCCAAAAGGTACTTTTATTGTAGCTAAAATTCTTTTCAATTTGCCAAAATGTACTTTTATTGTACCAAAAGATACTTTTATTTTATCCAAAGTTACCAAAAAGTAATTTTATTGAAGCAAAAAGTACGATTTATTGTACCAAAATGTAATTTTATTGTACCAAAATGGAATTTTATTGTAACAAAACGTACTATTATTGTAACGAAAACTAATTTTTTGTACGAAAAGTACTTTTATTGTAGCAAAAAGTTTTTTAAAAAAAAGTACCGTTATTGTTCCAAAAAGTACTTTTATTGTACCAAAAATACTTTTATTGTACCAGACAATACTTTCAATGTGTCAGAAATGACTTATTGCCATTTTATTGTACAATAAGTACTTTTTTTGTACCAAAGAACACTTCTGATGCAACAAAAAGGACATTAATTGTACTAAAAAAATAATTTTTTTTGTACCAAAAAGTACTTTTATTGTAGCAAAAAATAGTTTAATTATACCAAAAAACACTATTTTATATCAAATAGTAATTTTATTATACTAAAGAGTACATATATTGTATTGGAAAGTAAAGTACTTTCATTGTACTAAAAAGTATTTTCAGTGTACCATAAATAACTTTTATGGTACCAAGTACTTTTATTGCGCAAGAAAGTACTTTCATTATACCAAAGAGTACTTATTTTGTACACGGAAGCACTTTTATTGTACCAAAATGTAATGTTAATGTACTAATAAGTACTTTAATTTGGGCCAAAATTCATTTCATTATATCTGAAAGTACTTTTATTGTAACAAAAAGTACATTTATTGTACCAAAAAGTAAACTACAAAGTAAATCCAAGTTCCAAAGAGTACTTTTGATGTATCAAAAAGTACTTTGAAATATCTCTCCCTTGTTATTTCCTTCCTTGACTGTTTAGAATATTAGGATTCCATTCCTAGTGAAAGAATTGGGTTGATAATGTCTGGATTTGTACGTAATTTACCAATATCTATACATACATAATGATTGCGTTACTGACAGACTGATCAACGCCCTGAGTATAGGGAGTAGTCATCTGAAGCAATTTTATGTATTATACACTCATTAATTAAAATATTAAAAAAAACTACTCCCTTTTCATCATATTTTACAGTGCCTAAAACTTTACTAAAAAAAAGGGTTCGTTTTCATTACAAGAGAGCAGAGTTACTTTTGCAAAAAAATATTGTCCGATTAATAAATTTTTATATCTTATCTAAAACTGTAAATAATGGCTGTAGTTATATGTTGTTATATAAATAAAAGCTATTAAAACTTGAAAACCTTACTCTTATTTAAAATCGTATTATACAATTTATACAACTAACTAAAAAAACCTTTGCCTTATTATGGCCTTAAGTCCTTTAAAAACATTTAAAAATATTCGCTTTTCTTGGCATTTTGTTTTTAAACGTAAATGTTTAGTAAGAAACAATTTAATTAACTCTTTCGTTTAATCGTTTTTTTTTTAAAATTTAGTAAATTGTAAAATTTTTCTTTTATCTATTGTTGTTTGTACACGCATTATATATAATGTATCTAGGAAATGTTATATGGTTTAGAATTACATTTTGTTTGGTTTGATGTAAGGATGTAATCCTAGCGAAAACGTTTTTTTCATTTCATTCATTGTCGCTTTGTATTTCTCTCGGTACGGTACGGTAGGTATTAGAGTACAATGTTTTTTAATATCTTTCAATCAACAACAATGAAATCAAGTCAAGTGAAAGTATAGAAAAAAATTAAAGCAAGAAAAAAATTGTTGATAATTATGTTTTTCAAATGTTGTAGTTCGTTTTTTTTCAAATTCAAATTAATAAAAAAACACACGGTGCTAATAACGCGACACAAATTAACTAACTACACAAAAAAAGAGAAAAAAATATATAAAAAACAACCGGTGAAATTTTTTTTAGAAACTGCCAGGAAACTGTTTTGCAACACGGCTAGTATGTTAATGAGACAATGTTGTCTGAGACCACTAGGTAAGGTATTAATAAATCTAAAATTAATAAAATTATTTAAGCATGCTATTTATGGAGTTTGTGTATATAAAAAAATGAAATCAAATATTTGTCGTCACACGCATTTTATTCTAAATAAATAAAAACTTTAACTTTAAAAAACATTTTTTGGATTTAAACTTGTTAAATAAAATAATAAGAGTAAACAATTACAAATTGAAATCTATATATCGTTTTAATGAATTAATTTATTAATAATTTTATTATTCATTAATAAAACCAACACCTTTTATAACACACTTAATTATATTTAAGCTATTTTTTTCGTTAATTTAAACACAAATGCAAATGATGTTTTTAATACTTAGCTAAGGCACGCTTGGATTTCTTTAATATTTGTTTAAAACTAACACTGATACTAGCCTCAAGCACATGCTGCTGCTTACTGTTCTTGTCATTGTCTACTTTCTATTTACATTTTTTTAGGTGGGTGTAATCAAAACAGTTTCCAACAAAAATTTCAACTACAACAATGCGAAAAACATCAATAACGAACGCTAATATTTTTGAGAAAAAATTACGAGAATTAATAAGAAAAATAGTTAAGAAAAAAAAAAAACAAAACAAATACAATTCAATTAATCAAATGTTATTAATTGATGTAACTTAAATGCGTGCACAACATAATTTTGCAAAATTATTTATTTTCAAACATTTCCGTTAATAAATTTTGAAATTTATATGGTGCTCAGATTTAGCGAAAAAAATCCAAAAAAAAAAAACAAATTATACAATATGAAAAAAACAATGGCAAATTTAAGAAACTTAAGGCACCTTTCAAACGGAAATACCAAAACCAATTTAGCTTTTTTCATAATTGCAATAAAAGCCAAACATTATTTTTATAGTATTTTACTGGTGGTGAAAAAAGGAATTACAACTAAATTTGAAAAACACAACAATTATAAATAAATAGAAAAAAATTATAAGTAAATGAATTGAATGAATTAAACTTCAAATTCATTTAGCTATAAAACAAACAAGTTTTTTTTTATTTCGTTTTCAATACTTACATATGACTGGCATTTTGACCACCCGCCGAGCGTACCAATGGTGGCGGTGCATTGCCCTGACCATGAGTGCTTACGGGTTGCATTGATATGGCGGCATTGTTGTAGGCTCCATAGGGTTGTCGATTGTTCAGTATGAGATTCTCCATGGGATTGCGATATTGATTGCGGGAATTGGCATGAGATTGCTGTGCCTGAAAAACAAAAGGAGTAGACAAGAAAACGGAGGGAATTCGGTTTATTAAAACGAAAATCAGCAAATACACAGAGACTTTAAATATAGAAAAATATGATAAAAGGATGTATGAGAGTGCTAATATATTAAAAATTATAAAACAATGGAAGAATTTTTAAATTGAATTTAAAAAAAAAAACCTTGAGTCGTACTAGAAACTCTAATTTAAATTGGCTTTCTCTGAGCTGCAAGTATTATACTTGAAATTGCCATTGTAAAGCTTTGAATAGAAAAATTTATAAACATTTTAATTATTTGAAAGGAACTAATAGACCTAAATTACAACGCGAACTTCCCAGAAAGAAGGGATCATCAACCTTTTAGCCGACTCTGAGATGTTTGATGTTGGTGACCGATTGAAATCTTTTCGTTTTGCTACTACAACGCCCCATATCGAATCTATTCTAATGTTATAAACTTGCCTCCAAATAGATTAGATAACAACGGGAGGGAAAAAAATGTTTAATCCTAGATACAAATATTAATATCAACAAAGGACAAAAATAGAGCGCTAGCAAGTAAAAATTGTCTTCACACTGATTTTGAATAACAATTGTTTCCCTATTCTTTGTTCCCCGAGTTATTTATTACTATTCGCTTATCTTTGAGGGGAAAACGATTTTCCGGGAAAATTGAGGTATTACGAATGTAACCTAAGAGGAGAATTTGATGACAAATTTCAGGAATAAATCAACCAACAAATTTTAAGGGATTTGTACCAAAAAATGTTTGACATAGGGTAAAGTCTGCCAAAAAGACCTTTCAATGTACCAGAAAGTACTTTTATTGTACCGCAAAGTACATTTTGTTGTACTTTAAAGTACTTATATTGTCCAAATAAGTACTTCTGTCGTACCAATAAGTACTTTTATTGTACAAAAAGACTAATTTTTATATTGTACAAATATGTATTTCCGTCGTACCAATAAGAACTTTAGTTTAACAAAAAAAGTACTTTTGTTGTACCTAAAAGTAAAATTTATTGTGCCAAAAAGTACTTTTATTGTACTAAAAAGCTTAATGTGTTGCATCAAAAATTATAGTTCCAAAAAGTACTATTTATTGTACCAAAAAGTAAAATTTATTGTACCAAAAAGTACTTTTATTGTAATGTAGTACTTTTATGTACCAAAAAGTACTTTTTTGGTACTTTTATTGTACCAGCAAGGACATGTATTGTACAAGAAGATACTTTTATTGTACCAAATAGTACTTTTATTGTACCAAAAATTACAATTATTTGTAACAAAAAGTACTTTTGTTTATACCAAAAAGAACTTTTATTGTACCAAAAAGTACAATTATTTGTACTAAGAATGCCTTTATTGTATTGCATTAATAATTATTTTAAATGTACCAAAAAGTTATTTTATTGTAACAAAATGTACTTTTATGTACCAAAAAGTACTTTTTTGGTTATTTAATTGTACCAACAAGGACATGTATTGTACAAAAAGATACTTTTATTGTATCAAATAGTACTTTAATTGTACCAAAAATTAGAATAATTTGTACCAAAAAGAACTTTTATTGTACCAAAAAGTACAATTATTTGTACTAAGAATGCCTTTATTGTACCAAAAAGTGTATTTTCTGTAAGAAAAAGTACTTTTATTGAACCAAACAGTACTTTTATTGTACCTGATAGTACATTTAGTATTCAAAAAGTACATTTACTATTCCAAAAAGTACAGATTATTGTACCAAAAAGTACACTTAGTATACCAAAATGTGAAAATTGTTATACCAAAAAGTACATTGACAGCAACAAAGATTATTTATTGCAATAAACAGTACTGTTATTGCACCAAAAGGTACTATTATTGTACCAATATGTACATTTTATGCACCAAAAAGTACTTTTATTGTACCATAAAGTACATTTACTGTACCAAAAAGTACAATGTATGGTACTACAAAATACATTTATTGCACCAAAAAGTCCTTTAAATGTACCAAAAAGTACATTTATGTCCCAAAAAGTCCTTAAAATGTACCAAAAAGTACTTTTTGTAACATTATGTACTTGTATGTGCCATTTTTTTTGTGGGTACTAATTTTCCAAGGAATATTTAGAATTGGTATAGAGATATTAAACTAAGCGTTACTTTAGGAAATCTTAAAAAATATAAAATTTTAAAGCTGTATGTATTCGAACGCAAGAAGCCAAAACATTTTTCTGTTCGACAAGAAATAAAATATTTTTATAGGTGGGAGGAGGAAGACAGTAATTCTAAAAAATTATTGCAGTAATTCAGTTGATTAAATCACAAAATTTTTAATTTTTAGTAACTAATTAGGAAAATTGGTATTGCAGTTATTCTCACTTTCAAGAGTACAACTTTTCTTGGCAATTAGTTTTGTTCAAACCTTGAAATAAGGTGTAAAACGAAAACCTGACAGAAATTTTGTTAATAAAAAAATTATTGCTTTAAAATCATTTAATCTCCCAAAAGTTTTAAGTATTTTTTCAAATTTGCAAAATCTTGTGGTTTTAAAACAATCGAAAGTCAGATTAGCAGCACGTGAATGTATAGAAAAGTAAGTTATATGTAAAAGAAATGACAACATGTTGCAGTACAACTGCAGTCTTATATGTATTTAAACATAACCTCTTAACAAGTCCTTAAGATAATAGTGGCATTTCATAAAAAAACTAACTAATAAAAGAAACAACGCAACTTCTGTTAAATTTCATACAATTTTTATTTTACTAAAATTTCAAATTGTTTTATAAATTGGCACAGACAATATAGCATAGCCTAATAGAGGGGTAATGGCGTGACATTACATTTGTATTAACTACCAGCTAAAGTACAAAATATAACATATCCATATACGCTAAAGTGTTTTTACATCAAAAACGAAACCCCTCTATAAAGTACAAAATTTTCAACTCATGCTGTATTTTAAAAACTTAGTATAGATAAAAGTAGGTAATAGGTGTATTTATAAAAAAATAAACATCAATATGATGTAGTCCATTTGTAGGCGATTCTTTAATAAAATCATAAGAGAATCTTATAAGGTAGCTACAAATAATTAAGGTATTTCTTATAAACTATAAATCCTTAAGAATTATTACGTTTTTTTTTGGTAAATTACTTATAAACTCTTAAGCGGCTACATTAAACTTAAGATTTTGGTGAGTTCTTTATTTGTATTTGTGATGTAATGAATTCTTTGAAATATTTAACAAATGACCAGCATTTTATAGCATAATTGCATTGAGTTTTATCTAAATCTATAGTAAATAGCTAATACAGTTACACCATACTTTAGTATTCGTTAAAAAGCAGGTAAAAGATAAAAGAGAGTAAGTTGAAATTATTGTAAATTATAATTTGTTTTAAGTGATTACAGTGGTATTTCGTATAACCATTGCTGAGATTTGGCGAAAGATGCAGCAGATATGTTGATCAAATATTTTCCAACTTTTGCAATAAATTCGTTGTTTAAACAACAACTTTGTCATTTCCTTTTTATTTATTTACTATATATTAGTGTGAAATGTAGTGTTTTAGATGTTATTAAAAGATTGTTGAGTTAGTTAGTGGTGGTGGTGGTGTTGGTGGTGTGGTTGGAGGAGAGGATGGATGTTGTTGATGTTCTTGCCGTCTATCTATCGTCTTTGTCTTGAACGTTTACTGCCAGCCGCAGTGGCTGCCGCATGATGCCGGGCTGCATAATTGGCGGCAGGATTGATGACATTGCGTTGGGACGAGGCATAGGCTTGATGTAAATACATCTAGATTTTAAGGTAGAAAATACATATTATTACAATGATATCCAATACCAAACTAAAAGTGTTAACAACAAACAAATACGAGTTCTAAAGAGAGTTCTAAAGTTATGATGTTGCATAGGACATCTAACTCAAATAATGAGGCTTAAACGACCAGCAGCAATGATTTATAGAAATCCCTTAGTTATGTATATAATAACATATAATAATACAATATATAAAGTATACACATACATACTACATATACATATATAAATACAAAAAATGTGCTATTGAAGGTAGACTTCTTTTTACATGCTACTTTTTGTTTGTTGTTGCTTGTAACTGTATTACTACAACTTGTCATATGCTTAGTATTGGTTGTTTAAGATTCCTAATCTGTTGCTTTTACTTTACTATAACAGCAGTAGCAGCAGCAGCAGTGTTAGTTGCTGCTATGTCTACGTCTGTCGCAGTACAAAATGGCAGGGAGCAGCAAAAACCTGCAGCCGTGTATAAGCACAGCAGCGTGTAGATCGAGTGTATAAGTAGGTCAACTTCTTTTAGATTTTGCTTTATATACCTTTCTAACATTATTATGCTATATGGCGGCGATAATAACAACAAATAAATAAATATAGTAGTATGTATACAACAAAAGCCCCTGCTGTCACGACACGTCATAAAGTCGTATTTAAAAGAAAAGACAACAACTACAACAAAAAACAATAAATCTTATTGAATTGATTTTTTGAAAAATCAAGAAAATAAAAGCACAAAAGTACGAAAAAAAACGCTTGGTAATTGTTTTTGAGGTCAAGTCTAAATAACAAGAATAATACAACAAAGCTATATTTTAAGGCTTACGTTTAGAATTTTAACATTGTATAGGGATTGGAATGAGAAAACAGACAGTTTCAAGGAGAGAAGCTAACGAGTTTAAATACAATTTGGAATAAAAGCCATAAACTGTTATCTTAAGAGGATAACAGAAATAGCTATATTCGAAAAAAAAATAGAAAGGTAAACACTAACTACTAAAGCAGAATTGTGAGCAAAGCGAAATTCACAAAAAGTACCAAAGTAGGGTAAATGTATGAAAGGTTATGTATAGATAGATAACAAGAGAACAAATTGATATGTGTAGGGCCTTACTAGCATTGAGAGGTAAGAATGTAAGATCATACAATGTTGAATAGTTCAAAAAGGGTTTAAACTTTTGTAATTCTTACGATGATCTGTGGGATTACCAACGATGATAAACGTAAATAAACGTTTAAAATTGTCAGTAAAAACCAAAATTGTTAAAAAAAATAATATGCAAAAAATTCCAATCGATACTTCAGTGCGATATTTCAAATTTTATTATAATACATCAGAAATAGCACAATTCACGTACCATAGGTGGCGCATGAGCTAGGTAAAGGGACGTGGTTATTTACATACGACTATGATATACAAGAATATATATTTAATGAAGTAACGCTCAAAGTAGATTTCTAGTGAAACTAATGTTATGGCCGGAAATTTATTATGTAAATACAAAAATTAGACCATATTGATGGCTAGATCTTGTTTTTTTTTTACGAAATCGCGTTATTTTGTTAAAATGGCTATAAAGCAACGCCAAGTCAAAATAATTAGAGAAAATACGATTGTTCTGTGAAGCTAAAATGTAGGAACAGTGTTATAAATGCCGTCTTGGGTATCGACCGACCTTTAAAGGCTCGATATTCAATGAATACAATATCCTTCATACATTCTGTTGCTTTTGCAGTTTTTTTTAGCACCCGTTCTAAAAGTACTTATTGGCGAACTTTATGCGGTACGTGCAGACCTTTACGAGGTATTGTAAAAATAGTGTCAGAAATATCGCCTGATGTCTCCCCAAAGTGCGGACTATAAGGAATTTTCAGAATCAGTTCAAAGAGTATAGATTGTTTATCGCAGCCTGCCATCCAAAGAAGTCCACTTTGAATGACTCCAGTTCGATAAGTTCTAATTAGGAGAACTATATACGGTCGTGGTATAAGTAAATCTGGTCGAAGAATTGCGACAATAGTATATCTCCATCTGTTTACTTATTCTAATAGTTCTACATATGTTGATATACCCATTCGTCCTTGAGCGATCTTGTCTGTATTGAACTTGGTAGTTATCATGAGTTTTACATTTATTGGGTAATATATCTGTACCCTTAGGGCAGAAGTTGATATGTTTTTTATTTCACTTAATATGTCCTGTAGGACTTTTAGAACCAATTAACAAAGGATTATATGTCTGGGATAAGTGGTAATCTATTCTGCTCTATACTTTAATATGTATTATCACACTTTATTTCTTAGACCCTACATGCAACATGCGAAATCAATTACTTATATGAAATATGTACAGGGTGGACCAAAAGTCTGTTTGTATTTGATTCTGTGGCTGCTACAGCCATGGCGGGGTGGGGCGCATTGGTTCTAATATGCAAGATAAGCCAATGAGAATTCGGGCCCATGGATGCAGAAGTTCAAGTTCAAGCTATCCAGCTCTACAGAAGTTTGATAGTTTTAAATGGCAATGTTGATTTCAGCAAGAGGAGGCAACATACCGCTCCTCTAAATACTCATTAAGTGCAGTTCGTAAAATTTTTTTATGGTAAAAAGTGATAACTGAAAGAGGTCGTAGGTCGTGACAGGCATCGTAAAGCAATCTTATCCACCTAGGCCATTTGTTTTTAATAAGTAAAGTATTCAACAGCAAGTCAGTGTTTTCTGATGATATAAAGGAACGTATTCGCTAAGGAAATACTGAACATTACAACAATCACCTGTCAAACCGGTATTGTAAATTTCCGCTCCAGAGTATTTTTCTTAAAGACAATAATACAAAATTCCTATTTTTGTATATTCATAATGAAGGAACAATTTGTATCTCACTTATCTAGTTACTGTTCTATCAACCGTTCAAAAGTAAACTAACTTTTGTTCCACCCTGTATGCACATATGCATACAGCAGCCTCTCTATCTCCCTCCCTCCCTGTGTGCATTGTTGTCTAGCCATTTACTGTCTTCTTTGACTTTACGACTTTGTTAGGTATATAGTACTACTTATAATGAATGCCACTATTTTCTTAAAGAGACTGCAACCAATATAAACATAGGGGGGAACTATGTGTGTTTTTTTTTTTTATCTTATTGT
The DNA here is from genome assembly GCA_964034835.1 of Muscina levida. Classification (NCBI taxonomy): domain Eukaryota; kingdom Metazoa; phylum Arthropoda; class Insecta; order Diptera; family Muscidae; genus Muscina; species Muscina levida. The sequence continues at coordinate 148,869,878 of OZ035882.1, forward strand.
TGAAGACTCACCTGTGAAGCTAACATTTGAGCATGTATTAAAGGTAGATTATTTTGTGGTTGTGACATCCAGGGGCCATTGGCTAAAGCCTGCTTTATACGGTTTTGTTTGTTTATGGTTACACACAGTTGCACACACACACATAGACCGGACATTTTGTGTTGAACGGAAATCAAAAAGGTAAAATGATATAAAAAGAAAAGAAAAAAAAACGTGTTCATTTAGTAACAGTTGTTTCATAAAGAAGGATTGCTGAATCTTTTGTAAAGCAGATGTTTTGATGAAGTAGTAGTAGTAGGAGAATAAAAAGGAAATATAAGCACCTGTGCTTGAGCCGCCAAAGCTGCATTGCGTTGGGCTACCGCTGCTGCAGCTGCACCTGGTTGTTGCAAAATGTTTTGGGCATTGTTGAGGGCCGATGCAGCTGCCGCTGCTGCTGAACCCCGTTTCATTAGTTGTTGATGGGCTGCAGCTGCTGCTGCCGCCGCCGCTGAAGGGTGCTGTTGTTGTTGCTGCTTCTGTTGTAGGGTAGATTGGGTTAACACCTTGGGTGGAGGTTGTGAAGGCTGCCGCGTCCAGTTGACCGAATTGTTGACATTGGATCTGTTGCCTATTAACAGGTTCGAATCGACCACTTTGCTAGGCCAGTAGTCCTCGAATTCGGTACCATTGGGGAAATAGCTTTTAATGTCGGTGAGACTGATTACGGCTACATTTTCGCTGGAGAACAACTCGTTGCGTATGCCTTGCACTTTGCAACAGAACTTCAGGTAGGCCAAATCCCAACCCGATAGTAGATCAGCCTTTTGTTTGAGATTTTCGGTTTCTCCTTCGAAGTAGAAGAGGGGAACCACTTGTTCGCCATTGCGCACTGTGTAAGGAACTACCGACTCTTTATTGATACGTATAAAACCACACTTCTCTGATGGTGATTTGCTGCCGGATATTAGTTTCCTATAGCAAATGTCCAAGAATTGGTAGAACTTTGTGGCATCTGACAGTCGGACCACTAAATCCTTTTGCGTGAACATATCACGGCCAAATTCACCATCACAGTGCCTCTGGTTGATTTCAATAAACAGTCTAGCCTCGGCTTCGGTTATGTAGTAGGAACGCACGCAAGTGCAGCTGGAGTAAATATCGGGATGCAAACAATTTAAATATTTGCCCAAAAGTTTCATTTCAATCATGCGCACAGAGCAATATTTCTCTTGTTGACGATATATGTAGGGTATGTAGGTCTTGCCAAATGTCGTCCAGCCAAAATGACCCTTTTGCGACTCCTCATCGCAAGGGGCCTTCTTATCCTCCGTGCTGGAGGAACGGCCGTTGGAGGTGACCGAACCATTGGCGGGCTTTTGTGTGCGATTGAGATAGTTGAGTATGTTGGTCTGGCCATTGGCATTGACGGGCGGCTGCATGTTGCCATTGGCCATGGCTTGACGAGAGGCCATTTGGGCGGCCTGTTGTTGTTGCTTGGCCAAGGCATCCTTTTGGGCCTCTTTCATTTTGGCGGCCAGCTCTTGGATTTCAGCATCGTCGGCACGTTCTTGTTTGACGGGGGCGGACCAAGTGGAACCCAACCCAGTGCCATGTATGGGCAATGGTTGGCCATTGGCACCCAAAACACTGGTGATTTCTATATCGGCCGACATGTTAGGGTATGTTGGGATTGAGTGATGCGTGGGGCAGGGTAATGATGATAGTTATTTAACGGCAGGATGGATGACTTTAGACAAGAATTTTAAGAGTTGTAAGCATTGTTTTGGGGTGACAACTGGTTACAACGTTCGAGGGGCAATCGTTGTAGTGTAGCTAGTTCCGATATTGTTGATATTAATTTGTTGCTTTGTTATGCAGAATTATTTGTGTTTAGGAGTATGTTATGGTTTTGTTGTTTGTTAAATTCTAGGCTTTTGCTTTGATGCTCTACAAGAATTCTTTAACTTTCTTTTAGTGGTTGCTTGTATTTCTCTTTTTCGTTTCTTCTTTATATTCTATGGTTTTTTTATTTTTGCTTTGTTATTCTTTTTTATTATTTTACACTACGAACACTGTTTTTTTTGTTGTTTCATTGGTGTTTATATGTTCGCGCTCTCTCTCTCTCTTACTTTGACGCGCGCGCTCTCTTTCTCTGTCGCACTTTCAGTTTACGCATTTGTCAAATTTAAGTAACTGCATTTTTGTTGTTGTATTTTGACGGTGCTGCTGCTTCTTTTTCGGTTATTCTGACACACACACGCGCTCACTTGCTTTTGCTTCTTTGCACGTACACAAACACACACACACATGCAATACGCGTTTGCCTTCTTGTCAATAAGAAAAAGGCCGTTGCTGTTGCTGCTCTTGTTGTTGTTGTAATGCTGTTTGTCTGATGACGTTAGTGTGGTGGCTTAAGTGCTGCTGCTGCTGCCGATTAATTAATTTAACCGAACACAGAGTTGTAATAACCAACAAAAAAAAAAATGTTAACACCAGCCCTTTTTTTGTAAGGAAACTAAGTGTCAGGACTTTTCTTTTCAACTTTTTCTTTTTAATTAACTGATTTTTAAATGAAAATCTTGAATTCTTGGTGTATTTTATTAATGTATTTTAATTTATGCCAAGAAAATTTCATTATTTAGCAAATTCTTCACTAAATACAATCAGATTTTTCTTGTTATCAGTTTCCCGTCGCGTTGTATATATTTTGTTTTGCAATTTCTTTTTGTTTCAGAATATTTAAATATTTTCTTATTGGTATAATAGAAAAGAGAAAATTTTCTCTTTTTTTTTATTTTTACAAGTTTTTTTTTCCTTTTTGTGAGAAATGTTACGCGCTTTTTGTGGGCTTGTGTTGTTTGCAAGCGCTACGAGTTTCTTAACGACGTACGTACACATTCACCGTTCAATAGTCAGTATACGAGTGTGATCGTTGTATCTACAAAAATTCATACAAGCCCAGTCATGCAACCAAAGCAGCCAGCCAGCCACAGGCCATGCTATAGCTTCATATACACGACGAAATAACAGCAATAAAAACAACAACAACGACAGCGACAGCAGAGCAGAGGCGACAGCAGCAGAAATATAACCCATGTTACCCACTGTTTATATACATATACACACACACACACACTTGCAAACACACCCATGCCCCTAACCGACACACACAAAAGCGACAACAAACGCAGCCAACTGCTGCGATGTCGTTTCAGTTTTGCCCCTTTGTCGTCGTTTCTTCTACTACTACTACTACAAAAACAACAAGATTCGTATGCCCTCATACAATGAAGTCGTCGTCGTCATCATCGTCATCACCAACGACGCTTATATAGATGTGTCGAACCAACAAGCAAAGCAAAAAAAAAAAACACGAAAATTTGTGAAGTATTCCTCTGTGTGTTTGCCCCCGTCGTTTTTGCTCTGTGTACTCGAAAGTCATTGAGTATCAAGCAGCAGACAGGCCCCGCTTCGGCCAAAAAATTGTGTATCGTGATTCGTAGCGTAGCGTACGTCGTAGAGCTGCCGCCGTCACTTGTTTTTTATTTTCGGGTTATCGTTCGTTTCTCTTGGCATTTCTGCATGTACTCTTCTCATGTGTACATACAATTCGTATCGAGTTTTTATGTGTTTTTCTTGCTGTCGCTGCTGCTGCTGTTGCTCATGTCGTTGTTGTTGCTGTTTTTTGCGCTTAAACTTTTAACAAAATAAAAATGAACAGAAAAAAAAACAGAAAATAAACTTCTTCCATTAAAATGGAACAACGTCTCAAACGGCGAAACTTACAATTGGAAGAAGAAGAACAACAGCAACAAAACTGACAGAAATGGTTTCGACTAAGAATGAAGAAATACGACAGGGGGAGAAGGAGAAATAAGAGAGATTCTTTTTGTAGTCTCAAAACTACAAAATTTTGGAAATTACTTTAGGAATAACAGAAAACTGAGAAATCTATTGCAACAACAAATAGATGATTAAGACAAATTTCATTTAAAACAACGAGTGGGGGGGGGGGGGGGGATGGGGGAATACGACGAGAGAGGCATGAACAGCAGAGACTGCTGCTGTTGCTCATGTCGTTGTTGTTGCTGTTTTTTGCGCTTAAACTTTTAACAAAATAAAAATGAACAGAAAAAAAAAACAGAAAATAAACTTCTTCCATTAAAATGGAACAACGTCTCAAACGGCGAAACTTACAATTGGAAGAAGAAGAACAACAGCAACAAAACTGACAGAAATGGTTTCGACTAAGAATGAAGAAATACGACAGGGGGAGAAGGAGAAATAAGAGAGATTCTTTTTGTAGTCTCAAAACTACAAAATTTTGGAAATTACTTTAGGAATAACAGAAAACTGAGAAATCTATTGCAACAACAAATAGATGATTAAGACAAATTTCATTTAAAACAGCGAGTGGGGGGGGGGGGATGGGGGAATACGACGAGAGAGGCATGAACAGCAGAGACTGACATTTTTTGCTTTGAGGCAAAGATCGTACCTATTATAAAGTAAAAAATAAAGTTGATAGGGTCTAAACTTCCCAGTTGTAAATGTTGGAAAATGTCTAGAAACAAAACTTAATCAACTTTTTGTAACATAGAGATAAGGTTCTTAACAGTTCCAGGGAAATGAATAGGTACCATGGCAATTTATTTTTCCCAAGAAAAAAATCCCCTATTCTAAACAGATGGGTAAGGGAATAACAAGTAAGAGCGAATATTCTATTCTAAGAATTTGTAAAAAAAATGGAAGGAAGTTGTGGAGGTACACGACGCCCTTCGAGTTGTGGTTTGAATGTCAAGCCACAGAAAACGGAGCTAGTACTATTTACAGTCATATACCTTATTGAGAATTTCAGATTTCCAATTATTTAGGTTATCGAACTGACGCTCTTTTTTCGAGGCGAAATTTTTGTTCGACATTTCGGATAGGAAACTGAATTGGAAACGCAATACGGAGGAAAGGACTAAATGAACTCAGTAGACGAAATATGGGGACTACAACCCACTATGGTATTTTGGATATATACGATGGTATTACGTCCCTAAGTAACTTACGACTACCTTGTATGGTGGGGACACGGAGACAGAGAGAGAGAGAGAGTAAATTAATGCTGTTAGTAGTATAACAGCGAAGAGTATCATTGAAGAGCCTGCAGCACCATGCTCTATCCGTAGCGGCTTAAAGAGCGATTAGATAACGAAAAGCTGGTCTTTGGCGGCAATCGCAAACGGGTCATGTATAGATACTATTATGATTCAGCAGACAACGATGCGATGGGTGGAGAGTTTTACTACCGTTCGAGAATGTGTCTACCTTTAGATTAGGTTAGCCTGGGGACATGTGTAGTTTGGTGAACAAAACTCAGATCCATTACGCACTGAAATCTCCTGATCCTTTAAGGAGACTCCACAGAGCCATAATCAGACGTTAGTACAGCCTCCTCTGGCCAATATGTCTGATGGTTCCTTACCAGGAACCCACAGTGTCCTGGGACCAAACAGAAACTAACTTGCAGAAGCTTTAGTCCATCCAACTTCTTACAATTTCTCATCAACATAGATTTACACAATGTAGAATTAATCGCTTTTATTGCTGCCTGGCTGGTATCAATTCCACATCCCATAAAAGCCTCCACGAATTTCTGAATGGTCAGTACCTTGAAATACTCCATTCATATTATAGCCTTAAATACAGGCGTAGCCGCAGGTCTTCGCTGTAAATACCAGCTCCTTTGTCCTAATCCATGTTTACCGTCATTTACGACAGAAACGAAATCACTCACCATAAAGGGTCCCGCCGTCCTTCCTTTTAGGAATTCCAACGTTTACTTTTGTAAATCCACACATTTCTTTAAAAATTCAGTACGAGGTGACAGATGAAAAGAAACTTCATCGCCCAAAAGCCGGAGAATCTTCGCAAAACCATGTATGTATTGATTGATACCAATCATCAGCTTATCTCGGGCGGTAATACCCCTGACGTACAAGTCCTTGCCAATCATTTGTAATAAATTACTCTTATCAAGGCCCTCCCACTATATCAGACATCCAAATACATTGTGATCTTCGAGCTGCACAGAAAAAAACACAATTGTTGTTAAGTAATTAAATAAAATTTTTAGCATTAAATCTTGATTTATAACAAATTTTCCATTTGAGAGTGGTTGTAAATTGTCATATTTACAAATTTTCTACTACTTTTTAAATTCAAGAAAAATAAAGTGATTGTAAATATGACAACACTGTTTATTGTTTTTACAATTTCGGTTGTTGGCGCCTTATTAATTAAATATTTAATTGTATTGACGAAATGGTATTTAATATGACAACCCAATAAACATTGATGTAAACCGGCTTATTAATAAATGTTTTCCAAAAAATTAAATTAATTTCTCCAAATTAGTTTGCGAAAATTACTTTCTCCAAACCTTCAGTAAATTATTTACAAACACTTTGTAAAAATTTGTAAAAATAGAAAAATACAATTGCCCAATAAACATTGATGTAAGCTGCCTAATGGATATATGTTTTCCAAAAATGTTAGTTAAGTTTTTCAAAAGGAGTTTGTAACACATTTGTAAAAAAATAAAAATACAATGCTTTTGTAAGCTCTCCTAAGCAGGCGACCCAGGCTAGTCAGAAAACATAAAAAATAATTTTTTTATTTACAATATTATTTTTGTCTCTGCATTTAATATCGTTTGTTGCTGCTGACATATTAACGTGTTTCGTGTAAAAAAGAACTGCTGGCGTAAAATATTAACGGATAAATTCGCTGAAAAATATTCATGGATGGGAACAGCAGAAAAAACACTATCCAAAGCCTCAATATTACAGCGGTCATAAAAAGTAAGTAATTACAACTCATATAAAAGTGTATGGTTTATGATATCGAAATAATTTTTTTTCACTTTTGAATAGGTGCTGCTATATGGCTTGGATGAAGGCCATTTCGCTCAGGAAATGCCTATGTAGTCATAGGCAAAAACAACGCGCTCAATATAAACAGAAGACCATGATTTCAGAAATGCGACTCAATTGAATAATAAATTTTAATATATGTACATATGTATATAATATAAATAAAAAAAAACTTAATTTTAATATATGAAATAACAATGTAAATATGAATAAAATATTAAAATAATAACTTAATTTAAATTTTTAATTAAATTTTAATTTTTAATTAATTTTAATTTTTAATTAATAAATGTATAATATTATTGTACAATTGTATTCATGTTTGGAAAATATTTGGAAATAAACTTAACAATGCAATGCATAATCCATAAGTTGAAAAGCTTGTGCTAAATTTATGTTTTCATTTATTTCCAAATTAGATATTAATTAATACATAAATTTACCACAAGGTTTCCAACATCTTTATTATGTATTGCATTATCAATTTAATTTCCAAATATTTTCCAAACATGAATACAATTGTACAATAAGGGATCCCTTTCGCTTATCCAACAATTGGAACTTAACAAGTTACAATGTTTCCGATAAAGATTTTCCAAACATCATGTTTACTATTGTAAGCTTATAGTAAATTTGTAGTAAGTTTATAATGTTTATTGGGAATTCATTTGTCGTAATTTTTTTCTGTGTGAGTGTGCTGGAACTCTATAGTTAAAAATTGGATCTATAGAGTTCCGGCACACATAAGGGGCATTGACACTCTTCTTTAACCTTTCGATATTCCAATTTAGCCCCTTTTTAAGGACAACACCTACGTATTTGGCCTCCGTTGAGAGTTTCAGTTCCACCCCATTAAGTAGCAGTGACTTGAAGTCCAATACCTTATACCTCAAGTATAGAGAACCAATTTTGTTTTGTTTCCTATCGTAGCAGCTTACCAAGGGCAGTTTAAATAAGGTCACATATGGTTGGTAGAATTTCCTCGACTATCATGATGACCACATCGTCCGCATTTGCCACAATTTTCGTAACATTCACATTTAACGCTTTAAATACTACCTACTGCGTTTAACGCAAGGACCCCAACTGATGGCTAAATGAGGAGGGAATTGAAACTAATGAGCATTTGCTGTGCCATTGCCCAGTTATTCATAGGATGCAGTTCCTAGAGAAGTGTTATTTTGATATTCCCAATGAACTATCATCATGCAACATAGAAAACCTTATGAAAATTACAAACGGTTTAAATTGGCATACAGACAGAAGACCTTAATGTATCCATGTATTTCATTTATATAATGTTGCACGAAATAATACCCCCAAAATACATAGAACATTTGCCACTTTCCTCTAAACTATCCGTTTCAAAATCTATAAAATATTTATGAGTCTTTACTATAAAATTGTGTTAGCTCAAAGTTTGCATAATCTTTGGCCGATTTAAAGGCTCTGTTTCATATAAATGACGTATAGCTACAACGCACCATTTGCTTATCTTGAAAGTATCACACTTTCCCTCTCTCTCGCCCTCTTTCTCTCTTCTTTTATATCTACTTATCTTTTGTTGTTTATTTTCCATTCTCTCCTTACTATCATACACATTTGTCGATAACAAACTCATTAAAATTAACCAAATCCAGTTGATGTATTTTTGCCATCCGTTGTTATTGGGTGGCGCCTCTATTTTATGTCAGGGCCTGAGACATACAAAATGTTTGCATTTCTTTTCGCTGTAACGCAGAATAATGTGTATCCCACGTTTCCTAATAATAATGGAATTGATTAGAAGAAGGCCCCCACCCTTTGTAGTCTATATGCGTTGGCAATGAGTGGCAGAAAACCAACAACAGTCACACAAACATTGCTCGTTACATTTCTTGTATCTAGTATAATAGAAAAATCGTTGTAATTTTTCAACAAGTGGCCCCGCTTCTAATCAATAGCAATAATTTTGTCTGTAGATAGTTTGTGTGTGTGTTAAAATCCTGTAATAGATAACGAATAGGTGTAAAACAAATACCAAATTTTTGTCGTTTACCTATACGATAGGTATTTCTTTTTGAGCTATTATTGTTTAAAGAGAAATAATATTCTGGGTTTTTAATAAAAATTCTTATATGCACTACCCATGTCATTGTTTTTTCTTACAAGATGTTTTTATAGCTGATTTTTGTATACTACATAACCTAAAACTTGGAATGTTTGCAAATGCTTTGGTTTTTATTACTCGTTTTACAGCACTTCTTCTTCTTCTCTTAGTTTTGTTTTTTATTTCTGTTGGTTACTATGGTAAAAAATTTAACAAACTAGTTTAGTTGTTGTTTCATTGGCTTAAGGTTTTCATTATTTCTAAAGGGGATGGAGGAGGTCAGAATGAACACCCTGATTCAATTTCCTGGCATTTTGTTCCTATTCCCTGTTCCTCTATTGTAAATAAAATCTCTCCAGGATATTTTTCTCTTTTTCTTATTTCGAAACAAATTTCGAATATGGGAAAATATTCGCCGGAAAGAAAGTAGGTTTTATAAACATAAATTAAAGAGGAGAGTTTGTTGGTAAATTTTGGAAATAATTTCGTTATAGTAAAAGGCTAAGGGGGGGGGGGGGATAGTTATTCTTTAAAAAGATAAAAGTAAAGTAAAGATTAGCCTGCAATTCCAAATAAATGAGTAATAACACCCATCGGGATGATAGGCATCAACGTACTGAATCCTCAGCTAAGAATCCGGGATCTGAAAAGTACTTTTATTGTACCAAAAAGTACTTTTTAGCACAGAAAAATACTTTTTAAAAAATGTAAAAATTTGTATATCACAAAGTACTTTTATTGAACCAAAGAGTACAATTTATTGTATCAAAAAGTACATTTATGGTACAAAAAAGAACTTTTAGTGGACAAAATATTCCTTTAATTTTACTAAAAAGTACTTTTTATGTACCAAAAATTACTTTTATTGTACCAAAAAGTACTTTTTGGCACAGTGAATATGCTTGAATTGTCCTAAAAAGTACTTTATTTACGACAATTAGAACTTCAGTTGTACTAACAAGTGCTTTTATTGAACCAAAAAGTACTTTCTATGTTCCAGAAATTATATTTATTATATCAAAAAGTACTTTTTGGCAAAAAATACTTTTTGTACCAACAAGTACTTTCGTTGTACCAACAAGTGCTTTCATTGAACAATAAAGTACTTTTATTGTGCCAACAAGTACTTTAATTGTACCAAAAAGTACTTTTTAGCACAGTAAAAGTACTTAAATTGTTTCAAAAAGTACTTTTATTGTGCCAACAAGTACTTTAGTTGTACCAAAAATATTTTTAAATGTAGTAAAAAGTACATTAATTGTGGCACATAATATTTTAGTCGTAGCAATAACTACTTTCATTGTACCAAAAATTATCTTTACTGTTCCAAAAAGCAATTTAATTGTACCAAACAAGTATTTTTAATGTAGAAAAAAAGTACTTTTAGTATGCCAACAAGTACTTTTATTGTGCCAGAAAGTACTTTCATTGCACAAAAAAGTACTTTCAGTTAGTCAAAAAGAACTTCCATTGTATCATATATAGATTTTTATAGTGCCAAAAAGTACTTTCATTCCACCAAGAAATACTTTTAGTTTACCAAAAAGTACTTTGACTGTATCAGAAACTATTTTATTGTACTAAAAATTACTTAAATTGCTGCAAAAAGTACTTTTATTGTGCCAAAAAGTACTTTCATTTCAATATACCGGTATGTATTTTTATTTTGCCAAAAAGTACTTTTCTTGCTCCAAAAATTCTATTTATTAGAGCAAAAAGTAATTTCATTGCACCAAAAAGTACTTTTATTGTACCTAAAATTCTATTTGTTGTATCAAAATGTACTTTTATTGCGCCAAAAAGTACTTTTATTATACCAAAAGCTAATTTAATTGTAACAAAAAGTAATTTTTGGCACAGTGAAAGTACTTTTATCATACCTAAAGGTACTTTGACTGTACCTTAAAGTACAATTAATTGTACCAATAATAAATTTATTGTACCATAAAATAATTTAATTGAACCAAAATGTACAATTTATAGTTGATAAAGGTACATTTACTGTACCAAAGGTACTTTTATTTCACCAACAATAAATTTATTGTGCCAAAAATTATATTTATTTTACCAAAAAAATATTTTTATTGTACCAAAAAGTACCTTTGTTGTACCAAGAAGTACTTTTATCGTGCCAAAAAGTACATTCACTGCACACAAAAGTAATTTCATTGTATCAGAAAGTATTTTATTGTACCAAAGTGTACTTTTATTGTGCCTCAAAGTACTTTAATTGTAGCAAAAATTACTTTAATTCTAGCAAAAAGTACTTTTATTGTACCAAAAAGTACTTAATTTGTACCAAAAAAGTATTTTTATTGTACCAAAATTTTCTATTACTATGCAAAGAAGTACTTTTATTGTACCAAAAGGAACTTTCATTGCATCAAAAAGTACTTTTATTAAGCTAAAAAGTACTTTTATTGTATCAGAAAGTATTTTATTAAAAAAATGGTACTTTGATTATTGTAAAAAGTGGTTTTATTGTACCAAAAGTTTTTTAATGTACTAAAATGTACATAAGTTGCTCCAAAAAGTACTTTCAATGTTCTTTAATTGTACCAAAAGTAAGTTAATTGTACAAAAACTATATTAATGATACCAAAAAGTACTTTAATTGTACCAAAAAAGTAATATATCCCCACACTCATATTATTATGTATGAAGTGTCTAACATTCTTGCGTTACTTTGGTGAATACAAATTTCCGTATTTATTAATAGATTTTATGGATATTCCCATTACCTAAGGCAACAGTTTAATTCAATAACAATTTATTTCATTTATTATTCAAAAGAAGGATATTCTCTCATTGTCCTACTACCTGCTCTTAGCTCACTTACATACTACCTGTTCCATACCGTTGTCTAGCATCTGGGCTTTGTACATTACAGATAAGCATGAATGCATTCATTTATTTCAACAGGCCAGAGGTAAATGCATATTAATGAGTATTTGTAGTACATATGTACGTAAAAATCTACGTACTCGTACATATGGACGACAGGTATTTGGTGTATCTAAACAAAATTCAAAAACAAACAGAAAAAAACTTTCACTACACTTTACTTCAGGTTTTATTTATTGGTAGACCGGTTTGTCGCACTGTCTGATAAATACATAAAAGTTTGTTTTCTTTGGCAAAAGTGCAAATAAAACACACCTAATTGTTGTATTTGTTTAACATCATATCATAAAATACAAATATTAGCGTTAGGGCCAATAAAGTAATTAAATGGCAATAAAATTTAATGAAATTTTTGTTTGTTAAATTCCAAAAATTTGGAGAACTAGAAATTTAATGGTATTACTGCAATATAGAACTGTATTAATTCGATACTTCATATTCAAGATATAGAAATTTTACTCTTGTAATGTTACTGCAGTCTGCTCAGGTAAAAAGAAGCATTCTAAAAATTGGGATAACTTAAGAAAGTCTATTACTGGAAAGACCGGCTGACCATGGCATGATGGTTAGAACACCAACGTTCATGTGGGTGACGTAAGTTCAACTTACGTCATTCTATCGAAGGGGGAGCAAAAATAAAACGACAACTAAATACAATTAAAAATATCTATAGATTTTTTGGCATTTGGACAAAGTTTGCATATATCAACTTGAAGTATTAATAATAATCTTTGTATAAGTATGTATATAAAATAAGTTGTCTTTATTTATATAAGATGAACTGTCTAGTACATAACATAGACATTTTAAAATTTCTATCAATACCTTCTTATAAAGGCGTTGTCTACTCTCTCCATAACAAAAGCTCTTTTTCAGCCAGTATTGTATAGTTACTATAACAACCAACTATTTCCAATCCCACTCGGATTAATGTCAAACATAAACGATACCATGGTACGCCCCCGATTTAAGTAAAATCTCGCCCACCCAACTAGAAGTTAAGCATGACAACCACAGTTAGACAGTATTTTTTTACATGATTTGACCAATGTACTTCAAGAATGAGCTTAGAGCAGAGACAGAACGTCTTATTAAATAAAAGCAGCACACACACACTATGACTTAAAACGGGATTAGGTTAGACAGGTAAAAATGCTCATTAAACTACAGTTAGAATATTTTGAGCGTACTGTAAGTATGGTCACACTTTATGACATTACTGCAGTCAGAATGTTTTGACCCTGCTGTAAGCAGAAGCGGATACAGATTATTAAGTGACCTCAGAATCTAAGGCTTAGATTCATTACCTACACATACCCATATTTTGTATATATATGACAGCTTATGTGAAGTATGTATTTCTATACAGACAGTTAAGTGGATTTTAAACACACTTACACATGAGATACGGCAAATTTATATTAAATGATTTTTTAATAAGGAAATAAAAAGTACCAACTACTACATCCATACATACCTATATACATCACTGTATAAGTGGGTACTCTTTAACGTGTTTATAGTCTTTTTTTCTCTCCACTCTTGGTAATTCCGTTTTATTAATTAACCATCTACCGGAAATGACAGAAACCCAAACACGTCGCTCTACAGTCGCTGAGGGGAAAACGGGGATGCAAAGGTGGATATATACATACATACTTATATGAATATAATCAACTCGTAGTTAATTATTGTGCATTTCGTTTTGTTGTACCTATTAAGACGAAAATTGATACGAAGTGGCAAATTGTTTTTGGCCATATTTTATTTCCCTTTTTGGGTCAAACTTTGATGAGATTTTTGCATTATAATTTAATGGCAGTGAACTGTGATCGTATAGGTAGATCCACATGTTTTACATATGTTTATTGCAAAAGTACTTTTTGTGTACCAAAAAACTACTTTTTTATACAAAAAAGTTCATTTTGGCACAATCAAAGTAAATTTTGACCTACAAAAGAACATTTTAGTACAATAAAAGTACATTATGGTACGATGGAAGTACTTTTTGGTACAATGACTGCAAATTTTGATACAATGAAAGTATTTTTTGGTACAATGAAACCACATTATGGTTAAATATAAGTACTTTCTGGTACAATAAAAGTTATTTTTCGAAACAATAAAGTACATTTCGGTACAATATAATCAATTTTTGGCACTATAAAAGTACATTTATAAAAGTACAATAAAAAGACATGTTGGTACAATCAAAGTATTTTTTGGTACATTTCGGTACAATAAAATTACTTTTTGGCACTGTAAAAGTACATTTATAAAAGTACAATAAAAAGACATGTTGGAACAATCAAAGCACTTTTTGGTACAAAAAAAGTACATTTTGGTACAATAAAGGTACATTTTGGTAAAGTGAAAGTATATTTTGGTAAAATAAAAGTACTATTTGGTACAATAAATAAATACAAAAAAAGGTACTAAATAAAAGTCCTTTTTTTTAAACTGTTTGTTTGTTAGTTTTAGTCGATCGTGTTTTTATATATTAAATTTACGTTAAGTGTATCAAATGATACATCAAATTCGGCTTACGATCAGAAGTGTTTTTTTTTTTTTGGTACAATAAAAGTACTTATAAGTAAAAAAATAACATTTTGGTACAATATAAGTAAAATACAATTAAAGTACATTTTGGTACGATGAAAGTACATTATAGTACAATGAAAGTACTTTTTGGTAATACAATAGTAACTTCTGGTACAATCAAAATAATTTTAAGTGAAAATAAAATTTTTTTTGCTGCAATAAAAGTACTTTTGGTAAAATAGAATTGTTTTTCGGTACTATACAGTACATTTCGGCGCAATAAAAAGACATATTGATACAATCAAAGTACTTTTTGGTACAATAAAAGTACATTTTGGTAAAATAAAAGCACATTATGGTACTATAAAAGTACATTTTAGTACTTTAAAAGTGCAGTTTGGTACAATAAAAGTACATATTGGTACAATTAAAGTACATATTGGTTAAATATAAGTACTTTTATACAAAAAAAATAACTTTCTGGTACAATAAAATTACTTTTTGCTACAATAAAAGTTCTATTTAATAGAATTACACATCATTTTGGTACTGAAAAAGTACATTTTGGTTAAATTTAAGTACATTTATGTACAATAATAGTACTTTTTGACACAATAAAAGTACTTTTTGGTAAAATAAAAGTAAATTTTAGTGCAATAATAGTACAATATAGCAAGTTTCTGTATAAAAAAGCACTTACCGATGAAATATAAGTACTAGATAGTACAAATTGGTAAAAATTAAAATACGTTTATATGCAATAAATTACTTTTTACAAAAAGTAATTAATTACAAAAAAGTTATTTTTCCTACAATAAAAGTAAATTAAAGTACAATTGTGTACAATAAAGAACATGTTAGTACATCAAAGGAATGTTTTAGTACAATACAAGAATTTTTTGATACAATAAAAGTACGTTTTGGTACAATAAAAGTACTTTTTTGATACAATAAAGTTACTTTTTGGCACTTTAATGGTGTTGAACGTGGCATGGCATATCCGGGTGACCTGGGTGGCTATCTACATTTCTGTACTCTGTGGTGCTTTCCAATGTTGTAGACAACAACTTTTGTATAGACAAGTCATTCGGCATGTCTATGAAAAGCTACCCAAAAATATGTCACAGCTCTGTTTAGGTGACCTGAGATATAAGAAATTTGGTCATTGGACACTTATGGAGACAACACCTATCTATCAGTAGATCTTTTAGTTTAGTTTGGTGCAAGAATTTAAGTAGTATCACATTGGGACCTATATTAGCATCCAAGTGAGCTACGATAAAGGCGGCTGCCAAATTAACTTAACCTAACCTTTTGTAAGTCTACAAATATAAAAGCGTAAACATTTTCAAATGTGAGAAGCCCCATTAAGAGGATGCAAAGAAAAAATAAGTTTTATAATTTACGATAAATTTATATGATTCTTTAAAAGTTATTTAACATAACCCATGAATCTCACGCATTCTACTAAAAGAAAATGCTAAAAAGTTGCTTCTTTACCAAAACATTTATAGACCAATCTAAACTATTGCAATTAAGATTTCAGGTAATTTTCCACATTATTAAATTGATAAAATATTTGATAGACATGACTATCATTTTGGAATGAATCATTAAAGATGATGTCATAGCGCTCACAGGTAGGTTAAAGACAACATTCCAAAGATTATGTGCTAACTGAAAAGAGGTAACACAAACTGGTATATAAGTATACAGGGAAGTTAAACAAAAACTTATCTAAAAATAAATATTTAATACCTACTACGTATCACAATTTAACGGGAAATTAAATCAAATTAAATAAATATTCATAGGTATAATATAAATATGAAAAATTAATACAATGTGTAACCCCCTTTAGCTTTAGTCTTAATCACACGCAAAGAAAAGATTTTGTTTTCTACCTTAATATGTATATTTCCTTAGAAAATATTAATAAACTTTTCCTTTATGCCTAACTTTCTTTTAACTACTACGCTTCCATAGAACATTTTTTTTGGCTGGTATTTATTTGGAATTCATCCATTTCGCCAAATTTACCAAACACTCGAAATTTTGTGTGTGTATTTCTTTGTATGTATACTTCTAGCCGCCACAAAGATTGTGTGTATAAGGGTGTGCCATCATAATCACAGTTAATTTTCAGACAAAACATTATTTGACTTATTTCCATTGAATTCGTACGTGTTTGCCTTTTTATTCAAGCAGCAATAACGCTACTATAACAGTCTGCCACCCCCACCAACCCTGTCGAAGTTAGGCACAGAATTTACGACCATGAGTTGGAAGAGGGCCTTTTGGATTTGAGTACTCGTAGTATGTAGAGGCAAAGTTAAATGTTGGCATTTCTTAAACAAGTGTTATATCCTGTCGCCATTAGGCATTCAGGCAGATGGGTGGTGAGGAAAATTCTTAAGTTGAAATTGTATTGTATTAATCGATGATAAACAGGCAGTCTCCAGGGGGGTCATGGACATATTATGGCCAGCCAAATAACTATATACCTCTGTTAGCTAAGAAGATTTTTTAATACATATTGGGAAGTATACTTTAGTGTTTAAAATCCTAAACATTTATTACTGTTTATTGATATCAATTGTGTGATTTTAGTTAATTTCACATAAGTTTCTTCCTTGGCGTAAATTTCCTGCAATTACTGCCACATTCATTACGGTATTAAACATATGGTGCACATACATATTTTCCCTTTTAAATCTTCTTAATTTAAGTCTTCACAAATTTTCTCCATCTGCAAACGACAGTTGCTCTTTTTTTTCCTATCTCGTGTCTATTCATTAACACCTTGTCTTAATTTTTTTTCGCTTTTCCTCTGCACAGCGGATGCACATTTATTTTCTTTTATGCCACAATCCCTCTTTTCTCTTACGTCAAAGTTAATACGATAATAATAAATAGCATATGCTGCCAGCATATGTGTTGTATATATGTATACATACAATCTATGTATTTGTGTGAGGGTACATAAGTAAGTATTATAGTAATAAGTATTTTTATACCATAACCTCATTACGTTTTATGTATAACGGAACTACAGCTTTAGTTACGTATTGAGTTTAGTGAAATTTTGTATTTAAAAATTATGTATTAATAAATAATATTAATAAATAATTTTCATGATATAAAGTATTTTAAACATACCATTATAAAAGTTGTCTAGTTTATTGTACCAAACGGTTCAATAACTATACTAAAAATTACATTTATTGTGTAAATTGTACCAAAAACTACAATTTACTGTACCAAAAAGTACAATTTCTTTTTACCACTTTTAGCAATTGTTATTACAACAAAGAAGTAAAATTAATTTAGCCAAATAGTCCTATTATTGTACCAAAAAGTACTTTCAAACAGTACTATAATTGTTATAAAAAGTACTTTTACTGTACCAAAAAGTACTTTTATTTTATTTTTTGTACCAAAAAGTAATTTAAATGTAGCAAAAAGTACTATTATTGTACACA
The DNA here is from genome assembly GCA_964034835.1 of Muscina levida. Lineage (NCBI taxonomy): Eukaryota > Metazoa > Arthropoda > Insecta > Diptera > Muscidae > Muscina > Muscina levida. Next base: position 148,887,799 of record OZ035882.1, read on the forward strand.
CATGTAATTTTACAGTACCAAACTGTACCAAAAATTACAATTTATTGTACCAAAAAGTAATTTTATTTAAAAAAAAACGGAAAATTAATCGCACCAAAAAGTAATTCAAAAAAATACTACAATTATTATAAAAAATACCTTAATTATATCAAAAAGTACCCAAATGTACTTTTATTGTACCAAAAAAAACTTTTATTTGAGCAAAAAGTACTATTATTGTACACAAATGTAATTTTACAGTAGCAACCTGTACTTTATTGTACCAAAAATTACAATTTATTGTACTAAAAAGAAAATTTTTTGCACCAAAAAGTACTTTTATTGTACCAAGAAGTAATTTTATTTAAAAAACGGTAAATTTATTGCACCAAAAAGTACTTTCAAAAAGTACTACAATTGTAATAAAAAATAAAATAGTACTTTTATTGCGCCTTAAATGTACTTTTATTGTACCATAAAGTATTTTTATTTTGAAAAAAAAGTACTATTATTGTACACACATGTAATTTTACCAAACTGTACTTTATTGTACTAAAAATTACAATTTATTGTACCAATATGTGAATTTTCTGTACTTTTATTGTACCAAAAATTTACTAATATTGTTCAACAACGTACCTTTATGTTACAGCAAAGTACTTTTTTGTATCAGATGTTACTTTTTTACTAAAAAGTTGCTTAAAAAATTACTTTTGTTATACTAAAAAGTACAGTTTATTGTACTAAAAAGTAGTTTTGTTGTACCAAAATATTAATTTTTTTATATACCAAAAAGTACTGTTCATTGAACGAAAAACACATTTAATTTACCAAAAAGTACAATTTATTGTACCACAAAGTATATCTATTGTGGCACAAAGAATAATTTATTGTAACAAGTACTTTTATTTCAACAAAAGAACAATTTATTGTACCAAAAAGTAAAATGTAAAGTTCTTTTTTCAACAAAAAGTACTTTATTGCACCAGGAACTACAATTTATTGTAGCGAGAAATGCTATTATAGTACCAGAAAGTACTTTTATAGTGTCAAAAAGTGCTTTTTTTGAGTTAAAAAGTAGTTTTATTGTAACAAAAAGTATTATTACTGTAGCAAAAAGTACAATTTATTGCACCAAAATGTACAATTTATTAATACCAAATTAATTGTATCAAAAATTACAATTTATTGTACTAAAAAGTCTATTATGCCAAAATGTACAAATAATTATAACCAAAAAGTACTTTTTTTTCTACGAAAAAGCTAAGTTTATTGTACCAAAAGTACTTTTATTTAAAAAAAGTGCAATTTATTGCATCGAGAGTAATTTTATTGTGTAAAAGTACTTTTTTGTACCAAAAAGTACTTTTTTGTACCAAAAAGTACTTTTATTGCACCAGAATATATTTTTATTTTACCAAAATTACAATTATTTTGCAAAAAGTAATTTTATTGCATTAACAAAGTATTATTGTACCATTGTACATTTTGTACATTTATTTTGGCAAAAAGTACTTTTATTGTATTAAAAAGTACATTTATTGTACCAAAAGTACATTTTATTGTGCCAAAAAGTACTATTATTAAGAAAAAATTAAATCTATTGCACCAAAGAGTACTTTTTGTACCAGAAAGAACTGTTAATATACCAAAAAGTACTTTTGTACTTTGTTGTAGCAAAAAGTACAATTTATTGTACCAAAAAGTACTTTAATTTCAAAAAAAGTACAATTTATTGCGTCAAAAGTATATTAATTGTATCAAAGTCTTTTTTTGTAGCAAAAAGTTATTTTATTGTACCAGAATGTACTTTTATTTTACCGAAATTACTTTTATTTTGTCAAAAAGTAATTTTATTCTACATTTTATTGTATCAAAAATATATTAATTTTTTCAAAAAGTACTTTTTTTTATTAAAAGGTACATTTATTGTACCAAAAAGTAGATTTTATTGTGGCAAAAAAATTAAGTTGTTGTGCCAAAATTTACTTTTATTGTCCAAGAAGTACTTTTTCCCAAAATGTACTTTTATTATACCAAAAAATTAAATTTTAATACCAAAAAGTACTTTTTTTTAAAAAAAAAAGTAAAATTTATTGCTCAAAAAAGTACTTTTTGTAGCAAAAAGTATTTTTATTATACCAGACAGTAATTTTTGCACCAGAAAGTACCTATACAACAGTTTTATTGTCCAAGAAGGTACTTTTATTGTACCAAAATGTTATTTTATTGTACCAAAATTACACTTATTTTGCGAAAAAGTAATTTTATTGTATTAAAAAAGTACAATTTATTGTACCAGAAATACATTTATTTTGCCAGAAAGTAATTTTTTGTATTAAAAAGTACAGAAAGTACTATATTTTGCCCAAAAGTGCTTTTATTATACTAGAAAGTACTTTTTTGTATCAGAAAATACTTTTGTTTTACCAAAAAGTACTTTTATTTAACAGAAATGTACAACAAAAGTATCAAAAAGTACTTTTATTGCAGCAAAAAGTAAAATTTATTGCTCCAAAAGTACTTTTCGTGCCAAAAAATACAAAAAAAGTACTTTTATTTAACAGAAATGTACAACAAAAGTATCAAAAAGTACTTTTATTGCAGCAAAAAGTAAAATTTATTGCTCCAAAAGTACTTTTCGTGCCAAAAAATACAAAAAAAAATTATTGGGTTTAAAAAATGGGCTGTATAAGAAAAGTGTCTCCACGGGCCTTTTTTTTCATTGTTAAATATATCTTTGCACACAATTTTCCTCTGAGAAAGTTGTATTAACATAAAACTTTGAGTCTCTTTAGAAACATTAAGTAAAATTAACTTTTACTAAACTTTCAAATCCGTCACATTGCATCATTTTTTCTTAAAACAGATTATTGACCTTCCTATACAGCTGATATGGCTGTGATTTTTGTTTTTGTATAGAGACGATAATTACGTTACGTACAAATTAATAGCACAGATTATCACCTAACGAAATCTTTGCTTGATAAGCCGCATAGCATACGATACTTAATGGGCGTATGCAGCAGTAAATACCCGCACAACTGTACATAGCAACAGATTTATGTGCTACACACACACACACGGTATGTATGCGTTGGTAACATAAGTACCCATATACTTAAAGTGTGTGTGTGTGTTTGTAGCATATCGAGGCCACCATTAATCGTGTTAATTTATAGAGAACTCTAAGCTCCAAGCACCCTTTACACCACCTCTCTTTTTCAGTTTAATGAATATGTATATAGAAGCGCCTCTTTCTCTGTCTCCCTCTCGCACTTTTTTGTTTGCATTTTTTTTGTCTCTGTCTCGCTGATACGCTATGTATTGTGAAAAATGTTTGCTTAGAAATTGTTCAAAATGACAAGGCACAAAAGTTTGTCTATATTCCAGGTACAGTACAGACCGGCCGTGGCATAGTGGTTAGAACACGCGACTACCATGCGGGAGATCGCAGGTTCAAACCTGGCTCTAGTCATCTTAAAAGAAAAAAATAAATACAATTTTCTTTCATTGTCGGCTCCCCTCGAATGTTGTTTGACAGCAACTTCGCAGTATTAAGCGTCGATTCAATCGTCGTGTCTAGTAAGAGCTTCTCAAAACAGTGACGTTCGCATTCGTCGATAAATAAGTAGGTGCCGTTATTTGTGAATCTAAAAATAGAAAGCGTGTTAATTCACAACAACGCGAGAAGCTATCCCATACCTCATTCATGGGGTGCAAAGGGAAATTAAGTTTTTTAAGTGTAACTGTCTAACCGTTAATTACACTTACCTATATTAAATAACTACATTGTTGCTAACTTTTTACAGACAATTTATATTGTACTTTGGTAAAATTTTAAAATATTTAATAATTTAGGTGCGATTTGTTTTTGTATAAGTTTATAAGATAATTTTTTAGATATTATGAAGAAGAAGTTTTATGAAAATTATTCTTAAATTTATTATGTATATATATAAATACCTATAACGATTTTTATATTTAGTATGTTTTTTATCAGCTTTTCGCTCGCATATGTTACCAAGCGCCCCCTATCGGCATTCAATTTTGTTACAGTAGAATAATATCGCAGCTGATTTTTCTAGTTGTGAGAGATTTTAGTCTTAACAAAAGCACTAAGTTGTTTGGTCTAAATTGCTCTTAGGTGAAAAAACGTTGTATGTCTCATACTAAATGATATTAGAGGGGTCAATTAAACACGAAACTTTATAAAAAACCAAGATTTTCTTTTATTAACAATTCTTAAATAATAATAACAAAGTCATTTCGTATTTTTTCTTTTCTTTATAGCGACTATTGTTATGTCGGGTTTTGACTGTACTGAAATATTTTGCAAATTTATGTATGTATGCACTAAATCCATACCGGGTATGTGCTGATTTTTTTCTTTTTTTTTTTTAAATAAACTCAATGCTTGCATACAAATGAAAAGAAAACACAAAACCTCTTAGCAACAAACAAAAGTGCTAAGCAAACATTCAGTCATACCATTCCATTCATTCATTATACAAAACTGCTAACTAACCCAGGCATTCACTGTATATACAGCCAGCCAGCCAGTCAGCCATTCAAATAGCCCCATACAGCCATCCATGTATCCAGCCATCCAACCGACCCGACCGACCAAAAGACTGTCCGACCTATCATCCCACCATACCGCCACATCCGTCGTCTATCCATATATTCATCTATCCAATATTTAAAATATAATCTATACTCGTACTCTACCTACACCATTCACATCCCACCATCCATCTATCCATCCATCCATCCGTCCGTCTGTCGTGTATACCCAAAAATAAAAATCCAAAAAAAAAAATCGTACTGAAAAAAACAACACTACACAAATAAAAGCAATAACAAATGTGCTTTTATATATAGCAATAACTACAGCGACACCAACAACAACAACAATAATAACAACAACGACAACGTCTGTGAAGTCTGCTAACGACGTTATCGCTCTTAAGAGTATAAAACAAATAATAGCAGCCAACAACATTTCAAAACGACGAACGGGGCCTAGGCACGAGACTATCATGATACTCAATGCTATTCAAATATGCACATACAACAAGCACAACAAAGCCAAAGCACAAAACACAAAAACACACTCTCTGCTCGCTGTTGTGTATGGCACAACCAACAACAACACAAAGAAGAAGAAGCAGCAGCAGCAACTAAATGTATTGTCGTAGCACGTTCGAAATGAGTATAGAAATTAACGAACGAGCAAATGCTGCTCTTCGTTCGTAACAACAGTTCGTTTGTTTCAATGGTCGGCTGGCTGACTGACTCGTTTGTTGGTTCACTCACAGCAAAGCCCAGCCACAGTAAAGCGAAAATTTGCTGTATTGAATGGCCGGCCTCCCCTTTGCACTTCGTGGGAAACCAAACCCCCTCTCTGCAAATTTGGTTTAAACGACCGTTGGAACTAATGATGATGATGATGGTGGTGGTGGTGTTGGTGAAGGTGATGTTGGTGACGACAACGACAGCGACGATGTTGATGATGATGATGATGTTGGTTGAGTAAGCAAGTCAGCAACATACTATAGTGAAACAGAAGATAATGAAAATAATCTAAAGAAAAAAAAACGTAAAATTCTTTAAATATTATTTCATTTAGAAATTCTTGATTGAAATTGCTCAAAACTTTTGAAGATAACTTTATGACACGGCCTAGGGTTTCCTAAAGGCAAACGTTGCAATAATTTGCCTTTGACCCGTATAACATTAATTGAAGACAATCAATAAGAGAAGAGATTTATATATAAAATATGTATGTAGTAGGTGTAAAGGACACTCGGCTACATTTATAAGACTTTCATGTTTGCTGTCAAGAAGCTGCAGCTGGTATCACAATGCCTATCACTATGGTTTGTAACGTCTTCTCTATCTCAGACGACGAAATTTAAACATATTGCGGATTTCATTTAAGGTAAAAAGTTTGATGACGTACAAGGGAGAGGTATGAAGTTATTACTGAGGCTGCAAACTCTGTTTACAACAAGACCTCACTTAACTTAATTTCCCTTTGCACTCCATGAATGAGGTATGGGATAGCTTCTCGCGTTGTTGTGAATTAACACGCTTTCTATTTTTAGATTCACAACTAACGGCGCCTACTTGTTTATCGACGAATGCGAACGTCACTGTTTGAGAAGCTCTTACTAGACACGCCGATTGACTCGACACTTAATACTGCGAAGTTGCTGTCACCAACATTCGAAGGGTGCCGACAATGAAAGAAATTTTTTTTTTTTTAAGATGACAGGAGCCAGGTTTGAACCTGCGATCTCCCGCATGGTAGTCGCGTGTTCTAACCACTATGCCACGGCCGGTCCCACAACAAGACCTCAACCATTTCCTTTTATGACGGATGTACTGTTGATGGATACATTCGTTGGGATATCACGGGTTCCTAATACCCGCATACAACAGCTTTTTAAACGACCCCCTAGCATTAGGTCCAATGGACCTGAATGTGTCCCGAATGTCACTCTCATGGAAACCAACAGATTTATATGGACAATTTTGATAACTTTGTTGACATGGCGAGGTTGTTTTGAGGATTCTGTGACTAAACTTAAATTTATTTCCCTGATTTATGAAATATCTTCTCGCATTATTGTGACCCCCTCAACGGCACCTACAAGTTAATAAAAAGCAGATGACTGAAAAAAAAAAAAAAAAAAAAAAAAAAAAAAAAGCCCCCAAAGTAAGGTAAAGGTTGAAGCAGCTGGCATTACTATCAAAAAGCCAAACTTATTGATTCCGAATGTCCTGGGCAAGGCTTATCTTCTTGCGGACTTCATTCAAGGCAACAGTCAGGCCTGTCGTTACAATAAAGAAGAATGAAGTTATTATTGCGACCGAGAACTCTGTTGTTATTAACAGACTGCCAACATTTCTATTGATGTCCGACGTACTGCTAATGCATCCATAATGTAGAGTCGTATACTAAGAGGTAGTATTAATGTCCAAACATGTACATGTGTAAAGAGTAAACGATCAAACTATGCCCATATCCGCACCTACTCGTGCATTGGTATAACAAAGTACACGAGAACCCAGCACATGTAGTTACAAGTGTTGGCTGTGTTGGGTGCTAGTTATGCATGTGAAATTTCTATTTCTCTTCCATAGAGTATGGGAATATACAGGAGTACTCATGTCACTCGTAGTGCTAAGAAGAGTTGACGAATGTAAGAACGATCAAACACGATGATCTATGCTGATCATTATCTTAGCTAAAAAACTTAATAATTAAGTTGAGTCAGCTTCGGCTTCTGACTTCGTGTGGGTCGAGTGTATTTTGTGTATACTTGTGCATGAGAAACAAAAATAAGGGTAGACAGAGGTAATGTTCGTTATAAATAGTGTGCAAACATGTCTTTTTCAATGCAAATAAGAGTTTGTAAGCATTCTCAGAATGTTAGGTATAGTTCCACACAAGTATACAAATTATGGCTATGTACTTAAGTATACTTTAATGCCGAGTACTTATTGTCATTCTCTTGTGTGCTCCAACTACTGCGGGATCTGCTTTTTACCCATCGCATATAGGGTCATGTCGAGTGTGCTATGTGAAAGACTAAAGGCAGTGTTATTCAACCTAATCGGGCCTTAGACCTGGTAAATCAACAACTGTTCAGATATACATACTTCGTCAATCCTGGAAAAGGTCCAAGAGAAACAAATCGACATGTACCACGACTACCTGTATAACTGCCTTCGACAGCCCGATATGACAGAAATTACTCGAAGCCATGACTGAGTTTGGTATTCCAGCGAAGCTGATACGCCTTTGCGGAATGATGCTGACTGACACGAAGTCTTCAGTGAAGATTGGCAAGGACCTTACAGAGCCATTCTATACAAAACAAGGCCTTAAACAAGGCGACGGCCTATCGTGTGACCTCTTCAACATAGTGATGGAGATAATAAGCCACATGCTACTCGTGTACGCTGATGACGTAGACAGGTCGAAAACTATGGGATATGACTGCAGCCTTCTCAACTATACAGAGGGAATTAGCGAAAATGGGTCTAATGGTGAACGAGAACAAAACGAAGTTATAAGTTTTAACGAACAAAGAATCTACTCGTTTGGGAAACAGCGTGAACGTTGACAACTATAATTTCGAGATGGAGCATCCTTTTATCTACAGCCATCAATAAAAACGAATAATGTCAGCCTCGAAATCCGGATAAGAATCCTGCTCGATTTACTGACAGAGCCCTCTCTCGACGAACAAAAATCCAGCTATACCAGATACTGGTTCTACCTGTCTTGATATATGGTTCAGAATTCTGGATTAAGACACATGCGGATGAATCGGTTCTGGCAGTATTTGAGAGAAAAATACTGCGTAAAATATATAGGTCCATTATCGTTAGCGGAGAGTATCGGCGTCGTACGAATCATAAGCTGTACACTGACATTGACGTGGTCAGACGCATTAAGGTGCAACGATTGCGTTGGCTAGGTCATGTTGTACGCTTGGACGACAATGCTCCAGCTCGAAAAGTCTTCGACAATGAACTCTATGGACGGCGCGGAAGAGAGCGACTAAAACTCCGTTGGAAAGACTAGGTTATTGAGAAGTTTGCAGAACATGGTGTAAGCTAAGTAAGTCAAGTAAGTAAAGTAAGTAAATAAGTAAACACGAGGTTTGGACTTATAAAAGACTGGTCATTGGATGAAGTTCACAAAGAAACAGTCCAGTTCATTAATTTTTACACAGTACAACCAGAGCTGTAAACTAATCATTACAATTTGTACTCATTACTGCTCAATTACAAATACAAGTACATCTAAAAAGGAATTGAAAGTTAACTACAATTCTAATTACATGAGGAATTGGAATTGAAACTAAAAGTCTCAACTACACAGGTAATTGTACTTGAAAGTAATGATTCCTAATTACGTTTCAATTAGCTCAATTACTTTTTAATTACAAGGAATTGAAAGGAATTGACGGAATTGGGAGGAATTGGAAGGAATTAAGAGGAATTGCTGCAATTTGGAAAGGTCCGTTATGTTAAAATATATTGCTCCCACTCTCCTTTTCTAAATTTTTTTATTGTTGTGGAACTTACAATTTCTACCCCTTATTTCAAAATTATTTCAATACCTTTCCAAATTGCAGCAATTCCTCTTAATTCCTTCCAATTCCTCCCAATTGCTATAGCAACAGATTTATGGGCTACACACACACACGGTATGTATGCGTTGGTAACATAAGTACCCATATACTTAAAAGTGTGTGTGTGTGTTTGTAGCATATCGAGGCCACCATTAATCGTGTTAATTTATAGAGAACTCTAAGCTCCAAGCACCCTTTACACCACCTCTCTTTTTCAGTTTAATGAATATGTATATAGAAGCGCCTCTTTCTCTATCTCTCTCTTTCGCAGTTGTTTGCATTTTTCTTGTCTCTGTCTCGCTGTTACGCTATGTATTGTGAAAAATGTTTGCTTAGAAATTGTTTAAAATGACAAGGCACAAAAGTTTGTCTATATTCCAGGTACAGTGCGATCTCTATTAAAGCCGTAATTAATAAAAATTAAGGGACCGTGTAACTGTCTAACCGTTAATTACACTTACCTATATTAAATAACTACATTGTTGCTAACTTTTTACAGAAAATTTATATTGCTATTTGCTAAAATATTTCAAATATTTAATAATTAAGGTGCGATCGGTTTTTGTATAAGATTATTAGATAATTAGGTTTAGGTATTATAAAGAAGAAGTTTTATGAAAATTATTCTTAAATTTATTATATATATAAATATAACGATTTTTATATTTAGTATGTTTTTTATCAGCTTTTCTCTCGCATATGTTGCCCAGCGCCCCCTATCGGCATTCAATTTTGTTACAGTAGAATAATATCGCAGCTGCTTTTTCTAGTTTAGCCACTAACAAAACCCTTAGTTGTTTGGTCTAAAAGGCTATTAGGTGAAAAAACGCTTATTGTCTCATACTAAATAATACCAGAGAGGTCAATTAAACACGAGACTTTATAAATAAAACCAAGATTCTCCTTTATTTACTATTCTTAAATAATAAAATTAATGTCGTTTTGTATTTTTTCTTTTCTTTATAGCGACTAATGTTATGTCGGGTTTTGACTGTACTGAAATATTTTGCAAATTTATGTATGTATGCACTAAATCCATACCGGGTATGTGCTGATTTTTTTCTTTTTTTTTTAAATAAACTCAATGCTTGCATACAAATGAAAAGAAAACACAAAACCTCTTAGCAACAAACAAAAGTGCTAAGCAAACATTCAGTCATACCATTCCATTCATTCATTATACAAAACTGCTAACTAACCCAGGCATTCACTGTATATACAGCCAGTCAGCCATTCAAATAGCCCCATACAGCTATCCATGTATCCAGCCATCCAACCGACCCGACCGACCAAAAGACTGTCCGACCTATCATCCCACCATACCGCCACATCCGTCGTCTATCCATATATTCATCTATCCAATATTTAAAATATAATCTATACTCGTACTCTACCTACACCATTCACATCCCACCATCCATCTATCCATCCATCCATCCGTCCGTCTGTCGTGTATACCCAAAAATAAAAATCCAAAAAAAAAATCGTACTGAAAAAAAACAACACTACACAAATAAAAGCAATAACAAATGTGCTTTTATATATAGCAATAACTACAGCGACACCAACAACAACAACAATAATAACAACAACGACAACGTCTGTGAAGTCTGCTAACGACGTTATCGCTCTTAAGAGTATAAAACAAATAATAGCAGCCAACAACATTTCAAAACGATGAACGGGGCCTAGGCACGAGACTATCATGATACTCAATGCTATTCAAATATGCACATACAACAAGCTCAACAAAGCCAAAGCACAAAACACAAAAACACACTCTCTGCTCGCTGTTGTGTATGGCACAACCAACAAAAACAACACAAAGAAGAAGAAGCAGCAGCAGCAACTAAATGTATTGTCGTAGCACGTTCGAAATGAGTATAGAAATTAACGAACGAGCAAATACTGCTCTTCGTTCGTAACAACAGTTCGTTTGTTTCAATGGTCGGCTGGCTGACTGACTGACTGGCTGGCTGACTCGTTCGTTGGTTCACTCACAGCAAAGCCCAGCCACAGTAAAGCAAAAATTTGCTGTATTGAATGGCCGGCCTCCCCTTTGCACTTCGGGGGAAACCAAACCCCCCTCTCTGCAAATTTGGTTTAAACGACCGTTGGAACTAATGATGATGATGATGATGGTGGTGGTGTTGGTGAAGGTGATGTTGGTGACGACAACGACAGCGACGATGTTGATGATGATGGTGGTTGAGTAAGCAAGTCAGCAACATACTATAGTGAAACAGAAGATAATGAAAATAATCTAAAGAAAAACAAAAACGTAAAATTCTTTAAATATTATTTCATTTAGAAATTCTTGATTGAAATTGCTCAAAACTTTTGAAGAGAACTTTATGGCACGGCCTAGGGTTTACCAAAAGCAGCCGTTGCAATAATTTGCCTTTGACCCGTATAACATTAACTAAAGACAATCAATAAGAGAAGAGATTTATATATAAAATATGTATGTAGTAGGTGTAGAAGACACTCTTACATTTATGAGACTTTCATGTTTGCTGTCAAGAAGCTGCAGCTGATATCACTATCAGAATGGCTATCACTATGGACTATGTAACGTCTTCTCTATCTCAGGCGACAAAATTTAAACTTCTTGCGGTCTTCATTCAAAGGAAAAGAGTTTGGTGACGTACAAGGGAGAGGTATGAAGTTATTACTGAGGCTGCAAACTCTGTTTACAACAAGTCCTCAACCATTTCTTTTTATGACGGATGTACTTTTGATGGATACCTTGGAGATACCATGAAGATAACACGGGTTCCTAATACCCGCATACAACACCTTTTAAAACGGCACCCTAACCTTAGGTCTAATGGACCTGACAGTGTCCCGAGTGTCACTCTCTTGGAAACCAACAGATTTATATGGGCAATTTTGATAACTTTGTTTAGCAATTGCCTGAAATTGGAGTATTTCCCAGAGGCATGCAAGGAATCAATAACGGTTACTATCCCAAATTCGGAGAAAAATCCCAGGTAACAGGATGGCTAGAGCACATCGGCCTATGACAAACATTTACAGAGGATTTTGATTGGTAGATTAAGGCTGGCAGCGTATGATTTGTGAAACCTAAGGTAAAATCAATTGGTGTGTTAAAGGGATCAATCTAAGACTCACCCTTTAATGCAATGGCGGACCCATGTCTCCAGATTTTTCTTGGTTTATCGACTCCGTCTGACATGACGGGGTTGTTAATAAGATTCTGTAATTAAACTGAAATGTATTTACCTGATTTCTCGTTTTATTGTGATTTAGACAACGGCTCCTACAAATTATTAAAAAACCAGATGACTAAGAAAGACCCCCTAAGTAAGGTAAGCACTAGCATTACTGCCATAAAGTCTGATGTCGTTACAATTAATAACAAGACCGTCAACTTTTCTATTAATGTCGGACGTACTGCTAATGGATCCATAATGTAGAGTCGTCGGCAGTGCAGACAGTCTGTTGTTCCTGGTACCCGAAGACGTAGAACAATATTTTGAACAGCACTCCAACTAGGGCTGGACCGATCATAATGTTTTCGGTCTGTGGCAAACTTTAAGAGAGGATTTTGCTAGGCAGATTATGAATGAGCAGAGCTCTTCAAGTCCGATGGCTAGGAGCTGATAATGAGCATGCATCAGCTCCTCCGCACGATTTGGCTTTACGAGTGCATACCCGATGATTGGAATCTTAGCGTATTATTTCCTTGCTGAAAAAAGGTGATTCAAGTGTGTGCTCCAACTACCGCAGTGTGGCTCTGTGTGATTTAAGTCCTAGTAAATCAACAACTGACCAGAATACTTCGTCAAATCCTGGAAAAGTTCTAAGAGAAACAGATCGACACGTACCAGATTTTCGTCGACTATAAAACTGCCTTCGACAGTCCGATACGGCAGAAATTACTCGAAGCCATGTCTGTTTGGTATTCCAGCGAAGCTGTTACGCCTTTGCGAAATGACGTTGACTGACACGAAGTTTTCAGTGAAGATTGGCAAGGACCTTACAGAGCCATTCTATACAAAACGAGGCCTAAAACAAGGCGACGGCCTATCGTGTGACCTTTTCAACATAGTGATGGAGATAATAATGACGAAAGCTGCAGTAAACACGTGTGGCACCATATTCAACAAAAGCCACATGCCACTCGCGTACGATGATGACGTAGACAGGTCGCAAACTGCGGGATGTGGCTGCAGCCTTCTCAAGTATACAGAAGGCGAAAATGGGTCTAATGGTGAACGAGGACAAAACGAAGTTAATAGTTTCAACGAACAAAGAATCTGCTCGTTTGGGAAACAGCGTGAACGTTGACAACTATAATTTCGATACTACGGACTAAGCAAGCGATTTCATGACAGAGCTCTGTCTCGACGAACAAAAATCCAGATATACCAGATAGTGGTTCTACCTGTCTTAATATATGGTTCATAATCCTGGGTTATAAAACAGGAGGATGAACCAGTTCTGGCAGTATTCGAGAGAAAAATACTCCATCATCGTTAACGGAGAGTAAATACCAGTGGCACGATATTCAACAAAATCCACATGCTACTCGCGTACGCTGATGACATAGACATCATTGACCGGAAACTGCGGGATGTGACTGCAGCCTTCTCAAGTATACAGAGGTAATCAGCGATAATGGATCTAATGGTGAACTAGGACAAAACGAAGTTATTAGTTTCAACGAACAAAGATTCTACTCGTTGGGGAAACTGCGGGAACAATGACAACTATAATTTCGAGATGGAGCATCCTTTTATCTACAGCCATCAATAAAAACGAATAATGTCAGCCTCGAAATCCGGATAAGAATCCTGCTCGATTTACTGACAGAGCCCTCTCTCGACGAACAAAAATCCAGCTATACCAGATACTGGTTCTACCTGTCTTGATATATGGTTCAGAATTCTGGATTAAGACACATGCGGATGAATCGGTTCTGGCAGTATTCGAGAGAAAAATACTCAGTAAAATATATGTCATCGATAGCGGAGAGTATCGGCGTCGTATGAATCATGAGCTGTACACTGACATTGACGTTGGAAAGACCAGGTTACTGAGAACCTTACAGAACTTAGTGTGACTAACTGGAGAAGAAGCGTAGAAGATCGAAGCGCTTACAATATTTTTCTACCTGCCGTATATAATCCAATATGATTGCAAAGAAGTGCCAGCTAAGCAAGTTAATAAGTAAACACGAGGTTGGGACTTATCAAAGACTTTTTATATTTTTTATTGAGTGTAGTTCACATGACATCCAAAAAGGTGTCATTAACGGGCCACCTCGTAGCCTAGATTAATCGGTAATAAACTTGTGAATACTTTAAAAGTAAAGTAACGGCTGACCAGTGACTATTGATGATTTAAAGTAACGTATATGCAAAGAAAAGGACCGGTCGTGGCAAAGTGGTTAGAACACGCGACTATCATGCGGGAGATCCCGGGTTCGATTCCCGCCTTCAGTCATCTACACATTTTTTTCATTGTCGGTCCCCTCGATGTTGTCGACAGCAACATCGAAGTGTAAGTGTCGACTCAATCGACATGTCTAGTAAAAAGCTTCTCAAACAGTGACGTTCGCATTCGCCGATAAACAAGTAGGTGCTGTTAGTTGTGAATCTAAAAATAGAAAGTGTGTTAATGCACAACAACGCGAGAAGCTATCCCATACCTCATTCATGGGGTGTAAGGGGAATTTAAGTAAGTAAGTAAGTAAGTATATGCAAAGAAATGCTAAACATTAAACGAAACACCTATAAACAAAGAAACGGTCCAGGTCTTTATTTATTACACAGTACAACATATGATTTCGGGGCTCAATTCTAAAAATTGAATGTGAAAGTAGACCCAAAAATAAGCAAATCTGCATCATTAGTTTTGTCAAGTTGGTTGCAGTTATACGAATACGAATCTTTTTATAAATAAAAACACATTAATTCGTTAAAAAAAGTTATTTTCTTATTTTGAAACAAAATTACTAGATATATGTGTTACTTTGAGTTCAGTTTTTATTTTAAGGAATCTATATATATAAAAATGAAATGGTCCACGTATGTCATACAATCACTTGAGAACGGCTGGAGCGATTTGGCTGATTTTTTTTTTATTCGATTCGAAATTTTCCGTAGATTGTTTGTGTTGAAAAAAATCAAATCCAGGTGGCGCTAGGGTGGATTTACATCGAAAATTTGAATGCATGTACCAATTCAACTGAAATTTAGAATGGATATTCGTTTGATCATGAGAAAACATTTTATGTACAAATGGACCCGGTAGATGGCGCTGGGGTCGGTTTACAATCAAAATTTTAACGAATGGGCCAATTTAAATTAAATTCAGAATCTATGTTTGTTTGATCATCAGAAAAAATGTATGTGCAAATGGACCCGGTAGATGGCGCTAGGGTGGATTTATATCGAAAATTTGAATGCATGTACCAATTTAACTGAAATTTAGTATTTATGTTTGTGGAACTTTGAGAAAACTTTTTTGTATAAATTGACCCGGCAGGTGTCGCTAGGGTGGAATTATAATGAAAATTTTAACGAATTAAACAATTTGACTGAAATTTAGAATGTATATTTTTTTTATTATGAGAATTTCTTTTTGTATATATGGACCCGCATTTGATTTGGCTGGGGTTGAATTATTTCGCAAATTTATATCGATTGTCCGATTTTACTTAAACTTAAAATATATGATTTTTTTGGCATGAGAAGATTTTGAATATCGATTGTCCGATATTACTTAAACTTAAAATATATGTTTTTTTTGGAATGAGAAAATTTTGAATGTATGTTTGGAACCAGTTGCCGGTGTTTAGCTTATGATACACTTAATTTTTGGAATGTCATTTAGTCACTTTTTTTAACATCATAGTTATTCAGAAGTCTATATATATAAAAAAGATGTACATTTTGATGTCACCACTAATAGTGAAAACGATTGACCCCATTTGTCCCAAAATTTCAGTGAAAGTTAAGGATTGGCTGTAGATGGTCACCCAGACCGCAAAAAGGCTCTAAGAAGAACGACTAACTTTTATAATGGCGCACTTTCTACAGAATTAGAGAGCTTCACAAAGTGGTTTTTCCCATTTCGAAATATTAGGGGACAATAACGAAAATAGGAATAACTGTTGATATCACGCAGACCATACGATTAATGGGGTTGCTGAGCCTAATGAAGGCAATTTTGAAAATGCATACTCCTTAGGATAAAAAGGTACAATCACCCAGTACACCAACGCAGAAAGTTATATGTCAGTCAATCGGCTTCAAAATGTGATTTTAGAATATATGCCTATCAATAAGTAAGTTTTCATCACATCATGGACGACACTGCTGATCCGTTTTAGCAATTCTTATCTTAATATATATAAATTACGTGTCACGTTGTTTGTCCGCGATGGACTCCTAAACTACTTAACCGATTTGAATCAAATTTGCACACCGTATTCGGTTTGATCCAACTTGAAAGATAGGATAGCATTTGGTCCAATTGGACAAAGGGGCGTGGCACCGCCCATACAACTTGAAAATAAAAAGGACTATATCTCATGAACTATCAGAGGTATGAAGATGAAATTTGGTATATATGTTGTTGAAGCAGTATTAATTTCAGCCAAGGTGGAAGTGGGCGGTGCCACGCCCCCTTTTCAAAAATCGCTCTTACGGCTTTTCTAATAGACCGATTGATACGAAAATTTTACCAAGTGGTACTGTTGACCAGTTGATAGTCCCTGGCTATAATAGGCTGTGATTGGATAAAGGGGCGTGGCACCGCCCATACAACTTGAAAATCAAAAGGGCTATGTCTCATGAACTATCAGAGGTATAAAGATGATATTTGGTATATATGTTGGTGGAGCCGTATTAATTTTAACCAGGGTGGAAGTGGGCTGTGCCACGCCCCCTTTTAAAAAATCGCTTTGCAGGCTTTTCCAATAGACAGATTGATACAGAATTTTCCAAGTGGTACTGTTGACCTGTAGATAATCCCTGGCTTTATTTGGTTGTGATTGGATAAAGGGGCGTGGCACCGCCCATACAACTTGAATATAAAATGGGCTATATCTCATGAACTATCAGAGGTATGAAGATAAGATTTGGTATATATGTTGTTGGAGCAGTAATAATTACAGCCAGAGTGGAAGTGGGCGGTGTCACGCCCCTTTTCAAAAATCGCTCTTTTCTAATAGACCGATTGTTACAAAAATTTTACCAAGTCGTACTGTTGACCTGTTGATAGTCTTTGGATGTATTTGGTTGTGATTTGATAAAGGAACGTGGCACCGCCCATACAACTTGAAAGTCAAAAGGGCTATATCTCATGAACTATCAGAGGTATGAAGATGAGATTTGTTACAGTATTTGATACAGTATGAATTACAGTAAGGGTGGAAGTAGGCTGTGCTTCACCCGTTTTAAAATTTAAAATTTAAAATAAGTAGTTATAACTGTCAAAATTCCACAGTATATTGCAGTTCGCCCAGAGATATGAATAGTAAGGTGGGCCAATTTTTTATTCGTAAAAATCGAAACCAAAATCCGTAGATTTTGAATTGTTAGAAAATTTCACCTATAAAATTTGTGTCTAAAATCAATTCCTAGCTCGCGCTGGGAAGCAGGAAGATTTCAGATAGAGATCTTTTTGTTTTTAAATGAGCACAAACCGAAAACTTATGCGTAAAACTAACTTTCCAACAAACTAAATGAAGTATTTCAAAAGCAAATCTTTGAATTGGTTAAAATGTTATGGCCTCTGAGTGTTGGCATACAGAAAACAATGTTAAAAATATACCATTCTCTTCGTCTTGGTCTCCAAGCATAGGTAAAATTAGATCCGGGGCCCATAGGTCTGAAGGTTTCAATAGTTGCTCATTGTCAAAAAAATATGTCTACCTGAAATCTCATGCTTCTCAGCGCGAACTAGGAATTGATTTTATACATATTGTTTCTTAGTGAAATTTTCTAAGAATTCATCGTAGATTCCGATATTGGTATACGATTACCACGTTTTTTTCGACGCGAACAAATTGATCCGCCCTAATGAACAGGCTATTTGAAACTTAATAAGTAAAAAGTGCCGAGGCTCTGCCCACGCACTTCAATATTTAACTTTTTAAATGTATCAAATAATGGTCCGTACATCAGGCAATTTAGGACACATGGTAGCTGCGCAGACTAAAAAAGTGATTTGTTTTTAATTTACTTTACAGATATATATTTTTTAATTACTTTTCAGGAGAGCGAATCGGTTATAAATCCTATAGATAAAATGCGCGTTCTGTTCACCAAACTTATGGAGCCCTTTGTGAAGTTTAATCATCCATCTGAGCAGCTAATAGAAGCCATCGACGCTGTAGACGTATGACGTATGACAAGGGACTTGTTGCGGCCTTTCACATTCAACTAAATATTTAAAATTATAAAAATATCTATAGAATTAAAATTTTCATTAAAAAACAAAACATTAAAAATCATTTATATAGTTACTTATATTGTATCCAATTCTAAATAGTCCTATATGTATTTTCCACACTGTTAATGATCATTGAAGTATAATCAACTAGTTAAAAGAAATGACAAAATCACTCAATGCTTAGCGAAAACTGGTTTTGTTGAATTACTGCATTGAAGCATTGTTGTTGTTCTTTTATATATTTCCAATGACATTGTTTAACCTACAAAGCACAATTGAAAAACATTGCATTGAGTCTAGCTTAGCATAAGAAAAGAAATGAAGTAAAAATTTAGTGTTACATCGATCAGCACACCATTAACAAGCAAGACTTTATCTTATTTTTTAAAGTTCTTTGGGTGTTTTACTGCGGTGTAGTTACTCCGCTGAGAAAAAAGCTTCCCGGCGAAAACATTGGCGCCCGAGCAGGGACTTGAAGAAAGTCTCAAATAAAATTAAATAATTTGTCGCTGTGGGCCGGAGTTGTCAAAGCGAGCTCTTGACGTTGTTGCTGCTGACGATAAGCTGTGAGGTGTTTTTTGATGCTGGGCTTTGGTGTTCATCAGCTATGATCAAGGATTCTGCAACTACTTTGTAAGAGTGGTGCTGTACGTATTGGCTGTCCTATCACTAGTTTGATCTAATTTCCATCTGGCTGTGCGATTTATATTCACAAGTGAGTTTACCCCGCCGTTTAAGCTGTTGCAAGGGGTTGTAATTAAGGTGAAGTGTTAAGGTCGCAGGTATTTTATCAAATTGTAAGTGGCAAGATACACAGTCCAAATTAATACGTAAATATGGGAAAAGGCGTTAAGCGAGATCAAGATCTTTCTAAATCGCGAGATAGTTTGATAAATTCTTTGACGCGTAACAAAACATATGTATTCAAGAATTATGCTTCCTTGACTGTGTCCGAATTAGAAACTCGTCTGAGTTTGATAGAGTCGGTCTTTTCTCAACTTTGTGCAATTCAAACATCAATTGAACAAGAGTCAGCGGACGAAAACGAATTTGATAAACGCCAGCAATTTGAAGATATTTATTGTGAAATAAAGTCAAAAATTTTATCTGTAATTCAGAAGAACCAAAGACATTCAAGTACACATGAGCCCGCGGCATTAAACCAAACTTTAAATGGATCCGGTGTTTTTACCAGACCGTCATCAAATTTACCAAAATTAAAATTACCTGCATTTTCGGGAAAATATACAGAATGGACCAATTGGTTCAATACGTTCAAATCAATAGTAGATTCAGATAGCGAGTTGGATGATTTGTCTAAGTTTGTGCATCTCAGATCTTGTTTGGGACCTGTACCATTAGGAACAATTGAATTTCTAGAGCTTACTGGTGCTAACTATAAAAAGGCAATGAGTTTGTTAAGGAAACGATTTGAAAATAAATCAGTAATATTTCAATCACATGTAAAAGAATTATTCGATTTAGAACGGGTTTCTCACCCTTCCTCTGAGTCACTGCGACGCTTAATAGATGTAATTAATTCCCACTTGCATTCTCTCGAAAGCTTAGGTTCAGTTGAAGAGTTAAAGAATGTACTGGTATTTTACTTAGCTCGATTAAAGCTAGACGATGAGACAATAGCGAAATGGCATGAGCATGCTAAAGTAGATAACTTACCATCATGGAGCTGTTTAGAAACATTCCTTACAAATAGATGTTTATCTTTGGAAAGTTGTGAAGTAAATATGGAGAAAGTTGATGATACTGGTAATTTGCGGAACCACAATAAGCGTGTCGGACGTAAATCTAAAGCTAAAGTCTTATCCGTTGCAGTAAACCCTATTGAAAACATGTGTCCTTGTTGTAGCAAAGCACATAAATTTATTCAATGTCCCTCATTTTTGAACCTTTCACCACATCAAAAATATTTTGAGGCAAAGAAATATTCAATTTGCATTTTGTGTTTAAACAACAATCATTCACTTAGAGATTGTAAGGCCGGAAAGTGTGAGAAATGCGGTAAACCTCATCACTCCATGCTTCATAGGGAAAATACGAAAAATGTAAACTCTAGAACAGTTGATACACAAAAGGAAGATGAAAGAGGTGTTAATGAAAATGCGGCTTTATATAGCTCAATAATTTCTGTTTCTACAATGAATTTTTTGGCTACTGCGTTGATATTTGTAAAAGATGTTTCTGGAAAGTTTCATGAAATAAGATGCATTTTAGATTCTGGTAGTCAATTAAACTTTATAACTGCTAGTCTTGCTGACAGATTAAGGCTCCCTTGCAAAAGGTCGTTGGTAAAAATAAGCGGTATAGGAAATTCCAATGCTGACATTGATGGAAAGGTAAACACATTAATAAAGTCAAGGTTATCTGATTTTTGCTGCAGCTTGGAGTTATATATCCTGCCAGAAATCACCAATTATTCTGGAAATGGTTCAATTAATATTGAAAGTTGGAATTTACCGAAAAATCTTAAATTAGCCGATCCATATTTTAACCAATGCAGCAGAGTAGACATGCTGCTTGGTGTTGGTCTCTTTTTTAAATTATTAGCGGTGGGTCAAATAAGGCTGGCTGATAATCTTCCTGTTCTACAAAAAACCCTATTAGGTTGGGTAGTAGTTGGAGAATGTAGTAATCAGGCTTTGAATTCGCTAGTTGTATCTGAAAATTCAGATAGTGATGAAGATAACACGCTCAAAAAATTAGTCGAATTGTTTTGGAAATGCGAAAATAGTTACGAAGAGAGTGTCACTTCCTTATCTCCATCTGAGCAGATGTGCGAAAATTTCTTCGTTTCTACAGTTGCACGCGCGGCGAACGGAAGGTTTATTGTGCGACTACCTTTTCGCAATGGGTACTGCTCACTAGGGAAATCTTACAACATTGCCCTGAAACGTTTCTTAAACTTAGAACGTAAATTAGATCGAAATCCTGAATTAAAAAATGATTATACAAAATTTATTGAAGAGTATGCACTATTGGGTCATTTGGAAGTTTTAGCTGAAGACTTTGATTTAAAGTTGGTAAAATATTTTATACCACATCATCCCGTTATTCGTTTAGAGAGCACAACCACGAAATTGCGAGTAGTGTTTGACGCTTCATCTAAAACTGACAATGGACTGTCTTTAAATGACCAGATGTTTGTTGGTGCTCGTCTCCAAGCCGATCTTTTTGATATCTTAGTTCGTTTTCGATCGTACAAATATGCCTTAACGGCGGATATTGCTAAGATGTTCAGACAAATTAAAGTTCATGAAGACGATTGCATGTATCAATGTATATTGTGGCGTCCTCAAAAGACTGAGGCCATCAAAGTTTTGAAATTAAAAACGGTTACCTATGGTACAAGCTCTGCACCATTTTTATCCGTTCGCTGCTTAAAATATTTGGCAGAGATGTATAGTGAAACACATACCTTGGGAAGCAACGCGATTTTAAATAACTTTTATATGGATGATATGTTAGCTGGAGCTAATTCTATGGAAGAGCTTATTCGTCTAAGAGAGGAAGTATTAAATATTCTTAGCTGCGGCAAATTTGAACTCCATAAATGGAGATCAAACTGTACAGACCTTAACTCTACTCATGAAACTCTTGCTATAAAAACTGAAGATTGTGCTAAAACCTTAGGTATTATGTGGGATTCTAAGAAGGATGTGTTCTATTTTTCTTATACTGATATACCGAATTCAAAATGCTCAAAACGAGTTGTGCTTTCAGATATTGCAAAACTTTATGACCCTTTGGGGCTAATAAATCCCGTTATAGTCTTGGGTAAAAATTTCCTACAACATTTATGGCTTTTGAAATTGGATTGGGATGAATCATTGCCTCATGAATTGACTACCCAATGGAAACGGTTTAAAAAAGAGTTATTTTTATTGAAAGACATGGAGTTTCCAAGGTCATTTTGGTCTGTAGACCAAATAATGTCTATAGAATTCCATGGTTTCTCTGATGCGTCAGTTAGAGCATACGGCGCAGTTGTGAACATACGAACAAAGGATATGAAGGGAAAGTTTAGTATGCAGTTAATGGCTGCCAAATCTCGCGTGGCTCCCTTGAAATCAATTTCACTGCCTCGCTTAGAGCTTGAGGGCGCACTGTTGTTGGCCAAACTTATGGAACGCTTGAAAAGGTCAATTTCGTTAAAATTGTCTGCTACCTTTTACTGGACCGATTCTACTCTCGTTCTTCAGTGGTTGTCGTCACATCCCTCTAGATGGTCCACATTTATAGCTAATAGAGTCAGTAAAATTCATAGTTTGTCATTAGTTACAGATTGGTATAAAGTCGAGGGTAAGCTAAATCCAGCTGACATTGTGTCCCGGGGAATGTATCCCTCTGATTTGAAAGTCTCTACATTGTGGTTTAATGGACCTTCATTTTTAATTGAATCAAGGGATAAGTGGCCTAAAGTGTATTATGATGCCAAACAGAATGCGGAGGAAATGGAGGAACGGAGGGCCGAATTTAGTTTAACTACGACAAAGAACTGTACTGAAACTACGGATTTAGTATCTAGTTGCAAGTTCTGTACTAATTTCCCAAAAATGCAAAGAGTATTTGGTCTTATTTATCGATGGCGTAGGATCATAAAATGTAAAGAAAAGCGTAAGATGAACTCATATTTAACTGTACCAGAATTGCAGGGTGGTTTGAGTTACATTGTCTTTAATATACAAAACGTATTATTTTTTCAAGAAAAACAAAACCTAATACTAAATAAAAATGCAAAATCCGTCTCTATTCAAAAATTAAATCCGTTTTTGGATAATGCTGATATACCTTTGCTAAGAGTGGGTGGACGTTTAACAAAATCAGCGCTTCCATTTGAAGTGAAACATCCCATTCTTTTGCCAGGAAATCATGAAGCTGTGACTGCATTGGTAGACTACATTCATAAACTTAATTTACACGCAGGAGCTGTAGCTTTATCAGCCTTTGTTCGCCAACGGTTTTGGGTTATTAATATGAGAAAGATAGCACGCAAAGTTGTTCGAAAATGTATACGTTGCTTCAAATATAAACCAAAACCTCTTGTTCAATTGATGGGTGACTTGCCTTCATATAGGGTTAGAGGAAATGCTCGTCCTTTCGAGCACTCAGGGGTGGATTTTGCCGGTCCCATAACGGTTCATTATAAAATTAGAGGTAAACGTCCATATAAGGTGTATCTTGCCATTTTTGTTTGCTTCCTAACTAAAGCTTGCCACATAGAAGTGGTGTCTGACCTGAGCACCGAAGCTTTTATTGCAGCACTGAAGCGCTTCTTTGCACGGAGGGGTTTTTGCTCCAACTTGTATTGCGATAATGCCACAAACCTTGTTGGAGCGGATCGGAAGTTGAACAAGTCCACGATCACTATGTTCACAGAAACAGGCAAAGATGCAATTAACCATGAATGTGCGAATCGAGGCATCCAGTTTCATTTTATTCCACCTCGATCACCACATTTTGGAGGCTTGTGGGAAAGTGCTGTGAAAATTGCCAAGTATCTTCTGGTGCGGCACAGCAACTCAGCTTCATTAACTTACGAAGAACTAAACACTGCAGTTACACAAATTGAAGCAGTTATGAACTCAAGGCCACTTTGCCCACTGTCATCCGACGCAAATGATCTTGAGGCATTAACTCCGGGGCATTTTGTAATTGGAAGGCCACTGAACTCATTCCCGGAGCCAATAGATGAGGAGGAATTAAACATCTCGCACTTCAGCCGATGGAAACGAATTCAGGCAGTACAAGTAATGTTTTGGAGAAGGTGGTCCAGAGAATACCTAACGCTAATGCAGGAAAGAATGAAATGGCAGAAGGAAGTTAAAAATCTAGATAATGGGACTTTAGTCCTTATATCCGAGGACAATATGCCACCATCAACCTGGCTGTTGGGACGCGTAATCGAGGCCCATTACGGTGACGATAGATTAATTAGAGTCGCCACCATCCAGACAAAATCAGGGAAATTGAAAAGAAGTATCCACCGTTTGTGTCCACTGCCCATGGACTAGGCCGCTGTCATATGAAATGGTTGGAAGAAGCTTCCAAGGCGGGACTATGTTGCGGCCTTTCACATTCAACTAAATATTTAAAATTATAAAAATATCTATAGAATTAAAATTTTCATTAAAAAACAAAACATTAAAAATCATTTATATAGTTACTTATATTGTATCCAATTCTAAATAGTCCTATATGTATTTTCCACACTGTTAATGATCATTGAAGTATAATCAACTAGTTAAAAGAAATGACAAAATCACTCAATGCTTAGCGAAAACTGGTTTTGTTGAATTACTGCATTGAAGCATTGTTGTTGTTCTTTTATATATTTCCAATGACATTGTTTAACCTACAAAGCACAATTGAAAAACATTGCATTGAGTCTAGCTTAGCATAAGAAAAGAAATGAAGTAAAAATTTAGTGTTACATCGATCAGCACACCATTAACAAGCAAGACTTTATCTTATTTTTTAAAGTTCTTTGGGTGTTTTACTGCGGTGTAGTTACTCCGCTGAGAAAAAAGCTTCCCGGCGAAAACAGGACTCGAATTTATCCAACCGACGCCGTTCTCAGCAACTCGGTCTCTGCAAATGCTGAGGAAAGATCTTGGTCTACATTTATATAAAATCCAACTGGTAGAATTTCTGTTTCCGAATTGTAAAAGAAGTGTTTTTTTCTCCCTACATACAGACAAAACTTAATCTACATGTCGAAACTATAGATATGACTTTGATGATGAACTTTTTACTATCGTCATAGAGCCTATCTTATTTAGAATTTAAAACAATAAAACTTAATTAGTTAACTTCCATGTTTAGGAGTTACTTGAAATTAGTTACATAAGTTAATAAACTCAACATTTTATTATTAAGCTTAAGTACCTTTTTTAAAGTACTTTGTAGACCTAAATGTGAATTATATTACAAGTTAATATGCAATAGCGAAGCATTGCCGGGCCCACTAGTTTTAAATAAATTCATGTTTTTCTATACAAATTTTGTTACTATTAAAAGCTGTTGCCTCCACAGATACTGATGTCACTGATTATGCAATAAAAATACTATTCCCCGCTTATCGGCAACCAAATCATCAATAATCGTCAATATGGCCTTAGCTTATTTCTAATAGCGGGCGGAAGTCTTTAGATCTAGCATGAGTATATGAAACGAGTGTGACTTTGTGTAATTTATTGCTAATTGTTATAGAATTCTTATCGAAAAAATGAAATGTGTGTAGTGTTACTTGTATGATTTGAAAAGTTCTGCCTCACACACTCACACAACTGAGTAAATGTATAGATGCATATATACATTTTATTGTATACATATATTTAATATCACTTTATATGAATGATGGCTGTTTGTCAATTAAAATGCCCTTCAAATGGCGCCTAACCTTACGTAGTATTATTACGTATGCTCACAATAACTATAACTATATACATACATATATATACTTTAAGCTTATCACATCAACAAATACAGCAACAACAACAAAAAACACTTTTAAATTGTCTACAAGCAGAAGAAGCACAAGTATAAACGAGATGAAGGAAATCAGCAAAAACACATGGGGAAAAACAACTAACTGAAAACAGAAACGTTAAATTGTACATATAACGCAAAACGAAAATCTCAAGTACATATTTGTGAACGCAATCAAAACTATAGTCTCGCTAAAGGCCCCGACGCTCATGAGGTTTAGTCTCATATTGAACGTACGTACGTACGTACTTTACGTGTAACACAACAAATTATGTTTTGACTTGCACGGTTTACGGGAGGCAAGGGAGGAAAAACAGTTTGTTTTTTTTTCTCATACGATTGGTGGCATGCGAAGCGTAAACTAGAACAAATGTCGTTATATTTTTAAACAAATAACCTTAATATAGTGTGGTTAAGAAGCGTCTAGAGCTAGCTTTATTTATATAAACTTGCAGACATATGTTTACATGCATGTTTGTATGTACATTGTACATACCTATAAATGTGTGGCC
Source organism: Muscina levida (assembly GCA_964034835.1). Lineage (NCBI taxonomy): Eukaryota > Metazoa > Arthropoda > Insecta > Diptera > Muscidae > Muscina > Muscina levida. The sequence continues at coordinate 148,914,380 of OZ035882.1, forward strand.
TTTGCGTTATATTTCTTTAAATAAACCAGGAAACGTGAGATATTTTTATAAGGTACTTCTTATTTGTAACCAGAGATTTTGTGAAAACAGAGAAGATTTTAGAATATCAGATCAAAATAATAAAATTATTCACATTGTTAATTCAAACAGTATTCTGGCGTTTACTACTATATGGAATACTAGTATGGAATTCCTTTAATAGATAAGTAATTAGTACAAAAATTATTAAAATATACAAGCTAAAAATATTGTAAAGTTTAGGAACAATTTCAATCTTGTAAACTAATATTTAAAAAAAAAATATAAAAAATTATAAATAAATATTTTAAAATATTTTTTCAAAATTTGGTTACACTTAATATTAATCCATCAACTATGTGCCTATTTCGAATGACAAACAAAGAAACTGATAACAAAATCGAGTAGACATTCAATGAAGGCATTAGAAAGGCTCCGTTTCAACTTAAATTCATTATAGAAACATGTGTTTTGCTGGCTGTGCTGGCAATGCCAGCAATGAATACAAAATGGTGGTGGTTCTTTACAATTAATTCTTTAGCACTAATTTATGGTATAGAAAGCTGAGCATGTATAAAATAAGAGACAATGACTTCCCATGTGTCTTAATTTAGGGCTTAACAGAAAACAAAGATAACTTAAGGGAAGGTAAGATCAAAATAAAATACAAATTAGTAGAAAACACACTTGGCACCTTGAAAGTAACTGAAAATTTAAAATAACTATTATAATATATTTACTTACTTACTCAGCTGGCAATTCTTTGCAATCTTTTTGGATAAAATATTATAAGCGATTCGCTTCTTCTCCAGTTAGTCACACTAAGTTCTGCAAGGTTCTCAGTAATCGGGTCTTTCCAATGGAGTTTTGGTCGCCCTCTTCTGCGCCGTCCATCGAGTTCATTGTCGAAGACTTTTCGAGCTAAAGCATTTTCGTCCAAGCGTACAACATGACCTAGCCAACGCAACCGCTGCACCTTAACGCGTCTGACCACGTCAATGTCAATGTACAGCTCGTGATTCGTACGACGTCGATACTCTCCGTTAACGATATACGGAGCAAATATTTCATATATTTTACGGAGCATTCTTCTCTCGAATACTTCCAGACCCGATTTATCCGCTTGTTTCATAACCCAGGATTCTAAACCATACATCAAGAGAGGTAGAACCAGTATCTGGTTAAGCTGGATTTTCGTTCTCCGAGAGAGGGCTCTTTCATTAGATAGCTTGCTTAGTCCGTAGTAGCATTTATTAGCATGCAGGATTCTTCTCTGGATTTCGAGGCTGACATTTTTTCTTTTTTTTTTCTTTTAAAGGCGAAGCCTTGGTAGATAAAATTATCTACCACCTCGAAATTATAGTTGCCAACGTTAACGCAGGTTTCTAAATGAGTAGATTCTATGTTCGTTGAAACTAATAACTTCGTTTTGTACTCGTTCACCATTAGAACAATTTTTGCTGATTCTCTCTGTATAATTGAGAAGGCTGATAAAGCTTATTAGGAATACAATAATAATTTTGGTGTATTCTAGTTACCTTTACATTTTCCTTCACATTGACTTCGTTTTGTCCTCGTACACCATTAGACCCATTTTCGTCGATTCCCTCTGTATACTTGAGAAGGCTGCAGTCACATCCCTCAGTTTTCGACCGAAGACGTCTACGTCATCAGCGTACGCGAGTAGCATGTAGCTTTTGTTGAATATAGTCATTATCATCTCCATCACTATGTTGAAGAGATCACACGATAGGCCGTCGCCTTGTTTTAGGCCTCGTCTGGTATAGAATGGCTTTGTAAGGTCTTTGCCAATCTTCATTGAAGACTTTGTGTTAGTCAGCGTCATTCCGCAAAGGCGTATCAGCTTTGCTGGAATACCAAACTCAGCCATGGCTTCAAGTAATTTCTGCCGTATCGGGCTGTCGAAAGCAGCTTTATAGTCGACGAAAATATGTTACGTGTCGATCTGTTTCTCTTGGGGTTTTTTCCAGGACTTGCCGAATTGTGAATATCTGGTCATTTGTAGATTTACCAGGTCTAAAGCCACAATGACAAGGTCCGATCAGTTTGGATAGCACTGGCTTTTGTCTTTCACGTACCACACTCTAGAGGACCATATATGCGATGGGTAAAAGGCTAATCCCTCTGTAGTTGGGGTACACACTTGGATCACCTTTTTTCAGCACAGGAAATTAAAGGCTTATATTCCAATCATCGGGCATGCACTCATTAAACCAAACTGTACGTAGGAGTTGGTGCATGCTCGTTTTCCGCTCGTCGCCACCGGACTTGAAAAGCTCTGCTGGAATTTGGTCGGCACCGGCTGCTTTATTATTTTTCAGTCGCAATATTGCTCTTCTTACCTCGGCTTGACTTGGTGGAGGGCAATTTAAGCCTTCGTCGACAATTGGCGTGTTATCTTCACATGCGCTGCTTCTGGAAGCAGCAGTTGCTGGAAGTGTTTTCTCCATATATGCAGGACACTCTGCGTATCTGTAACTAGATTTCCATCCTTGCCCTTATAGGAGGGGAGCCCATTACCCTAGCCTTATCTTTCACTTTATGATAAAATTTTCGGGCCTCACCTCTCACCTATTTTTCTTTCGCTGCATATCCTCGTTCTCCCTTTCCTTCATCTAACGTTTTTTTTTCGCTTAAATAGCTGTCTCGCCTGAGACCGGCCGTGGCATGATGGTTAGAACACACGACTATCCTTCGGGAGAACCTAGGTTCAACTCCTGGCTCCAGTCATCTACAAAATTTCTTTGCCGGCCCCCTCGATGATGTCGTCAGCATCTTCGCAGTATAAGTGTCGAGATAATAGACATGTCTAGTAAAAGCTTCTCAAACATTCGTCGATAAACAAGTAGGTGCCGTTAGTTGTAAATCTACAAATAGAAAGTGTGTTAATTCAAAACAACGCGAGAAGCTATCCCATACCTCATTCATGGGGTGTAAAGGGAAAAGTAAGTAAGCTATCTCGCCTGTTTTATTGTCTTCTTGTGCCGTTCTCTAACAGTCCTAGTTACAATTGGCCGTAGCGTTACCCTATAAGCAGTATCCTGCCCTCAGACGCTATGATGAATTCTTCATCGTACCAGGATTCGTCTTTGCGCCGTTGGCATGGTTGTTGCTGGGGTTGCCACGGAATGCGCAATATGCTGCCACTGTGTATCGGGAACGTCAGAAGGAGAGGCGTTGTGTCGTAGAAGTTGGGACCAAAACTGTCTTGTGCAAACCTGACCTGTCGTAGCACTACCGCATTTAGCCGTCAAAGCACTTTACCGGTACGCGGGGGCAATACTCTCCGAAGGCAACCTGGGGTGATGCCTGCGGTCAATAATATTTTGCCACAGGTCAATAACATGAAAATCGGTCTGTAGCTATCACATTGCTTTTTCCCTGGTTTTCCACGAAGTACCCCAAATGCAGGTAATGGTTACACAAAATTGTCCCTATAAACCTATTTGACTTCTTAAGGACGACATCCGCGACGACGTCCAGGCCATTGGACCTGCGGTGCTGGGGCGTCGTTTCAAGTTAAATTCTCTAGACTCTAAACCTAAGGGCAGGTACCAGGAACCAGAGCTGTCTCCGCGAGCCCATGTCTCCACATATGCATCAATCAGCAGTACAGGCGTCACCAAAAGTAATGGTCAGGATCTTGTCATCAACTAAGTTTGTGGCCTCTTTAATAGCTTCACCCCGCCCCTTGTTTCGTCGTGGGACCTATTTTCTTGAAGTCAAGTTTTGACCATCAAGTTTGGTATTGATTTTCTTCTTCAGAGATGCCAGCGGCTTGGTTTATCTTTCTTAGTGTGTTGCTATTGACTCGTATGCCCTGTAGGAAAATCTCCTATAGACCCGATTCGAAGATAAATATCGCTCCTTGGATAATTCCATACAGATTGCGTATGTCGTGCCGAAGAACGTTCCATCGAGTGAAATCATTAGTTATATACTCTTCTCTACGTTAACCTTCTAATTTCATCATGTAAGATGGATTCGGCTCTACCTTCACCCGGAGTTAATGGAACTTTTATATATATATATATATTTATAAGATGGAGTAGAGTACTCAGTCGCACTACCGTACTATAGGTATACATATGTATAATAATTCGCTCTAACATATTTTACAGTAAAGATAGACGTTCTCTGTTAATATTTTTAAATAAAAAAACTTTTAAGGTTTTCATGAAGGTTTATGCTTAGTTGACTTTTTTTTATTGAGGTCAACCACAAGTTGAACAATAAACCGCGATAATTTTAAGAATTAATGTAATTTAACAAAAAAAAATAACTATGTAGGTATTTAAAAAAAACTTATTCTATAGGAGAAGTAATTTCCCCACCAACTTTAGTACAGTCTCGATTTTCAAAACTGAATTCCAAATGACAAATCTAAGCTTTACAGGTATACCACAATTTAATTCCGTCCAAAAATCTACCAGCGAAATTCTGTGTGTATACTCTGTTTCCGACCCAAAAAAAGGCGGTTCCCCAACAACAACAATAACAAAAACCTACATTAAACACGCTATGATATGCGCTAAATTTTAATCATGTCATGCCACGCTTGATTTATGGGAAACACAATCAAGTTTCTTGAAAATAACAAAAAAAAAACGAAAACAGATAAATGACAGCCACACAATGGCGCACAACGTACCGCAATGGTCTCTAGCCTGAGTTCAAACAGGCCCCGTTTCACTGGCAACAGAAAATTGTTTGTTGCCATATTTAGCAGCAAGAGAAATTGTTGGGTCGTCGTCGTCGTCGCCGCTTGTCTCCATTGGAAGAGACGGACGGACGGACAAACAGACGAACGAACGTGTAAGCAGGCAAACAAATGACTTAAATAATAATTTAGAAGAGGGTGATTTTTTCTGTCAATACTCGAAGCGCAGCTGTTATATTTTGAAATACAGGCGACGGACAGTGGCACAGCGTGTGTTCAACTGTTCGAGCCGGTTGTAGGTATGTAGTAGCAGACATTTGTGAGGCTCCGTTTCAAATTGAATTAATCTTACTGGGGTTTTATTGGTAAAGATGGCAAGACAATGGCTGCCACGTCATACAAAACGCTGTTGGTGGTGGTTCTATACAATTAATGTTTTAGCAATACATAATTTGTTGTATGGCAACGAAGGAAATATCAACGATTTAGGGGAGTTTTTTTTTTGTGATATAGGCAAAAAGTGGAGAAGCACGCACTAATCTTGAAGTCATGTGGTGATCTTTAACTAAGAAAGAGAAATTTTGTTGCAGATTTGTGGAGGAATTTGTAATCAGACTTTGTGAAGGCTCTTCTCTGAGGTTTAAATATAACAAGTTTTTTATACCTAGATATAACTCAAGCAGAATCCCCTAATTTACTACTCTATATTTGTATTTATATATATTTCCTATGGTGAGTAATAATTGTGATATAAATTAGTAAGAAATACATAGACAAGAGATTTGTAATCAACAGGATTTTATTAGGATTCTGTGAACAACTTGAATCTTGTAAACTAATACTTAACAATATTTACTCTGCGTTTTCCTAAAATTTAGTTACAAGTCATAAAATTTTCACCACTTCCTTTCTATATTGAATGACAAACTAAGACACAGCGGGTGTACGTTCAACTACGCCGAACTGCAGTAGACATTTGTAAGGCTCCGTTTCAACTTGAATTCATAAATGCCTTTTGCTGGGTGTGGTGGCAATGCAATGGCCACGCAATGAATACAAAACGGTGGTGGTTCTATATATGTAATAAGTACTATCGTACTAATTCATGCTATAGAAAGCTGAGCATGTTCGATAGAAAAGACATAGATTAAGCAGAATGTTTCTTATATAGAAAACTGATGGATGGTTGCGGTGTTACTGCAAACTCAACATTGGTACTTATTATTTGGAAAAACGGGGAAACTAAAGGTAAGTAGATTAAAAAAAAAACAATTTAGTAGAATGTTATTAATAACAAACTGTCAAATTATGTTTATGAAATCATTTTTTGTATGAACATTAATTTGTTTTTAAGAAAGCCTCTGGAAGGAGCCTTGATTGTAGACACGTGTAATACCTAGATCACACTACACACCGAGATTTGCTGATCCATTGTGATTGTCCGTTAGAAAAAGGAGAAAGGGAAGTTCCCAGCTGGAAAATTGGCAATTATCACATTAAGAATTAATTACTTTATATAAGATATTCAAAAGAATCGATGAGGTAATGTAATGCTTGACAATAATTCCACATTAATTATCTTATATATTCCAAAATCTGCCAAAAGTCATATTGGCCCAGTTAGCCATAGAAACCACTGCATAAAACATGTCTCATTGCCTACTCGCACTAATAAGAGAGACTCTTGGTGCTCTATACAACTATTCCCTAAGTGTCTTAGCATCCTACGGACTAGAGTGGGACAGCTACAGAGAAGATATTCCGTCGTCTCGAACTTTTCCTCGTCCTCACACACACGGCAGTAGTCCGGTATCAATCTATCCCATTTGCCTGTCAGGTGTCTAATTTTGCAATGGCCTGTTAGAATGCCACAGGCCAGTCTCAGGTCACTCCTACACAGGTCAACCATGTACGGCGATCGGAATCTGCTTTATTCGGTTCTAGAAGTTGGCTGCTTTACACATCCAATCCTCATCTATACCTAAAAGGTAACAAATAAGCTGATGAAAATCTTTCAGAGAGTCATGATCAGGCATAGTACAGCCTACTCTAGCCAATAGATCTGCTGATTTATTTGCAGGAAACTCGCAATGTGCTGGGACCCTACAGAGGCTGACATTCAGAGGCTTTAGTCCATCCAACTTCTCCTTACAGTTTCTGAACAACTTTGATTTATACAATTTAGAATTGATCGCTTTTATTATAGCCTGGCTATCCACACAAATGGTTATCCATCTGCTAGTATCAATTCCATCTCCCATAGTAGCCTCCTCGGCTTTCTGAATAGTTAGTACCTTAGCCAACACACTGGATTCATTATGTAGCCTGAAAGAGAGGCTTAACTGCAGGTCACCAGCACCTGTGCCCTGTTCCAATTTCATAGTTTACTTTATAGAAATTTATACATTTCTTTAAAAAATCAGTAAGAAGTGGCAGATGTAAAGAAACGCCATCGCCCAAAAGCCGGATAATCTTCGCATGACCATGTATGGTTTGATGCCAATCGCCAGTATTCCCTCAATCTGATAGTCCCTTTGGGCTATAATTGCCTTAACGTACAAGTCTAGGGTCAGAAGGCCCAGGAACATCCAAATTTTATTTTATTTTATTTTATTTTATTTTATTTTATTTTATTTTATTTTATTTTATTTTATTTTATTTTATTTTATTTTATTTTATTTTATTTTATTTTATTTTATTTTATTTTATTTTATTTTATTTTATTTTATTTTATTTTATTTTATTTTATTTTATTTTATTTTATTTTATTTTATTTTATTTTATTTTATTTTATTTTATTTTATTTTATTTTATTTTATTTTATTTTATTATTTTATTTTATTTTATTTTATTTTATTTTATTTTATTTTATAAGGATTTTTCAACAATATCCCTTTACAACTCAACCTGTTGTTCCTTACGCCGTTTCGTTTTTTGTTTTGTTTGCTTTGTTGCCGCGACATAATGCACATAAATTCGTATAGAGAAAAACAAAATTTCTTATGCATTTCATAGCTCAATATCATACCCAGTTTTTGTGTAACATTAGTTAGCGTCTTCATTGCCAACCTCATCAGCACCATCATCACCATGTTGATGGCAATACAGTAAGTGGGGCCGCCCACACCTTAACCCACACCCACACCCCCATCCCACATTCTGTACATTGGCAGCATTTAAGTGATGTTGTTGTTGTTGATATTGTTGTCAGTACCATCACATAGACACACGATACCATTCATGAAGTAAATGTACATAAAGATGTCAGCTGCTGGACCCCAAAAAGGGGTGAAGGTGAAGCCGAAGGCAAAGATGTAGAAAAAGAAGAAGAACGACAATAAACACACACATACATAACACCAACGCGATACAACACATGCAACAGCGGCAGCAGTAACAACAGCTACACCAAAAACATCACTGGCACTACCAACAACATCAACGAGTAGCAGCAGCAGCAATAACATTGCACCCACTTGTATCATATTTTGTGTATCCTCAAGTCACCCACCTTTCCTGCCCTACACTCTTACCCCTCCAACAGCAGCTGAGGCAACCAATATTTGCTCTTACATCTTTGTTGGTAACAACAATTTTGGCTCACACTGCACTCCAGTGTTAGGGTAAGGGGGAGGAGGGGTTATCCAACATGATGGGATGCTGGTAGCTGAATTTCATACAAAATGCTATGAGAATAAGAAGACCTTTCACAAGCGACGGGCAGTTGTGACAGAGCAGGAGGGTGGGAGGTGAGTTAGGCGAGTTTTTCAAAATTAATGATGAGAAGAATATTTTACCAAAAAAAAAAAAATAAAGCAAAACTGATGCAAAGTAAAGAATACCGAACTGAATTACATTAAACAAAAATGGGTGCAAACAAAATTTTGGAGTCTTTGTTTAACGCTTTGGAAGAGATTTTGAAAGATTTTGTAGGGAAGGAATGCTAATGGGTGAGGCGAGATAGTTGTACAAGGTATCTAAAGCGAAATGTATAGACATAAGAAGAGTAAAGTTGGATGGTCCGAAACTAAAGTTTCAAAAGCAAATGTTACGGTGCTAAAGGTACAAATACAGATGAAGCTCGGTATAGCGAATACTCGGTTATTGTAAAATTTACTTACTATATTTACCTAAATAAAAAAAAAAACATTTTTCTGATCTTGAGCCGAATTTGATGTATCATACGATACACTAACGTAAATTGATATAATACACAGTAAGATCGACTAAAAACTAACCAAAACAAATACACTTACTATATTTACTATAACGAATGAACAAATTTGTTACATTGACTACTCTAAATAGTGAACGATTAGTGTTTTGAGCTTAGCGAGTCATTGAGTTTTCATTTAAGCTGGTTATTAGTGTCATTAGTGATTCAAAACCTATAAATCTATATAAAATACTTGGGTGACTGACTGATCACTCCCCAGCCCAAACGGCTAAAGCTAGAACCTTGAAATTTAAAATATAGGCTCCTTTTATGACGTAGGCGCGCACTAAGAAGGGAAATTTGGACCGCAAGGGTGTCGAAAGGAAGGGCATTGCCCCATACAGCTCGAAATTTAAAATGGCTGTGTCTCATTAATCATTATAGTTACGAAGTCGAGACTTGGTACATATGTTGGTCGTACAAGAAAAAATACTTTTTGTAGAAAGTGGGCGGTCCCAGGTCCCACGCCCCTTTTTACAAAATAGTTATATTGGCCAAATAAATGGACCGATTGCAGTTATATTTTCTTTGTGTGATACTGTCCATAAGGCCTCTATCATTGGCTACATGAAAACATAATTAGACAAAGGGGCGTGGCACCGCCCACACAAACCGAAACTTCAATCGGTCATATCTCAAGAGCCATTGGAGGTATGAAGGTGAGATTTGCAACATATGTTGCTGATACAAAGAAGAATAAGTCTCGCTGGAAAATGGGCGGTGCCACGCCCCTATAGACAAAATCGTTATCTGTCATATCTCAAGAGCCATTGCAGATATGAAGATGAGATTTACTACATATGTTACTGATACAAAGAGGAATAAGTCTCGCTGGAAAATGGGCGGTTCCACGCCCCTATAGACAAAATCATTATCTGTCATATCTCAAGAGCCATTGCAGATATAAGGATGAGATTTACTACATATGTTAATGATACAAAGAGGAATAAGTCTCGCTGGAAAATGGGCGGTTCCACGCCCCTTTAGACAAAATCGTTATCTGTCATATCTCAAGAGCCATTGAAGGTATAAAGATGAAATTTTCTACATATGTTACTGATACAAAGAGGAATAAGTCTCGCTGAAAAATGGACGGTGCCATGCCCCTATAGACAAAATCGTTATCTGTTATATCTCAAGAGCCATTGGAGGTATGAAGATGAGATTTACTACATATGTTACTGATACAAAGAGGAATAAGTCTCGCTGGAAAATGGGCGGACCCACACCCCTATAGACAAAATCGTTATCTGGTACTATCCGTTGGGCCTGTACAGGCTACATGAAAACATAATTAGACGAAGGGGCGTGGCACAATTGGTCATATTTCACGAGCTATTAAAGGTATGAAGATGAGATTTGCTACATATGTAAATAGTACATAGGGGATTACGGCTCGCTGGGAAATGGGCTGTGCCACGCCCCATTTCAAAAAATTGTTATTCGGGCCATATTTATAGGACGATTGTTATAACATTTTCATAATATATATACATAAAAGCTTTTTTTACTAACTGATTAAGTGAAATGGCTGTAGATAGAATGATGAAATGACTAATATGACCAATAAGGGATAAAACGTGTACCATCACCCAGACCAGTCGGCTAAAGCGGAAAAATTGAAGTGAATATTTTAGTTGTGCGATATGAAGTAATTTTTCAATATTATTAAAAATACCGAAAAAGAATGGATAAAACTGGTACTATCGCCCAGACCAAATACCAAAAGGTAGAGTTACGTTAATGTATTGAGCATTGCTTCCTATAGAATTAGAGAGCCGCCAAATGGGGTTTTTAGAAATTCTAACATTTGGGGGTAAAAAAAGCCGAAAGGGGATATAACTGGTACCATTACCCAGACCAAACAGCTAAAGCTATAATCGTCTAAGAGCATAGAATTGAAATTCGAACTTTTAGGGAGAAAAATGGACTAAAGCAGTACAATCTCTCAGACCAATGGGATAAAGCCACAATCACATAAAAGTGTGTCCGGTCGTCTTAGGAAGCGGTTGCGTTTTATCTGTATTGATAAAATTCTTACGAAGATTCATTGTAAGCATGGGTGAAGCAACGCGAGCCGGGAAATCTAGTTACCTATATAGTTCTTAGGCGAATACTTAACTATTATCATCGAACACTAAAAATAAATAAATAAATATTGAAATTTATTTATTTCTTTATTATTATTATTATTTTTTATTTAAGTCTTTGCTTTTACCCTCTCTAAAATTTACATTCCATACATATATCTTTTAAAGATATGACCTTTGCCGAAGACATTGTGCATTGTACCACTAAACTGCTCTATGAAGCTTCAGATATTTTGGTTTAGTTATTTTGTTATCTATCGTCTTCATCAAGAGAACTGGTCAGGTGACTTTGCCTGCGTCAATTCATCGTAAATCATCATACTACGGATTCTATATGTACCTATATTGAAAACTTTTACAAGTGCGCGCATATCTACTTGAAAAGATCTCTGAGTCAGCGTTAAGACAAAAAAAAAAAAACACAAAAATAGCTGCTGTTGAACCCGTCTGTGTATCTTGAAACCAGTTTTTTCAACTTTTTTAAAACTTGAAAATATTTTTTTGTTCCATGTCGTGTTATATCTTTTTAAAACAACTCACATACCACGCACACACACACAGATATAAACAAGTAAAAAATACAACTACATATTTAATGGTATATACACAAACATATACTTATATAATCACTTCATTAATATTTTTTTCGCACTTACCCCCCCTTCTAGTACCACACGTGCATAAAACGATTGCTTGTTATTGTTTGTTTTTTTTGTGTTGGAAAAAAGTAAATTTTTAATTAAGCTGACCTCACACATCAATTATAGAGACTATTATCTATACTACTACATACGACATAGCTGCATACATACATATGTACCAATGTGTGTAGGTAGATGAATATAAATATACAGCAATTATATTCTTTTTTTAAGTCATGTTGTAGCAAATGTCTTGGCTATGAAGACTTTACTACAATTAGTTTTGAATTTGATAAGAATTTTGAATACAAAGAGCAACATAAGTATGGCAAAGGGTAAAAAGTTATAAAGCTTAAAGTTTTAAGGACAAGGACTTATTCCTGATATATTTAACATTATTAAGAAATTACATGAAATATTTATTTGTAATAGCTTAATAACAATATTTCTCATTCCGTATTAACTAACATATAGTAATGCTACCAGTTTTGCCTTAACCATAACAATAAATTTTGACATTACAGTGTTGTATTTCTTTTTACGTGCTTAAGTGCTGCCAAAACTCTTTTTCGCATTTGCCTTCCCACTATTCGCTTGGCCCTTTTTTCGTTTTTTAGCGTTTATTCTTATCAGCTATATTTAGCTGACTTGGCACAAAAAAAGTACCCAACCAAGTCTCCCATTATAGCGCGGTCTCTAGATGAATTACGAAGAAAACGCAACAAAAAAAAAAAAACTACACATGCGTTCGTTATTCATTTTCCGGAAATTTTTATGATGAATCATTGGATTTAATTAAATATTTTTTCAAACAGCAAAAAAAAAGAAAAGTACACCCAGATGTAAGTAATTCATCATGTGACGGCAAGTGTGGAGGCAAGTATATAGATATATATGTATGTATTGCACTATGTACTTATACCAAACCGTTCAATGCGCGAAGTTTCTTAACGAGGGTGTGATGAAAAGTTAGCAGATAAATTATATAAAATTAAGTATAAAGAGATATAGTGCAAGTCTCAAAAAAAATTATAGATGGTGTCGCATATTGGTGTGTTGTTGTTGTAACAGCTCGACTAAATGAAGATACTTATGTCATTTGTAATATTATTGTTTCTTCTCTATAGATCTTCCTCCGACACGTCTACATCCAAATGTAGGATTCTTGCCACCTCAATGGGGTGGGTCCAGAGAGTAATTGGATTCAGTCGGGTCGGTGGAGAGCATCATAAGGGCCTTCCCCACATGCTGGACATGAGTTCTGTATTGCCGGATTTATTCTCGATCAATACGAGTTAAGCCGGCTACAGTATCCAGATCGTAGTTGTGCCAGTATCACTATCGTACTTCTCGGCTGACTTCTCTCTTCTTCTGCTATGGGTGGGGGACGGCTTCCAAACAGAACATTCATTCTGTAGCTAGCGGATGTTCGATGGACTGTTTGCGTGTGAATGTCCCTCTGAGCTGCTCTGTGTGTGGTCATCTTAAAAAAAAAAAATTTCTTTCATTGTCGGCTCCCTTCGAATGTTGTTGACAGCAACTTCGCAGTATAAGTTTCGCGTCAATCGGCATGTCTAGTAAGAGCTTCTCAAACAGTGACGTTCGCATTCGTCGATAAACAAGTAGGTGCCGTTTCATTGTCGGCTCCACTCGAATGTTGTTGACAGCAACTTCGCAGTATAAGTGTCGATTCAATCGGCGTGTCTAGTAAGAGCTTCTCAAACAGTGACGTTCGCATTCGTCGATAAACAAGTAGGTGCCGTTAGTTGTGAATCTAAAAATAGAAAGCGTGTTAATTCATAACAACGCGAGAAGCTATCCCATACCTCATTCATGCTTGATATTCCTCTCATAAAACCGAAGATCTTCCTGACATGTCTCGGGCGGGCTTCTATTTCCGAAAGATGGTTGTTCGGATGACCTCTCCGATGACATCAGGATCTGTTTCGCCAGCATTTGACTGTGTTCCTTGAATGTCAGGATCTTCGCAGCCCGTTACAGTCCTAAGGGCTGCATTCTGGCAGCTCTGGATCTTTTTCCACTGCGTGTCGCTCACTCTCGGGGCCCACACAGGCGCAGCGTAATTAATCACAGACCGGCCAATTGTCTTTAAGGATTGGGAGCAAGGTTTCCTTGTCCTTGCCCCAAATGCTGCCGGCTAGCGACTTGAGAACCTTGTTCCTACGAGAACATGCTGTCAAATGTTACTCCTAGGTTTTTGGGGTGATTTACCGTCGGAATTCTTACTTCATCAATTATAGTTCCAGCGATACTTCCTTCGTCCAGGTGGTAAAGAGCGTCGCCGATGACTTGGTGGATGACAGTGGTTAAGACCGTGGTTGTATGCATTCAACTTTCAACATAGCTCTTCAATATTTTGGCCCCTCGTCATCATCGTGCACTCGTCGGCATAAGATATTATCTGTACTTCTTGGGATGGGACTGGGAGTTTAGAGAGGTAAAAGTTAAATAGAGTCGGGGAGAAAACTCCACCCTGTGGCACACCTTGTTTAACTCTACGAGCCTTAGACTTGCTCTCTCTAAACTCAACAAATGACTGACGACCACACCTACAGTTTACTAACCACCTCTTGGTGGAGTTTGAGAGACTTGAGGTGAGAATGTCTCCGAAGAGGATGGTGTGACTGACCGTGTCAAATGCTTTTGACAGTTCAAGCGCTACCATAGCCTATTTTGATTAAGACCATGGCTTATATGTGTGGTTATGGCGGTTAATGCTGCAATTCATATTGGTTAGTACCACTGGCTAGTTAGTATGATATCCCAGATTTAAGTTAGTCTCTCTACCATAGATTTACTAAGAGCTTTATATAAAAGGCTTGGCTGATTAACTGATCACTCCGTACATTTGAAATGTAGGTTTATTTTATGACATAGGCGGACACTAAGAAGGCATTTTTGGAAAATCGGACTGCAATGGGCGTAGTAAAGCCCCTTGCAACTTGAAATGGCTGTATCTTGTAAGCCATTATAGGTACGAAGTCGAGATTTGCTACGTATATCGGTCATATAGACAAAAAAATCTTTGTTAATGGAAAGCGATGCTACGCCCCTTTTTAAAAATCGTTATATGGGTCATATAAATGGACCGATTGCTATTATATTATCCTTGTCCATAGCGTCTCTATCATAGGCTACATAAAAATATATTTAGACAATAGGGAGTGACATCGCCCACACAAATCGAAATTTCAATCGGTCCTATCTCTCAAGCCATTAGAGGTAGGAAAATGAGATTTGCTACATATGTTACTGATACGTTTCGCTGGAAAATGGGTGGTGCCACGCCCTTTTGGAAAAAATATTATCTCGGCGAAATAAATGGATCGATTGCAATAACATTTTCACTGTGTAGTACTATCCGTAGGGCCTCTATCACAGGCTACATGAAAACATAGTTAGAGAAAGAGGCGTGGTACCTCCCACACAAACCAACATTTCAATCGTTCATATTTTATGAGCCATGTAAGCCATATGAAGATGAGATTTCCTACATATGTAAATGTTACATTGCAGATTACGTCTCGGTGGTAAATGGGCGTTGTCACACCCCTTTTGGAAAAAATGTTATGTCGGTCATATTAATAGAACGATTGTACTAACATTTTCATAATCTACATGTTTAAAACTGCTTACAGCCTGTAGATAACACGATGATGAGGTGGTTGTTCCCCTTTTCAAGTAAACGTCAGCTAAGAATGAATTTTTGGAAATTCGTACTTTTTGGGGTAAAAATTGCCAATAAGGGATAAAAGACCAATCGGCTAATGCTATATGCTCACTAGCAAATTGGTTTGAAGGTTTTTTTTGGAAATCAGATATTTCTGGGTAAAAAAATCGAAAAAGATAATGTTACTATTGCCCAGACAAAACGGATAATGATATAATCATTATAATTTATATGGGCTTGCTCCCTATGGAATTAGTTGGTTCTCGAATTCTTACCTTTCAGGGGTAAAAAAGGGATAAAACTGGTACTAAACGACTAGAGGTATAGTCTCAAAAATTGAAGTGCATAATTTAGTTGTGAAGTAATTTTTCGAAATTCGTTCTTTAGTTGTAAAAATACCGAAAAAATGATAAAATTGGTACAATCCTCCAGACTAAATGCCTAAAGGTAGAGTTACGTATATGTATGTATATAATATTGCTCCCTATAGAATTAAAGCGTCGCCATATGGAGTTTTTATAAATTTAAACATTTAGGGGTAAATAGACCGAAAAAGGGATAAAACAAGTACCAACACCCAGACAAAAACGGCATACATCCTATAGAATTAGAATTAGGGTACCAGTCTCCCTATAGAATTAGAGCGCCGCCATATGGGGTTTTTATAAATTCGAAAGGGGATAAAACTGGTACCATCATGCAGACCAAACTGCGAAAGCTATAATCGTATATGGGCATACTTCCTATTTAGTTGTGCGATACGAATGTATCTTTTGAAATTCGTATTTTTAGGAATAAAATGGGACTAAAGAGGTACAATCACATAAATGGGGTGTTCGTTCGTGTTATGAAGTGTTTGCAATGCTTAAATGCTTAAGAAGATTCATTGTAAGTACGGGTGGAGCTACGCGAGCCGGGAAAGCTAGTATATAAAATCCATGAAAAAAATCAAGTTGGACAAATTTTATCGAATGAAACTTTCAAAAAGTTGTCATTTATCGTAGTTTTCTGACCAAAGTACTGTATTGTGTATATGTAGCGAGTTTGCATATTGTACTCGCTATATACATATGTATGTACAACGTATGAGTAATATTAATTTCATATTACATATGTATGCACAACGTATGAGTAATATTAATTTCATATTAATTATACGCACTTTGTTCCAAGTAAGTATGTACAACGTATGAATATTATTTATGTTATGCTGATTTTATATTAATCATACGCACTTTGCTACAATATTGTGTATTTTTTATGGTTTAATAATAACACAGTACATTATTTTCAGCTCATTGATTTGGGACTCAATTCTGAGAACTGCACGTAAAAGTAGCCCCAAAAATAAGAAGTTCTGCATCATTCGTTTTGTCAAGTTACATGCCATAATAATTTAAAATCGATTTGAAATTAGTAATTATCGTATAGGGGAATTTGTCATGTTTTAGGCTCTTTTGTTTGACAAATTTAAAAAAATTAAGAATTACATTTCCTTTAATCTGTTCATATGTATAACGTTTTCCTACAAAAGCAACAGTTTCATTTTTCCATTCATCAAATGATTTTGAACTGGGTTTATTTTGTTGCGTATGATTTACGTGGAATATTACTTATGATAATCATTCGCAATCTAAATGAGCCTAAAATGTGACAAATTCCCCTATACGATACTTACTAACTTCAAATCGATATTAAATTATTATAGCATGTAACTTGACAAAGCGAATGATGCAGAACTTCTTCTGTTTGGGGCTACTTTCACGTGCAGTTCTCCGAATTGAATCCCAAAATCATGTGTTGTACTGTGGTATCTTCAAAACCAAATGTTGTGGTTGTTGCTCGATCCTAGCGACTTGCAAGGATTGCAAAGATTTGACCTTGTTTTTGTTCTTTGTGTTAACTAAAGTTTTTACACGACGATCTTTTCAAGAATCATGCGCATTAGGATCTTTGTTACCATAAGCAATAATTCTATAACATTCTATAACCTCAAATGTTATTGAATTCTTTTACTTTTAGAAAATTTGGTATGTTTTATAAATTATTGATTTTGTTGAACATACAAATTCCAAATATTATATAAAACTTTAAGTGATTTATTAGTAGAATACATACAACTAAACAGATATCTATATAAACTACAACTCTATGTATAGAACGAAAGCTATATAAAGAGCTATATAGTGGTATAGTATATAGAGGTTGCTATGCATACATACACATGCATGTAGTCTTGTTCATTTATACATGTATGTATGTAGTATATGCATATAAATAGCGACCTATTAGAACCCATTTCACACACAAACAGCTCGCATGATGATGATTTCAGTGCAAAAATTGTGTGTGTTGCCTGCTATATAGTACAACAATTTCTATAGTAGAAGACAACAACATCAGAAAGAGCGAGGTAGTGCCAGGGGAGGTAGGTTGGCGGCAGCAAGGCAAGCAACGTAAGAGTGAGACAGCTTAAAACCAGGAGAGGTCAGATTTAAGTGGGGGAAGGGAGGGAAGGAAATGCTATAAATATTCCAATTTCAAAATAATAAAACTGAGTACATAAATAAATCGAATGCCATAAATTTTAATACAAAAACTTTTTGGTTTTTTTTTTTTATTTTGCAGTTGTATTCAAGAATAGCTGTACGTATGTACGTACCATAAACCCATTAAGCCCCGGCTCTGGGGGTTAGGAGGCAAGGCAAGAGCACACCGAACCAACTTACTAAGAGAAGGTAGACGAGCCGAATTGTAGTTTTGGTTGCATTCGTTAAAATATCGCTGGTATACATATTTTATAACTTTGAAAGCAAAACTTAAAACATTCAGTCGTGAAGTTGAGGGGGGGGGGGGGGGGGGGGTATGTTTCCATTATGTCGTCTACCAATATAGTCATTAAAACCCACAGGGGCAAAGGGGGCCTGGGTAATAACTTCCTGGCATATACCTACCTACCTACCGACTGTATAGAGCCAAGCTGGGCGCTGCTTACTAGCCGGATGGCTCATGTTGCATGGTGCAGCTGATGCACCAGCATAAGTAGGTATAGGTATATGTGTAAAACATAGTCACATGGATACATACATTCTAGTACGTACGCACTAAGTTGTATATAGGTAAACTCCCCATGTATAGTGTTAATACATAATCCCCTAGCTATGTGTATGTGAGTATCTACAGGCTACGCACTCCAAACGCGCCCCAAAGAAACTTTAAAACTACAACACAACTTTCTCCCACAGGAGACAGCGGAGCCAAAAGGTCCTATTGTGCCGCCTTATGTGCCAGTGGGTGTTGGGCAGCTAGGTAATTTGCATACATGTTCC
This sequence comes from Muscina levida, assembly GCA_964034835.1. NCBI lineage: Eukaryota > Metazoa > Arthropoda > Insecta > Diptera > Muscidae > Muscina > Muscina levida. The sequence goes on from OZ035882.1 coordinate 148,933,046, forward strand.
TATGTACATTCATTGATATACACTACACAGTGTTGTCCATCAGCCCATTTTGGATGACACACATCGATGCCACATAGCACGACGGCCGGCTACTATATAAAGACCGACGTTGAGGATGCTTCGCCTCACCTCGTCTCCTCTGGTATTAATGCCACACAGCTGGGAACGCGTATCTGTGGCGATCTATAGCCCCTAACAATGGCAGATGTCTGTCTGTCGGGTACTACTACCTAGGATATAGTGCAAGCGCGTATAGATACACATCGCAGCAACAACAACAATTGCAACTGCAATGACGACGTTGCCGATTTGCGAAAGCAACAACAAAATGTAACAAGTAAACAACAACAGACTGGGTGAAAATAAAAACAAAACGGCTCCTCTAAACATAAAACCAAACAAAGCCGCAACAATACAACACAGCGTAGAGTGAAATGCATCATGCTGAGGGGGGACAGAGGGGGCTTAGTGAGAATTAAACTAAACGTGGCTCTATAGCCGCATAGTTTATGGGTGCAAGCAATATAAGGCTGGCACAGAGTGGCCAAAGGCAATATCTGATGTAGATTCTTAAGTCATCGGAAGAGCGGCGGGGAATGAGGTAAAAATTATGTGCAAGGATCAAAAGAAACAAAACGAAATTGCAAAATTTGGAAGGCATTAATACGATTATTAAGAGATTAAAGAATGAAATTACTATGTGTGATGGTATATTAACAAAAGATACATAAGAAGTACTCAAAGTACAGTAAAAAGTACATAATAAATATCAAAATGTGCATAGTCTTTTAAAAATATAACAAAAAGTACACAGGGTGTTTCATTATAGTAAATTTTCACAAATATTATTGTACCTCGTGGGACTTTTTTAAAAAAAAGTTAAGGAAATGGAACTATAAAACACAATGAAAGTACTTTTTGATACAATTTAAGTAATTTTTATACATTACTTATTAGTACAATAAAATTATTTTTTTGGCACAACAAAAGTACTTTTTTGTACAATAAAAGTACCTTTTAGTACAAAAAATGTAAATTTTAGTACAATAAATGTTCTTTTTAAATCAATAAAACGAAAAAAAGTACTTTTTGACATAACAGCAGTACTTTTGCATACATTAAATTGTACTTTTTAGTACACTAAACATACATTTTGGTACAATGAAATATACTTTCTGGTAAAATAAAAGTACATTTTGTTACAATAAAAGGATACAAATCTGTATTTTTTTCATACATCAAAAAGTACTTTTTAGTGCAATGTGTTTTTTGGTAAAAAAAAGTACTTCTTGGTTCAATAAAAGTCCTTTTAAGTACAATAAAGATACATTTTGGATCAATGAAAGGAAGTTCTTTTTGATGCAAAGCTGGACTTTTCCATACAATAAAAAGTAATTATTAGTATAATAAAGGTATTTTTTGACACAACAATAGTACATTTTGGTACAGTCATTGTTCTTTATGGATCTAAAAGGAAAGGTATTTTTTGGTACAAAAACAGTACCGTTTCAACATTTAAAAGTACTTTTTGGTACAATAAAAGTACTTTTTAGTACAAAAACATACTCTTAGGTTTAAGGTACTTTTTAGAATAAAAACGTTCTTTTGGATTAAAAGCACTTTTTAGTACAAAAACATACTTTCTGGTTAAAAGTTCTTTTTTGTACGAAACATACTTTTTGGTTAAAAGTACCTTTAAGTACAATATAGATACATTATGGTTCAGTAAACGTTTTTTTTTTGATAATTAAAAGTACTTTTTCATAAAATAATAGTGCTTTTTGGTACAATTTAAGTACTTTTGTATAAATGTTCTTTTTGGTGCAATGAATATACTTTTTTGACAGTTGAGTTTTTGGTACAATAAAAGTTCCTTTCAATAAAACAAAAGTACTTTTTTGGTATAATGAAAGTACTTTCTGGTACAATTAAAGTACTTTTTAGTACAATGAAGGTACTTTTTGGTACAATAAATTTTTTTGCGTATATTTTTTGTGTACAAAAAAGGTACTTTTTGGTACAATAAAGTTCTCTTTTGGTACAAAAACATACTTTTTGGTACATTATATGTACATTTTGTAAAGTAAAGGTACATTTTGGTACAGTAAATGTTCTTTTTTGGTCAATAAAAGTACTTTTTCATACAATGATTGGTACAATGAATGTTCTTTTTTGGGACAATAAAAGTACTTTTTGGTACAATAAACTATGCCTGATAACAAAACTTGATTACGTATTTGAATTTCCCATGTCAAACACTTTAAGAAACACAAGGAAACAAAAACCCTTGTCGAACAGTGTTATTAACAATTTATTACAATGTTTTAACATATAAAGTTTAAGGAATTTGTGTATTAAGGCAAAATTCGTATTAGAGCTTTTTAAGACGATTGAGTTATGTCCATCTGTTCGACTGGTGGTCTCGATAACTTAAGCAAACCTATACTGATACTTATGAAAATTTACAAATATGTTTCGTTTCGGGTTTTCTGCTTGACATTGAAGTCCGGAAACGTGCACAAAGGGAATAAAAAACGGACTGTTGGCGGATGAAATGTCCGTTTCAGGATCCGAAAGGGATACCAAAAAAAACACATCGTCGCCTTGTTTGTGGCAGCAAAATTGTCCGTTTTTGGATCCGCCAATCATCCATTTTTGGATCCACCTTCGGAAGATAGTCGGAGGATTTCCGTGTTTTATATTCAAATGTTCCTATGAGAAATGAAATTCTTATTCGTTTTTGTTTTCATTTTGTTAACATTTTTATTTCAGTTCGAGTATACACAAAAAAAAAACAAATATAAAACCAAAGGGAATGAGAATGAAACATCCAATTTTAATACTCCAGCCCGGACCTGTGCAAGAAAGCTGAATAAATGTCAAGTGGGTATATATGAATACTTCACTCTCTAGGTCGGCATTCTACACTGTAACCTTTTCTACTGTTAAACTTTTCAAAACCGAATAATTTCTATAACAAAGTTTAACAACTTTCTCCAGACTTTATGGCAAAAAAACATAGGGTGTTGATATTTATTAGTCAGTTCACCTAACTCAAATGTGTGTCCTGGTTTTAAGCTAATTAATCCAAAAGAATCTCAAACACCTTCAAATCCTTTGTCTAACAATGTTTCTAACCACCTGGCAACTCTCTTTTTAGTATATATTCTATGATGTTATATAAGCAAATGTTTGAGTGTATGTGTGTACACATGCAGTTTTCGAACTTTGAGAACCGTCCAGTCCGTCCAAGTCAAAGTGTCGAACAAAGAGGGGTAAATAGAAAATCGAGGAGACCGACATGACAATACGAAAAAAATACTACACAACAAAAAACAAAGCAAAAAAAAGACAACAAACTAAAACAGCAACGACAATAAACGAAGTGCTTTGCAGCTGCAGCAACAGACGAAGAACAAGCCATTCCACACAAAAATTGCACCATTTTAGGGAGACGACCCAGACGGACGGTTGGTGCCTGATGAGTGTAAGGGGGAGTGCAATGACGACGACGACAACGACGAAGAAAAGGTCAAAGTATCTATCGTTTCGGGTTTTCTGCTGTTGTTGTCTTATTGCCATAATGACAGTCTACAACAAAAGCGACAACAACAACAACAGCACCACGAAGACGACTGCAGACACGCCGTTGCAATTGCTGGACTCATTGTTGTTGTTGTTGTTGCCTTAGTCTCGCTACACAACGATGTGAAAGACAGGCGCGCTCGTGGCACGAACAACGGCGCGAGTGAATATCTCGCTAGCAATCGTATCGTCATTGTGTGCACAACAAAAACAACAACAAAAAATAAAACAAAAACAGCAACAAATGGCGAAAACTAGCGAAATATGAAACAGATGGCAGTACAACCAACAACTGCAACAACAACAACAAATACAGGTTTGAATGACGCACCGAATTTGTACTTTCATCTCATGAATATTGGCGTGAAAATGTTATAGATACACCAGCAGATACATAGATGATGCAGTTGCACAAATACTCTGCACATAGCTGAATACATACATATGTATGTATATATACCATATAAATCGCTGCACATAGTTAGGTATGTAAGCATATACCTATAATTACTAGATAGGTACAAACTTTAGAAGAGTGAGAAAAAACAAGCTAGCTAACTTTCCAAATAGTATTTCAAGATTTTGAAAGAAAGTTGAACACTTTTTTTAAGTCAAAAAAGACTTAAAGATATACTTTTGGTTGGATTAATAGGAGTTTTTGCTCTCTGTGCACTTTTTTACATATAAGCTGAATTTTTAAAAAAATGTCTTGGAAGATACAATTCTGAGAGGCTTAACAGTTTTCGCTTCAAAATACTGGGAACAGGAGCACTGCCAATATGGCTCTTAACCTGTCTCGACGTATCGAATGGCGCAGATGGAACTTTGTCAATCCGAACAGAGGATTTGGTCTTCGGAAGGGTACACCTGCACAGACGGATTTTCTCGCAGGGATACCATGTCCATGAGGACATAGACATACACTCGTGAAGTCAATGCCACGAAGAAGAGTAAAAGGATGAGTAAAAGGTATGTTTTGTGATATCATGCGATGACCCCGACAATAACCCTTTTGGTCTGGCGTACAAATTGGTCAAGATGATGCTAAAATCATGCAATACTACAACACAGACTGGTCCTGACGCACTTAGATCAATTGTTTTCCACCCCTTTTCACCACAGGATGTTCCAACATGGAACAGAATGCCACAGGAATCATTTGAAAAATTCCCTCCTGTTTCTAGTGTAGAACTACAACAGTCTGAATGCAGCTTGCAGGACAAAAAAGTACCAGGGCTCGATGGAATCTCAAACATTGTAGTAAAGGAAGAACTTGTGTAATACCCAGAGTATTTAGTAGATATTTTCCATAGCTGCTTCAAATATTGAACGTTTCCCTCGATATGGAAAAATCGTTGCAAAATCTTAGTATTCCCCAATATCTGATATCAATCATACAGGACATCTTCAGGAAGAGAGTGGTTCTGTATAATACGGACGAGGGTCTCAAGAGATATGTGGTTACAGGAGGCGTTCCACAAAGGTTCTGTCCTTGGTCCCCTCTTATGTATTGTTATGTATAATGGAGTCCTTTAACTTAATTTACCAGTTGGAGTTAAGACTATTCGATTCGAGGACGTTATTGCCCTAATTGTTGTAGCTTCGTAACTAAATGAAGCCAAAACAGTTACAAATGCCAGTAATAGTGTGGTGAAATCATGGCTCGTTTCGCAAGATGGAAGTTGTCGTCATATCCAGCCTGCGGGTTAGAGAATCAATAAATATAAACGTTAGAGACTGCGAAATAACTTTAAAGGTTTCATTAAAGTTTTTGAGCATGATGATAGATAGTAAATTGTCTTCTAACAGCCATATAAACTACGACGTTACAAAGGCCACATCATCTGCAGCGGCTTTTTGCAGGGTGATGCCAAATACAAGAGGTCCTAAATACCATAGAAGGAAGATTCTAGCGGAAGTAGTTAAGAGCATCATACTCTATACCTCATCTATATGGGCTGACTGCATGAAATTTAAGTTATACTGCATTAAACTTAACTCGGTATAAAGACAGACAGCACTGAGAGTATGCTGTGCTTACAGAACCGTATCCGATGAAGCTGCGTTCGTAATAGGCGGAATGATACCAGTGGACCTATTAGCAAAAGAATGCCCGTATATATATATGAAAATTCTACTACGAAAGTGGAAGCCAGAGCTATAACTATGGAACCTGGCAATGGAGATGGTCTACTACAACAAAAGGAAGGTGGACATATAAACACTAATACCTGAACTAAGCAGTTTGGAGAAAAAACACGGGGATATTGAGTAATATATTACCCAGTTCCTGAGCGTTCACGGTACCTTTGGAAAATATCTACATCGTTTTAGGATTATCGATACACCTTTTTGTCCGTGTTGTCAAGATGTGATTGAAGATGCTGAACACCTTCTCTTCATATGCCCGAGATTTAGTTCCAAGAGAGAGTTTCTACAACGGCAGTTAGGCACTAAAATAGCAGTCGAAAATATTTTGCAGCTGATGTTGGGGTCATATAGCAAACATTATCAGGCACATTCTTCTAGAACTCAATAGAGCCTAGACGGCCTAAGCGTAGGTTGGATAAACCACCCATTCCGGTAAAGAAATATATATTTCACGATTGTACCGCCGGAACTGAGACGATGTTTGAGGTGTTTTGGCGTGTTAAAGTCTCGCACATTGTCATTCGAAGATTTTACTTCGTAAGAAAAAAATCCTCGTTAAGTCGATGGAAAAATTTTTGGTGCTCTGCAATCGGCAAAGAGGTGGTAGGTGTCGATAAACTTCTTATGGATTGAATAACCTACTTATCCCGGTGAGGATAAATTTCACGGTTGTACCGCCGGGTCTGGGATGATGTTTGAGGTGTTTAAGTGTGTTAAAGTCTTGCTAATTGTCTTTCGATGATTTCGTTTCGTAAAAAAAGTCTTCGTAAAGTCGATGCCTGATGGGGCTATTGAATGGTGCTCTGCAACCGGCAAAGAGGTGGTAGGTGTCGATAACCTTCTTATGGATTGAATAACCTACCCATTCTGGTGAGGATATACTTCACGATTGTACCGCCGGGACTGGGACGATGTTTGAGCTGTTTAAGCGTATTAAAGTCTCTCAATTGTCTTTCGATGATTTCAACTCTGAAAAAAAATCCTCGTAAAGTCGATGCCTGATGGGGCTATCGAATGATGCTCTGCAATCGGCAAAGAGGTGGTAGGTGTCGATGAACTTCTTATGGATTGAATAACCTACCCATTCTGGTGAGGATATACTTCACGATTGTACCGCCGGGACTGGGACGATGTTTGAGCTGTTTAAGCGTATTAAAGTCTCTCCATTGTCTTTCGATGATTTCACCTCTGAAAAAAAATCCTCGTAAAGTCGATGCCTGATGGGTCTATCGAATGGTGCTCTGCAATCGGCAAGAGGTGGTAGGTGTCGATGAACTTCTTATGAATTTTCGCCAGAATTTGTCGTAGAGTAAACATTTGATCTATCGTGGGTTAGCCTGAACTAATGTCACACAGATAAGGTGCAATTAGGTTTTCTACAATTGGTTTAAGACGTTCACACAATATGCTAGAGAGGATATTATACGCAATCGGTAAGATGCTAATTCCACGGTAGGTTTTACACTCACTAAGGTTTTCTTTTTGTAGATAGGACGCAGCGCACTGAGAATCCAGTCCTCGGGCATGTTCTTCTTAAACCAAATTATTGTGAATGCTCAAAAGAAGCTCATCTCATTCCATCTTAAGCAACTCAGCAAGACAACCATCAACTCCAGTGGCTTTGTTGTTCTTCAGACGGGATATGATAGTTTTTATCTTAGCTTGGTTTAGAGGGGAACATTCGATGTTATCATACCAGATTGTTGCAGAGTCTTCGGTAACTAAGTTACCGGACATCTAGAGACTACAGAATGATATTTCCATATACTCAGAACGCTCATTCCTATCTTTACAGGAAGAAAAACCTGTGCCATGTATATTTTAACCACTAATCTTCTGGTCAAATTTTCGGGCTATACCTCTTTTCCTGCATGCTTAAATGTACACACTTCCCGCTCCTTCAGTTCTCATCTTTTCTGTTTGAAGAGTCCAATTGCCTAACCCGCCTCATCTTCCTGTACTTTTTATGGACAGCTCACGTGGCCATTAGATGCAGTTTGGCCCCTTAAACAGCAGGTTTGCTAACTCTAACACACAACTTTACTGCAGTGAGGTGGTGATTTGAATTGATGTGCCCACTCCTGATCACTCTAACGTCTAAAATACTTCACGAGCGCTTTCAATCGATTACCAAGTGATCAATTTGCTGTGTCGTAACTTGATCGGGAGTTATCAATGTTGCCTTGTGAATGTTTTTATGGTCAAATCGTGCGCCGCTTATTACCATGTTCCTTGTTGCAGAGAAATCAATCAGTCTGATTCTGTCGGTATGCAGGCTAAGTTTTCCGACTGTTTTCGCATTAAAATCTCGCAGCACGATTTGAACATCATGGCACGGTTTACAAAGTTTTTTCCAGAAAATTATGCATACGAGTATTAAGAAAAAAAATTACCCACAAAAATGTTCAAAACTCTCACTGTCATGTTTTCAACTTTCCGACTATTTCTTTGAGACAATAGCAATATTAATTTTAATTTTTTTTTAAATCTTTTCTATAATATTTGACATTAATTCTTTTAATGTTATGTTTTTTTTTTGAAATTAATTTTTATTTTTAGTTTTTTGTTTTATTGGTATTCAATATTAAAAACTGTGTCATAAATGACTGACGTCACCGCTTTAGACTTATTGATAATTTATGTAGAATATATTTTTCTGTGTTGTGTTGGAACAATGCCAAAAAAAATCCATCATAATTTGTATCTCAAATTAGCCGCAACGGAAAAGAAAGGAAATATGTATGTATGTTGTACATGCAAATTACAACAAACAGAACACGATTGAAAAAAAATAACACAAACGCAACTATGTATTTATAAAAAAATATTGTATTGTTATTTTTTTGCAACTTGGTTAAAAAAGCTATTTTTATATAAATATATATACATGTATGAATCAGAGCATATTTCTGCAGTTTGTACTTAATAAAAATCTCGTCATGAATGATTCATGGTATATACAGTGAATTGTGAATAATTTCAGATAAAAATTTCACATTATACATAAAAAAGAAGTTCACGTTCATTGTGACTCAATTTACAATGACTCATTTGTCTTGAGAAATATTAAAGCTGTACCTAAATTAGGACGCAGTGCCAACCGCAATAAAAGAGCGGACAAAAATGCGGTGGCTGTTAAATTTGAAAATGTGAAATGTTAAGCAAGGCCAAAATTTTTAAAAAAAAATTACAATATAACACGATGGACCAAAAGTCTTTTTAGTTTTCAAACGATTATAAAAAAAATCTAGATAAGAGAGATAAAAACTGTTAATTTATGACACACAGGTCTTATTTTCCTATTTCAAGTTTCGTACGAAAAAAGGAAGTATCCATTTCATTATTCACGAATCCTTTTAAAATATAAAACAGTTTGTCGAAAGACCCAGCGAGACATAAAGAATATCAGATATTGTGGAAGGAAATAAGGTCAGCGTATACCTTATTTAAGAATGGAAATTGGTAATATATCTTAAAGTGGTCATTATGGTAGGGGAACTTTCTTTCTTATGTAAACTGCCACTGGAAAGCTTCTACGGAAAGTTATGACCTGTGGGTTAGGGATGGACTCCAAGAAAACAGTATACTTTCGCTAATACAAGGTTAATGACTTTAATCCACTTCTTCTGAATGTTGTGAAACTATAGGATTCGTCGTAGGCGAAGCATCTAGGCTTTGTCCTTGATCACAAGCTGGACAGGTCAAGGAGCATTCAGGAAAATGACGACCGTTGTATGATGGTTAGAACTTACGACTATCATGCGAAAGACCAGGGTTCGATTCTTGTCTTAGTTAAATACATTTATTCCTATTGTCGACAACAACCCCGTTGTAGTTGAGTTAATGGCATGTCTATGAAACTGGGTCTCTACTTCCGCTAATACAATGTTAATGACTTTAGGCCACCCTTCTGAATATTGTGGAACTGAAGGATTCGTCGTAGACTAAGCATCTAGGCGTTGTCCTTGATCACAAGCTGGACAGGTCAAGGAACATTCAGGAAAATTACGAAAGACCAGGGTTCGATTGTTGTCTCAGTCAAATACATTTATCCAATTCCGTTGTAGTTGAGTTAATCGCCATGTCTAGGAAATTGCCAATTGTAGCATGATGCTATTAGTAAAAGTGACTACCACGACATAGACCTGTGCCCTTCGCCGTAGGGCTGAATCTATCGGCTTCTCGAATAACAGACATTCGGATTCGTTTTAAACTGTAGGTCCCATGGTGAGAGTCTGAAAAAAGGAGCGTCTTAACCATGTGAGAAGTTTTTATTTCAAAACAGGAAATCTTCTCAAATACGCCGCAAAACAACATCAGTATTGAATCCTTTGAAAGGTAATACGGAGATCGGCGCATGCCTTAATCTAGAGAAGTGAAGTTTGTACGAAGATCGGTGCAAGCCTTAATCTAGAGAAGGGAAATTTTTTATATATCTCGACTTGATCTTATAGTTTATGACTTCAAGCCACCGTGACAGAATGGTGTGGAACTATAGTTCTTGTCGGAAGCCAAGTACATAGGGGTTGATCACGATCACAATAAACATTTGAGGAATTGTTGAGGTTGGGTCAGTGTCCTTTATACGTGCTGAAACTCTGTAGGTATTTACTGGGGGACTCAGACCGAAGGTTACAATGTGGCTGTATAATGCGATAGTCCAGCCAATAATATGGATGTCTGGTTGGGTGGTAGGGCCTAAATAAGAGTAATCTTCTGAAAATTCTTGTCGGCAAAAATCAAAGGAAGGTTGCTATAGGGATCACACCACAAGCAGCTTTTCTGTATCAGACTGACGGAAGTTGACATATAATAAGTACTGCGAACTCAGCATGAAGGTTACAATGTGGATGTATAATGCGATTGCCCGAACATTAATAACTTATGGATGTCTGGTTGGGTGGGAGGATCTTAATAAGACTCAAAGGATGGTAGTATGTTGCAATTCGAAAGAGATTGGAATGAAAGTACGGAGGAATTCCCTATGATGACTAGTGCCGTGATAGCTAAAGGTTTAAGGATAAAGACGAGTGTTCATGAATTTAAGATCGATTTATTACTACAAAAATAAGAGGAAGAATGATGAAGAATGATGATTAAGTTTTAATAAAAGCGATCAATTGTACATGATGTTAATCAAAGTTGGTGTGGAATAGTAACAAAACGTTGGACAGTCTATAGCCTCTGAATATCAACCTCTGTTTGATCCGGTTATGATAATCCAGGGAACTAATCAGAAGATTAACTTGGTATAGAAGACTTACGATGACTCCCTAAGGAATGTTGACGAAACGTTTGGATATCCGTATAGTAGACGTTGTAATTCCAGTAATATCGCATTGGAATGACGTCGGGATTCTCTTGGGTGACTCTTTTTATGTCTTCACGGATGGTTCGAAGATGAAATATGTTATAGAAACTGGTATTTTTATCTAGAACCTGCAGCTAAGTCTTTATTTAAGGTTACATAATGAATTCAGTGTTTTTCAGACTGAGGTTCATTCAGAAGGCTGTGGAGGTCATTATGGGATATGGAATCGATACTAGCAGAGGGATAACCCTGTAGATTGGATTCCGTTGTGATATTCCTGGGAACGAATCATCAGATTTACTGCCTGTATGAGGCTAATGATCACTCACTTGGGGATGTTGGCGAAACGTTTGGATTTCCGTAAAGTAGACGTTACAATTGGATTGGAACGGCGGTGACTCTTTTTATGACTTCAGAGATGGATCGAAGATGAAAAATGGTACAGGAGCTACAGTATGCAATATAACAGTTAGACCACTTGGGATCATATGTAGTAAATCGTGATAGGAGTAAATGGCAAGTAGAATTTGAACTGGTCACTGCAATATCCCAGCAAACCAAAAGCTTCCACATTGGCTGATATCCGACACGTCTGCACATGGCCTGATCTCTTCTTACCGATATCGTACAGATTCTATACGATTCGTCGAAGGGAAATTTTATTTTTTTGCTCCGACATAACTGATCGAGTTCGCAACGATTTCGGAACTCTGTGTCGAAGGAAGCAACAAATTGTTATTGAAGAAACAACGAATTTTCCTACGGTTTACATTCAGAAATCTGTCAGACATCGGTACGACATTTCGTACATTAGATTTCCCTTAGCTTCGTCGGTCAGACTTCGTGTCAACCACGCCATACGTTTTTAGTAAAGACTGCGGCCTGATTTAGGATTCGATATCGGAAGATATTTTTCTAAAGACTTCGGGCAGAAATCGGTACGACGCGTCGACAAAAACATCCGAATTACTTCTGATATTTGGTTAGATATCGGTCAGAATTCATAACGACGGGTCGAATTTCCCTCGATTTTCATTCAGAAATCGTTCAGACGTCGGTACGACATGTCGTACACACATCAGATTTCCTTCAGCTGCGTCGGTCATACTTCGTGTCTACCACTCCATATGATTTTAGTAACGACTTCGGCTTGATTTCGTATCCGATACAGGAAGATTTTGCCGACTGTCGTATAGATTTCTGACCGATGTCTGAGCATTTTGTTTGGCCCATATCGGACTATTGTCGTATGTGTGAAGGCGAAGCGTAGTTCAAGGCGATGGAACATCTTCTTTGCAGTTGGCCCGGCTAGCCCTTGTTCCCTAATTTGCATTAATTTTCACAAAATAGTCTAAAAAGCAATTGTACCCAATTCATACCATCGAAACGAAAATCTTTAAACGATATTCCATTCGAATTTCGAAACTTTTACAAAGATTTCATTAAGGCCACCACTAGAGGAATGTTAATTATTTTCAGCGCTGTCGATGGAGAAATACAATAATTGTACAACTACCAAAGTACAAAGTACAGTAACACCTAAAAATAGCAACATTTACAAATGACACACATACATGCATAGGTAGCGATACATATGTAGTTGTAGTACTGAACATTGGCATGAACTACTTTATGTCCGAGGGCCCTGTTCATTTTTTTTCGTGTGTTAAATTCCATGACAATGAGTCAATGCGGGGTAAAAAGCACAAACAGTCATTAATATACCAAAAAAAAAATTGCAGTAATTACAACAACATCGTGTAAACAACAGCGTGAAAAAAAAATACCAAAAAAAGAAACCACAACTCTCAATGAGTCTCACCGCCGGCCTCCCTAAGCTGGCAGCACCCCGCGAGCGCTACAAAGTAACAACTAGAGCAGCGATCGGCGAGAGCGCGCACTTGTGCAACATGAGCGAGAGAGCCACACATGTATTCTCACACACATTGAACGAAAACAAACAAACTGAATCAGTCTCGCTTGAGCATTCGTCCGACGCAGTTGTGTCGACGCTTGTTGTTAGCAAGACAATAAAAGAAATGAATTTTTTTTGTTAAAAATGAGTTCTTATATGTTAATGTGCATTGCCACGCGCACAACAGTAATATTTCCTATATTATTACGGCCATATTCATAAAAAAATTCTAAAGTAGGTATGAAGCGTTCTCTAGTTAAAGTATTCTTTAGCTCTAAAAAACTTTTAATAAGAAATTGTATTCATAAACGTCTTATATCAGCACTTTAGCTTTATGTGTTCAGGTGGCAACGCCGACTGTTATTGGTCGTTACTGATGTAAAAAAATAGCTTTATAATCGGATACAAAAGCTTTATAATCGGATACCAAATATGTATTTGCACTTATAATAACTATGAACATTATTATAGCTAAATTTTTCATTGACTACGAATCTCATGATGATAAGAAAGACGTTAAAGTAAAAATTATATTAAAAAATGTGATTTTCTTTTCCTCATGTTAAAATTTTAATCGGATACCGATTACATTGTTTCCTTGTTTTGATTGTTTATACATCACGAATATTATTTCATTATTTACAAATTATTTTTGAAGAATTTTGGAGAAATATTTTTCAAAATGGTATTCATGAATGAAAAGTGTCTATTTAGATACTTTTCTATGTGCGCAATGATTAAGCAGAAAATTTCCTACACAATGAATGCATGCAACAACTCTTTTCAATAGGAAAAATGCCGAAAAACTCAAAATAAAGATCTCAAATTCATAAATATGCAATAAATTGTACAAACGTCAAGTTATAGCATGCTTAAAGTAGAGACAACCCTACTTTAACTTATTGAAGATGTGAATCGTTTATGAATATTGTTTTCTCGAAAATTGCCTAAAAATGGTTTATAAACCTCTTATAAGTTTTTATGAATAAGGCCGTTATATTATAATATTGTTCATAGTTATGAAAAAATCTTTACAACAATTTCCTTCACTACAGTGAGAGAGGGAAGAGAACAACTCACCAACACAAACTCATATTGTCGTTGTGTTAGTTGCCGATGACTGAACTAGAGCTACAATCCAACACGTTTCTCGCCACACTTATAGCCGCACACACACACACATGCAAACATGTCAACCAACACTTACACACTTGACGATGAACTTAGGCAAATTTTAACGTTGAACTTTTCTAAAATGGGCACTAATGCTGTGGTTGGACGAGACGACGACATCGTCGACGAAAGCAACAATGTTGGCGGCGGCTACGCTATGGCTGTCACTTTGGGTGTAAGTAGATGAAGTGAGGTACAGATGGGTGTTGGAGGACATAGACTGCCACCGGTACTTTTTCTTGAAACTGCCTAATTCTTATACATCAACTTAGTTGTAGTATAAGATTTATGAGTATTACATTTGCTAAATTCTACTTAGATTCTTTAAACTCTATAAATGTATGTCAATTCTTGAAAACAAAATTTTGCAATAGTATTAGATTTATTAATATTTATTTATATTTATTTATACATAATACGTTTTACATTGTGCAAATCAAGCGTCTACCTCAAACCTCCGTTTAATTCTTTTATGTAACCGGTCTTTGGCGGAATTGAAATAATTTTTCATGTAACCTTCTACGACAGAAGTCGTTGTTTGAGGTATGGCGTCCAAGGTAACATCTAAGCAAAAACAACAAATATCTATGTTAATTGTTTACTAATATTATTTCTGAAATGAAATTACCTTTAAGAAGTCTTATAAAATATAGATCTTTAACGGCAATATTTTGATTTGTATTTGACCAAGAAAAATGCGAGGCCACTTTATCATCTTTGAAGATCAGTTTCAAATTCTCCATAACGAATTTTTTTGCATCGTCACAAGACTGGGAATTGAATCTTTTGACCTGAAAGAGTAAAGTGAGAAATAAAGGAAGAAATTATCAAAAGTTGATATTCCATCATTACTTACCACTTGACTTCTAATGACATCGTCCTCCTTCACCTGCTTGTCGAAGCTTAAAATTTCCTCTGGCGTTGACATCGGTGGTAGAAACGTTCCACAGGACATAGACTCACGCTGCAACAGATCTTCAACTTTTGTACGCAGTGCATTGAATTCCTCTGCAAAATGGGAATATAATTTCAAATTTTCTTCCTTCATATCTTCAAAATGCTGCTTGTGCTCTTCCTTCAGCGAATGCAGTAAGTTGTTGCATTGTATTTGTTCTTCTACCACCTTTTTGTTCTGTTCCTCTAGCAACATTCTTATTTGTAGGTTTTCTTTGAAGAGTGCATCATTTTGTTCCAACACTGCAGCCATTGACTGGCGACAATTCACATTTTCCTCCAATATTCGTTTGTTTTGTTCTACTAATATTGACAATACACCCTGAATAGCAGTTATGGCGTTAGCGTTCATATTGACAATAGTAACAAGTTTTATATGTATACGTATGAATTTATTTATTTCCTTAGCTCTTACGTGTTAATAAGGCAATGGCTCAATCGTAACTGACGCAAGGGGAAGAAATGTGGAACACACGACGGTCTGGTTTCTAATAAAAACAAACAAAAACAGAAAAAGTACTGACTTGTCTCATGTTTCTCTTAAAAAATGTCAGAGAATGGGCAGACAAAATGCCACAACATCTGATAACAGTTAGAGAATGAGCGGACCAAACATTTGGATGCTATTACTCTCACTCTCTGTTTATCTTTTTGCACATACTCTAAAGGTATTTAAAATTGGTTAAGAATAAAAAATGTAAAAACATGAAAACATAAAAATATAAAAATTAAAAACATAAAAATATCAAATCATAAAAATATAAAAACAAAAATATACAAAACGACAAAAATATAAAAATCTCAAAATACAAAAATTTAAAATATGCAAATATAAAACTATAAAAATTAAAAATAAAAAATACAAAAATATAAAAAAGAAAATATAAAAATAAAAAATATAAAAATATAAAAATATAAAAATATACAAATATAAAACTATAAAAATATAAAAATATAAAAATTTAAAAATATAAAAACAAAAAAATATAAAAATACAAAACTACAAAAATATAAATATATAAAAATATAAAAAATAAAAAAATAAAAATATTAAAATATTAAAATATTAAAATATTAAAATATTAAAATATTAAAATATTAAAATATTAAAATATTAAAATATTAAAATATTAAAATATTAAAATATTAAAATATTAAAATATTAAAATATTAAAATATTAAAATATTAAAATATTAAAATATTAAAATATTAAAATATTAAAATATTAAAATATTAAAATATTAAAATATTAAAATATTAAAAAAAAATCTTTTCGTCATATTTTCCTATGTTTTTTTCACACTTATTTTAGAAAGTGCTACGACTCGACCAGACATTATAAGACAAAAAGATTCTTAACAAGCCTATTTCATTTGATGACTCCTTCACATAGTTATAGACACACAAAGCTATCAAAAATTCAATAAAAGACCAAGAAATCACTTTTAATTGTACGTTTATCGAAATAAAAAAAGCTTTGCCTTTTAGAATGAAATTTGTACCTTTTTCATTTTAAAAAGCATAGCAATTTCAATTTCGATAAACGTACAATTAAATGTGATTTCTTGGACCTTTATTAAAATAAATAAAAAAAACATTAAAAATCTATAATGAAATGTTATGATTTTTTTTTAAATTTTTGTTGTTTTGAGTAATATGTTTTTGTTTTTTTGGTTTTATCTCAAGATAAAATTTTTAGATCTGATTAAGAGCTAAAATTTACCGAAGAGAGACAAGCAAAATTTCGAATAGTTCACGAGATATAGACTTAAGAATCAGTACATGATTTTCGAAAAATGCAAAAATGATTTAAAAAAACCTTAGCTAATAATTCAAAACCCAGCTGGGGGTATTCTTCTACCATCATAGGCTTTCAGATTTTGGCGGTCTCAATTGGTTCTAGTTTTTAGTGCTGCACTGTGTAATCTGTCGTAAATGTAAAAAGTGGTAAATCTGATAGTTTGATCATACACAACTTGTCATCGTTCACTTGGCTTTCAATGTTCAAAATCGTCATGTGGATAGAACCGTATTATCACCATTAGGTTTTATTCTATGGTATAGAATAACTCTTCTTAACCGTTTGCAATATGAAATATTAATTTAAATTCAAAAATTTTCAATTGGAAATCAATAATACAGTTTTAGAAATTTAGAACATTATAACAATGGAACTTCTCTATATCGAAATTCTCTACAACGTAGTATTCTCTGTAATGAAGATGTTTTTAACAACACATCTGGTGTTTATGTACTTAAAAACCTCTCTATAGTGAATTTTGTTACCAGTCGCAAAATTTCAATGAATTTACCCAGCAAACCATTTTCTCCGAATTCGATCAGATGTCTGACAGAAAGTCTGCACAAGTTGCCGATGTCTGTCAGCATTCTGTGCGAAAGTTGTATGGGTGGTCAGATTGCTAAGGAAAATTTAAAAGAAATTGCGAAGAGACCTTTTGATTTTTATGAAATAACTTTGGCAAATATTCCGAAAATTGCCAGAAATATCTGACAGTATACGGAAATTTTATACGAGAATTCGTGAGGGCTTCGGGCAAAATTCTGAATTAATGTAAGAAACTTGTCAGAGATTTCTGTTATGTTTTTTTACTAATCTCATTTACACAAAAATTTCAAAAATTATTTTTTCTTAGCTTTTACTAATTGTTTGTTTTACTAATTTCATCGTCTTCTGACGATGAGACAACATGTCTTTTCTTTACTATACTATATTTACCTTTAAATATTTTACACACTTTTTGCGTCGTTACGTCTTTATATATTGATTGCACAATTATAACTGATAATGGGGATGAAAACACACACATTGGAATGCGCAACGCACTTGACAACAAACAACAACAACAAAACCAGTTTTAGGAATTCCTAAACCAGTTATCTTTTGTTGTTCTTCTTTGTGACTTGAGTCGCGCATTCCAATGTGCTCTCTTAAGAGAAAACAAAACAAAATATGCCCTATCGACAGGTTTCTCTTGTGGGAAGAAGAAGAACAAAAAACCCTTTAGAGAATATGCAGACAAAATCGTTTAATGTGTATAAAAATTCAGAGAACGTGCAGACTTAGCGGACAAAATTCGGAAGAGTGTGCAGAAAAACTGGGTGTTATTTCTGAGGGCATTTAAGATGATATTGTTTATTTTCGGCAAATTTTCTGATGAAATTTAAGAGAAATTTCTTATGTCTGACACGTTGGAATTTTTGGTTTGCTGGGTAAGAACACACAATACACATTTATGAAGATTTAGCTGATGAAGAGACGTATAAAAGTTTAAGGCAAACAAAAATAACGTCGTATAATTAAATAATTAGTTATTTCTCTATAATGAATTTTCTCTATAACGTAGAAATCGGCGATCCTCATTGACTACTTTATAGAGAAGTTCGACTGTATTGGGATACAGCAAATGGAGCGATTGCAATGGAGAAATTTTACATAAAATGGACCAATTGTGTTACCCATAGGGCAGTCTTAGTGCTTGATTTTACATGACAAGTTTCTTTCAGGAGTATTGTATATTCCGTCTGTAGTTGTTTGGGGTTCCGAATCAGTTCCGCCAGTTGATGGTACAGTATTTACCGCTTATATGCACTTCGTAATTTGCTCGACTTTTAGTGCTTATAAGCGGGAAATGCATTTACCAAAACTCGGTTATATGCATTTGCAGTGCATGTAGAAAAACTCGCTTAGTTGCATCGGTGGTGCTTATATAAAAAATATGTTATGTACATATGTATTTAGTAATACATGCACCAGAAGTTCAGAAACGTAAAATGTAATTGTAAAAACAGAATTTACAATTTCAAACAGAGATGGAACATCAGATATGCAAACATACAAATGAGTCAAAAGGGGTGAAACAGTTTGCTATTTAATTGCGATGAAACAATTTTCGTACATTTTCCTTATTGATGGTGAAAAATTTAGACAGTGCATATATGAGAATTTTTTACATGCAATTTCTCAAAATCCTACATAATTTTGGTGCATAAAAGCGAGAAATGCATATAGGCGAAATGCATATATTAAAAAATATTGCGTGTATTTTATATACAAAAGAAAGATTGTTCAAGTTCGGCTGCATATAAACGATAAATGCTTATAACCGGCGTGCATATGAGCGGTAAATACTGTATTACAATTGTTCCCGTCTCTTTCTGCTTTGGACTGAGAATTCACAAGTAATATGGTTGGTAGATGGTTCATTGCTGCTATTCCAGCAGTAGATCACTCTCTTTAGGCCGCGAATTCTATTCTGTTAGAATGTCTATGGGTCCATGTACGGTAAGGAAGTTAAAATTTTTCTAATCTGGTCTTTTCCGAGACTTATTAGGTTCGATGTATGTTTCGGGTTGTAATTAGGCCATGTCTTTTTAGCTTTCCTACAGGTTTCTTCATTTTTAGAAAAGTCGTTTGATTTACGATAGTGTTTTGACATAGATTCGATTTCAGGTAGTAATTCATAAAGAACAATTGTAAATCTGATTTGGAGTTTGAAGTTTCAACAAAAAATAATTAAAATCCACAAAAAATTGCAACACAGAACTTTTGTTTAAAAAAATTAAATAATAACATTTTGACCCCTTCACTGCAATGACGAATCCGATGCCAATATGAGACAACCTGTGCCTCTACCTGTACCCCTGAGATAACATTTCTGTATATGTACATAGATATACATTTCTAGAATTTTGTATGTACCCACACCCCCACCCTCCCACAGAACATTTCAAATACATACATACATATCTTCTGTTACAAAATAAACAAAAATTTTTGAGATTTAGTACAGTTGAGTAACAATGAAATCCAACTATAGTTTATTTTCAATAGTACCACCCAATGATACTCGATACTTAACGCTGAGCTATAGCATACGAAAAAATTAAACGATATTGACGAACGATATATGTATGTGGGTATACTATTCTCCTCTAGTATTAAATTGTAGGCGATATTGTATACCACCGCTCGCACACACAGTCGCCCTCTTTCGCATGCACAGCAAACCAACAACCCAACCCATCCATCCATCTATCCAACTAAACAAACCAAGCAATAAAATATCAGCTGAAAACACACAAATTGCTTATTGTTGCTGCTGCTAACTTAAAATTAACTTAGCCAAAGCAGGGCCCTAGCAGGAGACTTAAAACAACTTGTGAGAGTACACATCAGCACACAGAGGCGCACACACAAAACCAAAAAAAAAAACATACACACAGCAAATCGTACCCATACGAAATACAAAAAACACAAACCGACGATACCCAGCAACAACTGCTCAGCCAACGTATACACTCTTAATAATAAAGCAAAACAAAATAAAAACGTAACGAAAACAAAACAAAACGGAAAAAACGGCAAACCCCGAAAACAGCAATAGCGAATCCAACGTGGTCGTACTATAACATTGGTGTTCATTTCATAGAACAATTGTTCCCGCTCAACTCACATGTATTCTTACTCTCTTGCTTTCAGTCGTCACTGAAACAGCGACGAATGAACATGTGCAGCGGGTGTACGCCGATGTTTTTTTTAATGCACAAAAAAACACAACTATATTAATAATTAAATTTTTAAACTATTTTATATAGAATTAAAAAAGCCCTCTAATGTATATATGTATATATTATGTTAATGTTTATGCATTAAAACTGCTCTTTATCCATTTAACATTTCTTACAGTAAAATTCTCTTTTTCTCACCAACACAATTACATTTTCACTTTTGAACAGCACTGTACTATAACCTCTCGCTCTCTATCTCTCTCTCAGTTCAAATTAAACAAATAAATAAAATGCTCTCAGACTATTTGCATTCTCGCCGTATACCTCAGCAGTGATGGCATTGCTTAATGTTATTGTACTTTAAATGGGGCAGTTTAGGGTTTTATCGGTATTGTGAGAAATACATGTTGATTAAGTAAATTTTAAAAAGTTAGCCGATAGAAATATTAAAAATAACTTATGATACGGTAATAATATCTTGAAATCTCATACAAATATTATAACAAATATTTATGTTATTGATTTTTAGACATAAATAAAAATTTCCAAATTTATCAAATATCGTTATAGGATACTTACATTATTTATTTATATTATTTTCGAAAATTAAAAATTTGTTTTACTTTACATTTTATAAAAATTTTCCATTGACAAAACTTTTAAAAATTATATAAAAAAATTTAAATAATTTCGTTCTATTTCTATGGCAATCGTAATACAAAATTCGAATAGTAAAATACGAAATCGGCACGAAAAAAATAAATTAATTATAAAATAAAATTAGTAAAAAAAAAGATTTAAAAATAAAAAAAAAATTATCATAATTTAAAAATGTAATATGTTTTCTTTTTTCATTAAAATAAAGTCGGGTAAATTAAAATACTTCAGTAGTTAAATGTTTAAATAGATTTTTATTCATAAAAAAACTGTAGTTATCCTATTTGGACGAAAGGTGGAAAAAAGTCTCCGATATCTATTAAAAAAAAAATAATAGAGAAAGATGAATTTATTATAAATAAAAATAATGGAAATTTTTCTTCAAAAACTTAAAACAATTAAATTACATTAATACATTTCGACGAGATATAAAGTTTACGAAATCGCCTCGGAATAATTAATTAGATGAAAAGTTAAGAATTTTGTTATAAAATAAATATTATTTTATTTTTATAAATTAACTCAAAAACCGAACATTATATATTATATATATTAACGATAATATTTTTAAAAATATAAATGTAAATTACTAATGAACTTTTCATTTCATATTTTTCTAATAATTAAGATACATATCGCCGACCTGGACCGATATTTTTTTAGACTAAGAAAATAAATAATAACGATTTTTTTTTTGCTAAATGTATCAATTTTTTAAAAACCTATAATAGCGAAAAAAAATTTTTTGGAAAGGTGTCAACATAAATTATGTAAAAGTGAAGAAAAACATTACGACACTAAGTTTTGAACGATATGTGCAAGTTATTAACTTTTATAAGAGCAAAGAGCACACAAAACCTTAATAAACGCTGCGATATATAAGGTGGACTACAAGTTTTTACTTGAATTTATCAAGAGGTACTAAGAGGTAGTTTTCTATTAAGTTATCACCAAAGAAAAAAGTGCTTTGGGAATAAGTCTGGACTACAAGATAAGTCTGGACTACGAACAGCACCCAATATTCATTGGAAATATCGCCCAATCTCGTTGAAACCATGATCGTTGACTAAAACCAATGAAATTATGTAGCGCTGGAACAAAAAATTTCTGTAGCAGGACATCATATCACTATGTATACACTCTAACAACTTTTCCTCTTTGATCCTTACAACATTATGTACTAATAATGCATCTGGCTAACAAAGCTGCCCAGACAGTGACCCTACAATCAATCTAACCAATACATAAGGCTTTGATACTTTAATATGGCTTAAGTGTCACCCTAATACCAGCAATTTTACTTGTTAACATGTCTATTTGATGTAATTATATCTCATCAAGGAAAAAAGAATAACATAGCAAACAGAAATCGGAGCAAAAGTCGGCAAAAATCTTCCGATATCGGATCCGAATATGGGCCGAAGTCGTTACTAAAACGTTGTACCGACGTCTGAACAATTTCTGAATGTAAATCGAGGGAAATTCGACGCGTTGTTACGAATTCGGTTCGATATCTTACCAAATATCTGAAGCAATTCGATGTTCTTGCCGACGCGTCGTACCGATTTCTGCTCGAAGTCTTTAGGAAAGTATCTTCCGATAATTTCCGTTTGAAGTGGTAAACAGGATGTCTGACCTAATCAGCTGAGGGAAATCTGATGTACGGCATGCCGTACCGATGTCTGAATGATTTTTGAATGTAAATCGTAGAAAAATCTGAAGGGAAATTCGTTGTTTCTTCAATAACATTTTGTTTCCTCCGACACAGAATTCCGAAATCGCTGCGAACTAGATCAGATATGTCAGACCAAAATAAAAAAATTTCCCTTTAACGAGTCGAACCGAATTTTGTACGATATCGTTAAGAAGAGTTCAGATAATGGGCAGACGTATCGGATATCAGCCAATGTCGGAACTTTTGGTTTGCTGGCAATGTTGAACCTTTCCAGCATATCATTCGCCAACTGGAGCCTGAAGCACTTCTAGAGGTTTTTTTAATAACTCTGATCAGATTTAAGACGCGGGAGCTCTAACGAGTACAGAGTCTAGGTTGTTTATGAATTGACGCTTAAAACATATGAAATTGCGTGGTCACTCCAATAGTACTTCATATGTTTGTTGTCGTTCAGCAGCAGAGCAAATTAGAGGAAAGCCTTCCACGGAAGACAAGAGTAGCCCTGGCACAACTAATTTCGGGATGGAGCAACAGGATCAATGCCTACTGGTCCCGCATAGACCCTGCCGTCCCTAATTTATGCCAAGCATGTGGTTAGGGTCCCCACGATACCCGCCACATTTTTACCTGCCCCGCCCACCCTACTCCACTTAGCCTATTGGATTTATGGGCTATTACAGTAGAAGGACCGCAATTTTTAGGGTTGGACATTAGCGAAGAATCACCAGATTAAAATTTTTAAATTGTGTATAGTCTAAGCTGTTACAACTACAACTACAACAACAACAACAGAAAAAGTTCTATTCCTGAGCGCCACCGCTCAGCCATTCAGAAATTACGCTCACATGCCGCTCATTGTTACTTATTTTCCCTTTGCACTCCATGAATGAGGTATGAGTTAGCTTCTAGCGTTGTTGTGAATTAACACGCTCTCTATTTTTAGATTAACAACTAACGGCACCTACTTGGATATTTAAGTGGCGCCAATTGATCGCCACGTCGTTTTAAGGATCATTGGCAACTCCCGAGACTCTCCCCATAAAACCGCTGATTGTCCGCGACTGCTTATTGAATTCGCAGCTACCCAACATATCTGCTGGGCATTCCACTATCCGCAACCTGTGGAGGCGTTTGATATCACTCAGCTGCGTTGACAGAGGTCACTTCAATAGTATTTCATATTTTGTAATTTGTTGCCGTTCACCGCTCTGTCGCTCAGTATGTGGCCTCGCCCTTATATGCTCTACGTTTTTAGGATTCTTAGAATTTCCAGCTCTGCCGCATAATGGTTGATTTATTGCTGAACCTGTCCCCTCGAACTTTTGCACATATTTAAGAATAGTTTAAATTGAAGGAGCTTTATTTCTTTGCTATATGTTATAATGAACGAAAAATGTGCGTTGCGCTATAGTCGAAGGATCTTTGTGAACTTAACCTTCGCCGCTTAGGGGAAACAAGCTTGTATGCCAAATTTTAACTCAATAGCTCTTAAAATACGGCTGTAATCGCGGGCCATCAACCTATTCTATACAAGTACCAAAAAACGTACACAATGTACTGCAACTCTGCACTCACATCCCCAATATTAAAACGAAAATGCACAATAACCCGAAGAGCTACAACAACACGGCAAAGAGCAGGGGACAACAACAAAAGCAACAATTTAAAGACGATGACGACGACCACAGTGATGTTTTTACTATTTAGCACGATTATTATGACGACGCTCTTCTGATGTTTTTTTTTATGGCAAAAGTAGAAACGAACGAGCGAACTACGACCGCCACCAACGACCCACTAAGAAAACAACAACAAAAACTTACGTTCAGAAACCCCAACACACTAATGATACTACACAACGGGTGGGGGGGCTAGTGGTAGACCGAGGGGCTACTACGAAGCGCTTACTACAGTGGTATCTGGTGCTTCAGCACCAGCGAAGAAGCATCAGCAAAAACAACAACTACAACCTATTGAAATCAACAAAACGTGTTTGTATTCTGTTTACTCTGTGGCATTCGTTCGTTCATTACTTCAGCAACGTATGGAATTTCGCTTAATGATTATTGGAAATTTAAGGGGTTATAGCGGGAGAGGGGGGATCGGCAGTACATATGGAAAAGCGTGCAGGGGGGCGTAGAGGTAGAACAAGTGTATACAAAAGATAGCCAAGGCATGCCAGTATTTGTTTATTTTTTTTTTTGGAGAAAAGCTTTATCTCTGCCAAATCGGGAAACAGTGCGAAAAGTAAAATGCAGCAGTAAATATCTCAGCGAGCGAAAGAGAAGACTAGAGAAAAGAGAGAGTGAGGCATGTAACTCCCAAGAATTAGTTTTTTGTGTATGTTTTCTTGTAATGTATTTACTGATGTTGTTGTTGTTGCTGCTATTTAGAATTACATTGTTTTGCTGATATTGTGAACAGAGTTGCCATGGCAGCTAAGGTTATTAAAAAGAGTTTGAGGGAAATGAATACTGAGGCATGGTAACGATAACAAACTGAAATAAAAACAATAACAACAATTCTCATGGACAACTTTGTATAAAAATGTATGTTATTAATGAATTTTGGAAAGAACTCTGTTGTTGAACCTAAGGATCAAAAGTCAGGACATCAGAATTCGTTTTAAAAGTATGGTTCCTCGGGCAAAGTTTCTTACAGTGCGCTCGGGATAACGTCAACTAATTAAAACCGCGAGTGTTGACATTTATCAAATTGTTGACGTTTTTGAATGTGCAAATTTAAAGCCAAAATTTAGTTAATACTGTAGTTTAAAGCGTTTTTATTGCTCATAAAATAAAATCAGACATAAAGCAAATCCAGAGAAAAACAAAAAAAAGGTTTTCAACATAAATGCATAAAACCAAAAAAAAAAAAATATTTTACATGAGATCACATATGTTTCTATTCTAAAAAGAAATCCATTATTTTTTTCTGCTGTTTTTTTTCGCTCCAATAATTGAAATACAGCCTTCTCCCTTAGATGTCTTAACACATTTAGATCATCATCCAAAGCCCGGTTAAAAATTTCTATGGCTTCGCTTGACTTTACTGTTTGCAGATTTTCATGCACATCGTAAGCGTCATCATCGGACACTTCTAACTCCTCATTTGGTCCCGACCCAGTAACGCCATCCAACGAAATAACTTGATTCCACTCCTCAATGGATTGCACTGTATAGTCAACCTATAAAAATTATTATAACCATGTCTGATAGTGAAGCAATTGAACAGAAAACGACAATAACTACCCATCAATAGAATCCCCAAAACTAAAACTAATTACACACTGTTGTATGAAAGTATTTTAACCGTTACTAAAGCTAAAACTATGAATTATTTGAGTTGACGTTTTAGACCTTTGAGGTTTGGTTGAGGTTATGTTATAAGATAAGAAAGATCGGACGAAAGCTCTCCCACCTCCCATATAAACCACCCCATTTTTAGGGTCTGTGCCTGCGATTACAGCAGTGGTTTAAGAGCTATGGACCCGAAATTTAGAGTGCAAGTAGAGGTTAAGTTTTAAGATGAGCAAAATTGGACAGAAACTACTCCCAACTCTCATATAAACTTCTACAAAATGCAATATATAGAAACCTAAGGAGTGTTTAGGGTTATTCACTATCTTAAGTGTCTGATATATTAGAAGTAGGTATAGATTTTAAATAATTATTATTATTATTACAAGGGTATCTGAGCTTTGAAGTTATCAAACAAAATTTGTGGAAGAAAAAATATTTACTTCGTCACAATATTTTTTTTAAATATGACATTGTGTGCCAGAAGTATAATAACATTTGAATCGGTAGCTAACACGGCGGGGTAACCCGGCAAACTAAAAGCTCCGTCATTGTCTGAAATCTTCTTACCGATATCGTACAGAATTCTGTACAACTCTTTGAAGGGAAATTTTATTAATTTTCCTCGGATACATCTGATCAAGTTCGCAGCGTTTTCGGAACTCTGTGTCGGAGTAAACAACGAATTGTTATTGAAGAAACAAACAATATCCCTTCAGATTTTTCTACGATTTATATTCGGACAAATGTAGGATATGTCGTTCATCAGATTTCCCTTAGCTGCGTAGGTCAGACATCGTGTCAACAACTTTATAGTAACGATTTTGAATAGATTTTGGATCCGATATCGGAAAATATTTTCATAGACTTCGGACAGAAACCGGTGCGAAGCTTAGGCAAGAGCATCGGAATTACTTCAGATATTTGGTAAGATATCAGTTCGAATTCGTTACAAAAAGTCGTTCACACGTCGGTAAGACATGTTGTACATCAGATTTCCCTCAGCTGGGTCTTGTCGGTTAGACTATAGACTAAGTTTTAGTAACGACTTTGGCTTGATTTTGGATCAGATATCAGAAGGTTTTTTCCAACTGTCGTACCTTTTTCTGAGCATATTGCTGGGAAGGTATATCCAAGCTACAAAACTTTTCTGTCCCATCGTCCCATCCCATTTCAAAGGTTTTAATCAACTATCGTGGTTTCAGCAAAGTGTGTGTCACACCTCCCACGACTTATTGGGTGAAGTTCGCGAACGGGCAAAAAGTGATATTCCAAAAGGCAGTAACATTAACTGACCATCTGGACTATAAGATTTGTCCCCATTTTACTTTTTCTATCCCTTGAGAAATAAGTAACGTATCTTTCATCTATTCTGTTCTATTCGCTTCTCTTCAATAAATGACATGAAGTTCTTGCATTTTAGTGAGTCCACAAATATAATGCGAGAAATAATTAATTGCAACATTTAGTTGAAAACCCGATCACCACCTCATAATCCACACCATCATGATGTTGGCAACCCTAAAAGTAACAAACGTGCCGACGCTTTGACTATAGAAACGTACGTTTGTTGCCTATTGTGCTCGTTTGTTGGTCGTTTTGTTGTTATTGTTGTTGATTTTTGCGTAGCCTTTTTTTATGAATATTTAAATTGCTGCTGACCCTTTGACCATAAAAAGCTATAAAGAGAACCCGTAAAATATAAAGGGAGCAGAGTGGCGGGGGGAAAGGGGATACAGCGAATCAAATACAAACTGATAAAATTGCAAAGGCCCTCCGCCAAGTAAATTACCGAGGAAATGAATGATGAAATACCACAACAACAGCAACAACAAAGCAAAGAACGACATACACGACAATATATAAGCGAGAAATGGCGGGAGAGAGCTTCGTACGTACTACCGTGCAAAGAGTTCACTTCCCCGTGGCTTCTCGCGTCTTTTTTTTTTGGCGGAGAAAGAGGAAATGAACAAACGTTAAAAAATTATGTACCCGTCAAACA
Source organism: Muscina levida (assembly GCA_964034835.1). NCBI lineage: Eukaryota > Metazoa > Arthropoda > Insecta > Diptera > Muscidae > Muscina > Muscina levida. The sequence continues at coordinate 148,961,298 of OZ035882.1, forward strand.
GGTTCCTGGGTTGCGTATATGTACATGTGTGTGTTTGCTAGCCTCTACAGATACATACATATGGCATCTTTTGCCAATTTATATCCGCGCACACATAACCTCAAAATTTTCAAAATGAACAATCCGGCAAGAAAATCCAGAAACATACAAAAATGTACGAAGAACTCGTTTTTCTACGTGCATTCCAGGCTTTCGAAAAATGCTGTTGCTGTGGCAGTGTCTGCTGATGTTATACATAATGTACTACTACATCTACATACTACGTAAATATGTAAGTACATATTCTACACGGAATGCCATGTATTCTACATAGAGAATGTATGAAAGTATGTATGAAGCTATGTATCGGTGAGCTGTGTGTCCCTCTGTTCTTTGTCCTCTTGCCTAAACCTCCGCTCTCTCTCTTCCTTGTACTTATAGCTTCACAGCTTATTTATGTACTTCCACACTAGTAGTGTGTGTCCATGGAAACTTCACTCTGTTGTCTGATGACTACGAACGAACGAAACCTTTAGGGCTTTGTATTTCATTTATTATGCCCTGCATTTTGCAATGACGGCAATTTACATATAGAATTTCCTGGAGCTGCTGCTATCATTACTAACTGGGTGGCATCTCTTGCTAGATGGTCAGGGGGTGGAGACTTTGGTGTTTGTTAGCTGAAAAAATATGGGGATACATACAAAATTTGTTATGAAATTAGTAATTTAAAATTGTTCGAGAGTCAGGCGTATGGATGGGTGACAATTTGTTTACACAAATTAGGGGAGGGGTTACAGATAAGGCTCAGATTGTACTGATAAAATCTTGTTTTATGTTATTGAAATTTGAATAGATTTTTTGTGTATGATCTGGGATTTCTTTGAAAAAATTTAAGTAAAGTGGTTTCAGGTTATAAAGAAACAATTTTTCATATAGTGGAAAACTATTTTGAGATGGATGGTAAAAATAATTAGTTTTCCTTTGAATTCTCTACCAGTTACACTATAGTAAAGTAGGAGGGAAGGCTATATGTTATTTATCATATAGTACAAATAAAGGGAACTTGGACTAAAGTGTGATGCCATGGAAAATCAGATACATACCATAACACCACACAACGGCAGTGCAAAGGCTCATAATTCTCATTTGGTTTATGTCACCCATAATATAAGGAGACGACGTTTTTCTACAACGATCGTCAGTGACTCCTCCAAGATGAAGCTTATTGTCAAGTCAAGGCATGTTATCTGATCTCCTTGATCATTTGGGATTATACGAAGGCAAGCATCTTTGTTAAATGGACACTAGGTCTGCACAACGGGGCTATAGGCTTGTACAATCAGACGCTGGGTTTGTACAATCAGGCTATAGGTCTGTGCAATCAGACCTTGGCACCGTACAATCGGGCTATAAAGCTATACAATCGGACCTTGAGTCTGGCTATAAGCCTGTACAAACGGAACTACAAGTCTGTACAATCGGACACTTAGTCTGTACAACTGGACTATAGGTCTGTACAAGCGGGCTTTAAACCTGTACAATCGGGCTATAAGCCTGTACAATCGGACCTTAAGCCTGTACAACCGGGATATAAGCCTGAACAATCGGACCTAGAGTCCTCTCAACCGGGCTACCAGCCTATACAATAGAGCTATAAGCCTATACAAACGGAACTACGAGTCTGCACAATCATACACTAAGTGTGTATAACCGGACTTTAGGCTTGTACAATCGAGCTGTAAGCCTGTACAATTGGACCTAGAGGATGTACAACCGGGCTATAACCCTGTACAATCGGACCTACAAGCCCGTACAATCGGACAATAAGTCTGTACAATCAGACCTACGAGTTTGTACGGCGGCGGCTAAGTCTGAACAACGAGTCCTCGTACTTGTAAGACCAGAGCCTATTAATAGTTGTTCTTATTCTTCTGTTTCAGAACCTTAGCAAATTTCACCAGAAGGTCCTACCATATTTACCTGAGAGTCCTCGACGCCACCCGAATTACCGCAACATACAACCCATCCTGTTTCCAATCTCCGAATTACCGCAACCAAAAGACACCATAAACTATACGAGGCCACCGACCAAGCATAATCCCCAGACGTCATTACCCGCCATTAAACATCTTAAGGATATCAGACCAGTGATTGCACTTTAGCTTAATGTTCCGGATTGTTTAGTTCTATTAAAATTTTGTGAATTGTAAAATAACGAAATAAATATATAATATATTGCCCTAGTCAGGGCAAAGTTTTGGGGGGTCCTAGCGAAGCTGCAATGAGCAATGATTTTGAGCGAAAAATCATTTTTCCTGACGAGGCGCATTTTCATCTCGGCAGCTACGTTAACAAATAAAATTTCCGTATCTGGGGCTCGGAAAAACCCGCACGTCGAAAAGCCAATGCATCAACAGAGAGTGGCAGTTTGGTGCGGATTGTAGAGTGGACACGTCATTAGACCATTTTGCTTATAAAATGAGGCTGTGAACAACGTTTTGGTCAACGTTTTATGGGCCTTTTTTAATGAAACCTCTGGTTCATGCAGGATGGCGCACCATACCACACAGTCCTTGTCACAAAAGATATTACTTGTACTTGAGTTTAAAAAGTAATTGAGCTAATTGAAAAGTAATTAGGAATCATTACTTTCAAGTACAATTACCTGTGTAGTTGAGACTTTTAGTTTCAATTCCAATTCCCCATGTAATTAGAATTGTAGTTAACTTTTAAATACTTTCGAACATGGTAGGTAATGATTACTTGTACTTGAGTTTACAGCTCTGAAGATATGTATACTATAAGAGAAAGAAGACTATTAAGTGGCTGTGTAAAAAGCTGACATGCCCATTAGGGCGTTTCACCAAACGCGTTTTTTGCGATTTTTGCAACTCTTGAAGCGGAATATTAAGGCTAGTGATCTAAAAGAATTTCGGAAAAATTTTTGGATTTTTTGAAGATGGGTATGGGGTCGCTGAAATAGATTTTATCAAAAAAATGAGGTTATGGAGAAAAAAATTGTATATTATTTTTTTCTGGTGCTTTTTGTTCATGCAACTTAACAATTCTCTTCTTATCGATCCGATCCTACGACAAAATAATTATTGGTGTGAGAAATTATTATATTATGGACCACTTTGATAGTCTTAAAAGTGAAAAATTATTTTTCCTAGATTTCAAACCTCGATAACTTAAAAAGTTTTCAACATTTTTTCAAGATGTAAAATGCGTTGGAAAGGTCTTTAAATTACCTTTCATTCGGTACATAGATTTATTTTTACTTGTTGGAAAAATATAAGAAAAAAATTGAAGTTTAAGATTTTTTTTTATTTATCAAATTTTATGAAAATTAAAAGAATTTCATTATGTTTCGTTCTTGGTTAAGTAAAAAAAAAACTTCTAAAATACATTGCTTTAATAAAAATATCAGAAATTCAATTCATCAATATATTTGTATTCCCATACAAAATCAAAAGATATTAAATAAACAAAACCAACATATTTAATGAACAAATTAAAATTAAAAAGTAAATTTGTATCTAAAATTACAAGACATTAACCATTATATGTGGAACAACTGTGGAAGTATTTTCAAATTGGTTTCTTAAGAGCTTTTTCAATGACATTGTTGTTAACATTAGGTATAATTTTTTAATTGTTATCAACTCTAATCAATAAGTTTTGAAAATCATTCTCATTCTTTGTAATTTTTTTGTTATATATAGTAGCCGACGCCACGCCTCTTTCTAATAAATCATTCACAACACATAGTTTTTCTAGTTTTTTCTTTGAAGAACCAAAATCATCATCATTTTCCGATAAAAGTGTATCTTTCGAAAAAAAGGAAGTGGACAATTTTAATTCATCAAAAACCCTTTTACTGTTTGAGGTTACAAAATTATGCATTATGAATTTTTTTACATTCTAAAAAGAGCCTATTTCAAATATTTTAAAATTCAAATAGTGTGAATTTAAAAATAAAAACTACTTTTTTTGTCTATTTTTTATTTTTTACAACATTTTTCACAAGTATGATATGAACTTATATATACCAAAATAAAGGTATCTAAATTATCTTTCTAACGCATTTAACATCTTGAAAAAATTTTGAAAACTTTTCAAGTTATCGAGGTTTGAAATCTAGGAAAAATAATTTTCCACCTTTAAGACTATCAAAGTGGTCCATAATATAATAATTTTTCACACCAATAATTTTTTTGTTGTGCGTTCGGATCCTTACGAAGAGAATTGTTTAGTTGTATGAACAAAAAGCACCAGAAAAAAATAATATAAAATTTTTTTCTCCATAACCTCATTTTTTTGATAAAATCTATTTCAGCGACCCCATACCCATCTTCAAAAAATCCAAAAATTTTTCCGAAATTCTTTTAGATCACAAGCCTTAATATTCCGCTTCAAGAGTTGCAACATTTTTTTTATGAAACGCCCTAATGCCCATATATCATAAAGAAATTTCAAAACTTTGAATCGGTTTGCTGTAAAATTATGCAAATTGAACATATCAAATTTTACCATAACAGTATAGACCGGGACCGGCCGTGGCATAGTGGTTAGAACACGCGACTGCCAGATCGCAGGTTCAAACCAGGCTCCAGTCATCTTAAAAGAAAAAAAATCAATAAAATTTTCTTTCATTGTCGGCTCCCCTCGAATGTTGTTGACAGCAACTTCGCAGTATTAAGCGTCGATTCAATCGTCGTGTCTAGTAAGAGCTTCTCAAACAGTGACGTTCGCATTCGTCGATAAACAAGTAGGTGCCGTTAGTTGTGAATCTAAAAATAGAAAGCGTGTGTTAATTCACAACAACGCGAGAAGCTATCCCATACCTCATTCATGGGGTGCAAAGGGAAATTAAGTTTTAAGTAAGTATAGATTTGTTCAGAAGATAGTGCTATGTTTTTCACGTTGTTTTCTTATGTTAATTAGACTGTTTTGTTCGAATTTTTTCGGATTTTTGATTAAATCTTATTATTAAATCTGATCTTTTCTATTCCTTCTTTTGTTAGCTAGATGGTTGACCCGCTACATGGTCTTGCCAATCCATCCTCTCTAATGGATACATACTATGTTCTCATTAGCCTATACAAATGCCCTACCCATTTTTCTCTACCTTGCAACCTATTTATTGTTACCGTTAGCCCAAAACCTCTGCTATAGTGCGTATTTGCTACACACATACACACACTCAACTGCAAGTTTGAATAATTGATTTAAACCATAATCTAATTTTGAATTGATTGCAATATATTCAAGTATTGGCAACTAAGTCCATTCGCATATAACAACCGTCCGACAGATGGATGGGGAGGGCGGGGCGGAAAGGCCACCAAGCAAATAAGTAACGTTTACAATGCTGCCAGACTTTTGAAGTTTGTTGTTAATACATGGGTGCAGGAGGGTAATTAAATTATGCTAGCTTAAATGAATACCTTACCCACCCGCTTATGTATACACGCACACACACACCCAGGTGTTTGCCTCTGTCATCCTGGCCCTTGGCCCCGTCTTAAGCTTAACCAGTACCCCTCCCCACACCCCGCGCCCTTCCGGTGTTATTGTATACCACGTTGGGTAACACATTTGTTTGTTATGTACTCCTCGAAACCGAACAGTTGGGAATATTGTGCTGGCCACCAAAACAAGTGCATACATACAGAAATTTATGTGCGAATATAAGTGTAGACATATGTACCTCAAAGTATATAGATAGATATATGTATGTACTTTATATAAGTCTGTGGATATTTTCCTACCACCCTCTCCCACCACGCAGTTCTTGCCATTGCTGCTACGGCGGCTGCAACCATTTGCGCTGCCACTGCGTTTTTCTTTCAATCAACCAACAACGTTGCCAAAGTTCAATTCAGCTGATTAATGTGGTTTCCAGCAGTTGGTTGGTGCAAGTTGTATTGGCTAAATTTTCTATGTACAAATTGGCGGTAGGTGGATTATTTTGCGCCCGCTGTAACAATTTATTAGAAGTCAGCCGCGAGAGGGGTAGAGAACACAGCTGTTTACATGTGTATATATATCTACTTAAGTATACATACAGGAGAAGTTTATATACTCTAAAACATTTGTAAATAACTTGTCAGTTTTTTGTAATTACCATTATTAATTATAAGCGGCTAATGGACGCTGTTAAAAGTATCCGGAAGTAAAGTTTTCGTACTGGAGGAGAAAAAAAAAATGGACAGGTATGAATGAATGTCTGCCATATCTTATACATGGGATGTAAAGGGAAACTAAGTTATGAAACAAAACTATTGGCAACTCTGTCGTTGGGTATCATATGAGACATCATTGGTACAGTTGTGTTTAAGCGTAGCTGTAAAACATTTAAAGCTAAGAAGTTGGCAACAGTGTTGGAAGTTAAGAAAAACATATACAGGCGCTGCTTTAACAGATATCTATATATATAAAGTTTAAAGTTATAAAGTCTTTTTACAGAGTAAGTGGTCGTTAAGAATGGATTTTTCGAAATTCTTACTTTTATAAAAAGAGAGATGTACGAAGTGATTTTTGAAATTCCTACTTTAAGGGCTAAAAAAGGCCCAGCAAGAATGAAACTGGTACCATCATCCAGAACAAATGGGTAAACGGCGATTCGCTCTATCGAATTAGTAAAAAACAATTCCAACAATTCAGAATTAGAATTTTCAATTCAAAATCAGCAATTATTTTTAAAATTCAGAAAAGTCCAAATGAAAATTAGAAATTTAACTTGGAAATGAAATACAGGAGGATTCAATTAAAAAGTAAAGTAATTCTACATGAAATTTCGACACTTTAATTGAAGTTAATAAAAGATTAATTAAAAATAAAAATTTGACTGAAATTCCTAAAGAAACAATTGAAAATCAGAAACTTTACTTAAAATTTAGAAAATACCAATTCAAAAAATCAATGTAAAATTTTAAATTTTAATCAAAAATTTTTCTTGAAATTTAAAAACGAACAATAGAAAAAAAAATTAGTGTAAATTCAGAAAAAATACAAATAAAAATCAAATATTCTACTTTAAAATCAGAAAATAATAATTGAAATTTGGAATTTAACTTAAAAATTAGAAATGACCAATAGAAAATCAGAAAATATAAATTGGTATTCAGAACACTGAACATTGAAATAATAAAAAATATATAACGGTAAAAATGGTCAGTTTGTCATTTTGGTCGTAAAGTCAGATCTGTTGTCAATAAAAAGTCTCGATGGAGAAATTACGATATTATTCAATAATGCCATTTTGGCATGAATTTCGAATTTTTGTTTGTTAATTTCAATTTTTTATTTGCAAATATCAATTTAGGTTTCTGATCTTGTATTGTTGTTTTCTGAATATTAATTAGAAATTCTAATATCTTATTAGTCTTTTCCGAATTTTATTTAAAATCGTCAGAAGTCAGATCTGTTGTCAATAAAACAGTCATTTCTTAAGAAAATTGATGGAGAAATTACGGTATTATTCACAATTAAGTGAATAATGCCATATTAGCACGAATTTCGAATTTTTTTTGAGAGAATTTAAATTTTATTTGCAGTAAAAGTTTTTCTAATTATTGATATTCATTTCCAAATTTTAAATTTGTTTTCTGATTTTTAATAGTTTTTTAATAAATTTTAATAAGAAATTTTAATTTCTCATTGTTAGTTAATATTTCAGAAAAATTTGAATCACTGATTTTGATTGTTCTTTTCTGAATTTAAATTGTTAATTGGTCTTCTGTGATTTTTAATTGGAATTCCTGTTGTTTATTTGGTTTATTCTGTAATTCAAATATATATTCTCATTATGGGTATAAATTTCTGATTTTCAATGGGTCTTTTCTTAATATCAATTGGAAATGCTGTTTTTTGATTGGTCTTTTTCGGTGGCATTTCTAATGTTCAATTGTTCTTCTCTTATTTTCAATAAAAATTTTGAATATTTTTAAGGGCTTTTAAGCATTTTATTTTCAATTGCTGTTTTTCAGTTGTTCTTTTCAGAATTTCAATTGGAATTTCTGATTTTCAATTAATCTATTCTGATTTTTAATTGGAATTCAGATTTTCGATTGGCCTTTTTTTAAGTGTGTTTTTCTGAAGTTCAATTTGAATTTCCGATTTTAAATTTTTCTATTTTTCAATTGGTATTTCTGATTTTTAATTGGTTTCTTTTTTTAATTTCAGTTAGAATTTCTAATTTTCATTTGGTCTTTTACGAAGTTCAATTGGAATTTCTAGTTTTCAATTGGTTGTTTTTAAAATTCAAATATTTATTATGAATCTCGATTTTAATTTCTGCATTTCAACTGTTATTTTCTGAATTCCAATTTTAATTTCCGATTTTCAATTGTTCTTTTCTGAATTTCAATTAGAAATTCGGAATTTCAATATGAATTTCCGATTTTCTATTGTTCTTTTCTGTAATTCAATTAGACCAATTGCACTCTAATCAGAATTGTAAATGGAATTTCTAATTTTCAATTGAACTTTTACTACTTCAATTTCATTTCTGAAATTTGATTTTCAATCTTTAATTTAATTTCAATTGGAGTTTTTGATTTTCAATTGGTCGTTTCTGAATTCTGATTTGAATACCCGTTTTAAAGTTGTTACTTTCTGAATTTAAATTTGAGTTTCAACTGTTCTTTTCTAAATTTCAATTTAAATTTTCGATTTTTAAGAGTTTTTTTTCTGTATTTCTGATTTTCTATTGGTCTAATCAGAATTTTAATTGAAATTTCAAAATTTCAATTAGACTTTTTCTATTTAAATTTTATTTCTGAAATTTGGTTTTTGAATTTTAATCTTCTTTTCCAATTCTAATCAGAATTTCTGATTTTCAATTGGTATTTTCTGAATATCAGTTGGAATTTTTGATTTTCAATTGGTCTTTTCCGAAATTCACTTTGAATTTTGGATTTTCAATTGTTCTTTCTAAATGCCAATTTGATTTTCAATTTCTGATTTTTAATTGGTCCAATCAGAATTATTATTGGTATATCTGACCTTTAATTGGTCTTTTCTTAATTTCAAATTCTTTTCTGAAATTCAATTTGATTTTCAATGGTTTTTCTGAATTTCAATTCGAATTTTTTAAATTGGTCTAATCTGAATTTCGATTGGAATTTATGATTTTCAATTGGTCTTTTCTAAAATTTAATTAGAAATTTTTATTTTCAATAGGTCTTTTCCGAATTTCAATTTGATATTCTGATTTTCAATTGTTCTTTTCTGAATGTCAATTTGATTTTTAATTTCTGAATTTCTGATTTCCAATTGGTCTAGTCAGAATTATTATTGGAATTTCTGATCTTCAATTGAACTTTTCTTAATTTCAATTTCTATTCTGAAATCAATTTGGTTTTCAGTTTCTGAATTTCTGATTTCCAATTGGTCTATTCTAAATTTCAATTGGAGTTTTTGATTTTCAATTGTTCTTTTCCGAATTTTAATTATTTTTCTGATTTGAAAATTCTGATTTGCAATTGTTTTTGTCCAAATTTAAATTTCTGATTTTTAATTGTTCTTTTCTGAATTTCAATTTGATTGTCAATCACTTTTTACGAAATTTGAATTGGAATCGCTGATATTTGATTGTTTTTTTTTTAGAATTTGAATTGAAATTTCTAATTTCAATTGATCATTTCAGAAATTCAAATTGATATTTTGATTTTCGATTTAAAATTCTGAATTTTAATTGTTCTCTTCTTAATATCAATTGAAATTTCTGATTTTCAATTGAACTTCTATCAAATCAAATAGAATTTTCAGATTTTTAATTGTTAATTTTTGAATTTCAAATAGAATTTTTGATTTTGAATATAAAATTCGAAACTTCAGTTAATCTTTTCTGAAAAGCAATAGTAAACGGTCGTACCTAGTAAGTGAAGGTTACAACATTCTCCTCTCTTCCATTACTAAAAATTTGTTGATATTAGACCGATTTTTTTTTTAAATTTTAAAAGGATATATTTACTAAAATCTTTAGATCCAAAAGTTTAAAAAGTTTTTATGCCCAGATCGAGTGCCGTCGTCCATTTAAAAGCCTTTTAAATTTACCAGGGGTTTTCCACATTTCTCTTTGCTCATTTCATTAACCTTTTAAACGATAGCCAACAAAGTGAAAAGCAATTCTTCTTAATTAAAAATTTCCACCACCATTTCTTTTTGTTTTATGGCCACGTAGACGTAAAAGATGCAGAAAAGCCAGAGGAGGATAATTGTTAAAATCCATAAAGAAGGCGGAAGAGAGACAGAGAAAGAGTTAGGCTAGTGACAGAGTGTGAAAGAGAGAGGGAGCTGTAGAGAAAAGGCAATCTTTTATCTCTTGCCAAGCAGTTAATACTTAATGGTCGGTCGCTCGGTCGTATTTCATAAAAATCCCATAAAGCAGTCATTATAAATAAACAAACAAACAAACACACAATAATTTTATGTATGCTTACATACACACATACAACTATAAACAAATGTTTACATACATACATATGTACAGCTGTTTATTGTTGTTGTCTCGCTGTATCGATGGCAACACATCATCAGATCCAACCAGCCAGCCAGCCAGCGAGCCAACCAACCAACCAAGCAAACACACTACAATGTTGAGTAAAGTCAAAGGCACAGCCACAGCAGCAAAATTTCATACAGACAGGCCCCGTTTAATTCGTGGAGACACACAGAAGAAACCATTGAATTCACATTCGATGGCAACGATGATGATGACAACTCACTCACTCACACTATGGCCAACAGTCAGTCGGGCACACGCACACACACTCACTCACAACACTGCGACCGACAATTTCCGTTGCTTTGTGTTTCAGTTGTTTTTTTTTGTGTGTTGTTGTTTTTGGGTTAGTCATTGGCACAGCCAGGCCATGAGAGGCGGCGCGGCGGCAGGCTGCGTCTGCCACAAACTCAGCAGCAGTAGCAGCAGCGGCGGTGGCGGCTGCAACATTGTTGGTCTGCTTGATTACTGTTTCTTTGGCTCTATAGATAGGTGTGTGTGTGTGTGTGTATGTAAGCGTGCGACTGTGGCTGGGCCTCTGGATCTGAGATGGCCGTGTGTTTGTAAATACATTGTAATCATAAATGAAAATTACACATTTGTATTTATTATTGCAAATGGGGTTTTTCTTTGTTTTCCCCATTCATATTATAACATAAATCTAATATACATATGGTCTTTGTATTTAGCTCAACGCGACAACAAGGCTTTAAGATCCCATATGCCCCGTATATTTAGGTAGTCTTTGTTTTCCCCCCTCTTTACATTTCCTTGAGTCCCGTTATCTTTGAAGGGGGTTTTAAGGGATTTTATGTGTCTTTGTGGTGTTGGGCCGCCATTTTCTTTGGTTGGTGTAATAAATTAAAATTTTGATGTTATCGATTTTATTACTTACTGCATGCGTGCTCTCTCTCTCACACACACACACTGATTGCCAAGGAAACTAAGATAGCATAACGAAACCAAAGAGAACATGTGGGGAGCGAGCAAGCGAGCGAAGCCTTGGAGTTGGCTAAATACAAAGTGCTAAAGATGAGGGTCATCATCAGCATTGTGCTGTAAATAAGATAAGCCAAACGGATTTTACAGTGCGATAAGACAAAATGTCTTAATGGTGTATAACGTGAGTAACATAAGACAGCTGCTGCAACTGGATTTGGTACTTAAGTAAACAGCTGAAATGTAATTTTAATTATTGTTCGTTAAGAGTTAAGAGAGATGAACGAAAATTGCAAAGAATTTGTTGTTTTTTTTATTGTTAGATCAGAATTTCTACTTGAGATTCAGAAAAGGACAATTGAAATTCCGAAATTATATTTGAATTTCTGAGTAAAAAACAACTGAATTTCAGAAAAAACTTATTGAAAATAGGTATAAAGTTTTACTTGAAATTCAGAAAACATTAATCGAAAATAAACAAAAACTTACTTTAAATTCGAAAACGAACCAGAAATTTTACTCAAAATTCAAAAACAAAAACCATTGAAACCTAGAAATGTGAACACAGAAATTCAGAAATGGCAAGTTGAAAATCAGAAATTTTACTTGAGATTCAAAAAAGAATATTTAAAAAAGTATTTTAATTTTAGAAAATATCTTTTGAAAAGCACAAATTCTGCATGAAATTTAAAATGTTTAATTCAAAATCAGTTGGTTATACTGTAAATCACAAAAAAAAAAACAATTACAAATCTGATATTTTACTTAATATTAAGAAAAGTAACATTTAAACCGAGAACCAATTGAAGATCAGCAAATCTAATTGAAATTCAAAAAAGACCAATTGCAAATCTGAAATTTTACATTAGAATTCTGAAAAGAACAATCCAAATATAAAAAATTTACTTAAAATTTAGAAAAGAACAAATGAAAATCAGAAATTCTTCTTGAAATTTCAAATAAACTTTTGAAAAGACCTATGGAAAATCAGAAATTTTACCTTAAATTCAGAAAGGAATAATTAAAATTCAGTAATTCTTATTAATATGCAAAAAAGAACAATTGATAAAAACACATTCTACCGTGATATTTAGGTTTTTTTTAAGATTTTTTCGATTGAAAATCTGAAATTCTGAATTTCTATGAAAACAAATTGAAAATCATCAATTCTAATTGAAATTCAGAAAAAAACCAATTGAAAATTAAACATTGAACTTGAATTTCAGAAATTTTAATTGAAAAACAAAATTTCTGAATTTATATGAATACAAATTAAAAATCAGTTATTCTAATTGAAATTCAGTTTAGAACAATTGAAAATTAAAAATTGAACTTGAAACTCAGAAATTTTAATTGAAAACCTCAAATTCTGAATTTCAATAAAGACAAATTGAAAATCAGCAATTCTAAATGAAATTCCGAAAAATAAAAATTAAAAAATTTAACTTGAAATTCAGAAATACAAAAATTCAGAAGGTCTATGAATACAAATTAAAAATCAGCAATTCAGAATTTTCAATTGAATTTCGATAATTCTAAATGAAATTCACAAAAGACCAATCGAAAATAACTATAACTAACTAACTAACTATTTACTATATCTTCATAAAGGGCCTACTGAATATCAGAAATTCTGCTTGAAGTTCCAAACTTTTAATTAAAAATTAAAAATTCTAATCGATAATTTAAAAAAAATTTTACTTAAAAATCAAAAAAGAACTATTGAAAATTATGAATTCTTGTTCAAATTCGGAAATTCTAATTGAATTTCTGAAAAGATTAATTAAGAATCAGATATTTTAATCGAAATTTAGAAAAGAACAATAGATAATCAGAATTTTCAATTGAATATCACAAAATTGCTTGTAATTCAGAATTTTTAATTGAAAATTAGAAATTCGAACTGATAATTTCAGAAAAACTAATTGAAAATAAAAAAAATGTACTTGAAATTCCGAAAAGAATCATTAAAACCAAAATCATTTGGAAATCAGTAATTCTACTTGAAATTCAGAAAAAAACCATTGAAAATCAATAATTTTTACTTATAATTTCGAAAATAACAATAATCAGAAATTCTGAGAAGACAAATCGAATATCAATAATTCTAATGGAATTTCAGAAAAAAACAATTGGAATTAAGAAATTTAAATTGAAATTCAGAAATAAATAATTAAAAATTAAAAATTTTACTTAAAATTCAGAAAAGCAAAATTGAAAATCATAGATTATACTTGAAATTCAGAAATGCCAATTGAAAAACTGAAATTCTGAAATTCCGAGAAGTAAAATTTAAACTCAGTAATTCTAATTGAAATTCAGAAAGGACCAATGAAATTTTACTTAAAATTCAGAAAAATCAATGAAAATCAAAAATTCTAATTAAAATTTAGAAAATTAACAATTTTACCTAAAATTCAGAAAAAAATTAAAAATCTAAAGTTCTGCTTGAAATTTAGAAAAGACCAATCGAATATAAAAAATGTACTTGGAATTAAAGAAAGAACTATTGAAAATTATGTTAAAAAAATTAATTAAGTTAAAAAAAAGTCAGTAGATAAAACTTTGATCTACGAAAACATTAAGTAACATTTTGCAATTAATCTTTGCTGAATTATTCCTGAATTAACTAAAAGTTTAAAAATTTGCCCAATGTATCTGCTTTTTATAGTATAAATCATTTTGCCCGTAATTACCAGACTTTTACAGAAATAATACAACTTCCGGAACTAAATTTCGCCAAAAGAAAAACTATTTTTATATTTTGATATTTTATTATTAAATAACGAAAAACGCAAAGAACTTCAATTAAAATTAATAAAAATTCAATTTAGGAAAATAGTTTGACTAAAAGTATTGTTAGTTATTGCTAAAAGTTGGCTCAAAATGATGATGATGATATCACAAGAGATACATATTCTGTACTATGCTCTGTACTACTAGTGGTACTGGTAGATAACATGTCTTAACTGAGCTGTCTGTTGAGCAACCGTACTGTATACTAGTGGAAAGAGCTGCAGTCATGTTATATTTCTTAACAGCCTACTATTGTTCACTAGGCACCTCACATTGTTGTTCTTCCATTATCAATTGTTGTATTTTCGTACGGAGTTGCAACTTTCGCTTGAATGGCACCTCTCTCATATATGGTACAATACTCATTGCAAAGTGATAATCATCATCATGGTTTTGATTTTCGAGCAGTAACAATTTCTCAATCGCATCATCTCGTATAGTTTTAGTTTTTTTGTTAGGATTTAATGTCTCTGGCGATTCATATGCACTTGTTGATTGTTCATTGGCACAGCTGAAATCATCCTCATACTCATGTTTCACTTGCAGATCATATTGAGGAGGTTCTTCAATGTGTTGATTTGTATTTATACTGCTAGAAATATTTACTATAGCTACAGGTCGAGGCTGAAAGTGATCCTTTAAAAATAACATATTATTATAAAATTGCCACTTTGTATGTTTCTCGAGGGCTGCATCCGCGACGCTACGAGTTGAATTAGCCTTATATACTTCCTTCCGAAACGTATCCCTAAGGCCTCGCCACTTTTGACGTACAGTTTCTTCTGAAATAAATTACGAGAAAATACAGCACATGTTATGTTACAATTATTTTTTTTTATCAAAAATTTACTATCTATATCTTTTATTGATATGCATAATTTAACATATATCGTTACCTTAATATGAAAAAACAACTCATATTTTTCGAATATTTTTTTTTTATGAATTAATGTTGTCCTGATACATAGAAAATAGAGCTAATGTTTCGAATAAAAACTGCATTGAAAAAATCCTTTATAGTTTGTCCAATTTTATTACGTTTTTTCCTCCTCCTGTATACTTTGCTTCTTATGAGTCGAGTCTTTTTTATATTAAGGTATCGTTAAACGTTTTTTCTTAACATTAAAGTAAAATATGTACATATGTACGAAATTCCATAAATTACCTTTTTCATTCATTTCCAAGGCAACTTTTTTCCATAATCTTTTAATAATCACCCTGTTGTGATAGGACTTATGTTTTGGGTCCCACAACGCAGCGTGCTGCTGAACAAGCGCAATGAGTTTTTCACTGTCCATGCTTTTCACTGCAATTCGCACGACCAACTGATGCGAAAACAACTATTCTTGTTTACATCAATTCATTCGTACGAACTCCCAAGTGTTCGTATAAACAACGACATGCTTTCGATGTAACCACATGTATCTATTTATGTATGTATGTATGTAAATGCTAGTAGTTGTTTAATTTTGACAACGTCATACGTACGATTTCGTGCGAGTTCGTATACTATTCGCAATCATTGTTATCACCGCACACTTAGAGTTGCCCATGTGCAAAGTTCGAATTTTAAAACGCTATAAGACGAAATGCCTTAATGGGATATAATGTCAGTACCCTAAAACAGATGCTGCTGCTGTTGTATGTGGTTCTTATGACCACTATGGAATTGTAAAGAAATTTACTCTTGTTCCTTGACAGTTAAGAGAGATGAACGAAAAGAGCAAAAGATAAGCTGTTGTGACGATATTTTTTTTATTGAATTACTAATAATTTGACCGGAGCAAATTTCTGCGAAAAGTGTATGAAATAGTAATTCCAATTAAAATTCGAAAAAGACCAGTTGAAATTCAGAATTTCCACTTGTAATTAACAGTATGACAAATGCAATTTAGATTGAATTGCTAAGAAGACAAATTCAAAATCAGGAATTCTAATTGAAATTCAAGAAAGTCCAATTAAAGATTAGAAAATCTTTATGAATTTCGCAAAAAAAAACCGATTGAAAATAAAAAAATATATTTAAAATTCAGAAAAGATCCAGAAATTTTAATTGAAATTATGAAAAAAAACTAGAAATGAAATTCAGGAAAAACAATAGAAAATCAAAAATTGTACTTAAAAATTAGAAAGGACCTATTGAAAATCAGAAATTCTGCTTAAAATTCGGAATTTTCAGAAATTCAAATTAAAAATCAAAAAAGACCAATAAAAACCAGAAGTTGTACTTAAAATTTAGATATGAACTATTAAAAATTAAAAGAAATTTTTATTCAAATTCAGGAAAAACATTTGAAAATCGGAAATTTTACTCAAAAACTGCAAGACCTATTGAAAATCAAAAATTCTGCTTGAAATGCGGAATTTTCAGAAATTCAAATTTAAATTCGGAAAAAAACAAAAAAACACCAGAAATTTTACTTAAAATTCAGAAATGAACTATAAAAATTAAAAATTCTGCTTCAAACTCCGAATTTTTAATTGAAAAACTGAAATTCTAATTTAAATTAGAAAAAAAATTTAAAAACTCGAATTCTAATTAAAATTAAAAAAAAAACAATAAAAAATCATTTTACTTAAGATTCAGAATATATCTATTATAAATCAGGAATTCGGCTTGAAGTCAATTAAAAATCAGAAAATATCAATTGAAAATCAAAATTTTTATATAAAATTAAAAAAGGAACTATTTGGGAACCAGAATTTTTTCAAATTTCGAATTTTCAATTGAAAATCAGAAATTGAGAAGAAAAAAAAACAATTAATACTAGAATATTTACTTAATATTCAGCTTGAAATTCGGATTTTTCTATTCAAAACATGAAATTGTTATTGAAATTCAGAAAAGGCTAAACAAAAGTCAGAAGTTTTACTTAAAATTCAGAAGAAAATTTAAGTAAAATTCTGTTGAAATTCCGAATTATTAATTGAAAAGCATTAAATTCATTAAATTTCGTAAAAACCCAATTAAAAATCAGATATTTTACTAAATATTTCAAAAATATTTATTTAAAGGCAGAAAATTTGCTTTAAAATCCGAATTTATAATTGAAAATCAGAAAGTTCCCATTATAATTCAGAAAAAACAAAACGAAAATCAGAAATTTTACTTTTTATTCAGAAAATGTCTTATCATTAATTCTGCTTCAAATTTCAAATTTAATTCAAAATCAATTAAAGATCAGAAATTCAAAGAAACACCAATACATTATAAGAATTTTACATAAAATTCAGAAATGAACTATTGAAAATCAGAAATTTAATAAATATTCAATAAATATTCAAATAAAAATATTTTTAATAAATTTTCAGAAAAGATCAATAACAAATCTGAAGTTTTACTTAATATACAACACGGAACTATTGAATTTTTTGAAAAAAACTACTTGAAATTCAGAAAAAATCAAGTAAAAAGCGAATTTTTACTTAAAATGCAGAGAGAAACTATTGAGAATCAGAAGCTCGCTATAAAATTCAGATTTTTCAATTGAAATTCAGAAATTTTAATGAAATTTAGAAAAAAAAATAAAAATCAGAATTTTTACTAAATATTCGGAAAGCAGAATTTTAGCTTGAAAATTTGAATTTTTTAATTGAAAATCGGAAATTCTGAATAAAAAATAGAAGAAAAAAACATTAAAAATCAGAAAATTTTCAGAATTTATACCTAATACTTAAAAAGGAACCTTTGAAATTTTGCATAAAATTTCGAATTGGCAATTTAAAATCAGAAATACTGAAAAAATAATTAAAAATCAGAATTTTAACTCATAACTCAGAAAGGAACTGTTGAAAATCAGAATTTAAACTTAAAATTTTTGAAAATCCGAAATTATGGATAAAAAATTAGAAAATCAGTCGAAAATTTAAATTCTTACTTAATATTCAAAAAAGATCTGTTGAAAATCAGAGTTCAGCTTGAAATTTTGTATTTTACAATTAAAAATCACAAATAATGAATAGATCAACTAAAAATCAAAATGTTTACTAAAAATTTAGAAAGGAACTCTTAAAAAGGAGAAATTGTAATTGAAATTCGGAAAAAAACCGATTGAAAATATGACATTTTACTAAAAATTTAGAAACGAACTATTGAAAATCAGATCATAAATCCAGAATTCTTAATTAAAATTCAGAAATTTAGAAAAGATCAATAAACAATTTGAATTTTTACTTTAAATACAGAGCAGAACTTATAAAATTAAAAAATTTTGTTTCAAATTTCGAATTTGCAATTGAAAATCAGAAATTCTAATTGAAATTTAGAAAATATCGATCAGAAAATCAGAAATATTACTAAAAATTCCGAAAGGAAATATTGAAATTAAAATTCAAAAAACAATAATTGAAAATCAAAAACTCAAACTAATTTCCAAAAAAAAATAGAAATTCTACTAGGAAATCAGAGTTTTCAATTGAAAATCAGAAATTTTTAATTTTAAATCAGATATTCTGAATCTTAGAACTTATTATTGAAAATCAGAAATTCTGAAATTCAGAATTTTCAATTGAAAATCATTAATTTTAAATGAAATTCAGAAAAAACCAAATGCTAATTAGAATTTTTTATTGAAATATAGAAATACCTAATTGAATATTAATGAAATTCAGAATTTTCTATTGAAAATCAGCAATTTTAATTACAAATTAGAAAACATCAATTAAAAATCGGAAGATTTACTTAAAATACAGAAAGGAACGATTGAAATTAGAAAATTTTGTTTCAAATTCTGAATTTTCAATTGAAAATCGAAAATTCTTATTAAAATTAATAAAAAACCAAATACAAATTTTTACTTGAAATTTTTAAAAGAACAATTAAAAATCAGAAATTTTAGTTAAAATTCAGAAAGAATCTATTAAAAATCATAAATTCGCCTTAAAATTCCAAATATTTAATTGACATTTTTTTTTGATATTCACAAATTTCAATTGAAAACCGAAATTCTTATTGAAATTCCGAAAAGTGTCATTAAAAATGGGAAATTTTGCTTAATATTGAAAAAAAAAAACAATTAATAATTATAAATTTTTATTAAATTTCAGCAAAAAAAAATTTAGAAAATCAGAAATTTAAATTGAAATTCAGAAAAATAACAACTGAAAATCAGAAATTCTGCTTAAATTTCGAATTATTAACCAAAAATATAAAATTATATTTGAAATTCACGTAATACCAATTAAAAATGTCTAATTCTGCTTTAAATTCGCAATTTTCAAGAAATGAGAAATTTTACATAATTTTGAAAAAAATAACAATTGAAAATAATAAATTTTCATCAAAAATCACAAAAAATCTTTAGAAAATCAGAAATTTTAATTGAAATTCAGAAAAATAACAATTGAAAAACTGAAGTTATACCAAAAATTCAGAAATTCTGCTTAAGATTTCAAATTTTTAATTTAGGAGACGATATTTTAATTGATATTCACAAATCGAAATTTTCAATTGAAATTGAAATTCGGAAAAAAACCATTGAAATTTAAAAATTTTACTTAATAATCAGAAAATTGAAAATTGATTGATATTTATAAATTTTAATTGAAATTCACAAAAAAAACTTTAGGAAATCAGAAATTTTAATTGAAAATTATACTAAAAATTCAGAAAAAACTTACAGAAAATCTGAAATTCTGAATTTTTTAATAAATATTCTACTTCAAATTCACATTTTTGATTGAAAATCAGAATTTCTGCTTGAATTTCAGTATTTTTAGTAATCCAAATTAAAATTATAAAAAAACTAAATGAAAATAAAAAAAATTTACTTGAAATTCCGAAAAGAATTGTTTGATGTCAGAACCAATTGGAAATCTGTAATTCTACTTGAAATTCAGAAAAGAAAGTGAAAATTTTCGTTTAAAAATTAGAAATTCTGAATTTTTGAGAAGATAAACGGAAAATAAGAATTTCTAATTGAATTTCTGAAAAAAAACAATTTTGAAAATCTGAAATTTTGATTTTCTGAGAAGACAAATTGGGTAGCATAGTTCTTATCAAAACTCAGATAAGACCAAAACCAGAAATTTGACTTGAACAAAACCCCAGAAAACAGAAATTCTGCTTGAAATTCAGAATTTTCAATTCAAAATCAGAAATTCTAATTAAAATGCACAAACAAATTTGAATTCTGAAATTGTAATTAAATTTCAAATAAAACCCATTGAAAGTTATAAATTTTAATTCAATTTCAGGGGAAATAATGGAAATTTTAAAATTAGAATTTTTAATTGAAAATCTGAATTTTGGAATTCCTTAATATATGTAGTTCTAATTAAAATTCAGAAAATACTTAAAATATGAAAAAAATAAAATTTGAAATATGAATTTGTGTTTTCATAATATTTTGTTTATTTAAGGAGAGTTTCTTATTAAACCCCTACGCTCGAGCCCAGTGTATTAGGGCTGCCAACGGCTAAAAATTTACTCAATTTCCCTTAATTTAATTAATTTTCTTTCTAGATTTTTGTCCACCTATCTCTTCGTAACGGCCCCCACACCCTCCTAATTTTCGCACAGATTTTTCAACATGACTTTATGTTCTTCTGCATAGTTTACAACCTGAATGTTTCTGTTTTCCCCGTAATGACCACATATGGTCCGACAGTGAAAGCGAAAGAAAAACCTTACAAACGGCAACCTACCACACGCTGTGTGTGTTTATCATTATCCTGTATTTCATGGCGTCAGCAAATTGCGTATGTCCTGGAGAGAGAGAGCAGAAGAGCAGACACGATGTAGCGTAGACCGCGCTTAAAAACCCCAGGGGTGCTGTAAAATTGTCAAAAACCGTTGATGGTGTTATTGTTGTCCCTGCTGCTGCTGTTGTTATAACCAATGCGGTAAAATTATATTGGTGTTTGGGGGTATACATACTATGTATATACGGCATATGTGTTAATTATATTTATACATATATACATTATAGTATGTATATAGCATGCATCTTCTAATATTTTCTACATACAAACTTAAGAGCGGCATTTACATCTACCTGTGTACACTACAGATTGCCAGTTCCCATTGGAAGCAGTCTCGCTCTTGTAAGTGTCAAAAAAATGTCGAATGGAAAATTAATGACAATTTTCCAGGACACTAATGAATGACATTGTTCGAAGGCAAACTGTTGCTAAACATTTAAATTTGTATGATTTTAAAAGCTTTTCATAAATGATATACGATGCGCGCGGGGGACAGAGACAATGGACAGGTTTGACCTTTTGACCTCGGAAGATTAATTGAAGGTATGTATGCATGTATAAATGATTTCAAGTTTTAACCTAAGAAGAAGAGCGGTGACTGATGAATGATGATGACGATGGACATTGCCTAACATATTGTAGCCCTACTCGATCGTTTAACCTTTGACATGTTGGCAGTTAGTCAATAGTATTTGTTCTTATAAATCGTTTTTGTGATCCGTTCATCGAAAATTTTTCATTACAAAAATTAAAAGTAAATTAAACTAAACAATTTTGAAATTAAAGAAAAAAGTGTAAATAAGCCTTTTAAAATTATAAAGTAAAATTATAACGTTTTTGCAGAAAATTTAAATAATTTAAAAAATATTGGCATTTAATAAAATATAATCCATAATAATTTTTTTTTGTCTAAATTATGGTTATTTAAAATTTTTGAAAAAACGTTTTATTTTAAACGACAAAATTATCATATAAAAATTGTATATTTATTTCACTGTAGAAATTTTAAATAATTACAAAAATATTGTTATTATATAAAAAATACTATTTAATTAAAATAATCGGCAATGATATTTAATCACATTACTTTCTATATTTTAGTTTTTTAATAAAAAAAATTATTTCGAAAAATACATCTATTTAAAAAAAAATGGATGTGTTTTTGAAAAAAATATATTACATTAAGACAAAAAGAATTATATTCGTTTTATATTTTTGTATATGATCTTGCTGAAATTTTAAATAAAAAATAAAGTTATTTTTGTCAAAATTATGGACAATTTAAATTTAAAAAAAAATATATTACATTTTAGAAGAAAAAAATCTTATATGTATATATATTTCAATTTTTTAATAAAAATTTAATATTTTTTTATTTGTATATATAATTATGTTATAAAAAAAATAAATTTAATTAAAATAAAAATCTATAACAAATTTCTTTTGTCAACATTATAAATATTTTGTATTTAAAAAAAAATAAAAAATCAATGAAATGTTAAACTATTTATTAATTGAATTGTACAGGATTTTGAATAAATAACTTAGATATTATTTATTATTAATTTTTAAAATAACAATTTAATGTTTATTATACGAGTTTAAAGTATTTCTTAAACAAATTTAAATAATATAAAAATATTATTCCACAAAAAAATTTTTTTCGCAAAATTTTAATACAATATTTGAATTATTAAAAAATTTAAAAAAATTAATTTTGAATTAATTTATATTTAAAAAATAATTCTCATTATTCAATATTTTTTTATTTATAAATAATTTTATTTTTATATTTTTATCTATTATTTTTTTAATTAAAATTAAATGTTTGTTTAATATATTTGTTGGGATTCACTTACATATTTCATAAAGGAATATAAACCTATAAAAATTTTAAAAAATGTATTTATTTTTAGAAAAAAACTAAATTTTGAGTTTTTTAAAGTAAAAGTTGGAGAAAAATCTATTACATTTTAGAAGAAAAGAATCTTATATTTATATATCACTTCGTTAATTGAAATTTTATATTTATTTAATTGTAATTATAAATATTTTATAAAAAAAAAATTAAATTAAAATAAAAATCCGTAATAAATTTCTTATGTCAACATTTTAGATATTTTGTATTTTTTTTTAAATATATTTAAAAAGTAACATTTGGAAATCAAACTAAATTTTGTGTTTTTAAGATAAAATTTGAATTTTTTTAAAGTAAAAGTTGGAGAATTTGAGATAATCTTTATATTATTTTCGGAAAATTTTAATAATTATATTTGTTAAAATTTTTTTATAATTAAATTTACGTTAAGTGTATCAAATGATACATCAAATTCGGCTTACGATCAGAAGTGTTTTTTATTTTATTGTTTAAATATTTTGGTCAAATTCAGTGTGTCACGCACTAGGATGACGCGTTTCGAACTCCATTACGAGTTCATCTTCAGACCCCTTTGTGAATAACTGATGCACAATGGTACATCATCAGCTGTATATATATCTACAATTATGTCAAACATGTACATGCGAAGTAGATATCAGCCGAAAATGTCCAGCACCAGTATTATGTATTTTTTTTTTTTGAATTTTTATAATTTAAAGAGAATGTTTTACAAAAACAATTGGAAGCACTAATAATTTTTCATTGTTAATTATTATTTTTTTTAAATTAAAATTAAATGTTTGTTAATATTTTTATGGGTTTTACTTATTTCATAGAAAATCTTAATTTTGAATTTAAAATAAATATATATATTTTTAAATAGTAGTTGGAGAATTTCTGAAAATTTTATATTTCTTTTATGAAAATTGTAATAGTTATTTTTTAAAAATTTTTTATAACAAAGGGAATGTTTTATACAAAGAAAAAGTTGTTAGCTCAAAGCGGAAAAATTGGTAGATCATTAGGAGATTTTTTTAAAAATAATTCGGGTAACTTATAGAAGTTTTTTTTTTAAGGAAAAAGCGAAAGCAGCACAAAGTGCTGGCGCAGATTAATTTAAAAAAAATTAACAATTTAAATAGAATTATTGCAAGCGATGAAGACAGAAAAGTTATATATGTTTTTAAATCCGATACATAAATGTTAGTGTTATTTGTAGATAAAATCCTGCTGAAAATTTTTTATTTTAAAAATCACGGCTTTTTTGTGGCACTTCGCTATATTTTTTTTTTTTGTAAAAACTGATTTTACTGATTATATTTCTTTGAGTTATCACTTACAACCCTGTGTATATCATCACCCATCATTTCTCTCAGTGTCAATTGTAAAACGGCACTACCCAAGTGCATCTCTGCGCCCTGCAATCTATTGCTTACTGAACACATCTCGCGCGTGAAGTCATCTCTGCTTTCGCAACGACAGTTCACTACTATATCTATCTCTCTCTACGTTGCGATTTTATTAAACAAGTTTGAAAAGGTAAGCTAACATAGCTCTTGTAGGCAGAATTCCTATTTGCTTTGATTATTTGTTTTATAAGTTTTTTTTTTGCTGTTGAAGAAGAAAGTTCGTCGCAGTTTGCTTCGTCGTTAGTTGTAGGAAAAACTCGACTATTATTTTCCTCTAAATTCTCATATTTATTGCAAAACTTAATAAATTTGTAAATTATAGTGATAAAACAATAAATCGGTTTTGGAAATACACTGGAAAATTATAAATGAGCAAACAAATTCAATGTATGTGTGTGTAGAATCTGTGAACCGACGACGAATTTTATAAATAAAACGTGGTGGTGTGGGGGAAAAATTGAAAATTCTTCAAGTTTTCGTGTGTGAACAAAAACGATGAAAGTTTCAAGTTTTTCGAGAGAAAATTAAAAACAATCAACGAGAGCAGCTGAAAAATTCCAATTTAAAGGTATTGCAATAAATAAAGTTTGCAGTTACAGTTTAGTACTTTTCTGGCGAATTGCTTTGTAAACCTTATGTGTGTGTGTGTGTGTGCATTATAATACTTATTTTTATTTTTCCTTTGTTTTATATATTTTTCTCTTGTCGTTGACGATGTAGAAGAAATAACAGAAAAAGAAAAAAAACGGTTGTGAAAAAATCCAATAAGTCAGCAAAGCTTTTGTGTGTGCGTGCAGGCCAGAGAGTGACAGCGAGAGTGTTTGTTGTGATAATACCGTAGCATTCACTCCCATAGCGCAAAAAGGGCATCTCATGGCTGCTCTCATTGCAATTGAACTGCATTTTTTCAGTAATGTCAGTTCAATTGTCAAGTCAGCATTTTTCATTTCTTTGAAAGAGCAAAGAAAGAAAGAATTGCGATTAGAAATGCTAGAAATTTAAAAGCAAAAAATACTTAAAACACGGAGCAAATTGTGTGAAAGTCGGGTGAGGAAAATTATATTGGCAAAAATGTAGTTGATTGCTGCTGTTTATGGTTCGTTGTTTTTTTTTTCTTTTGCTGCCGTTTCTTTGTGTGCCCTCAATTGTTAATAGCCTTGAACTTTGTTGTTGTTGTTGTTGTTGAGTGTGGTGTTGTTGTTGTGTATGTGTATAAGCTATTGTTAATGTAAGCAAACTAGAAAAAACAACGCAATTTTTGTGAACAATAAGAATAAATACATTTTTAAAATGCAACAATTAAAATAGCGAAAGAAATTTTACTCGCAAGTGATAAATGTACCAGTATAGTTCTCTTTACCTTAAAAGGGCAAGAGTTTGTGCTAAAAATTTTCCAATTGAACTAAAGTTAACCTAAGATTGTTGCCGCATAACAGAATCGGGGATATCCCAGCAGTGCTTGTTATCAATCCCCTCCTCAACCAAGCAATAAAATATTGAGTGTCGTTATGTTTTTTTTTCTGTGCACACAACACCGAAGAAATTTATAGTTTCTGAATACAGGCTACAATAACAACAAATACAGCTATATTGCCATTGGGACCATAGAAATGTAACTTGAACAAGGTCAAGTGACGTTTGCTTCTTCTTCCCATCATCATCATCGTAGTAGTCGTCATTATTGGCCACAACAAACTCATCATCGTCAACAACAACATCATCGCAAATAATAGTTGTATGGTGTGAGTGAGTGTATGTGTGTGTGTATGTTTGGGTATTTGTGTGTTGTTAGATGTCAACGCTATAAAAACAGCTGTTTTCGTTGCTTCCAACCAGAAAAACAAAATCAATTGTTTTTATGTACTCATTCTTAAGTTGTGTTAGCACAAAGAGGTATACCCAATAACTATGACGATAGGGAGAGACCAATTGTAGCTAAAAGAAAAACTGAACTGTTGTTTTTTTTTATTTTATTGATGTGTTTTCCTATAGGAGATTATTATTATTAATCCTTTTGGTGCCTACAAGGAACAGAGGGCCTCAATTTTCATTTGAGCTGTCGGTAATCAGTTGGTTTAAGATGAGTGGCCAATTGGGCTTTCCCATCTGATTCTGGAACTGGGGTTGTCAGCCTGGCCTCCAGGCGGTCTGGCTTAGGAGCCTTATATCACGTTTGTATAAAGTCGCTTCCTTCATTATCTGACACCTGCTTCCAGCCGCCTCTAACATGAGGAAATGACGCTAGTTGATGGCTATTGGTTATTTGAAGGCGCCAATTACGCCACCCAGGAACCCTCTGAGACTGTCCTCTCGGAACCGTGGATTGTCCGCGATTGCTCTATTATCTGCTCCGTATATCTACGGAACATTCCACTATCCGCAACCTGTGGACGCGCCCGATAGCATTTAGCTGTGCGTGGAATGAGCAACACACTTAAACCAGACCATAAATCTCATTTACGGGAGATTTAAATAAATTCACTCTATCATAAAGGCAACGTTGGCAGTAGCAGTTAAGAAAACTGATTTAGCTCGCTATAAGCCGCGCCAGGGTTATCATGGATTTCCTATTCAGCTATTCTTCACTCGAATCGACCGTTAAGGTATTTTACATCGGTAGCCTTATTTGGTCGTTGACACGGCTTCATGATGTAGAGTAGGTTAGGTAATTTCGGCAGACGCGTTCAGCATAGCTCACATTGGTTCTATTATGAGTCCCTTTACCAAATTTTCGCACCAACTATTCCTATTCTGTTAGGTCAACATCGCTCTCAAGCCATTTCGCGCTGATAGATGTTCCGCAAATCGCCTACTGACAGACATCTATTGTCCACAAATGTTCGATGGCAAAACTTTTCATGTCTCAGGTCACCAAAAAGAGGGCAGTGACATGGGTGATGGCATCCTATTCTTCCTCATCATTGCAGCTTCTACAAAAATCGGTCAGTGACCGCTTAAATATTGACAAAATATTGATGAGTTTGCCATCGTGCGAATGGATATCTGGGAGAATTACACAATTTCTTCACTGAACGCAATCTGAAACTATCACCGGCGAAGTCGTCAGTAACACTGTTCACCACATCTACGTTGCTTCCACTGAGCTATCGAAGGCCGTAGTTCGTAGCCGATCGCGTCCAAATACCAACTGTGAAAATGTTGGGGATCACTTTGACAGTCAAAGCGCTAACCAGCAGCACTTGGGGAAAGCACAAAGAAACCTTGTTGGCTACCTACAAAACAATTGGCCGGTCAGTGGTTAACTATGCTGCTCCAGTGTCGTCTCCTTCGCTGAGTGATACCCATTGGAGAAATATCCAAAGCTGCAAAAATGCCGCCCTAAGGACTATAACGGGCTGCATGCATATAACCTCAGAGCACCATGTACATGAACAAACAAAGGTCCTCCCAGTCAAGGAACTCAATGTCATGTTGGCCAAACGGTTTCTCCTGGGATGTCATCGGAAAAGTTATCCCAACTTTAACATCACACGGTTGGATGTTCCTCCGAGGCATGTCAGGAAGGACCTTGGAGTATACGAGGAGAATATACGCAACTATGTGCAGGATCCCTTGGATCGCACTTCGTATGTAGCAGCTTTAAACGACATTCATAGAGACGCCATCAATTCCGCGGTTTCAGGTTTCTGCATGAATGTCGTTCTTGGAGGTCGGCCACCCCCTGTGGCTGAAACTGAGGTAAGCCTGCCACGGAAGACAAGATGACATGTCATTAAATATTGGCGGCCCGACAAAACTCAGGCCTCATTTGTCATTGAGAGACATCCGGTAGCGATCCTTAGTGCATTGTTCTGTACTGTTTGTTATCCTCGCCATTGAGTATCACTAAGAAATGGGGTCGGCACTATGGATTTCAAAATAACAAAATCACGATATATTGGTTTCTTTTAATGTTTCATCGCCCTCGCCAAGTGTATTAATACCCGAAACCATAAAAATGTGATGAATAAGTGGGAGAATTTAAAACTATACTAAGACCGCAGTAAAGAATAAGCGGGAAACGTCTAACCCAAACCATAAAAAAGTGATATATAAGTTGGAAACTTTAAAGCCTTTTACACAAATAACGCAGTAATGATTAATTGGGAAACATTAAAAACATTTACACAAATACAGCTAAATTTATTTATGACAATTTAGAGCTTTGGCGTTAAACAAACTGAAAAAGGGAAAACCTACGAAAAGGCATGCCAAAGGTCACCAGCATCCCCGGTTATAGTTGATATTGTAATGGAAGAATTATTGGATGTTTCACTATAAATATTTTAATGGCTCATAAATGTACTGTCCAAATACATATGTGTGTTTCCAAAGTTACAGTCGTTACCAAACATTATATGTATCAAAAAGTGACTGCAAAAGCATTGGAGCAAAAAACTGTTTGCCAAAGGCTTTTGCTTTTTATTTATTTATTTAAAAATAAACTCCTTATCCACTTTAAATATTATTCAAATTGTTTTTTTTTTTTTAAATTTGTTTCATTTATTTGAAAAGATAAGAAAGCTAGGTAATGAATTTCTATTGTAGACAAGGGACAAAGAGAGTTCACTGATACAATCAGTGTTACTCACGGAAATCTCTGTGATTTATTGTAGTAGCTGCGAGAGAAAACTGGAAGAATATGTGAAGTTATGAACAATTTAAAGATATTTAGAAATCCTACACAGGAGCGAGGAGGTCTGTCACTTTACTGGATTCAGATGCCCAACAAAGTCTGAACTAAACTGGTTTTAGCCTACTCAGATTAACATCGTTACACCGCTCGCACTTATGAGGTTTAATATGCAAAGCTCATGTCAAAATTTTTAAGGACTGAGAATTAAGGAACACGCTGTGTAATTACCGTGAAATATTTCTCAACTTTTTTATTTTTTTTTTTAGATTATTAAAAATATCATTAAAACATTTACTTTCTTCTCTTCTTTCAGATTCGACTGTTCTTTAACGTTGTTGGTGATACTTATTAGTTTTATTTCATTTTGTTTGACACATCTTTCACTCAGCCGACATTAGTCTTTATTACTAAGAGAACCTAATATTCACTACCACCGTCGCCGCCGCCGCCGCCACCGCTTGCAACACCAGCATCATCATGGATTCAGATGAGGATTCATATGAAATGGATAATGTTGATTCGGGCAATGTGTCATCAGGTGATGATGGCGATGATGATTTTGTTATGGATGTTATGGAGGATATACCATCCTCAGCTGATCGCCAGGGAGAAAATGACGAATATCATTATGAGGTATTAACAACAGAGGAAATTGTACTACATCAACGGGAGATAATCGATGAAGTTAAAGGGGTGCTAAAGGTGAGTTTTATATTTTATTTTATTAAGTAGTTCCAATAACCAAACTGTGGGTGTTTTAAGGCTACACATTTACTTTATTAAAATATCAAACTATAAGTAAGATAAGATATATTCAATTTTTATTGGATGTAAAAAAATCGTTAGGCGTCGTAAAAACTTAATGTTAACAGTTTTGGGCAAGCAAAACGTGTAAAAAGGTAACGGAAGCTAACCTTAGAGTATAAGTAAGAAAATTGTATTTTATCATTTCTCTGTGGTATTTTTTTGCTTTTCTTACTTAATATAAAAAATTTCAAACAAAACTGAAACTGACACCACATTCGTTAACCTTTATTCGTTTAAGTAAAAAGTTATTTTAAAACCATGTTTCTATGCTAGTGATTTTAATCATTAAACAAATATTTGCCTGCTGTGTCATAAGCTTTCAAGGACATTTTTCTTCTCTATTAGTAGTTTCATATCCTGACACCCCTTTGGGTTTGAACAAAATCAATATCCTTTGCATAGTAATTCATATTTATACAATATAACATATTATTAATTAAAATGACAAGACCAACACAATATAAAGAGAAAATGTAACATCAACTTTTAAACCATTGTTGTAAATTAGGCCAAGGATATATCTGTAACACTTTCTGAATATGTTTCTTTATACTTGTGTATATTTTGTATCGTTTCTTTTTGTTTCGTTTCTGTTGCAACTAGAATAGAGAACCAAATACGAAATAAAGTAGAAAAATAAAAAACACAACACGAGTGCTACTTTGCTTAATAGCAGCCAGCCAGCCAGCAAGTCCGCCATCAACCGCCATCCACCAGTAGCATATACATACATACAACTATGCAAGCGTATGATTGAAAGTGCATTTAGATGCCATGTAATACTAACCATTTTAGAACTTTTCTTTTAATATCGTATGTGTGGTGTGTCACTCAGCTGCTGCTGCTGCTACAGTTGTTGTTGCTGCTCTGGTTCCTCAACCTAAAAACAATTGAAATAGAAGTACATGATGATGATGTGATGTGATGCGATGTTGTGTTGTGTTGTGTAGTAACCTTCAAATGAAAGGTTATAATTAAAATAGCAAATGTTTATAATATCTAAGAGATGGAGGCTCGTGCAAGAAGGGTATCCTTTGCCATAGGAAATATGATTTCCTTTTTTTAGACAGTAGGCGGAGGGTAGATTGCTCTACTTGTAGAGAGCAGGTGGGCCTTTACATTTAATTGACAGGAAATATGGCATGATAGGATTTTCTGTAATTATAGGCAAAAGCTTGTTTTTTGCTCGAAAATCAAAGAGAAATGTAATTATTATCTAATTATATGTAGATAATATAAAAATGCATTTAAGTCAAAGTCGGAGGATATAATAGTAAATCCATTTCAGTTGCGTTAGCTGGCAATATTTTGGTGCTAATGATACTAGTCACGGCTATGTTTTATTTGCATTTGAACAACAAATTGCAGTAAGACTGCGAGAAAGTATTAAAAGATGCCAGCAACAGTGGCTTGGAAATCAATACTTATAATTGGATTTTCTTTTCATGTCTCTACCGAAAATGCAGCAAGCCAATATCCAAACTAAAAAGGAATGAGATCTTATACAAATTTGCGCAAAGGAAAATATGTAGTTATATTTGCCACGTTATCTTTCCTATTATAAACACAAAATCTAATATTGACATGAAGTCAAATATTTTATTTAAAAAATTATTTTTTTCTGTTACATTTTAAATTTTTCTGCTATTTTTTGTCCGTGGTCTTATTTTTCGTGCAAATTATTAAATAGACTCTACCAGGTTATCTGTTGTTATATGATCACAGTCTAATATTGACAATAAAAAACAAATTCTCACGATAATCCCATAATGATTCATGAAGTACAAAGATTTTACAAAACAAATTAATTAAAAATACTTTTTTTTTATATTTTTCTATTTAATTATTCTGTTAAAATTTAATTTTTTCTGTTAAAATTTTAACTTTTTTCTGTTAAAATTTAAATTTTCTGTTAAAATTTTAACTTTTTTCTGTTAAAATTTAATTTTTTTTCTGTTAAATTTTAAAATTTTCTGTAAAATTTTAAATTTTTCTGTAGGATTTTAAATTTTTGCGTTAAATTCTAAATTATTCTGTTAAATTTTAAATTTTTCTATTGCTTTTTTTATATTTTTTCTATTAATTCATATATTAACACTACATTTTTCATTATTTTATATAACCTCTCTGTATATATTTCTCTTTCAGCTACCGCCAACTGTAATACGTATACTTTTAAATCATTTTAAATGGGACAAAGAAAAATTATTAGAAAAATATTTCGATGATAATACAGATGAATTTTTCCGTGGTGCACATGTTATAAATCCATTCAGCAAACCTGCCAATGCCAATAGACAAAAGGTTTGTAGTTAACAATACAAACATAGCTATAATTGTTAAACATTTAAATTTGTAATCCCCCTTTACAGAATTCAAAAAATAATCCAGCTGAAGAGTGTGAAATTTGCTTCTCACAATTACCCTCAGATGTAAGTATATAAATTAATTTTCTAATTAGTTTTCTTCTATACATATTTTAAACCGTTATTTTTATTTTTCTATTTGTTTTTTTTTTTTCTAGTCCATGGCTGGCTTAGAATGCGGTCATCGTTTTTGTTTAACCTGCTGGCGTGAATATCTTACAACGAAAATCATTACCGAAGGTTTGGGTCAATCGATTTCATGTGCCGCCCACGGCTGTGATATTCTTGTGGACGACGTTACGGTAACGAAACTAGTGCAAGATGCTCGTGTGCGCGTTAAATACCAACAACTGATCACCAATAGTTTTGTCGAATGCAATCAATTGCTGCGTTGGTGTCCGTCCATTGATTGCACCTATGCAATCAAAGTGGCCTATGTCGAATCTCGACCCGTCCGCTGTAAGTGCGGCCATGAATTCTGCTTTGTGTGCGGTGAAAATTGGCACGATCCGGTCAAATGTCGCTGGCTCAAAAAGTGGATTAAGAAATGTGATGATGATTCTGAGACCAGCAATTGGATTGCCGCCAACACCAAAGAGTGTCCCAAGTGCAATGTAACCATTGAGAAAGATGGCGGCTGTAATCACATGGTGTGTAAGAATCAAAATTGTAAACATGACTTTTGTTGGGTGTGTCTGGGCTCATGGGAACCACATGGTTCGTCATGGTACAACTGCAATCGTTATGACGAAGATGAAGCCAAAGCAGCACGTGATGCTCAAGAAAAATATAGATCGTCATTAGCAAGGTAAGTACGAATTAGAAACGATGATAGAGACTATTAACACTTATTTAATTTATCCTTTGTTTTGCAGATATTTACATTATTACAATCGTTATATGAATCATATGCAGTCTTTGAAATTTGAGAATA
Source organism: Muscina levida (assembly GCA_964034835.1). Lineage (NCBI taxonomy): Eukaryota > Metazoa > Arthropoda > Insecta > Diptera > Muscidae > Muscina > Muscina levida. Next base: position 148,994,261 of record OZ035882.1, read on the forward strand.
AGTTATATGCCTCGGTTAAACACAAAATGGAAGAGATGCAGCAACACAATATGTCGTGGATTGAAGTAAGTCTGAATAACAAGTCTGAATTTATTAAAAGTTTGAGATTATTTTATATAAAAAATTATTCCGGTGTCCTTTAATATAATAAAAATACTTAGATTTTCAATTATTTTTTTAAATATCGCTGGCTTAACATGTAAATGCTTTAAGTCCACTTTTTTTCGAAATTGAGATTTTGATGCAGTTATGTTCATTAAGTAAAAATACATCGATTAAAAAGAAAAAAAATACAGTTAATTCATTTGTAGTTGTTGTTTTGTAGTGATGAGTAAAGGCGCTAAGTCCAATTTATCACATCTTTGTGTAATATAGCACTTCTTCCAATGTTGCTATATCAACTTTATCGCGAGGAATGGTCTGAGAATGGTCCAAACAATTGATATAATATTATTTCTCACTGGCTACACTCAGTCATGACATTAATCGTCGACTGCTTATCTCTCTTTTGTTTCATTGTTTTTTGATTTTGTTTTAAAAATTTTCTATGAAGTAGGATAAGGGAGGGTATTCTTAAAGTAAATTTTAAAAGAAACAACACTACGGGAAATGGGTTGTCTATTGTCTTAAAGTACCAGTCCAGAAATTGGTGAATAGGGGGCGTGTCATCAAACTAGTTCTAAAGTGTTATAGTAGTGTCAATTTGGTTGATGTAGAGATCATGTCTGAGATAAGTGAAAGTCTATTAAATTCCTGTTTTAAAATCTGAATTGCCATATACTTTGACTTTTTAAAACTTTAAATCGGCTTCCTGAAACATGTTGAAAAATATTCCTTGTTCTCCTATTTTAAATAACATTTTCCGAGAAATTTGTCCCTTTTTATCTTATCTTATACTAAACGAACGCCGAGATTGGGCAACTATTTCTTGTACCAAAAAAGTAGGTTTATTGCACCAAAAAGTAATTTTGTAAAAGAAAAATGTACGTTTAATGTACCAAACAGTACTGTAATTGTGAAAAAGTACATTCATTACAAAAGCATTCACCAAAAAGTACTTTCATTGTTTCAAGAAGTACATTTATTGCACCAAAAAGTACTTTTGAGGTACCACAAAGAACTATTGTTGTACCAATAAGAAAGTTTAATGTACCAAAAAGTAAATTTTTTTGTACCAAACTAACTTGATGTACCACAAAGTACGTTTTTTGTGCCAAAAAGTTAATTTATTGCACCAAAAAGTCAATATTTTGTATGAGAAAGTACTTTCAATGTATGAAAAAGAATTTTTGTTATACCAAAAAGTACATTTATTGTATTAAGAAGTATATTTATTGCACCAAAAAGTACTTTTTGGTACAATTAAAGTACTTTGAGTGTACTAAAAAACACTTTGCATGTGTCACAAAGCACTTTTGTTGTACCAAAAATACTTTTATTATATCAAAAAGTACTTTGAATGTACCACAAAGTACTTTTGTTGTACCAAAAAGTAATTTTATTACATCAAAATGTACTTTGAATGTACCACAAAGTACTTTTGTTGTACTAAAAAGTACTTTATTACGTCGAAAAGTACTTTGAATGTACCACAAAATACTTTTCTTGTACCAAAAAGTACTTTTATTATATAAAAAAAAAAACTAAAAATTACATTGCATAAAAAATTACTTTTGTTGTACAAAAAAGTACTTTGTATCAAGAAGTATTTTTATTGCACAAAAAGTACTTTTTTGTACCAAAAAGTGCTTTGAATGTACCACAAAATACTTTTGTTGTACCAAAAAGTACTTTTATTATATCAAAAAGTACTTTTATTGTAATAAAAATTACATTGCATCAAAAAGTACTTTTGTTGTACCAAAAAGTACTTTGTATCAAGAAGTATTTTTATTGCACAAAAAGCACTTTTTTGTACCAAAAAGTGCTTTAAATGTACCACAAAATACTTAAGTTGTACCAAAAAGTACATTAAGTGTACTAAGAAGTACCTTGATTGCACCAAAAGCAAATTTATTGTACCAAAAAGTACTTTTCTTTTATCAAAAAGTACATTTTTGTACCAAAAAGTACATTTATTGTATAAAAAAGTACTTTTATTGTACCAAAAAGTGATTTTATTATATTAAAATGTACTTTGGTTGCACCAAAACAGTACATTAATTGTACCAAAAAGAACATTTCTTGTAGCAAAAAATACTTTTATTGTACCAAAAAGTACTTTTGTTGTAGCAAAATGTTCTTTTTTTCTACCAGAAACTATTTTTACCAAAAAGAACTTTTAATGTATCAAAAAGTACGTTATTATTTTTACCAAAATATACTTTTTCTGTAAAAATAAACAGCATTTTTTAAAAAAAAAATTTTGTTTATTTTCTAAATCGAAACAAAACATCTGAAGCATACCAGTTGACTTAAAATACTTATAATTCTTATCCTTTGTTTTTCGCTTTTCCGACTGGCAGGATTTTTTGTAGGAAAAAAGAGTACTCAATTTCATTAGAATATTTAAAATTGGATTATATATGAGCAACTATTTTTATCATTTCCTCCCAGAATTATAAATATTTTTTTAAAAGTAAAGAAAGTCTTAGGGTCCAGTCTTTAAACGTGAGATTTCTGTGCAACTTGAGAGGAACTTTGTTCTGCATGTATTATATTTTAAGAGCATTCAAATGATTCTTAAATAGAGCTTAATTTGATAACAAACAACTCATATAGTATGTGTGTAACATTGGGGGAGTTACTTTTTTTTAAACCATAAAACAAAACGAAATTATTAGAAAGTCTTTAAGAAGATATATAAAGTATTTTATATACAAGGAATTTGAGTATTATCGATTTCTATGCAAATTTCTTTATTAGATAACTCTACACTCTTTGACAAATTATCATTATTTCTACAAACTAATTCTAATTTTTTGCTTTTGTTGTATTTCTTTTTAGGTGCAATTTCTAAAAAAGGCCGTTGATATCTTATGCCAATGCCGCCAGACTCTCATGTATACGTATGTGTTTGCGTATTATTTAAAAAAGAACAATCAATCAATGATATTCGAAGATAATCAAAAAGATTTAGAATCTGCCACAGAGAAATTATCTGAATATTTGGAACGTGATATAACATCAGAGAATTTAGCTCATATCAAACAAAAAGTTCAAGATAAATATAGGTAAGTGTGGAGACATTTAAAATGTAATCGAAATAATAATATTATTATAAACACTTAAAAAGTTCGATTATAAATTTAATTGATTAAAATACTATAAAACTACAAACTTTTATATTCGATTTCTTAATTGGATTATCAAAATTTTATTTTGTTTGTCTATAAAATATACACTATTCTTTAGGATTATCGTTGACAACTGATTTGTCTTACATCTTTTTTTAAAATACTTAGTTTTTTTCTTTAACATTTTCTTTGTACTCTCCCCCTTCCCTCTGCTTTATAGATATTGTGAAAAAAGGCGTAAAGTACTTTTAGACCATGTGCATGAAGGTTATGAAAAAGATTGGTGGGAGTATTTGGAATGACGAGATATTCAACAACCAACGCATACGCGCTACGGTGGTAATAAACTAAAAAGAAATTCATTATAATTTGTAAAAGGAAACCAACCAATAAGTAAACAAACAAACAAACAAAAATGATAATGTACCACACACATTTTGCTATAAAAAAGAAAATATATATATATATAAAAGAAAGAAACAACAACAAAAAGAGCCCAAAACATAAAACTAGTAATTAAACAATATAAACAACAAAAACAAAACAAAAACATAACAGACATAAAAAATAAACACCAACAAAATGAAAAACAAAAACTAAATGGTCTTTTGGTCCTTATTACTTCTAAAAGAGAAAATTATTCAAACTAAAAAAAAAATCACTTGGAAATTGAGTAAAACCCCCCTCCCTCCTTCCCCCTCCAAAAAAAGTGAAAGACATGACAACAAATTTAAAAATAAAAATAAATCAATTTAGTTTAAACAAGAAGAAAGTGTTAAAAAATTATACATCAAAAACATAAATTATTAATTAATATTTAAACATAAGGTTACAAAAATAAACAAGAAAGGACAAGAATGGAGTAAACAAAAGCTATCAATAACTCATTAAATGCTTAGCATTATCTAAAGTAAATTAATAGTTTATTTTTGTTTGTTGATTGCCAACTGATTGATTTTATGTGGTAGCAGGAGAAGTAAGCAAAAATACGGCAACAGCAGCATGAGAACTTTAGAATTTTAATAATAAATATTTCTATGCTTAATTCCTCCTGTTAGGTTATCCTTATTTCATTAGTAACTAAAAAAATTCTTAGGACAACAAATTTTAAAGAGTTATGTTTTATATAATGCCTTCGTAATTAACTATTCGTACGATACTACTACTCCTTTTGTCATAAATGCAAATATAATTTTCATATATTTTTCATTTTTTTCTTCTAATTTTTCGTTTAAAAGAAATGTATGATTTTGTTGTTCCTTAAAACTAAACTGAAAGTTTTTTTTTTTATTTGTATTAGGTTTTATTTGAAAAATTGGTACGTTCATTTTTATGGTGCCGAATTTTTTTCTCTAAAATAATTGTTTTTTTCTTTCCTACGTAAGTTTTCATTACAGTAGAATGTCTTTTAGTTCATACTTTAAAAATGAAATTCATTTTTTACTTTCAAATTGTCTCTGTCTTCTTAACCTATCATCTTTTGATCATCATGGTCTTCGTTGCTTTAAATAAATTTATGTAAATAGTTTTCTCTTAATAAAGAAAAAAAACAACACTTAAATAAAAAAAAATTGTATAAAAATTAAAACTATAATTTGTTTTATTTCCATCATTAATGTGATGTAGAGGAAAAATATTTGTTGCGGCTGTAAAAAGAGGGAGATTATTGCAAAAAGGTAGGGAGAAAATATTGGGAACACAGTCGCAGCTGGGGCAGGGCGGATGAATTACGAAATGCAAGTACATGTAATGGAAATTTAGTGCCATGGCGTTATTTAGCGGAGCAGTGCTTTGTGCGTAAGAAGGTTCTACCGAAACAATAATCCTTCGACTGAGTGAAACTAAATTTTTTAACAAATGTCATAGAAATGCAGCTCCATCGATTAAATTGATTCAATATTGCGTGCTGAGTATCGCGGAAACAGGTTTAACAATGAATCAAGGCATCGCAAGTACAAAAGAGCTTACCCGCTCTTCGATCATCTGTTCGAGAACCAACTAAACTATTTGAAAGCGGTTTAGCGCTTAAACCAACAAAACCCCTTTATTCATACAAACTTTGCCAGCAAGGCTCATTATTGATCCATATTTTTTGAAGGTCAAAGAACACATGCTGCCAGACACAAATCCTACCTGTGTTGCTCTACAGCCAGACTCCTAAGCGGTACTCATTCGACGACGGTACTCGACCATTAGCTTTATAAAGACCTCGACGTTTCTAAAGCCGGAATGATTTTTAAGACTGGTCACAGCACTCCGGACGATTGGCGAAGACTGGTCTGAAGTATTTGTCAGAAGTCTAGCGACGACATTTCAGAACATTAGAGATAAAACCGGAGGAAGACTTATCTAAGCACTAGCAAAAACACCTCAGAAGATTTGTGAAGACGTGGTCTGAAGACTGGCAGAAGAATTTAGAAGAATAGAAAAGTATCGTTTGAAGACTAAAGAAAATACGGTCTGTAGACTGGTGAAAGTATTTCAAAAGAACGATAAGGCTCGTCTGAAGACCAGAGAAGACACGGCGGAAGACTCAGTCTAAAGAATGGAGATTGAAGAAGACACGGTTGAAGATTCTTCCAAAGATAGGCGAAAACACTTTAGAAGAGCAGAGAAGACTCATTTGAAATCTAGAGAAGACACGATCTTTAGACTGGCGAAATCACTTCAGGAGAATAGAGAATACTCGTTCAGAGACAAGCGAAGTCAAGGTCTGAAGACTGGCGAAAGCACTTCAAAAGATTGGAGAAGACTCGGTGGAAGATTAGCGAAGTTCTAAAATAGATTGTGGAAGACACGGCGGAAAACTAGATTTCAAGACTGTCGAAGCACTTCCGAAGTTTGGCGAAAACACAGAATAAAGAAGACTCTTTTGATGACTAGACAAAACACTGTCTAAAGACTGGCGAAAGTACTTCAGAAGAACGATAATGCTCGTCTGCAGACTAGAGATTTCATTTGAGGAATAGAGAAGAAACGGTATGATGACTAACGAAAAAACTTCAGAAGAACGAGAACACTAGAGAAGATAATGCTGAAGTCTTGGTCTGGAGACTTGGTCAATCTCAAAACTGGCGAAGCACTTCAAAAGATTGTGAAAGATACGGTGGAAGACCCGTAAAAAGAATAGCGAAGACACGGCGAAAGACTAACATTGAAGACTGGCTAAACACTTCCAAAGATTGAAGAAGACTAGTCTGAAGACTGGCAAAAGTACTTCAGAAGAGAGAGGAAACTCGTCTGAAGACTAGATATGACACAGCGGAAGACTCAGATTAAAGATTGGCGAAGCACAAAAAGTTGGAGAAGACACGGCGGAGAACTCGTCTGAAGAAGAAAAGAGAAGACTTGGCGAAAGTCTTGTGTAAAGAACAGAGAGGACACGGCGAAAGGTTTTTCCGAAAATTAGCGAAAGCTATTCAGAAGAATAGCGAAGACATGGTTAAAAACTTGGTCTGAACACTGGCGAAGAACTTCAGCATATTGAAGGAGACGCGGCGGAAGACTCGGTCTAAAGACTGGCTAAGCTCTTCAGAAGAATAGCGAAAACTTGGCCTAAAGACGCACTTAAGAAGACACGCGAAATACATAGTCTGAGGACTGCCCTAGCACCGCAGAAGATTGAGGAAATTACGGTGAAAGACCCGTCTGAAGAATAGAGAAGACGCAGCGAAAGACTGGATAAAGCACTTTAAAAGAATTAAGAAGATTTGGTAAAAGGCAAGGTTTTAAGACTGGCAAAGCACTTATGAAGATTGGAAAAAATGCGGTCTGAAGACTGGCAAAGCTCTTCGGAAGATAGAGGGGGCTTGATATGAAAACTAGCAAAAGTATTTCAGATGGCACGAGAAAGGACTGTCCGAAGACTAGTGAAGCACTTTGCAAAATTGGAGAAGACGCGGCGAAAGACTCGGTCCGAAGACTACCGAAGCTCTTCAGAAACATAGCGACGACTTGGGCTGATGACTAGCGAAGGCACTTCAGAAGACACGGCGGAAGACTTGGCCTGAGGACCAGCTTATCACTTCAGAAGACACGGCAAAAGACTTGGTCTGAATACTGGCGAGGCCCTTTAGAATAATAAGGAAGACTTGCGGAAACATCTCAGAAAAATACCGAAGACTTGGTCGGAAGATATCTAAGTTGCACTGGATTCGGGAGCATCGGCTTAGTACACCCATTCACTTCTATTCGCCAAAGATTTTACGTCTTTTCTTACTGACCTGAGGTTCTCTATTATACGGTCGCCAGCCCCAGTTATTTCTGCTATTTGTCAGTGACCATCATCAACAACTTTTATAATCTACGGTCTTGTTTACAAAGATCGCTGTAACCAACTTTGTTTGTTAAAACGCAGGTGAGATTATAAATGACTTAAGTTATTTTTCAGTTATGGTGTAAAATTACCTAAGTCCAGTTTTATCGTTTTTATGACTAAGGAATAACAAAATGTTTGGTATCTACAAAATAAGACTCGTAGGGGACCACCTTCGCCCATTAATGGAAAATAAAAACTTCGTTTGCATATTTATTTTTATGTTGTCAAGTACTAACTGTGTATCAAATTTTATCCTTTTAGTATCAAAAGAACTCTCTTAGCTTTGTAATTAAATTTGCTGCGAATTTTCTTACGTTTTTTCACTTGTTTTATTTGTTTTATTATTCATTAATTTCATTTATTTAACAATACATATAGTTTACATGCATATGCATTATATATGTATATGCATATAGTTCTTCTACTTCTTCTTCTTCCTTCTCGTTTAACATAAGACATTTTGCTCTTTTTTATAGTATAATTTACAACATTACCTAAGTATTAGAACAAAATAAAACATAAAACAATAAAAATACATAATTGGTGTAAGATATGGAGCCGGCGGCGTCCACTATAACAATATAGCGGATACAATGGATCAGAGAAAACAAAAGAGTTTTATTTTTTATTTATTGGCTCAAAGTCCATCACTTTACTTCTTAGCATATTCATTACGATCAAAATTTTTACAGGGAATGCTAGTTAGATTTGTAGTATGTACGTAGACTTGAGTGGGTGGCTGGGTGGGTGTGTATGTATGCTTGACTGTATGCATGTGTGTGTGTGTGTGTGTTTGTGGGTTAGTGTGCGTTGCTTGAGTAGGCGCGTCTGATGTTTCTGTTTAAGATGAGTTCACGGGCAATATTGGGTGGGTGTTCTTCCTTATGAGTATGTTTAAGACATCTTGTCATCTTCTTAGTTTAGTTCCTTGCGCGTTGTGTTGGGCAGCAGCAGACACATAAGGCCACCACCTACCAGCAGTACGGCCACAATGAATGTTGGCGCAGGACAGTATTGATCCAGCAATGTGGCAATAACAATGTTGCCTATAATACCGCCCATACGGGCAGCCACCATGGAGATAGCAACTCCGGTAGCACGTAAGTGGGTGGGGAAGACTTCGGTGATCAGACAATCAAGGGCAGCGTTGGCCGCGGAAATGGCACCACTGAAGACGGCCGACACAATCAGATTCTGGGTGGAGTTGTAAACGAAGTACATGGCAGCAGAACAGACACCCGCCGTCATTGTACCAAAGATCAAGAAGAATTTGCGACCCAACAAATCCATACCCAATATGGCAATCAAGTTGGCGGGCAAAGCGGAAGCCAGAGAGATCAAGGATTCCAAGAAAACCGTCGGGGGAATGTGTGACGAGCATACGGCATTTTCTTCATTAATTTTGCCGACTACATACTCAGTAACTGTACAAACGCCGGCCTTTTCATTGGGGAAGTTAGTGCTGTACTCTTCGAAGCGATTGAACAATTCGGGGAACCACATCATCAAGCCATAGTAGCCAATGTGGAAGGTGAAGTTGATGATGATCGACACTACGGTGAACTTCAAAATGGGCGACGAGAACAACTGTTTGCTGTGATCCAACATGCCGGACAACATTTTCGAGTACTTGCCCTTGACGGATTCTTTGGCTTCCTTGATTTCGGCCAATGTCTTTTCATCGATGATCAATTCAGTGACGGGATACAATTCAGCCGCTTTCTTAGTGTTGGTCACGAAAATGCCACGGAAAATGGCCATGGCCTTGTCTTGCTTACCCTTGGACAATAAGAATTTGGGTGATTCGGGCAAGTAGAAGAGCAGGAAGGCCACAATGAAGGAGGGTATCGAGCAGACCATCAAGAAAATACGCCATGAGTTGTAGGTGAAGATGGATGTAACGAAACCAATGTCAGTGGGGATGATGAGCCAGGCCAAGCCGGCTACAAAAAGATTGCCAAAAGTCCAGAAGGCAGCCATGAAGCTTAACATGGAGCCACGTTTCGATTTCGGCTGGAATTCGGCAAAGTAGGACCAGATGACAGGGCCACTGCCGCCAAGTCTGTAAAAGAAGGAAAAAATAGAAGATTTTGATATAAAAACAATTGATAAAGAGTAATAATGAAAACAAAATAAAATAAAATAAAATAAAATGAAATAAAATAAAATAAAATAAAATAAAATAAAATAAAATAAAATAAAATAAAATAAAATAAAATAAAATAAAATAAAATAAAATAAAATAAAATAAAATAAAATAAAATAAAATAAAATAAAATAAAATAAAATAAAATAAAATAAAATAAAATAAAATAAAATAAAATAAAATAAAATAAAATAAAATAAAATAAAATAAAATAAAATAAAATAAAATAAAATAAAATAAAATAAAATAAAATAAAATAAAATAAAATAAAATAAAATAAAATAAAATAAAATAAAATAAAATAAAATCATTATAGAATTATTTGTCCGCTACTTGAGCTCAATTTGTTTTGGTTTCCTATTCAAATGCAAAATACATAAATAAATGTATTTTGTAATCAATTCAGCAAACGTAACACATCAATAATTCAGCGGACATAATGCAAACAAAACAGGATTATTTTATAGCTTCAGGATATTAAATAAAAATGTTCATACACAAAACAAGTATGTATTACCATTTAATGATATGATAATGAATTAATAGGTAATTAATAATTTAACGGTAAAATACAATTCGTACTGAAAAATTGCAAATTTTCTTTAAATTGTGATCAATTTTTCTTGTTTTGCTTAACGTATCAGCTGAATTGCAGTGAAGATTTTTGGCTTTCCCTCCACAATATAACATGTTTTCTGCTGAGCAGTGACTCATTTGGTTTTGGAATGTTTTGCATACCGTCTCCTAAATATTTGTTTTTTGTAAAAGTGCTAATTAAATGCTGCGGCAGTTAAAAGTTGTGAAATACTAAATAGGCCCAAATGTATACAAAAAATATCTGTAACCTTGTGTTCATCATCGTGTGTCTTAATCTATTAATATCATGTACGTATGTTTATGACTAATTCTAATTCAGCAAGGTTTACGTATTATACTATAATGCTTTATAACGCATTCAGTGTAATAGCATAATATGTGTATTGCTTTACTTTAGAGACGAAATGTTCGGATTTTTTGAAATACAGCTTAAATAAAACTTTGCTGAATTGTACAAAATTGTTTTCTGACTTGGGTATATTGAGGTAATAGATGTTTTTTTTTAATAATCGTGACTGCTGCAATTCAGCGGACAAAAATTAACGCTAAATTGAGATTTTACGTTTTTTTTTTGGCAATAAAAGTTATAAATTGATAATAATTTATTATTACTTTACTAATCTTTTCAAACTTTGGCGGTTCAGTGTACTTTGTTTTTAATAAGTTAAATTGTATATAATGTCAAAATTAAAACGTTATTTCCTTTTATGCTTTGCTGAATTACAGTGGCAAAGCGACTTGTGTATATTGTACTACTAGGTGGATTTTTAAATAATCGAGGCTTTTTTCTGCAATTCAGCACATATAAGCAAAGGCTGAACTATGGTATTAATACGTTTTATGATTAATACAGCTATGTTAATGTTTTTGCTTATTGTATTTGGAGTTTAATAAGTTTAATTGTGTATTACGTTATATAAGAGCAAAAAACTGTTATTTTCTCGAAATTAAGCTCAAGTAAAACCTTGCTGAATTATACGAATTTGCGTTAAAACTTCGGTATATTGTACTAATAGATGATTTTTTAAATAATCTTGGATTTTTCTGCAATTCAGCAGAACAAATGGATGTCCTAGTAACGTAGCACGATATTTGTTGTGCGAAATACATTTTTGCAACTTTAGTTTATCAAATCTACAAGATTTATGAAGTCTAGCACGTTATAAACTTAGCTGAATTGAACGTAACACAGTATTTGTTGGACGAAATAAATTTTTACAACTTTAGTTTGTCAAATCTTTAAGATTTATATAATTCAGCACTTATTCAGCTGAGCTGAATTGTGTTTATTTTAATAACTTAATGGCATGAAACGATTTTTGTTGTTAAAAATTAACTTTAAACTCTTTATTTTGTAAAATTAACAAGATATATGAAATGCTGCATTTTTGATACTTAGCTGAATTGTATTCAATTTGGACTAATTTTTTGTCCTTATAACGTAACACCATATTTCTGCCTGAAATTTAACTTTAACAACGTTATTTTGCAAAATCTACTAGATTTATGAAAGTCAGCACTTTTTAAACTTAGCTGAATTGTGTTTATTTTGACGTCTTAATGGCATGAAACAATTTTTGTTGTAAAAAATTAACGTTATTTTGTTAAATTAGCAAGATTTATGCAATTCAGCACTTATTCAGCTTAGCTGAATAGTGTTTATTTCGACGTCTTAATGGCATGAAACGAATTTTGTTGTGGCAAATTTATTTTTACAACTAAATCGTAATATTCACTTTATTTTATTTTGACGTCTTAATGGCATGAAACGAATATTGTTGTGGCAAAATTCAGCACTTTTTAAACTTAGCTGAATTGTGTTTATTTAAACGTTTAAATAACGTTAAACGATATTTGTTGAGGAAATTAACGTTTACAACTTTAATTGAAAAATCTATAAAATTTATGAAATTCAGCACATATTCAGCTTAGCTGAATTGTGTAATTTTTGACATTTTAACAAAGTAACACGTTGTTTGTGGCATAAAATCAACTTTTATAATTTTTTATGCAAAATCTTTAAGATTTGTGAACTCTAGCACTTATTCAGCTTAGCTGAATTGAGTTCTCAGTTACGTCTCACATAACGTAACACGCTAGTTATGACTAATTCAGCTGGGCATCATGCAAACGATCGTTTAACCGCAATCATTGAACAAGACGATTTATCAATTATATGGAATTTTAAAGATTTTTTTAAATGGTTACATGCTATTTTTGAACCGCCATTGACCAATCCACTACACGGCACACTTTGCCAAATTTAACAGATTAATTAACAGCTACCGCTACGATTACAAATCAGCCTTTAGTTTATTAGTCGCCAACTAGCAAAGTCATGCCATTTCTTTGCACATCTCTTTCTCTCTTGCACACTCGCGCACTCTCTGCTCATAAACCATCAACAAATGTGATAAATGATAAATTCGTTTCAAGCTCATGCTAATCCAATTATCACATCTTTGTGCAATAATAATAATAATAATAATGAATCATTGTCGATACAATTTTAGTTGAAAGAATTTTATGTTTGTACTTACGCGGCACCGTTTAGAAATCGAAACAGCATAAACCATTCGTAAGATTGCGAAAATGACGAGGCGACAATGCAAAATCCATTCATGAATGAAATGACGATCAGGACTTTCTTACGACCCATTGAATCGGCAATACTGCCCCAGAAATAGGCGCCCACCATCATACCAATGAAGATAATCGAGTTGAGCCATCCTTTGGTGGTCGTATTTAAATTCAAGTCACACTGGGCCGAGGGTAGAATGAAGGACATGGAGATGACGTCCATCTCTTCACTCGTACTGACCAGACCGCAAATGCCCAACAGAATGTAGTGGAATTTGCCATAGCCGCACATTTCAATGGCCTGTTCGAAGCCGGCCTTAATGCCGCCCGAACGGCCGCCATTGCCGCTACCTTTCTCTACGTCATTCTTGTCGGTCTCATAGGCGTCGTTGATATGATAGCCGCAATCCTTGGAGTCGGAACCTAAACCGTAGGGTTGTAGGATAGAGCGATTGTCTACAGTTGAGTTGCTAATATTCTGGTTTGGTTGCTGGCCAATTTCTACATTATTGGCTGTAATAGAACAAAATTGGTTTAGTGTTAATCTTCATACTTACAATTACACTTACACTTAATACTTACAATCACTTGATTTATTGTGAGAGTCACCTTCTACCATTCTACGAGTTCGATTTGTTTAAGCTTTTGTTGGCGACTTCCGCAAAAAAAAAATATAAAGAATTCAGCAAAAATTCACACACAAAAAATATACAACTATTTACAAAAAATAGTTGATTATGATCCTCAAGAGGTTGTGTTAAATCTGCAAATAAATAAAAGAGAGAGAGAGAGAGAACATTATTATTGTTGTCTGTGGTTAATTGATAATGTAAATGTAACAACATTTTAAGTTCAAGAGTATTAGATATGTAGGTCCGCTCTAGATACATCATGTTCACTTAACAATAATTATCTTAAAAATGTCAATGACTTCAAGAGTTTTTAATCTGTTCTCTAAGACATAGAAGAGAGGGTGGTTGAGGCTATCTTGCAAAGCATTTGTTTATAAACAAATGACCAGCGACATTGCATATTTTTCTATTTCTATTCAATTCAGCAGAGAAAAAAAATAACGATAATAGTATCTATCACAATGGGGTTGAGTTTAGCATCCATTCAACTAAGAAATTTGTTATTTTTATCATGGCGATGCATAAACAACCAATTCAGCAAGCTAAATTTCAATAGAAAGTGCCAACTGCAATACTGTTAGGGTTATTTTGATAGTCAATTAGGTGTTAAATCAATTCAGCTGAGAAAAAACTTAAATAAAATAGTTTTTAACTCAATGCTGTTAGCTGCAGTATCTATTCAGCTGAGAAAAAATGTGAAATATTCAGAAATATGTATTATTTATGCCTTGCAATGTATGAACAGCCAATTCAGCTAGCTAAATTTTAATAGAAAATGTAAACTGCAATACTGTTAGGGTTATTTTAATTGTCAATAAGGTTTTCATTCAATTCAGCTGAGAAAAAAATTAAAAAAATAGTTTTTAACTCAATGTAGTTAAGTTTAGTATCTATTCAGCTGAGAAAAAATGTGCATATTTCAGAAATATGTATTATTTATGCCTTGCAATGTATAAACAGTCAATTCAGCAAGCTAAATTTTAATAGAAATTGTAAACTGCAATACTGAAAGGGTTATTCTGATTGTCAATAAGTTGTTCAATCAATTCAGCTCATTGTGGCTAAGTGTAGTATCTATTCAGCTAAGAAAAATGTGAATACTTCACAAATATGTATTATTTATGCCTTGCAATGTATGAACAGTTAATTCAGCAAGCTAAATTTCAATAGAAAGTGCCAACTGCAATACTGTTAGGGTTATTATGATAGTCAATTAGGTTTTCATTCAATTCAGCTGAGAAAAAATTAAAAAAAATAGTTTTTAACTCAATGCTGTTAAGAGTAATAAATTGTGAAATGTTCAGAAATATATAATTATTTATCGCTTGCATTGCATGAGCAACCAATTCAGCAAGCAAATTTTAATAGAAAGTGTCAACTGCAATACTGATAGGGTAATTTTGATCGTCAATTAGGGTTTCAATCAATTCAGCTGAGAACAAAATTAAGAAAATTGCGAAATATTCAAAAATATGTACTAATTTTCTCTTGCAATGTAAGAACGGCCAAGTCAGCAACTGAATTCTAATAGATAATGCTTAATAATATAATAAAATCATCACTTTGCTCTTGAAGTAAGTTTACATGTAATTCAGCTAAGTAAAATCAAAGAATATTGTTTCTTTTGCGGTATCTCTAATTATTTCAGCTATATTCAGAAATATGTACTAATTTTCTCTTGCGATGTTAGAACATCTAATTCAGCAAGCTGAATTCTAATAGATATTGGCTAATAATATAATAAAGTCATCACTTTGCTCTTGAAGTAAGTTTACATGTAATTCAGCTGAGTAAAATCAAAGAATATTGTTTCTTTTGCGGTATCTATAATTATCTCTGCTACGTTTAGGCTGCTAATCTCTAGTGTAATGAATAATATTTGTATAGATTTACTTTTAAAGTCAAATCTACTTAAAAATGTGCATTCAGCTATAAAAATGTTTACTAATTAAAAAAAAATACGTAATACATTCCTATGCGATGTAAGAACGACTAATTCAGCAAGCTGAATTCTAAGAGATAGTGCTGAATAAAATGAAATAACCACCATTCTGTTTATCAAGTAGGTTTACATGCAATTCAGCTATGTAAGATTTAAAAAATATATATTTTTTTTGCTTACCAAAAATATTTATTAATTAATTCAACTAGGAACGGAGAGAAACTATATTTTTTAATTTTACCCAGCTTAATTGCATGTAAACCTACTATAAGAGCAATGAGATGCCTGTTTTATTTATATTTTTCAATTTTACTCAGCTGAATTGCATGTAAGCCTATTTTAAGAGCAAAATTATGCATTTTCTGTTTAATTTAATGTATAAACGAACAATTCAGCTATCTATTTTGAGATAGAAACTGCTACATAAAATAATTTTCGTAATATTTTTCTAATCAGAGAGTTTTAAACCTAATTCAGCGGGGAAAAAATCAAAAGTAATGCCACAGTGTTAAGAATGTCAGTTAACCTTAACAATTTTTTTGAAATTATGCTCTATATTACGATGATTTGTTGCATGATTAATGCATAAAACATGTTCAGCTACAGGTTTCTGAATTAAATGTTAAAGCTATTTACAGTGTACTTATGTACATAACATTTAAAGACTATTCAGCTAAGAAAAATTCACAGAAATCGGGACACGAGTAAATTTTTGTGTTTACATAAATTAAGTAAACTTTAAAGCTCAATCATAATAACATTGTAGTTTGCAACAAAATCTCTATTCAGCAGTTTTTTTTTGAAATATAACAATAGATACATATATATAACAATATTGTATTTATTACACTTAAATGTTTCAATGTTAGTGAAGATGTAAGTAATTTGTATCAATTATGACTGAATACAAGTATTTAGCTAATTTATGGCCTTTTAATTGTAACAGCGGCCATATGTTGCTGTTTTTTTCTGTTTGTGTAATATTTCTTTAATATATGGCATATAAATACAAGTGTGTTAAGTGTTAAGATCAGTGTACTACAAATGATTTAATAATTATATATCCTGTTCGTTATAATGGCTGCTGAATTATATAGATTACTCAGTTGATTATTAAAAAAAAATATTGTAAAATCATAATAATTATTTAAAATAACAGCTAATTCACTCAGGTGCATATAGGGGGAATTCACATGGTCAGTAAGCGTTGTATATAAAGCGTTAAAACTTTTGACGCAGTTGAATTATTAAGATGAAGTTAAATACGTTGTGTTCGTTTTTCATCAATTCAGCTAAGGTGCTTTTCGATTTTTCTTATAAAGGGTGAAATTGGTAGTTCTTTTGCTGTTAAAAGTTCTTCATTATTATGTTTTTGATCAATTCAGCTAATGTGTTTTTTCGATTTTCCCTGTAAAGTATGAAATTTGACTCAAAATATTTTTTAGTATTATTTTTCTTTTTTATTATTTTATTATACTAGCTTTGTCCTTTTGTTTCATATATTTACAGTTAATTTTAAGAATTCAGCTTAGAATCAATAAGCAAACCGGTTTTTTTTTGTCAAAATGTCTGTGCTTAATTAATATTTCATTTAATTACTTTTATAGATTATGCCCAATTGATCCAATTAGTGCGTGAGTCATAAGAGGGAACATTGACCGAGGAGGTTGATTTCGTTTTATGAACCTATTAATCTTCAAACACGCTTGTGTTTATTTGTTTGCACTTGAAAGCGTGTTGCCTTATGGTTGTCTTAATAACTGAAAAAAAAACACTGCTGCAAGTGTATTCAGCTAAGGAAATATTTCATATTTACAGTTTAGTACAAATATGCAGTTATGGAAATAATAATTCAGCTGGGAAAAATTAAACACAAAGGAATTTTAAAAATTAAACAATAATGATATCAAACATTAAAACTTTACTAAAATGAAGAAAGTAATATCATTAAAATCCATTAAGCAGACGGTCAAATATGTGTGATAAAAAAATAAATATTGAAAGAAAGTAAAAACAAATTAATTCTTGTAAAGTTGTATTAGCTGAATACAAAATATTGTTGGTTATACAACATCAACTGATTTGTTTTCATTCAGAGAATCAGTTTTTCTTAACATTCAGCTTTAAAAAATATTATTCAGCTAGAAAAATAAACAATTTATTTTAATTATGACAAGTTTTTAATATAACAAAAGCTAATTTGATAATTCTTTGGCTCTATATGATTTTTAGACGTTATACCAGTATCTTTATATGTGTGTCTCAACAATGTTTTATATCTGCCCTATTTATTGTATATCAACTACGATAAATATACATTTTTAATATAATTTAAGCTGTCGTTTCTGTAACTGAACAACATTATACATATTTGTATGTGTCCCTGGACTATATGTGGTTTTTTATATAGGATTAATTGTTTTGTGTGTATTTTCAACAACGAAAAATATTATTTAGCTGAATATCATATTTATCCCAGTATCTATTTATGTGTATCTGAACAATGATTTTTATCCGATATAGTAGGTGTCTATTTTTTATATATTCAGCTACGTTTAATATTATTCAGCTGAAGAAAAAAATATTTATCATAAACAAGGATACATTTTTAATTTCATTTAAGCTGATATTTCTTTAGCTGAATATAATTTTTGGGCGTCGGGAGTGTGATGCAAGGTAAAGCTTCTGATCGGTTTAACTTGGCAAACCCAGAGTGATCCTTGCCAATTGCACTTCAAGTCTACTCACAGAGCTCCGTATTCGTAGTACTACTGCGGACGGAGTACCTCCACGTGGTGACGCCTGGAAGCGTGCCTCTGACACCCGTCAGAGCACGACTAACTGTGAGGGGCGAAACCTAAAACCCAGGCACGTCTGCTCAGAGTGAGCGGTACCCTGGTCAGCGTCTGACCCAGAATGGGCGGCTGTAATAAAATCCTGGCAGGAGGAGAAAACTGCGACGTGGTGCGCTGGGCTTGCAACCCGCCACCGACGTATAAACTATTGCAATGAAAAGAAGTAAGAAAAGAATAAAATGGACC
Source organism: Muscina levida (assembly GCA_964034835.1). Taxonomy (NCBI): domain Eukaryota; kingdom Metazoa; phylum Arthropoda; class Insecta; order Diptera; family Muscidae; genus Muscina; species Muscina levida. The sequence continues at coordinate 149,012,753 of OZ035882.1, forward strand.
CCCCAAAATGTTGACGACCACCGCAAACGAATTAAGGACCATGATTTAAGGATATGCACCTGGAATGTTAGAACACTGTATAGACCAGGTGCCTCTATCCAACTGGCGGAAGTCCTCGAAGAATACAAGGCTGACATAACCGCTTTACAGGAAATCCGGTGGACGGGACACGGGTGCTCGCGCATGAAGACGTGCGACATCTACTATAGTGGCCATGCGGACAAGCACGAGTTTGAATGTGGATTTGTGGTTGGCAAGAGACTGCGACACCTAGTCTCAAGGTTCAACCCGGTGTGTGAACGTATAGCCACCATAAGAGTCAAAACAAAGTTTTTCCACATAACACTTATATGTGCCCATGCTCCGACAGAAGAGAAAAGCGATGAGGACAAAGACGAGTTCTACGAGAGCCTAGAAAATGTATATGACCGTAGCCCGAGCCATGACATTAAAATTGTACTAGGCGATTTTAATGCTAAAATAGGCAGGGAAACCGCATTTAAGCCTACCATCGGAAAATTCAGTCTGCACACCGAAACGTCGAACAATGGCATCAGACTGATTGATTTCTCTGCGGCAAGAAATATGGTAGTTTGCAGCACTAGATTTGACCATAAAAATATTCATAAGGCAACATGTTTATCTCCAGATCAATTGACAAGGAATCAGATTGATCATGTGGTAGTCGATGGAAGGCACGCATCGAGTGTTCTGGACGTACAAGTGATTAGGGGTGCGAACATTGACTCCGATCACTTCCTTACCGCAGTTAAGGTACGCACAAGGCTAAGCATGGCGAAAAACGTACGTAACCAGGCACAACGAAAGCTGGACATCGGTAAACTGCGGACCACAGAGGTAGCAAACGCCTACTCCAACCACCTAACTCAACTGCTGCGGAATGCTCCAACCCCTGACAATATAACCTCGCAGTGGCAAAATATAGCCGACTCCTTAGAACGGGCTGCGAGAAGCGTACTTGGGTACTCAAAGCCGTCTCAAGAAGATGCCTGGTACGATGATGAATGTCGCAATGCCACGAGAGAGACGGTTGCTGCATACAGGGCGAAACTGCAGCCAATGGCAACGCGAGCTATTCGTGAACGGCACAGGGAGAAGAGACGACAGGCAACGCGTCTTTTTAGAAGAAAAAAGAAGGAGCTGAAGAAGAGGCAGGACGAGTGCACTGAGTTGCTCCGAAGTAGAGGGGAAGCCCGAAAATTCTACAAGAGAGTGAAAGCGAGAATGCGTGGAACAGGGTTGCCCTCCTGCAAGGACAGCGATGATCAGCTAGTGACGGACCCGGATAACGTTCTGAAGATATGGAGAGATCACTTTAAAAATTTACTGGATACTGACACCACTCCAGAAGACCCCGCTCCAATCCATGACGATGGTATTAACTGTCCACCTCCGAGCCAGAGCGAGATACGTATGGCCATCTCCCGCCTTAAAAACAACAAAGCTGCTGGAGCCGATGGTCTCCCTGCTGAATTGTTTAAGGCTGGCGGGGAGGAGCTGATTAGGAGCATGCATCAGCTCATGGAGAACATCTGGCAAGAGGAGAGCATGCCCGGGGATTGGAGTCTCAGTCTGTTATGTCCCATATACAAGAAAGGAGATCGTAGTGAATGTAAGAACTACCGTGGAATAAGCCTATTACCAATTGCGTACAAGGTCCTTTCAAGCATATTGTGTGAACGTCTAAAGCCAATTGTAGAAAAACTAATTGGACCATATCAGTGCGGCTTTAGACCTGGCAAATCTACGACGGATCAAATATTCACCTTACGACAAATCCTGGAAAAAACCCATGAAAAGCAGATCGACACCTACCACCTTTTTGTCGACTACAAAGCTGCCTTCGACTCTCCGATAAGGAATAGGCTTTATGAGGCCATGTCTGAGTTTGGTATTCCTGCAAAGCTGATTCGACTTTGCAAATGTACCTTAGACAACACCAAATCCTCGGTTAAGATTGGTAAGGATCAGTCTGAACCATTCAACACGGAAAGAGGTCTCAGGCAGGGCGATAGCCTGTCCTGTACACTATTTAACATAGTTATGGAGAAGGTGATGAGAAAGGCTGGTATCAACATGTCTGGCACCATATTCCACAAAAGCCACATGCCACTAGCCTACGCCGATGATATAGATATCATTGGCCGAAATCTGCGGGATGTTACTGCAGTTTTCTCATCGCTAGAAAAGGAGTCAGCAAAAATGGGTTTAGCGGTCAACGAGGACAAAACAAAAATAATGATTTCGACGAACAAAGAGTCCTCTCGATGGGGACGCACCGTGAACGTTGACAATTATTGTTTTGAGGTAGTCGACGAATTTACCTACCTCGGATCTTCCGTCAACAAGATGAATAATGTCAGCCAAGAAATTAAACGGAGAATAGTGCTAGCCAATAGATGTTTCTACGGACTTCGGCAGCACTTTAGTAACACCACCTTCTCTCGGAATACTAAGAAACAGCTATACCAGGTGCTTATCTTACCTGTTCTGTTGTATGGTGCCGAATCATGGGTGCTTACTACAACGGACATACAAAACCTGGGAGTATTCGAGAGAAAAGTACTCCGAAAAATATATGGACCTATCTGTGTCGAAGGCCAGTTTCGCCATCGGATGAACCATGAGCTGTATGAGCTTTACCACGACATCGACGTAGCTAAAAGAGTCAGAATCCAACGACTTCGATGGCTGGGACATGTTGCCAGGATGGATGTAAATGCTCCAGCGAGAAAGGTGTTTGAAGGCGAACCTGAAGGACGGCGCAGAGCAGGGAGACCCAAACTCCGTTGGAAGGACCAAGTGGTAGGCGATGTGCCATCATCTGGTAGGACTAACTGGAGAACACACGCAGAAGACCGAAGCGTGTGGAATTCTTTATTACTTCAGGCCTCAAATTTATGAACTACGTTTCGTAAATTGTAATTGGCCACTTAAGTAAGTAATATAATTTTTACACGATATCTAAGTATATATGTATGAATGAAATGAACAAAACACATATTCAGCAAACTATATTTCAATTAATACTGCCAAATAACTTAAGTATGGGGTTACTTTGCTCGTCAAGTAGTTTTTAGATGTAATTCAGCTGAGCAAATTTTTTTGAAAATTGTGTTATATCACATTTGGCTATATTGTACAGCACCCTATAATATTCATTTTAGATAAGTAATGTGAGCGAAACGAGATTTATATTAATTGAATCTGTCATACGATATATGCACACTCAATTCAGCAAAGTATATGTTAATACAAATTGTCAGTTAAGCACAACAAATACCCTTTGGCCATCTAGCAGCTGTAAATGTAATTCAGCTGAGTATAATCAAAGCAACTTGGGGTGTTATGATTTTTCAATTCATCTCAAGAAGTTTTCATAATGACTAATAACAGTTTTCAATAAAAATAACTCAGCTAAGTATTTTTTATAAATTACTAATGAAATCGCGATATTTAGTTGTAAAAATCGTTATAATCTGCGTTACAAATGTATAATACCAATTCAGCTAAACGAATCATTTATAATGTGAGATTGCAGATTGTAATATTTAATATTACATTTTCAATGTAATATAAACTGTTATTTCTTTTGCTGAATAACATTAAACGTATCGAAATATGTATTTCTGGACAATAAATGGTTTTAAATATAGCATTTATAATTTTTGTGTATATTCAGCTACGAAAAATATCATTCAGCTGAAGAAATAAATATTTTATATAAACTAGAATACATTTTTAATATAACTTAAGCTGTTACTTCTTTAGCTGAATATAGTAGAAATACATTATGTATATATGTATCTCTAAACAATGATTTAAACTGTTGTATTTTTAGCTGAATAACCTTATACATATCCAAATATGTGGCTATGGTAATAAATGGTTTCAAAATATATGATTTATTATGTTGTGTGTATATTCAGCTTTGAAAAATATCATTCTAAAAAAATAATAAAAAATAAATAATAAATAAATAAATAATTATTATTAACTAGAAAATTTTTTTAATATAATTTAAGCTGTTATTTCTTTTGCTGAATAAAATTATATATATTTATAAATGTGTCTTTGGGAAATAAATGGTTTCTAATATAGAATTTATAATTTTTGTGTATATTCAGCTACGATAAATATTATTCAGCTGAAAAAATAAATGTTTATTATAATTTAACCTGTTATTTCTTTAGCTGAATAACATTATACATATCTAAATATGTGTCTCTGTGCCATAAATATTTTTTAATATAGGATTTATTATGTTATGTGTATATTCAGCTACGATAGATATTATTCAGCTGAAGAATTAAACATTTATTGTAAAGTAATTTTATACCACTATTGATTTTATACCACAACATAAACCAACGTCTCGTATATGTCTGAAGTTCACTTGCATCATATGTTTCATTCATAATTCAGCTGGCAAAAAATAAACACAAGTGATTTTAATAATTCAACTATACTTTGATATCACATTCTTTGCTTAGCAACATATCCTAACGTCTCGTATATGTCTCTAGGTTACTTGCGTCATATGTTTAGAAAGAGAATAATATCATTAAAAAATATAATGCAGACAGTCTAATATATATAAAACGTCTCGCCGATGATTGTTGGCGTTTTTTTAAATGTTATTTTTTATCACAGTTGTTTTTATACCCCAACATATCCCAACGTCTCGTATATGTCTCGAGTTCTTTTACGTCACAAGTTCTATTCATATTCATATGCAGTGTCAAAAAAAAATACATATCTTTTCTTAGTATAACGTCTGACAGACGATTGTAGGCGTTGTTTTTGTATATCACTATTGATTTTATACCACAACATATTCCAAAGTCTCATACATGTATGTCTCAAGTTCACTTGCATCATATGTTCTATTCATACTCAGAGAGAGAGAGAGACAGAGAATAATATCATTAAAATAAAGTTTGCAGACAGTCCGATATATATATGTATAACGTCTCGACGACGATATTTGGCGTATTTTTTATATCACTGTTGTTTTTAACGTCTCGTATATGTCCGAGTTCACTCACGTCACAAGTTCTATTCATATTTATATGCAGACAGTCTAATATGTGTCAAAAAAAATAAAAATCTATTCCTAGTATAACGTCTGGCTGACGATTGTAGGCGTTGTTTTTGTGTATATCACTATTGATTTTATACCACAACATATTCCAAGTTTAATATATATATGTTTCAAGTTCAGTTGCATTGCATGTTCTATTCATACTCAGAGAGAGAGAGAGAGAGAGAGAGAGAGAGAGAGAGAGAGAGAGAGATATTAATATATCATTAAAATATATTATGCAGACCGTCCAATATGAGCCAACAAATACATATCATTGCCTAGTATTAAGTCTGCCGGACGATTGTTGGCGTATTTTTCTGGAAATGTTTTTAACCATTGGTTTTTTTACCACAATATATCCCACAATGTCTGGGACATGTTCACTTGCGTCATGTTCATAATTCAGCAGGCAGAAAATGAAAACAAGTCAATTTAATAATTCAAAAATATATATTTTGATATCACTCTCTTCACTTAGAGATAGAGTGTGTGAGAGAGAGAGAGAGAATAATATCATAATATATTATGCAGATAGAGCATTGTAAGCAAAAAAATACCTATTATCACCTAGAGTAGCATCTGACAGACGATCGTTGAAGTTTTCTTGGAACTTTTTTATATCACTCTTGATTTTATACCACAATATATTCCTACGTCTCGTATATGTCTCAAGTTAATTTGCGTCATATGTTCTATTCATAATTCAGCTGACAAAAAAATAAACACAAATGATTTTAGTAATTCAACTATATTTTGATATGACTCTCATTACCCAGTGTGTTAGAGAGAGAGAATAAATCATTTAAATATATGTGCAATATGTGCAAAAAACATGACAAAATTTCATTTCATTTGAAATAACAAAATATAGTTAAGTAGGATCAGTTGTAATGCAATGAAAACTTTTAATTGTTTAGCTGAATAACGTATTTTACAGCTAAATGGGTAAAAATGAAATGAATTGTACAGTAAAAAAGCTTGTTTTGATAAGCACATTAAAATTTCTTGCTGAATACCGTATATCACAGCTGAATAGGCACAAATGAAAAAAATATAAAAACTAAAACAGAAATATAGTATTTGCGAGATGCAAGAGAAGCTTGGTTTCTGTTTATTTCGAATTACATTGTAACATTTTTGCTGAATACAGTATTCCACAGCTGAATAGATAAAAATGAAATGATATTATGCAGTAAAACAGAAATGTAGCATTAATGGTTTGTGTTTGTTTTGATTTACACATTTAAATTTCTTGCTGAGTACCGTATGTCCTAGCTGAATAAGTACAAATGAATAAAAAAACTGAAATAACAGAAATATAGCCTTAATAGGTTGCTAATGAAGCATGATTTCTGTTAGTTTTGAGTTACATATTAAAATTTCCTTGCTGAATACGGTATATCACAGCTGAATAGGTGAAAATGAATTGAAATTAGGAAGTATAGCACAAATATAACATTAATGGATTGCTAAAGTAGCATAATTTGTGTTACTTTTAAGTTACACGTTAAAATTTCTTGCTGAATACAGTATTCCACAGCGGAATAGGCACGAATGGTAAAAAAATATACATTACATATACATGCAAGATTCAAAGTGTGTTTTTTTCGAATTACATATTAATTTTTTTTTTGCTGAATACCGCATTTCACAGCTGAACAGGTAAAAATCAAGTGAAATTATTCAGTAAAACAGAAATAAAGCATTAATGGTTTGTTTGTTTTGATTTACACATTAAAATTTCTTGCTGAATACCGTATGTCCTAGCTGAATAAGTACAAATGAATAAAAAACTGAAATAACAGAAATATAGCCTTAATGGTTTGCTAATGAAGTATGATTTCTGTTAGTTTTGACTCACACATTGAAATTTCTTGCTGAATACAGTATTTCACAGCTGAATAGGCACAAATGAAAACAAAATTTACATTACAACAGAAAAACAGTGTTTGCGAGATGCAAAGGAAGCTTGGTTTGTATTTACTTCGAATTAGGTAATAAATTTTTTTGCTGAATACCGTATATCACAGCTGAATAGGTAAAAATTAAATAAAATTATACAGCGTAGCAAAAATATAATAAATGGCTTGCTAAAGTAACATAATTTGTGTTAATTTTAAGTAAAACAATAAAATTTTTTGCTGAATACAATATTCCACAGCTGAATAGGCACAAGTGAAAAAGAACATACATTATAACAAAAATATAGAGTTTGCGAGATGCAAAGAAAGCTTGGTTTGTGTTCATTTCGAATTACACATTACAATTTCTTGCTGAATACGGTATATCACAGCTGAATAAGTACAAATGAATAAAAAAAATATTGAAATAACAGAAACAAAGCCTTAATGGATTGCTAAACAAGCATAGTTTTTGTTAGTTTTGAGTTACACATTCAAACACACACACATTCTTGCTGAATACCATATATCACAGCTGAATAGGTAAAAATTAAATGAAACTATACAATGTAGCAAAAATATAACATTAATGGGTTGCTAATGTAGCATAATTTGTGTTTGTTTTGAGTTACACATTAAAATTTCTAGCTGAATACAGTATATTACAGCTGAATAGGCTAAAATGAAAAAATAAATACATTATAACAGAAATATAGTGTTTATTAAGTTGCAAAGGAAACTTGGTTTCTAATTATATATTAAAATTTTTTGCTGAATACCATATTTCACAGAATAGGTAAATATAAATGAAATTATACAGTAAAATGTATATAAATGAATTTAATAGTTCAACTATATTTTGATATGACTCTCTTTACCAAGGGAGTAAGAGAGAGAGAGAGAGAGAGAGAGAGAATTTTATCATTAGAGTACATATATTGCTCAGAGAGTGCATTGCTAGCCCTTCTTTAAGAAGTTTTTCTTAAACACTATTGATTTCATATCACAACATATTCCAACCTCTCCTATATGCACATGTCCCAAGTTCACTTACGTCATTTGCACTATTCAGCTAAATAAAAAAAAAAAACTAATCTTTTTGCAACGCAATAAAATGTGTCAAATCTTGTTAGTTTTATAATTTATATCTATTCAGCAGTGCTACAACATTTTATTCGCTATTCTTTGTGTTATTGTAATGTAATTGTGTCAACACTGTTCATATTGAAACGTCATTTTTATAATAGACGCACGGGGCGAGCAGCGAACACAGGTTGGTTGGCTGTTATTGTTCTGTGTTAAATTGTAAATTTATATATTTGTTTGTTCTGATTTGTTCTGATTTGTTCTGAGTCGGCCATTGAAGGCAAACAGGAACTGATTATGCATAGATACATAGATACGTTATAGTATAAGTTTAGTGTTTTAAATCAAATTTCAGCACTATGTCACAAACAAAACAATGCTGCAGCACATCACTCACATATTGATGCAGGTCTACATGAAGAGCGAGAGATGACTCCATTAAGCTTTTTGCATCAGCCGCCGCAGATCATACAAAACAAATGTTGTTGTTATTAATTACCAATAAATTATAATAAATAATTTTTTAAAGCCTAAACTAATTAAAAATGCGCATATATCTAACGTTAATAAACTTCATGCTGTGCGTTCGCAATCTTTGCTAGACAACAAGTAAATCCCCACCATTGATGTTGACTGTCACGGGATGCAATAACTAGAATTTGCCTAGATTTACGCGTATTAAAAAACGAAAATCAAAAAAAGCTGAGCTTAGCTTAGAGATAAGTCGCATGCCATTAAAAAAGTGTTGACTAAATGAATTGTTTTCTCAGTTATTGCTAAGACTATACGGAACCAAAACATTGTTAAAACAAAAACATCAAAGTAATTAGCATTTTTAGCGGTATTCAGCTGGACCAGAATAATTATGGCGAGACGCATTTATAATAAAGTATGTATTTTGTTATGTTCTGTAGACATTTAGCTGTAAACTAATGCAATTCAGCTAATGCGATAAGTAAGTAATGTAAAGAGTTTAAGCTAAAATTGATAGCTGATTATCTTAGCCCACAGCGTCTGAAAGTTTTTCAAGTTTTGAAACGCATATCTTAAGTAGAGAGTGTTTTCTGTATATGGTATGCAAATGGTATTCAGCGGATGAGAAAAAAAACAAACATTCATAAACTTTTTGTCTCATTAAAGTATCTGACATAAAAATTGTTATTTTATGTACATATATTCAGTTATGCTTAATCTTATACAGCTAAAGATTTAAATTATTTATGTAAATTGGAAAGAGTTTTTTTTTAATACTGTAATACCATTTTTACCTATATTCTATGATTTCTTTAATATATCATTGGATTATAGAATTGAAGCAGCAAAAATAAACTTTATGCTAGAAAGTATGTTAAGCTGAATGCATTATTTAGTTTGTATATATTTTTAGTTTCATACGTATGTGACATTAAATTTTGTAATTTTGGTATGCTGATTGTAGATATTCAGCTATGAAAAATGTTATTCAGCTAAAGATATAAATTGTTATTGTAAAGTAGAAACAGTTTGTAATAAAATATACCTTGCCAGAGACCCATATGTGTTGCATCTGTTATAGGATCTGTAGTTTTTTTTGTACATTCAGCTACGAAATATGTTATTCAGCAGAGGAAACAAATATTTTATATTAACTAGGATACATTTTCAATATAATAGAAACTGTTATATCTTAAGCTGAATAACAATTTTACAGATTATCAATGCAAACATTTATTTCTCTGAACAATGAATTGTATCTGACATAAGATCTATGTTTTTTTTTTGTATATTCAGCTACGAAAACCGTTTAGAACTGAAGAAATGTATATTTATTATAAACTAGGGTACATTTTTAATATAAAAAAAGCTGTGATTTCTTGAGCTGAATATCATTTTTTCAGGTTATCCAAATATCTATGTAGGTGTCTTTGATCAACGAATTGTATCAAATTTAGAAGATATATATTTATTGCATATTCAGCTACAAAATACATTATTCAGCTGAAAAAATAAAAATTTATTATAAAATGGAATAAATTTGTATAATATACGCTGTTATTTCTTTAGCTGACTATAATTTTTTCACATTATCCAAATATCTATTGTATCAAATGTATAAGGTATCTTTTTTTTCTATATTCAGCTACAAAATACATTATTCAGCTAAAGAAATAAATAATTATTGAAAAATAGGATACATTTTCATAATATATGCTGTTATTTCTTGAGCTAAATATGCGTTTTATATGTGTCTCTAAAAAATGAACGAGACCTATTTTGTTTGTTTATTCAGCTACGAAAAATATTATTCAGCTGAATAATTATGTATTTTTTTGTAATGTAAGACACATTTTTAATATTAAATAAGCTGTTATTTCTTTACCTAAATATAATTTTTACAGGTTATCCAAGCATCTATATATATGTGTCTGTGGGCAATGAAATTTTTACAAAAGAAACCAAAAGTTAATTGATAACTTAAAACAATGTGACGTTTGTTTAATAACTTCAGCTGAATGGAAGCTCTCTTCTTTTCAATACATTTGTATAATAAAATCTGTTTCAGTTAAGTACATGCAGGTGCATAAAATATCATTCAGCAGAAGAAATAACAAAATAAAGTTAAGTAGGATCAGTTATTATACAATGCAAACTTATAATTTTAAACTGAATACCTTATTTCACAGCAGAATAGGTACAAATGAAATGAAATTATATAGTATAACAGAAATATAGCCGTAATTGGATGCTAAATCTAAAATCATTCTGTTTATTTCAATTTACACATTAAAATGTCTTGCTGAATACCGTTTTACACAGCTGAATAGGCACAAATGAAAAACAAATTATGCAGTATAACAGAAATATATCTTAAAATGGATGTAAACGAAGCATGATTTGTGTTTTTTTTTGAGTTACACCGTAAAATTTTTTGCTGAATACCGTATTTTACAGCTGAATAGGTACAATTGAAATAAAATTAAACAATATAACAGAAATACAGCATTAATAATATGCAATGGAAGCATAGCTAGTGTTTATTTCGAATTACACATTAAAATTTCTTGCTGAATATCGTTTTACACAGCTGAATAGGTTTAAATTAAAAAAAAAATAATACAGTATAACAGAAATATTACTTAAAAGCGATGCAAAGTGAGCATAGTTTGTGTTTCTTTTGAGTTACAACGTAAATTTTTTGCTGAATACCGTTTTACACAGCTAAATAGTTACAAATGAAAGAAATTATACAATATATCAGAAATATAGCCTAATTGGTTGTGCAAACAAACATGATTTGTGTTTCATTTGAGTTACACATAAAATATCTTGCTGAATACCGTATTTCGCAGCTGAATATGTATGAATGAAATGAATTTATACAATAAAACTGAAATATAGCATTAATGGGTTGCTAAAGAGGCATGGTTCCGTTTGTATTAAGTTACACATTAAAATTTCTTGCTGAATACCGTATTAGACAGCTGAATAGGTGCAATTGAAATAAAATTAAAAAATAAAACAGAAATATAGCATTATTAGGTTGCTAATGAAGTATGTCTTGTGTTTGTATTGAGTTACACATTAAAATTTCATGCTCAATACTGGATTTCACAGTTGAATAGATTGCAAATAAAAAAAATATACAGTGCAACAGAAACATAGCTTTAATGGTGGTGCAAAAGATGCATAATTAGTGTTTGTTTAGAGTTTGTTTATTGCTGAATACCGTATATCACAGCTGAATAGGTATGAATGAAATTAATTTATACAATAAAACAGAAATATAGCATTAATGTTTGCTAAGGATGCATGGTTTCTGTTTGTTTTGATTTACAAGTCACAATTTCTTGATGAATACCGTTTTACACAGCTAAATAGGCCCAAATGAAATGGAATTATACAGTATGACAGAAATCTAGCTTCAAAGGTATGCAAAGGAAGCATGGTGTACGTTTATTTCGAATTATACATTAAAATTTCTTGCTGAATACCGTATGACCTAGCTGAATAAGTTTAAACAAATAAAAAAAAACTGAAATAACTGGAAAATAGCTTTAATGGGATACAAAGGAACCGTGATTCTGTTTGTTTTGATTTACTCTTTAAAATTTTCTTGCTGAATACCGTATGACCTAGCTGAATAAGTACATATAAATAAAAAACAAAATAACAGACAATTATTTTTAATGGGATACCATGGAACCATGATTCTGTTAGTTTTAAGTTAAACATTATAATTTTAATTCTTCGCTTATTAAGCTGAATAGCATTTTATAGCTGAATATACATTAAAAATATCAAATTAATGAATTTTTGCTTAGCTGAATATATAATACATTTCTGTTCCACTTAATCATGGGCTTTATAGTTAATATTAAGTATTAAGGCTCTTGCTGAATATTCAGTGTATTCACCAAAATAAATAAATTAGATAAATAAATAATAATCTTTAAAAATTATTTTCAAAAAATATTGAAAAAAACTGTAGTTTAGCTGTATTAAGCTATTTTTATAGCTGAATATACATTAAAAATAACAAAATCATGAATTTTCGTTTAGCTGAATATGAAAGACTTTTCTACTCTAAAAAAAATTAAAAAATAAAAAAAAATTTTTTTTAAAAAAATATTGAAAAATATTTGCTGAATCACTTTTATCATAGCTGAATATGCATAAAACAATTGCCTTGATATTGTATTTTTAGGTTCTTCTTCATAACAATTTATAAAATGTTTATAAACATTGTAGTTCTATTTAAAATCTTATTTTGTTCAGCTGAATATACCTTAAAAAAATATTCATACTGTAGTCTTAGGTCCTTATACATTATTATCGGTGAACTTGTATTTTTTTTAGCTGAATAACATTGTTCATAACTGAATATGCCTAAAAAAATTCTTCATACTGTAATGTTCGTTCCTAATACATGATAACTATAAAATGTTTATAAACGGTCAAGTAATTTTTGTTGTTGTTTCCTTTTTAGTTGAATAACATTTTTCATAGCTGAATATACTTAAAAAATAGTATTCATACTGCACTTAAGGTCCTTATTCGTTGTAATTTATAAAATGTTTATAAACGGTGAAGTTGTATTTTATTTTTTTTAGCTGAATATCATTTTTCGTAATAATTTATAATATGTTTATAAACGGTGTAGTTTTATTCTATTACTTGTTTTATTTAGCTGAAAAGCATATTTCATAGCTGTATGTAACTAACTAATTGTACTTGTACTGTACTTTAAGGTTTTTGCTCATAATAATTTAGAACATGTTTATAAATTATGTAATTCCATTTTATTTCGTGTTTTTTTTTTTAGCTGAATATCAATTTTCATAGCTGTATATAATTTTGTTGTTCTGTTTGGTCCTTATTCATAAATTTATATATATGATTAATAAAAAAATTTTTTTTATTAAAATTTGTTTTAAGAACCTTGGAAAGCTTATGAATACGTTTTATTAAAATATTCATATATTTCAATGTTATTATTGATCAGGAAGTGGTAACAAGAAAAAGCGTGAAAATTATCTAACACGACATAAAATTATAGGCCACATGACAGCCGCTTTGTTCAATGACAGCCCGATTTTAAAACATAAACATATTTTTCTTGTTAAGCTTGGCTGTACCAGTGAACTGATCGTAGCTTTATTAATTAATTTACTTAATATCAAAGGGACTCCCCCTTTGAGCCAGCCAATCATCTGTGTTATTGTCGTCTTTGTTTTTATTTGAAAGAAAACTTTTGTGACTTTAATATTGAGGTTTATTACGCTTAATGTCATTAAATTTGTTAATAACAATTTATGGCTTATTTGTTTGTTGCTGCTGGTTGGCTGGCTGGCTGGCTGGATGGCTTCGTCATTTCATTGTTTTGAAATTAAAGATTGAAAAAAAAACACACACAAAATTTCTTGCAAATTGTCACGTGCCCTCCCGCCATGACCAACAGCTAAAGCTACAGCAGCATCGGCCACAACCCAGAAACAGCGTCAACAACATTATTTATTTATTTGTTGACTGGAAGATAGCATGTGTGAGGTTTATGTGTTTCAGCAGTAGCTTCTTAAGCTGTAGTATCATTTGACATTCCAACAACAACAAGTGATCAGCTTAACACACATTCAGCAAAAAGTTTCTCAAACGTGTCTATAGCGTAAAAAAATATTTTAACAATATATATACTTGTGTTAAGCATTGATTAACTGAGCGAGCGTACAGCTTCTTTAATTTTTTAAATATTCATTAAAATAAGGGTGAACAAAATTAAATTAATAAATATTTAATATAGAGCAATTTTGTTGTAATTAATAAAGGTATTTAAGCAATTTGTTAAGAGAGCATAACATATATAGGTGATTACATTGCCATAGCCAGTTGTTTGTTACGTGTTATGATCTTCATTAGTAATCTGACACAACTTTTTACTAATATCAATTTTTTTATTGTATTTATTATTGTGTAATACGGTTTCAATTATATAAATGACGCCAGAATGTTATTACAATTCAATTTTAAAATTTAATATACATTAAAGATAAACCTGTGAACAAAGAAATAAAAATTGATTATAAAATATTATATAAATAAATCGTATAACTTTGGCGTCTTAACTTAAGAGCTGATTGAAAAGTAGATGCTGAATTAGAACTTTTGGATAGGAACACGTGTATGGATACTTTTTTTTAATTACGCGAATGGTTGACGTAATTGTCAACAAGAACATTGTTACTTTTTTTTAAAAAAATCTTTAGCTGAATTAACTTTTGTAATAAGATATGATATAAAAAGTGCTTTAAAGAGTCTAAATTGACATATTTTTGTAATTAGCCAAAAATGTTATGGGAATTTATTATTGCTAAACATTTTCGTTCAATTAATTCAAAATCGGAATAATTAAAACCTCTGAACTAAATACTTTTGCTTTTGTTATTTACATGTTTTTTTTCTTTTTAGCTGAATTGCTGCAGTTTTTTTTAAACTTAACACATTTTTTTCCATATATTTTCTCAAAAAATATGTACGAAGTATATAATGGCCCAGCTGAATTGATAATTGTTTAATAAACTTAACACAATTGTTTTCATAAATATGTTTTTTTTTTTAACAAAAACAAGTTAATAAACTTAACACAGTTTTGCCAATTGTATACAAAAGTATTGATTACAATAACAGAATTGATTGTATCAAATATGAAGTTGAAGGATGACATAAATTTTAAAACATAATATTAATAATAATAAAAAATCAGTTATAAAAAGTTGTAAGACAAAGACAGTCGGTTGAAGTTTAAAAGAATGATAAAAAACTAATATAATAATTTAAAAAAAAAATTAACTTATTTTAAAAAATTATTGCAAAAACTGTATAATTCTATTTTAATTTTTGTGTATTTTTCAGTTTTTAAATATTATATAATTTATTATGAATAAGCACATAAAAGTACAATAGAAGGCAATTGTTTTAGTTATATTCAGCTTTGACAAATGTTATTCAGCTACACAAAGCTAAAATTAAAATAGAACTATACAGTTTTTGCAATTACTTATTAAATAATTTCTAAAGAAAAAAAGTTATTATTTTATTTTTTTTATGACAAATAGTTAAGTTATAAAATTTTATTTATGTTAAAAGACCTCAACTACTTGCCCTGATAATTTGATTTTTTTTTATATTTATGAATAAGGATCATAAAATACATTATGCAGCTGTGAAAAATGTTATTCAGCTAGAAAAAACAAGACATAAAACAAAACTACAGACATTTTATAAATTATTATGAATAAGGACCTAAAAGTACAATATGAAACCAATTTTTTACGTATATTCAGCTATTTAAAATGTTATTCAGCTACACAAAACAAAAATTAAAATAGAACTATACAGTATATGCAATAATTTTTAAAGAAAAAATTTTTTTGTTGAACTCTCAATAAAATGACAGTTTTGTTTAGAAAAATTAACTTTTATTGGTCTAATATTTAAGTTATGAGATTTTTTTATGTTCAAAGACCTCAACCATTTGGCCTATAAATTTGATTTTTTTTTATATTTATGAATAAGAACCATAAAGTACAATAAGATATTTTTTAGGTATATTCAGCTGTGGAAATTGTAATTCAGCTGTGAAAATTGTAATTCAGCTAGAAAATAACAAAAAATATAATAGAACTACACCATTTAGAAACATTTTACAAATTATTATGAATAAGGATCTAAAAGTACAATATGAATTCATTTGTTTTAAGTATTTTCAGCTATGAAAAATGTTATTCAGCTGATAAAATACAGAATTAAAATAGATCTATAAATGTTTTGTTATAATTTTTTTAAATAATTTAAAATGTCCGATGCCGACAAATTGTTTTTAAAATTAAAAAATCTTAGCTGAATAGAGTTTTTCTATAGATTATAGCCACGAAAATACAAACACAATATTATAGATTAATAAATATTACATAAATATTGTGTAAAACGCATATTCAGCTATAAAAAAGTCAAATTTATCAGTTAAGTAGTTAAATAATGAGAATTGTTGGTAAACAGCTAGCTGAATTGAGTTTTTTTGATAAAATATAAAACATAAAAATAAAATTTTTAAGATTTATTACCTAAAATGCTTATTCAGCTATAGAAAATTTAAATTTTATCATTGTAACACTAAGATAAAGAGAATTTATTAAAATTCAAAGACCTTTCTCAATGGAAAGTTAGCTAAGTTGAGTTTTGTTTATTAAAATATAAAATATATAAATAACATTTTTAAGATTTCAGGCCGAAATATTTTTTAATCAAAAAATTCTTAGCTGAATAGCGCTTTTCAATAAAACCAGTCACAGAAATGTTAATATAAATGTACAAATTTTTTAATTTATCATTAAAACACTAAGATAAAAATAATTTATTTAAATTCGGATCTTTTTCTATTGAAAATTAAAAAAAATGTCAGCTGAATTGAGTGTTTTGTAATAAAATATTAAAAGCATAAAATTGTTAAACAATTCCGGCTGATTTTTTTTTTCTAACTCAAAATTTTTTTACGCTGAATAATGCTTTTTGATAAAAAACAGTCACAAAAATTTAAATATAAGTTTATAAAACAATAAATAAGTAAATGCTTATTCAGCTATAGAAATTTTTAAAATTATCATTAAAACATTAATATAAAGAGATTTTTTTTAAATTCAAAGATCTATCTGTATGATAAATTAAAAAAATGTTAGCTGAATCGAGTTTTTTGTTATAAAATTTTTAAAACATACAATTTTGAAAAATATTAGGAAGAATTTTTTTTCTAATTAAAAAAAATTTAGCTGAATAATATTTTTCGGTAAAAACAGTCACAAAAATTTAATATTAGTGTACAAAACAATAAATATAACATTAATATTGTCTAAAATGTATATTCAGCTATAGAAAAATTCTAAATTTATCAGATAAAGAGTTGAGTATTTAATATATGTATTTTATTTGAAATACTTTCTATACAAAAACTTATAAAAAATGTTAGCTGAATTGAGTTTTTAAAAAATATGAAAATTTTTTTTTTTTGAATTTCAGGCTGAAATTTTTGTTTGGAAATTTAAAAATACTTAGCTTAATTATAATTTTTTTTTTAATTTAAAAGCCACTAAAAATGAAATTATAATGTGAATTTTATAAATATAACATAAATATTGTCTAAAATGTATATTATCTATCGATTAAATAGCTATGTAATAAGAATTTATTTGAATCCAAAGAAAATGTTAGCTGAATTGAGATTTTCTACTAAAAAAAAATTGCCTAAAATTTGTATTCAGCTAAATACAAAATTAATCAGTTAAATAGTTGAGTAATGAGAACAATTCAAAATTTAGCAGATAAAGAGTTCAATAATAAGAATTATCTACGAAAAATTTTAAAAAATGTTAGCTGAATTGAGCTTATCTACAAAAAAAATATAAGTATAAGGTTACCAAATAATAAATCTTACCTAAAAATCTTATTCAGCAATAGAAAAGTTGAAATTAATCACTTAAATAGTATAGGAGTGGGTAAAAAATGTTAGCCGAATTGGGATATTCTATAAAATGTAATGAAAATTTTATTTAAGTGAAAGACCTTAAGAGGTTTGTTACAACTTTCTTTTGAAAATTATATAAAATAACATTATTTTTCTATTGATATTTTAATAAAAATTAGCTGAATTGCACTATTGCTATCAATAACCATCAGGAAATTGTTGCTATGATTTCAGAACATAACAACAGACTTATGCCATGAATGAGATATGTGGAAGAGACTCTTGCTTCACAACATAATAACTAATATGTATTTCTATGCGGTACGAAGCCCACGCGTTAGCATAGTCCACACACGCTCTTGTCTACAAAATGTCTACGAATCTAGAAATTTTGTTTTTGGCACACGTGCCAGACAGTCCAAAAAAAAAATCTATTTAAGAGCAAACAAACAAAAAATCTTTTCAAATTCTTAATATAAATCTGTCAAAAATTGTCTGAAGTAGCTTATTTGTTAATATATATAATATTAGGTTCCGAAATAACTAATAACGTCAATGCAGTTGTATTGATGATTTTTTTTTTGTTAAGAAAAGTGAAATTTATTTATTTTTTTTTTAATTAAACTTTATCAATTTGGCGGCTGAATTGATGTTGTCTGAGTGCAATAATTTATGATATTGTTTTTAGTATTAAATAAATGCATAAACAGATTTTATATCTCGTTTGACGTAAACAACTTTATAGCTGAATTGTTTTTTCTTAACATTGTTTTCAGATGTTCTTAAACTAATAACTTTGTTAAAATCTTAGCTGAATTGAAGTGTTTTATATGAAATTGTCTTATATACATATGTCTTATAAGGATCTTGCCTGTGATACTTTAAGAATTTAATTTAAGAATTAAGAATTTAAGAAAAATAGCTGAATTGGCTTTTTCTGTTAACAATAATCTCAATTATGATTTTGAATATCTTTAAACCAACAACGTTGCTATATTTATAGCTGAATTGAAAAGTTCTGTAGCTGAATTGTTTTTTTTTCTGCTCACAATAATCTTAACATTGTTTTTTTTATATTATTATACTTAAAATATGATGAATTTCTTAGCTGAATTGAAGTGTTCTGTATAAACTAATTTTAAAAATTGTCTATAAGAAATTGATCTATAATTTTTAGCTGAATAAAACTGTTTTTTTACGAAATTTCTCTTATATTGTCCACAGAAAAATAATTTAAGATATTGTTAGGTATTTGTCCAGCTTTAAAAACTTTTTTATTAGCTATACACGTAATTGAAGTTTAAAGAAGCTTAGCTGAATAGTGTTTTTTCCAAATAACAGTCAAATACGTGCCCTTTTTGTATACAGAATAATTAATATAGCCTGAAAAGCATATTCAGCAATAGAAAATTTTTGTATTTACTAAACAGACAATTGAAGTTACAAGAATCTTAGCTGAATAGTGTTTGTTTTATAAATAACAGCCATATACTTCCACTTTTTGTATACTGATTAATAATTATTGACTAAAATCCATATTCAGCTAGACAAAAATTCTAATTTAATAGCTTAATAGCTGAATAATGAGATTTTTTATTTATTTTTTAAATAATTTCTAAGAAAAATTTAAACCCTGTTAGCTGAATTGAGTTTTTTTTCATACAATTGGAAAAAACAATTAAATATTTAAGATTTTAGGCAAATTTTTTTTTTATAAATCAAAATTTTTTTTTGCTGAATTAAGCTTTTTCATAAAAACAGCCATAGAAAGGTAAACATAAATTTACAGGATAGTAAACAAAAAGTAAATATTGTCTAAAACGCGTATTCAGCTACAGAAAAATGAAAATTTAGCAGTTAAAATAATATTTTTTTGTGTAATTTTTTGTAAAAGACCTATGGGAAATAAAAAAAAGTAGCTGAATTGAGTTGTTTTTTTTGATAGAATTTAAAAAAATTATAATAATAAAAATGTATGTATATTAAAAAATTCTTAGCTGAATTACGCTTTTCGTTAAGTATAGACACAGAAATATAAATATAAGTTTAGTAAACAACAAATATAACATTAATATTGTCTAAAATGCGTATTCAGCTACAGAAAAACTAAAATTTATCAGTTAAATTAAATAATTTTTTTTTTGTAATTTCACAGATCTTTATCTACGGTAAATAAAAAAGGTTGCTGAATTGTGTTGTTCTTTTTAATATAATATGAAATAATAGAAAAATTTTATATCAATAAATTTTTAGCTGAATTACGCTTTTCGTTAAATACAGAAACAGAAATATTAATATAAGTTTACTAAACAACAAATATAACACTAATATTGCCTAAAATGCTTATTCAGCTATAGAACAATTCTAATTTATTAGTTTAATATCAGAATAATGAGATTTTTTATTTAATTTATAATTAATTTCTAAGAAAAATTTAAAACCTGTTAGCTGAATTGAGTTTTTTTTATAAAATTGAAAAAAAAAACAATTAAATTTCAGGATTTCAGGCTGGTTTTTTTAAATCAAAAATTTCTTTGCTGAATTAAGCTTTTTGATAAAAAAAAAAAAACAGCCATAGAAATGTTAATATAAATTTACAGGATAGTAAATGAAACTTAAATATTGTCTAAAACGCGTATTCAGCTACAGAAAAATTTAAATTTATCAGTTAAATAATTGAATATTTCAGTTTTTTTTTATAATTTCACAGACCATTGTCGAATATATATAAAAAAATAGCTGAATTGAGTTGTTGTTTTTAATATTATATGAAAAAAAAAATAAAAATAGAGTTTGACATCAATAAATTCCTAGCTGAATTGTGCTTTTCGTTAAATACAGACACGGAAATACAAATATAAGTTTACAAAACAACAAATATAACTTTAATATTGCCTATAATGCTTATTCAGCTATTGGAAAATCTAATTTATCAGTTTAATAGACAAGTAATAACAATTTATTTCAAATGGAAAATTTTAAAAATTCTTATTCAGCTATAGAAAATTTCAAATAAATCAGTTAATAGTAAAATAAAGAGAATTTACTTAACAAAAAATAAAAAATAAAAAATAAATTAACTGAATAGAGATTTACGTGCAAAATATTAAAAAAAAAAATTTAGAAATTTAAAAATTCTAAGCTGTCAATAACAAAAATATAAATAATATATAAAAATATATTTAAATGTATATTTAGTAATAGAAAATTTGAAATATACCATTTAAATAGTTATGAAATCGACTAAAATGTATATTCAGCAATAGAAAATTTGAAATTTATCAGTTAAATAGTTATGTAATCTATTAAAATGTATATTCAGCAATAGAAAAATTTAAATTTTAGAATCTATTTTTTACCTAAAAATTCTTTTTCAACTATATAAAAAATTTCAAATAAATCAGTTAAATAATGAACATTTACTTTACTTAACAAAAAATAAAAAAAATGTAAGCTGAATTGAGAATTTTTGGTGCAAAATATTAAAAAAAAAATGAAATTTAAAAATTTTAAGCTGAATAGTAAATTTCTATAAAAAATAACTATAAAAATAAAATAAAAACGTGGAAGATGATAAATAATACAAAAATATCGCATAAAATTTATGTTCAGCAATAAAAAATATTTAAATTTATCTGTTCAATGTGTCTTTGTTTTACGTGTATTCCTCTTTTCTTTCAACAATTTTTCCATATAAACCCCTTTCCTTCTATATAGAAATTACTTTATAAATATTTTTTAGAATACCCTTAACGGTTTCATTATAAACTCTTAAACATTTTTTAAAGACAATTTTATCAATTTATTTCGTTTATTGTAAAAATTTTCCACTCATATTTACCTCTTTTTATGGCTTTTGTGCTTTTCAGCTAATTTGTGCGTCTTTTGTTGTTTTTCTTTAATACTCGACTTTGATACTTTTTATTTAATCAAAGATTTAAACAAAAATTGCGGTTAATGATCACTCAGCTCGATTGCTCGCTCAATTTCTTTTGTTATTCAAAATGTAACACTTTTTATTTCTTCTTTCCTTTATATTGAATATTTTTTTTTATATTCAACACTTAAATTTACTGTTATAAATATACGAAAATGTCAATTTTCTTAGTCCCACGTGAAATTTTCCTCAAATACAAAATATACAATCTGTATTTTGAATGTAACGAACACATGAACCTTTCGCACA
The DNA here is from genome assembly GCA_964034835.1 of Muscina levida. Classification (NCBI taxonomy): domain Eukaryota; kingdom Metazoa; phylum Arthropoda; class Insecta; order Diptera; family Muscidae; genus Muscina; species Muscina levida. The sequence continues at coordinate 149,035,024 of OZ035882.1, forward strand.
ATTTGCCAATTATGGCCGACAATTTGAGGTTTTCAGTTTAATGGCTTTTAAATAATGCAACGGCAATAATTGTCAATGGTCCAACAGTTATTTAATGACAAAATGTGTTATTAACTTTTTATTGTCCTTATATCATTTGATTTTTAATTGGCTTCAAGCTCTGGTTTCTTGCTTTTTATATATTCATATTTTTGTTATTCGATTAATTTTAGTATTATTAAATTTTCTTTCTTATGGAGTCGTCGGTCGTTGTGTGTACACAGCGTTTTATAATTTGTTCGTAGTAACCGTTTTACGTTTTTACGCGCCAATTGGCAAAATGTATCTAAAGTCTGTAACGCGGCTTTAAATACAACGAAGAGTCGGTTTGCGTCGTTCTGGCTGAGCTGGCTGGGCTGCCTGTTGTTTGTATGCGCGCTCTGCTTGTGGCTTGTGGCTCGTAAACGCAAACTCAAAGCGCCGCAGTAGAAAACAATACAACACAACACACACAGAAAATTAAATAAATTTAATATTAGTTGGAGATTGGCGAAACTCTCTGGAAATGGAAATGAAGTGTTTAGCAGCCTCCCGAGCAATATATATAGCAAAGAGAGGCCAAGAATATCAATGATATATTTTGAATAAGTATTATATGCTCTCTCGCTGTCACTTCTCTGTCTCATTTCATGTTTTATGCTCTTTCATTGAATTGAATATTTTTCCCTTTAAATATCTAGTCTATCACATCGATTTGTTTGTTTTTGTTTATAAACAAAAATATACAAAGTGTTAATTATGTGAACAAGAAAATATAATAACGATAATCTCTTGTGTACATTCACGCGATATTCTAGATGGCTTTAACTAACTGTCTGTGATTAGTTTAGTATTTTTAGATTAGTACGAGTAAGTGTAAATAAACTAAGCTGAACCTAGGGATTTGGGTTTGCTGCATGAAAATAAGTGACAATACGTACTGATCAAATAAAGAAATCTTAGTGGAAAAGTCAACAAACCTATAGCTAAAGAAATGATTACCACAGACAATATATTTTAAAATGTCAATATTATTTTAAAAGGATTGTTGCTGTGTATTGAGTACATACAAAAGTAGCCTAATTGAGATTTTTCTTGCACACTAATGTTACCGATTAATTAAAATATTGTAATATAATATAAAAATGTTGCTGAATTTAATATTTTTTATTAAAATTAACTTTTATAAGCTTTTGATTTCGTTATTAAGAAAATTAAGGAAATATTAGCTCAAAAAAATTAAGAAATTTTAGCTGAATTGAAGTTTTTTAAGGAAACCCATATAAAAGTGGATAACCAAAGGCAAAGTACTTCCGAAATATTGTAAAAACTTAGCTGAATTGTGGTATTTTAACAAAGGTTCCAAAAATGAAGTTAAATTGATGGTCTTACATTAAAAAAATTAATTTTTGGTAATAAGAACATTATAAAAATTTTAGCTGAATTGAAGTTTTCTGAAAAAAATTAAAAATGTTGTTTAGAGACGAGCAATAACCTCTTAAATGTTCTACAAAATTAGCTGAATTGCAGTCATCTAACATTGGTTATAGAAATGCAGCTGAATTCCTTTTGTTAAAATGGATTTTATTTCCTTAGGCAATAAAAAAATTTAAAAAAAATCTTAGCGGAATTAAAGTAATTTAAGCAAGAATTAAGCTGAATTGTGACGTTCTGACAAAGGTTCCAAAAATGCAGCTGAATTATGAGTTTCATATTTAAAAATTGGTTTTGTTTCTTTTATTAATAGGAAAATTATGAAAATCTTAGCTGAATTGAAGTTTTCTGAGGAAAAAAATTAATAAAGTGGTTTAGAGACTTCTAAACACCTCTTAATAGTTTTACAAACTTAACTGAATGGCGGCTATTTAACAATGGTTATAGAAATGTAGCTGAATTACTTTTGTTAGGGATACAAAATTTAATCTAAATTAGTCGCATACATTTTAAAATTGATTTTCTTTTTTCTGGGAATAAAAAAATTTAAAAAATCTTAGCTGAATTAAAGGTTTTTGAGCAAAATCACTTTAAATTGGTAAAAAGACATTTAAAAACCTTTTAATTATGATAAAAACTTAGCTGAATTATATATTTTGGCAATAAGAAATTTAAAAAAATCTCAGCTGAATTAAAGTTCTCTGATGAGAATCACCTTAAAGTAGTTAACAAAAGTCTGAAAACCTCTGTAATCTTATAAAAATTTAGCTGAATTGTGGTATTGTAATAATGGCTACAAAACTGAAGTGCAATTAGGTGCTTTACATTTACAATTGTTTCTCCTGGCAATAAAAAAAAATTTAAAAAAAATATAACTGAATTAAAGTTTTCTGGGGAGAATCACATTAAATTGGTTACATCTGTTTGAAAACCTCTTAAATGTTATAAAAATTTTGCTGAATTATGACATTTTAACAAACATTTCAAAAATTGTGTTGAAGTAGGACTTTCACATTTAAAACTTGATTTTGTTTCTTTAGTAATAAAAAAATTTAAACAAAAATCTCAGCTGAATTAAAGTTTTCTGATGAGAATCACCTTAAAGTAGTTAACAGATGTCAGAAAACCTCTTAAATATTATAAAAACTTAGCTGAATTATGGTGCCGTAACAAAGTTTAAAAAAATTAAGCTGAATTAGGAGTTTTACATTTAGAAATTGATTTTGTTTCTTTTAGTAATAAGAAAATTTGAAAAAATATTAGCTGAATTGAAGTTTTCTGAGGAAAAAGTAATAATGTGCTTAACGGACGACTAAAAGCTCTCTTAAATATTATTACAAAATTAGCTGAATCGCGGCTATCTAACAAAGGTTACAGAAATGCATTTGAAAATTGATTTTGTTTTTTTTTTGGTAATAAGAAAATTTAAAAAAAAATCTTAGCTGAATAAGGTTTTCTAAGGAAAAAAATAATAATGGGGTTTAAAAATGACTGAACATCTCCTTAATGTTTTACAAAATTAGCTGAATGACGGCCATCTAACAAAGGGTACAAAAAGGCAGCTGAATTAAAAGTTTATTTTAGTAATAAGAAAATTTAAAAAAATATTAGCTGAATTGAAGTTTTCTAAGGAAACCCATATACAAGAGTTTAACCAACGGCTGAATACTTCCGAATTATAATAAAAACTTAGCTGAATTGTGTTGTTTTAACAAAGGTTACAAAAAAAAAGCTGAATGAATGGTTTTACATTAAAAAATAGGTTTTGTTTTTGTTTTTGAAAATTGATTTTGTTTTTTTTTGGTAATAAGAAAATTTAAAAAAAAATCTTAGCTGAATTAAGGTTTTCTGAGGAAAAAAAGTAATAATGGGGTTTAAAAACGACTGAACATCTCCTTAATGTTTTACAAAATTAGCTGAATGGCGGCCATCTAACAAAGGGTACAAAAAGGCTGCTGAATTAAAAGATTCACTTTTAAAAATTGATTTTGTTTCTTTTAGTAATTAGAAAATTTAAAAAAATATTAGCTGAATTGAAGTTTGGTAATGAAAACCATATAAAATTGTTTAACCAACGGCTGAATACTTCCGAATTATAATAAAAACTTAGCTGAATTAGGTTACAAAAAAGAAGCTGAATTAATGGTTTTACATTTAAAAATTGGTTTTGTTTTTTTAATAGTAAGGAAATCGAAAAAAATCGTAGCTTAATTTAAGTTTTGCATGGTAAAACAACTTAATTTGCTAACAGGCGATTGAATCACCTCTTAAATGTTATAAAAATTAAGCTAAATTAGTCGCACCACATGAAAAAGTTGATTTTTTTCTTTAACTAATAAGAAAATTGCTAAAAAAAATCTTAGCTGAATTGAAGTTCTGCGACAAAAATATAATAATAAATGATTAAATACGAATAAAATATAAAAGAATATGTAAAGCAAATGTAGCTGAATTCATGTTTGAACTTAAGATAAATTTATATTTTCTGTATATAGAGTTAAAAAATTCAAAAATTCTTAGCCTAATTAATATATTCTGGGAAAAAATCATAGTAAAGTAGTTAAAATAGTGGTCACATTTAATTATTGCTTTTGTTGCTTTTAGTTATAAGAAAAGCAATTTTTTTAATTTTTTTTCTTAATAGAAAAATTAATTAAATCTTATTATTATTTTTTTTAATAAAACATTTAAATTATTAAGAAAGTTTTTTCAATTTTGTATTTTTATAATCCATAATTTCAATATTAACTCTAGTGAGTTTAGTAAGAATTCTCTGAACTAACAAACAACTGTAATCAAACTTCGTCTATTGATTTTTTTCTATATGCAAAAGTTCTGTGGCTTTTCATTGTTTTAAGTTTTCAAAACTCTTACCGTTAATGTAATGTACACTTTAGGGCTTAATTTAAAATTTTCAAAATAAATTCAGTTAATTTATGTCTTATATAATTATAATTATTATATGTTAGTTTTATCCTCTGACATAATGACTGTCAAATTACATATTTTATTTTTTTAATTACCCTCCCTATAATGTACTGCATACAAATATTTCAGTTCAAATTTTTGCTGTGAATTCGAAATTTGGTTAGATTCCATGACCCCATACTTTGATTTGTTGACAAAATAATTGTTAACTACCTATAAACAATATATTAGTATACATTGTTGTTGTATAGCTGTAATGTGAGCTTGTTATTTAATTTTTGTGATTTTTTTTACTGTAAATCTTTTGTTATTTTTTCATATCAAAAACTAAATTTAAATACAATAGAACTTTCCATTTTATTTGTGAAAATGTCGGTATTACAAACTGAAAATTATTTAGCAGTTCATTACTAATTGCATTTTGTTTGTTTTAACATGATGAGTTTTCTAGTTGAGAGTAGAAAGAGAGAAAAGTTTATGAACTTTTCTCGAAGCTTTGATAAATTTGTAAATACAGCTAAAGTCATAAGGTATAATCGAAGAAATTGCTTAATTCTTGTTATAATTCTATGATTTTTCTTCTATTACCCAGAGTGGACAACAATTTCTTAATTCATTAAGAGCACTATAAAAAATACTTTAACAGGAACTAAGTTTAAGGATACAGTAATGTTACAACATGTCATTCATATCATGAAACTAATAATCCATTAAAAAGACTGACAACAAACATCAAATATGATATATGATAATATATATAATATGACGAATAACAAATTCAACTAAGACCTCGAATCAGTTTACCATCATCATCATCATCATCATCATCGTTATAACAACATTGGCATATCTCAAGACTTTACTGGCGATCAATGACATCTCTGATAATTCTTACAACGACTTATCAATGTCTTCAGTTAACAGTAACAAAAACGTCTTTGTTTAAAAATAACCTTTTTTTTTTGTATGCACGTATGTATGTATGTGTATGTGTTTTGTTCCATCAAACTGACGAAGGAAGTTCCCTTACATATTTCACTTTGTTTTATGTGTTATGAAAACAAAACAAAAAAAATGTATATTTATTAATGCTTATGTAAATTGTTATCAATTTTTTTTTTGGGAGTACTCATTGATTTCGTTTTTAAGCCGACTTTGTCCCGTAATGCAAGTTCAATTAACATATATACAAATAACACCTTGTGTTTGCAAATTTTTCTTGACATGAGAGCAGATGTTAAATAATAATATTTTGAACACATTCCTTAAACACAGCTCTGGTTACACTCAGAAAAATATCACTGCTTATTCGTGGTTTCTAATACACTTTTTTATTTTCTTTACTTTACGCACCTTTTGTTAGCTGTTAGTTGTTGTTGTTTCGACGCCTTTTTCGCTCTCTTACGAATGGTTTCTGCCTTCCGGAACTTTTTCAATAAATTTTTTAAGGGTTTTTTCAACTTTGTACGACGCGATGCGATGTGTGGGGTTTCGAGCACCTCACAGCTCCAAAAACCGTAAGTTAATGGTAACATTTAGTTCCGACCCACAGGTTTATATATCGAATTTCTGCTAGATTTTGGATATATAGTATAACAAATTCATCACTTTATCACTGATTGATAACATTACAATATTGTTGCTGTTGTTGTTGTTGCTTTATAATATGATAAAGAAAACAAAAACAACAACAAATAAGCATGGCAGTGCTACCGTCATGATGCTGTAAGCAAAAATCCTTATCAAGTTGAAATGTCTGATCAAGATAATAACAAGATTTGAGTTGATGGCTCTTACGTAGGTTCTACACAGAGGTTTATGAATTGTTATAAATTGTTTTAAGGCTAAATGATAAAATACAATAACAATATAAACAGTATACACAGTGAATAAACAGATAAAAATTATTAAATATGTATTCAAATAAAAACAACAAAATTGCTGTGAACAGTAGGATGCGAAAAAAAAATTATAAAAACGAAGAATTTTTTATATTAAAACTGTGAAGACTTTACATCCAAAGATGTAGAATAAGGCAAAATGGTAACAGATTTTCAACCTTAATGTATTTATATATTATTTATATTTATTTTTTAAAATATTTTTTAACTTACTTCTTCTTAACCTATTTTCGAAGATTTTTTTGATAATGATACTGTGAAAACTTTACAACAAAAACTGTAGAATGAGGCTAAATGGTAAAAGATTTCCAATCTTAATGTATTATATTTTTTTTAATTTTCTTCTTAAACTTTTTTCGAATATACTTTTAAATTTCGAAGATTTTTTTAATAATGGAACTATGAAGACTAAAACTAAAGCTGTAGTATAAGACTAACCCTCAAAATTTCCAATCTTTAAGTATTTACATATTTTTTATATTTATTTTTATTACATTTAATAATATATTTTTATAATTTCCTTCTTCTTAACCTATTAATTTTGTATTATATTTTCATAATTTTCTTCTTCTTAACCTATTTTCAAAAATACTTTAAAATTTCGGAGATTTTTTTTGGCAATGAAACTGTGAAGACTTTTTAACTAAAGCTGCCAATCCAATCCAATATCCAATCTTCATGTATTAACATATTATTTATTTTATATTATTTTTTCAAATTCCTTCTTCTTAACCCATTTTTGCAAATATTTTCAATTTTTTTTTTATTTTATATTATAATTTTATAATTTCCTTCTTTTTAACCTATTTTCAAAAATACTTTTGAAATCATTTATTAAGTTTAAGGGTCTTGGTAATTTCATTATTGTTGTAAATATTTTCCACATAAATCTTCTATTCAGTTAAGTTTTCCTCTTTAAGACTTAAATTCAGCTTAATGTAATTTTCGTGAAAAATCTTAAATTCAGCTAAGATTTGTTTAATTTTTGTAATTAGAAAAAAAATCTATTTTAATATGTAAAGCGGCAAATTCAGCTTCTTTTTTGTAACCAATTCAGCTAAGAATTCGTTGAAGTTTTTCTCTCTATTTACTAAAAATATAGTTATTTTGTTGTTTCTTAAGTTAAACCTTTAATTCAGCTACATTTATATCATACATATGATCATCTTATTCGTATTTTTATCATTTTTATATAATTTTCGTAGAAAGACTTAAATTCAGCTTAGATTTATTTAATTTTTGTAATAAGAAAATAAATCAAATTCAGCTTCTTTTTTGTAACCAATTCAGCTAAATTTTCAACAGAAATCTTCAATTCAGCTAAGAATTTGTTGAAGTTTTCCTCTCTTATTAATATAAATATAGTTATTTTGTTGTATCTTAGGTTAAAATTTTAATTCAGCTACATTTTTGTCATACATATCAATTCAGCTAAGAATTTGTTAATGTTTTCCTCCCTATTTACTGAAAATATAGTTATTTTGTTGTTTCTTAAGTTAAAACATTAATTCAGCTACATTTTTATCATACATTTACTGTTCTTATTTGTATTTTTATCATGTTTATATAATCTTCGTAGAAAAACTTAAATTCAGCTAAGATTTGTTTAATTTTTGTAATAAGAAAAAAAATCTACTTTAAAATGTAGCTTCTTTTCTGTCACCAATTCAGCTAAATTTTCCACAGAAATCTTCAATTCAGCTAAGAATTTGTTGAAGTTTTCCTCTCTATTTGCTTCAGATATAGTTATTTTGTTGTTTCTTAAGTTAAAACTTTAATTCAGCTACAGTTTTGTCATACATATCAATTCAGCTAAGAATTTATTAAAGTTTTCCTCCATATAGTTATTCTGTTGTTTCTTAAGTTAAAACTTTAATTCAGCTAGATTTTTATAATATACTGATCTTATTTGTATTTTTTATCATTTGTATATAATTTTTGTAGAAAAATTAAAATTCAACTAAGATTTGTTCAATTTTTATAATAAGAAAATAAAAATTAATACAGCAAATTCAGCTTCTTTTCTGTAACCAATTCAGCTTAATCTTCCACATCAATCTTCAATTCAGCTAAAAATTTATTAATGTTTTCTTCACTATTTACTGAAAATATAGTTATTTTGTTGTTTCTTAAAGTTAAAACTTTAAATTCAGCTACATTTTTGTCATACATATACTTATCTTATTTGTCTTTAAGTAATTTTTATATAATTTTCGTAAAAATCCTAAATTCAGCTAAGATTTGTTTAATTTTTGTAATAGTAACAGAAAAAAATCAATTTTAAAATGTGAAGCAGCTAATTCAGCTTCTTTTCTGTAACCTATTCAGCTAAATTTTCCACAAAAATTTTCAATTCAGCTAAGAATTTGTTGAAGTTTTTCTCTCTGTTTACTAAAAATATAGTTATTTTGTTGTATCTTAAGTTAAAACTTTAATTCAGCTACATTTTTGATAACTTTTATTCAGCAAACTTTTATTCAGCAAAGTTTTTTTTTCAGCTGTATTATTAGTAAAAGCACATATAACCAATTTTTAAATGTGTAGCGCCTTATTATGCTACATTGCTTTAAACTTTTTTATAATACCACAATTCAGCTAAGTTTTATTAATATTCAAGGGATATTTCAGCCATCTGTTAACTACTTTAATATGATATTAGAACTTTTAAGAGTGGAACTTTTAATTCAGCTTCATTTCTGTCAGAATACCACAATTCAGCTAAGTTTTAATAATATTTAAAAGGAGTTTTAGACGTCTGTCTACCACTTCAATGTCCATTTCTTCAGAAAACTTTAATTCAGCTAAGATTTGTTGAATTTTTTTTATGAGTATAAGGGAAAGAGTCAATTTTTAATTGTGAAACTTCTAATTCAGCTAAATTTGTGTAAAATTTGTTGGAATGCTACAATTCAGCTGAATTTTATAACATTTAAGATATTTTTCAGTCGCCTGTTAACCACTGTAATAAGATTTTTTAATTTCCTCAAATAACTTTTATTCAGCTAAGTTTTTTTAGCTGTCACATTAGTAAAATATAAAATAACCAATTTTCAAATGTGTGACAGCTAAGTTTTATTAATATTTAAGGGGTATTTCAAGCATCTGTTAACTATTATAATATAGTATTCCTCAGAAAATTGAAATTCAGCTAAGATTTTTTAATTTATTACTAAACGAAACATAATCAAATTTTATATGTGAAACTACAAGTTGAGCTTAATTCGGTAAACTACGTTAGAATGTTTTGAAGTTTGACTTTACCTATTTATCTAGAATATGGTGACAATCAGTGCTATCACGCATTTGCACATGGAGGAGAAACAAAATGTAGTTCTTGCTTTTGCTCTTGCTCAAATACTTTCAAATGATTTTTCGAATCACAACATTTTCGAGGGCAATGTAAATGCGATTTTAATACAACTTATTGGTTTAGTTTAACATTATATTCAACTGTTATTGCATTTTACTGTTTGTTATTGCTTTAAACAGGAAAATATTTAAATGACACATTATAAACAATCTGGGCTACTGGTTATTATACAAAGCGACAGTTAAAGCAAACAAAGATAAGAAGAAACAAGTGCAAACGAACAAAAAGTTTGTAAAATGTAATATTTAATGAGTTTAATTAAATAAGGCAAAAACAAAAAAAAACTTGAAGACATTGATTAATACTATCACTGTGATTCTGAATTATAATTTCCTGGGGAACTTTTTCCATGTATCTTGTTCCTCTATACTAAATAACTAAAATCTCCCACGGATATTTTTCTCTTTTCTCTTATTTAAAACCAACTTAAAAAATAGGAAACTATTTCTTGGTCAGTAATTAGGTATTACGGATTTAAGGGTAGGTCATTTAAAATTGTAAATTTAAACTACCGATTTCTTTTGACTGTGATTTAAGACCTTTATTTCAATATAAGATCCCAACTTTTTGCGATCGGGCACTTAGTTAAGAAGATAACTGCACGTTTTTCATATCAATATCGACAACTTCCCAACCATTGAAAGGAGAGACTATTGTATGGTGATCACAAATTAAGAAGCCTATTTCTCGATTGGATGCTTAGTTTAGAAAACATTAAATATTTTACTATATGAATATGGACGGCACACAGTGGCATTTCGGCGGAAAAAATAGGGTTTTTCAACTTTCCAATTTCAAAATTTTAATGATTTGGTTTTGTAAAGAAATATTTGGATAAGAAAAATTCAACAAGGTTTTTTATGAAAAGTGAAATTTTGTAGTTAAAAACAACGGAAATTTATTCAATGAAATTAGATTAAAATTATTGTCCAAATAAAGAACTTTTTGTGTGTGTAAGTTTATAGCTATGGCTTTTGTTTTATTTTTTAGTGAAAATACAGCACCTACTCTTTTATATAAAAAAAAAATTATTGAATTGGAAAAGTGAAGTAATTATTATAAATTATCAAAAATTATACTAAAAAATATCAACTTTTCACTTTTTGGTGAAAAAAAACTTTATGTGCTTTGCCTTGCTTAGCTCTCTAATTATAAAAAAATGAGAGGTCCGAGTCTGTACTTTCAATTAATAAAAAAAAAATAACCGCCAACCCTTTTAGTAATATCGATTTTAATGCATGCATTTGTGCGATATTTTCGGTGTATTTGAAGGCTAATATCTTTCGCGGAGGGTTGTTGGGGATATTCTATTCTTTTGTATGGAGACAACACATGTTTAACTTTTGAATAAAAATTAATATTTTTTAACATTTCTTTTTCTAGACTGGGAAGAAAAACACCTAAAATCTGAAACTTTCAATCGGCGTAAAATCTAAAGCAGGCGTGGCATCCCCAATATGTTTAACTTTTTTCATAAGGAGGACTCAATTAAGAAGTGCCCCTAATTTCAAGTCCCTAGGTCCAAAAATAAAAATTTTGGCAAGTGCAGTTATATGGGAGGTGGGTGTGGCAGTAGGCGGTTTTCCAAGATTTTTTCAAAATCTCTTAATTTAGCCCAGAGAAGTATTTCTGCTAAATTTCATTGCTGTACGACTACTCCTTCCATTTTTTTCCAAGAAATGTATGGGGCGGTGCCACTGTGCGGCATCCCACCCATTTTATCTAGCAGCATTTTTCAAACAAATTTTCTTTTTGCATAATTAAATTTCAATGAAGCATCCTTTGAGATTTGCTTAAAGAATATTGGGTAAGCATAAACAATGTTTTATGACGATTTTCCTAAAATTAACCTGCCAAAATACTCATTTTTAAAAAACCGGATAACCGACGTCAAAAAACCGGTTAAACTGGGTATTCGAAATTGAAATTTTAAAAACAAAAACCGGTTAGATGATTTTCGGTTTCGCTGTTGAACACTCTAAATGTATCAAAATGTATTTGTATTGCACTAAAAAAATACTTTTATTGTCGCAAAAGATACTTTTATTATACCAAAAAGTACAATTTATTGTACGTGAAAGTACAATTTGTTGCACCAAAAAGTACATTTATTGTACCAATAGTATTTTAATTGTCCAACAGAGTATCTTTATTGCACCAAAAAGTACAATTTATTGTACTAAAAAATAGTTTTCTTGTAACAAATTCATTATACCAAAAGTACTTTTATTGTGCCAAAAAGTAATTTTATTGTACCAAAAAGTGCAATGTATTGTACGTGAAGTACAATTTGTTGTACCAAAAAGGACATTTATTGGAAAAAAAAGTCTATTCATTATCCCACAAACCTTTTTTATTGTAGCAAAAAGTAAAATTTATTGTTCAAAAAATACTTCTTTTGCAGCAAAAATTTACTGTATATAAAAGATCTTTTTTGTACAAAAAAGGACTTTATTGTACCAGAAAGTACTTTTATTTTGCCAAAAAGTACTTTTATTGTGCCAGAAAGTACAATTTATTGTACCAAAAATACTTCTCTTGTATAAAATAGCACTTTTATTGTACCAATAAGTACAATTTATTGTACCAAAACAAAAATTACTACTCTTGCACCAAAAGGTACTTTTATTGTGCCATAAAGTACAATTTATTGTACCAAAAAATAGGTGAAACTACATTTTATTGTACGTGATAGTACAATAAGTTGCAGCAAAGAGTACATTTATTGTACCAAAAGTTTTTTTATTGTATCACAAAGCACATTAATAGTACCAAAAGGACATATACTGTAGCAAAAATAATTTTTTTTGTACAAACAGTACAATTTATTGTGGCAAAAGTACTTTTAATATACCAAAAAGTACAATTTATTGTACCTTAAAACACATATTATACCAAAAGGTACAATTTATTGTACAACAAAACACTTTTATTGTACCAAAAAGTACAGTTTCTGTGCCAAAAAGTACTTTTAATGTACCAAAAGTAATTTTATTGTAAAACAAAGTACAATTTATTTTAACAAAAAGTACAACTTATTGTACTTGAAAGTAAAATTTGTTGTACCAAAAAGTACAGTTATTGTGTAAAAAATAAATTTATAGTAGCAAAGTACTTTTATTGTACCAAAGTGTACAAATTATTTTACCCTAAAGTACAATTTATTGTACCAGAAAATACAATTTGTTGTAACAAAAATGACATTTATTGTATCAAAAATAACTTTATTGTACCAAAATGTAAAATTTGTTGTACCAAAAAATAAAGTTTATTGTACCAAAAAGTATATTTAGCAAAAAGTACTTTATTATACCTACAAGTACAATTTATTGTAATAGAAAATACAATTTGTTATTACAAAAAAGTACAATTTATTGTATCCAAACGTACTTTTACAGTGCCAAAAAATATTTTATTGTACCAGAAAATAAATTTATTGTGCCAGAAAGTACATTTATTGTGCCAAAGAGAACTTTTATTGTAGAAAAAAGTACTTATATTGCGCCAAAAAGTACTTTTATTGTACCAAACAGTACAATTTCTTATGCCAAAAGTATCTTTATTGTACCACCAAGCACTTGTACCAAAAATACTTCTCTTGTACCAAAAAGTACTTTTATTGTACCAAAAAATACAATTTATTATACCCCTTTTATTTGTACCGATAGTACTATTTATTTTCCTTAAAGTACTTTTATTGTGCCAAAAAGTAAACTTTATTGTATTTTTATTTTATGAAAAGTACTTTTATTGTACAGGAAAATACTTTTATTGTGCCAGAAAGTACTTTTGTTGTACCGAAAAGTACAATTTATTGTTCCAAAAAGTACATGTAGCAAAAAGTACTTTATTATACCACCAAGTACAATTTATTGTATGCCAAAAAGTACTTTCTTTGTTCTAAAAACTACTTTTATTGTGCCAAAAAGTACTTTTCTTGTACCAAAATGTGCTTTAAATGTATCTGAAATTACTTTAATTGTACCAACATTTTTCTAGCTATCTTTTCAAAATCACAAATCTTGTTAAATTACTAAATTTCCCTGCATTTATATTTTATACTTTAATCCTGTGAATTCGTATTCCTAATTTCTTGCAACCTGCCGCTGATTAAATTTAAAAAACATGTTACATCAGCTGTAACATAAACCAGTGAAAAAACACATCTCTTAAGAAACACTCTTCATACCAGAACGTTTAACCAACAGTCCTTTCTTACCACATATACATATGCAGATTTCTTAAATTAAGAATTAACCGCAACCGCAGTTATTATAAAAAACGTGCTGGTTTTTATGATCCCATACACCATTTAGCCTTATTTGACAATACTAACCATAAAAAGTGTATATTCAGCAGATATTTTGCAGAAACTGCGATTTTTTTTATTGTTTAGCATATAGTATCATGATGGTTATCGGTAAATATTGTAAATATTTGTTAAGATCAAGATAACAACAATTCATATTATTGTGATGCTGCTGACGCATTTAGTTTTGTTATTTTGAATGTGATCGCAAGAGCAAACTTCTAGATAGATAAACTCGAAAGTAATTTGCCAGTGCCCAGCCAATCAGTCCAACTAGACAAGTTAAATGTAATCTGCTATAGTTGTCGCCATTTCGATGGAAACGCAGGAGGTGGGGCAGACCCTGACGCAGTAGACTTTTGTAAGACTTAAGAATTGTTTGTTTTGACTGGATTTTATATTAAAACGTAGTTGACATTACAATCGAAATTTGAAGTTTTCCCATATACATTAGTAGAATTGTATATTAAATGTCAAGGACTGTAAAACACATAAATGTCTTGTTAATAAAAAATTAAAAAAACATTCATTATTATACTTTACATCATTACCAAAATTAAAGGCCATCATGTTTACCCAACTTTTAATGTATATTAAAAAAACGACTCACTTTGTGAAAACAACTGCGTCCCGTACACAAAAGTACTCTCCCTCCCCCTTGTATTAATTTTATGTTCGAGGTTTTAATTTTTTTTTTTGCAAATCGTACTTCAATCCAGTCAAGTTTAAATTTATCAACTTCTTAATAAATACTATATCAATAAAATTCTGACCATTTTTTATCAATTACTGAATATATGTTGGCAGTATTTATGTTTTCTTCCAGCGAAACAATTCAATTCGAGTTAAGTCTGTAAAGAACTGGTATAAACTTGAAACAATTGTCACACAAAAACGACTTTAACTATCAATAAATTTTCAGCGAACACTCATCAATTCATGTCCAGCAGAAAGAAAAAAGAAGAAAAAAAAAGAATGCAAACAATTAATAAATACAAAAATGGCATCTTTTGTTCTGAAAAATTGTTGGACACATATGAATTTTATGTCCTCAGTTTTGTTTTTTTTTTCTACAGTAACATCAAATATTTACCGAAATTATCTAATGTTGTTATTTTGAAATGGGAAAAATAACTCAACGTTGTCAGCTAAGTTGAGAGTACAGCGTGGATCATCAAGATGAGTAAACACAAATATTTGGTTTTAATCAAAACCAAAGACATATAAAAATAACAATAAGTGCGAGCGATACTCATCTTTTACGTATTTTAATCTGTGAGAACAGAAATGATCATATCAGGGAAAGTATTTTTTTTTTTTTGCAATTTTAGTTAATTTTACTGTCGTTACCTCGCTGAGTTATGTAGACATCTTAAAGTGGTTTTACTATCGTCAATTGAGTTAGTTTGCCAGTTGCTAGCTTTGTAAATAAGAAATAAGAAAAATAAGAGGAAACTGTTAGACTCTGAATAACAATTCCCTGGAAAATTTGTCCCTTTTCCTTGTTCCCCTACTTTATTTTACTCTTTCTCCTAATTTCACAGCTTAAGCAACGCAACGTTCGCTTGCGTTTTAAGTGGTAAACAGCTGTAATATGTATAGCAAATCAGCTGTTTATCACACAAACAGCAAGCGAACGTTAACGTTCGATATTTTAACAAATAGGAGTACGAAATTTTTTTTCGGTTTAGGGTAAAGTGTGCTAAGAAAAGCTTTCAATGTACCAGGAATAACAGTTATTGTCCCAAAAAGTACTTTTGTTGTACAAAAAACTACTTTTATTGTGCCAACAATTATTATGCCGCAAAGTACTGTTTTGTACCAAAAAGTTAATTAATTGTACCACAAAATACTTTAACTGTACCAAAAAGTACTTTTGTTGTACAAGAAAGTACTTTAACTGTACCTAGAAATACTTTTACTGTACCAAAAGGTACATTTATAATACCACAAATTACTTTTATTGTACAAGAAAGTACTTTAATTGTACAAAAAAAGTATAATGTACCAAAAAGTGTTTTTATTATGTCAAAAATTACTTTAATTGTACAAAAAAGTTTATATATTCTACCAAAGCATGTGATGCACCAGAAAGTAATTTTATTATGCCAAAAAGTACTTTTATTGTACCAAAATGTAAACTTATTGTACCAAAAAGTACTTTTATTGTACCAAAAAGTACATGTTAAGTACCACAAAGTACTTTTACTGTAACAAAAAGGTACTTTTATTGTATCAGAAAGTACTTTAATTTTACCAAAAAGTACATTTTTTATACGAAAAAGTACTTTATTGTACCAAAATGTACACTTAGTGTACCAAAAAGTACTCTTATTGTACCAAAAAGTACATGTTAAGTACCACAAAGTGCTTTTACTGTAACATAAAGGTACTTTTATTGTATCAAAAAGTACTTTAATTCTACCAAAAAGTACATTTATTACACCAAAAAGGACTTTAATTGTACCAAAATGTATACTTATTGTACCAAAAAAAAACATGTTATGTACCAAAAAGTACTTTTATTGTAACAAAATGGTACTTTTATTGTATCAAAAATTACTTTAATTCTACCAAAAAGTGCATTTATTATACCAAAAATTAATTATATTGTACCAAAATGTTCACTTATTGTACCAAAAAGTACATGTCATGTACCAAAAAGAACTTTTATTGTAACAAAACAATACTTTTATTGTTTCAAAAAGTACTTTAATTCTACCAAAAAGTGAATTTATTTTACCAAAAAGTACTTTTTTCTATCAAAAAGTACATGTGATGTACCAGAAAGTACTTTTAATGTACCAAAAAGTACATGTTAAGTACCACAAAGTACTTTTACTGTAACAAAAACGTACTTTTATTGTATCAGAAAGTACTTTTATTTTACCAAAAAGTAAATTTTGTATACGAAAAAGTACTTTATTGTACCAAAATGTACACCCATTGTACCAAAAAGTACTTTTATTGTATCAAAAAGTACATGTGATGTACCAGAAAGTACTTTTACTGTAACAAAAAGGTACTTTTATTGTATCAAAAAGTACTTTAATTCTACCAAAAAGTTTATTTATTACATCGAAAAGGACTTTAATTGTACCAAAATGTATACCAAAATCTACATTTATTGTACCAAAAAGTAAATGTGATGTACCAGAAAGTACATTTATTATAGCAAAAAGCACTTTTATTATACCAAAAAGTTCTTTTATTGTACCAAAATGTACACTTATTGCACCAAAAGTACTTTTATTGTACCAAAAAGTACATGTTAAGTACCACAAAGTACTTTTACTGTAACAAAAACGTACTTTTATTGTATCAGAAAGTACTTTTATTTTACCAAAAAGTAAATTTTGTATACGAAAAAGTACTTTATTGTACCAACATGTACACCTATTGTACCAAAAAGTACTTTTATTGTATCAAAAAGTACATGTTAAATACCACAAAGTACTTTTACTGTAACAAAAAGGTACTTTTATTGTATCATCATTTAATTCTACCAAAAAGTACATTTATTACATCGAAAAGGACTTTAATTGTACCAAAATGTATATTAATTGTACCAAAAAATAAATGTTATGTACCAAAAAGTACTTTTATTGTCACAAAATGGTGCTTTTATTGTATCAAAAAGTACTTTAATTCTACCAAAAAGTGCATTTATTATACCAAAAAGTACTTTTTTCTATCAAAAAGTACATGTGATGTACCAGAAAGTACTTTTAATGTACCAAAAAGTACTTTTATTGTATCAAAAAGTACTGTTATTGTACAAAATTATTTTTTATTGTACTAAAAAGTACTATTATTTGCTAAAAAAGTTATTTGTTGTGAAAAAATGACTTTTTTGGACTAAAACGTTCTTTTATTGTACCAAAAAATTCTTTTAATTGTGCCAAAAGTTATATTTTCTTCATCTTAAAATACTATTGTTATATCAACAATGCTGATTTTGAAACCTTGAACCAAGCGACATTTGACGAATTCCGGTCGAGGTCAATACTAGGCGATAAACGATCGCATTATTGTCTAATTTTCAAGGGTTCAAGTTATTCTCATCATTGTCGTAATCTCTGCACCGCTACTGTTATCAAGTTTGTCGCACTCACTTTTTTCTGCTACTTGTTGTCTGTCTATACCGCAATATTTATCGTGCCTATATTTATTTAAGAATTTAAAACGAAAAATATCTCATGGTTGTAATAAAATTTTTAAATAAATTTGTCACTGGGGCTAAGTTTATCTTAAGTGTTTACATAATGTAAATAAGGATATTAATAAATTTATTTAATTTCATTGTAAATTAGGTTAAAATCGTGTAATTGTTTCACTGGTTAAGAAAAAAGAAAATTCCATTAAAATATACTATTAAATTATACTTATATTTATACAAAACAACAGATTTTTGGCTGCAATGTGAACTTGCCAAAAGTTCACAAGCAGCTCTTGAACTTAACGCTTTGTCAATTTAAAAGCGGTCAGCAACCTGTGGAATGTCATTTGTCATATATACCAGGTCATTGAATAGACTGACTTTGTTACGTGGCGACGTAACTTTTGCATTATTTTTATGTATATATACAAAAACTTTAAATTTATATTTTTGCACGTACAAATTTAATAGCTTTTACTTCTCTGGTTATGTTACACTTGTTATTAAAAACAAATCTATAAAAGTCCTATGCGATAACTATAAAATGCAAATGAATTAAAGTGTGAGTAATTGCTAATCGATTTTCACTTCAATTACTGCCTTTAGTGATGTCAACGTAACAAACCCTGGGCCAGATTAATAAGGTGCGTTGAACTTGACATTACATCATGGCAGCAGTAATCAAGGCAAAATATTGACCTAAAGTATAGATTAATCTATATCAATATAAAATTAGCTATAACATTATAAGATAAGTAAAAAAAACATTGCAAATGTAAAGAAATTGCAAAACACAAAATGTTAAGCTGATTAAGGGATTCAGATTGCCATCGGAATCCCTTATTTCGAGATTTTATTTAAAGCCGTTTGCAAAACATATCGTGGCGCTAAAGATTTCTCACAAACTGAAATTTGGAGTAAAAATATGTCTCTTGTCTCAATTATAAGCTCTTTGCTATTTTTCGTTATATAAAAATTGCGGAAAAATATAATATTGTTTTTTTTTTTTAAAATAGAGAAAGTGCAAAGGGTTCTATGAAGAAATATAGCAAAATATTTATTATATTGCTTTAATATTTTATTGTTATTTTTACAACTATATACAACAATCAAACATAGGTACATATACTTACTGTATACTATATATATGTAGTACGAAAACGTTGGATACTTCTCGGCTTCTGTTTCGGAAGATCCCCGTATGTGGCGTTTAATTTAATTTATCAATTTTGCCAACAACAACACCTTTCTTTGTTGTTGTTTACAATGCAATAATATCTTTTGTGTTATTGTGAATGGGAGGAGAGATAACCTCTGACGGCTCCTTCACCTCTTGCGCTATTCTCAAGGGAAATGAGGGACGGCTGTTGTTGTTGTCGTTGTTGTTGGTGAAGATATTGGGGCAAATGATGCTGCAGTTGTTGCTTCCGATTTCGTTGTAGTTGTTGATGTTGCTGATATTGTTGCTGTTGTTGTTGTTGTATATCACGATAAAAACGACACGACGGATTACGACTACAATAGCATTGACGATGAAATGTGCGATAACGATAGCGACAACGATGTTTACAAATACAAATACAAAATTGGGGCCTCGATGCCAGTGTTTCCATTCAAATAGCTTAACGACGAATTTTTGGGGGTGCAATGATTAATTGTAATTGAGATGTTTTTATTAATTTGCTAATTGTGGTCGGCCACAGTTTTTGAATTATGAGAAATATTTCTTCTCTCTGTTTGTTGTGTCTCAATTTGTTGTAACTTATTTGGTAATTGCTTTGCACTTATGGTACAATTAATTATTTAATTTACTTTTAGTCGTTGTTGGTTTAGTTGCACATAATAATGTGTTAAATGTATCGATTAAATATTTGGTACGTAAATAGATTAATTTGTCGTTGGCTGCTGAAAATGTTTAAAGTGTTACTAGGAAAATGTTGAAAAGTAGTTATTAATATTGGAATAATTATATTCATCTGAATTGTTATTGAAATTAATTGGATAACAGTTCGATAACATAATATTTTTTAATGTATTGGATAACATAAATCGAAGTATTATGTTAGATTTAAATAAAGATAATATTAGTTGATTTGTTATCGATTATTATCGATAACATTACTCGAGACGTTATCGATTAATAACGATCATATTTCGATCAAAGTTAATTTGGAGTAAACAAAAATTAACATTAATCTAAAAGTTATTAATAACATTTCTATTAGTTTTATTTATTAACCGATATCATTTAACTTATTGTTATTTGTATTATTTACATTAAACCAAAAGTTATCGATAACATTTCTATTAATGGTTTATATTTTAACTGATAAAATTTCAATTCATGTTATCGGTATGAATCGATAACATTTTAATTAAAGCTATCGATATACATCAATAACATTTCTATAAATTTAAATTTAATTTAATGTTACCGATTAATATCGATAATATTTCGATTAGTGTTATTGATATAAATCGATAACATTTCAATTAATGATTAATATTTTTTTTAATGTTATCGATATATTTCAATGTGTGTTAAGGATGTTAATCGATAACATTTCGAATTTTATAGGGATTTACATAAATAATATTTGAATTAATGTTATCGATATCTATCCAAAACATTTCAGATGACATAACGAAAAAGTTGTATTCTTTATCAAGGGAATTTCTATAAATTAATTCGAAATATTATCTATAACAATTCGATCTTAGTCGATAATATCTCGATTCAAATTACCAATCAATAACATTTCAATTTTTATTTTTGACAGTAAAAGAACATATTTGGTAGTAATAAACAACAATTTTGATTAATTGATAGTATTTCGATAAACGGTATCGATATTAATCGTCTACATTTAAGATGACAAAAAACTCTTTGTGTATAGTAATAATTGCGAATCTTGTGATAAATATGGAACACATTTTGATTAATGTTATCGATATTAACATTTCGGTGATAGTTTTAGTACTAATCTCTAACATTTCGATTAGTGTTATCATTATTAATGGATTTTTGATTCAGATGACAAAAACTTTATTGTATAGAGTAATAATCGTAAGAATGCCCAAACTTTCATTTTATCGATAACATTTTAAATGTACATTGGCAACAAAAATGCCTAATAAAAGATTTCTTTCAATAAAACAGCTGTTATTTGTATAAACAAAAAAATACCGAATTACGAAATTTAAAGCTGCAGTGTGAACTGTATTAAATTATTTGTTTATTAATTAATTACAAGTAAATGTTAATAAAAATATATTTTATATCATTTCATTTCCCTAAATGATTACTTTTCTACCTGATTTTGAATATTTATTAACTAATCTCTCTCTTAGTCGTTATGTATTATTATTAAAATCATTTGATTTATCATGGTAGTACCATTTACATGATTTGTTGTGTTTACAAATTATGAATATTATTTCATCAGCCGGGTTATGTGAAAAACATTTTTATTTTTCAATATGATGAAACGAAAGCTGCTTAGTAATTTATGCAAAAACGCAATATCAGTAACAACATTCTCGTTAAGTAGCGCCAGCTACTGGTGAATAGGCATAATAACCAACGTTTGGGCATATATAACTATTTCTCTAATAATGTTTTGAAAGGTTTCACGGTGATCGTGTGCACGAGAAGTTAGAAAATGCCCCCCCTATACGATGGTGAGATTTTTTCTGACACGTGTAATGTTTTTACGCTGCCGCGACCGTAATCTTGCTTCCTAAGAGTTAAACATATTATTAATGTTAATAAGATGTAATAAAATAAGATAAGCAAACAGCAGATTCTGTGTGATTTTCGCGGTGGTATGAACAAGACATAAGGCAAATCTACATTACAGGACAAAATCTTGTTGTCGTTATAAATATCATATGTTTTGCATATAGATAGCAGCTGTTTTGTTTAGAGGAAATCATAAATCAAGGGTAATGCGATACCCAATTTGCGATTTGGATACATTTTATTGGTAAACACTACTTTCTTATAGCCAAAACTAGAGGATTTCATAATCATATAATATAATTGCAAACCTATTTTAAGAACTTTTTTTCCTTAATTATATATTTATCCTATTATATTTATGCCAAAATCCGCAGTTGGTCTTGATTTTGACTTAACTTGCTACATCTTAACATTATAAGATAATAAGCATGTGTTAGAGTATATTTTTAATAATTATTAGAAATAAACTACATGCTGACTATCTTATATAATAACATGTAGATAGATATGCAGTTGTCTTCACTCAAAAATATCATATTCTATACCAATTAATTTGTGTTTTCTTTAATTACTGTCACCTGTTCGGTGAGTTAAATAAACTAATTCAGTGTTTTTCCTATCACGTAACAAATCATGTTCAGGTCGTTTGCTTTCGTATCTAACATTACAATTTTGTGTGTTCACCATTTGTTAGAACTACTTAAAAATTTCTCAACTTTAATATAATTTATTTATTAGTTTACAATAATATTATAATTTTAATCAGCAAACCGGTTTTAGATCTAAATATGTGTTTTTGTAACACGTAATTGACAATAGTTATTAAATTTTGTACTTTTTTCATTTGTAATGTTTATTATTTCGTGCAACCATTTGTCATCGCATAACTAGAAGGACGTGTTTTGCTTAAAGGTGTTTGAACTTATCAAGTCAGATTAATCTGGTTATGAGCAAATTAAACTAGTATGTAGTTGTTATAACTGTTAGTTTATTACTAAACAATAATACACGCAGTTAGTTATGAGATTAGGAAATGTAATTTTTTTGATTGATAATCTTATACAAATATGTCATAGTAAATTTTATTTACCTAGGTCGCAAATCCCTTGATTTGTGGTAGGTGTAGAGGATCGTTCAGACACACGGATTTGTCGAAAGATTTGTCTTGCGGAAGTGTTATTGATATCGAGTTGGTATGACATTCTAGTTGTCGACAACAGTTTAGACACAACATTTTCTCGCAGATTCGACAAGTCTGTCGATAGATTCGTGTGTCTGAACGCACCTTAACACAAAACAGAAGTATGCTATGCTGAAATCCCGGAAGACTGCTACAATGAGAACTAGGCTAAAATCCCTTACAAAATCTCTAGATTTTAGATTTTAGCCATAAATACAGCTGATTTGTATGACAAAATCAAAAAACACGAGATTTTGGTTTTGCTATATGAGCTAGGCTTTAATCAGTCTTATTTTTTTTATAAATTTCACATGGTTTTTTAAATTAAGTCTTGAAACATTAGATTTCGTCAGCATATACCTTAAGCCTCGTTCACACAACCCCATACCAGTCTTATTTAGACTTAACTAGGCTGAAGAAAGATCAAATCCATTGACGATGCGATCGGAAAATAAGCCAATGTAAACCAGACCTAAGCCATATTTCCATCAAAATCGCTTGATTTCAGATTTAAGTCATCAAAACAGCTGATTTATGTAAAAAAAATCCAAAAACAAGAGATTATGGTTTTGCAGTGTGAATCCAATGTAAACAAAACTTATGCCATATTGCCTCAAAATCGCTTGGTTTTAAATTTAAGTCATCAAAACAGCTGATTTATATGACCAAATCCAAAAACATGAGATATTGGTTTTAAAATGAGAACTGTCTTATTTTTTTATAAACTTCACATGGTTAGCTAAATTAAGTTTTGAAACATTTTATTTTGTCAGCCATACCTTAAACCATGTTCACTCAGCCCCATATCTGTCATATCTAAACTTATCTTGTCTCCTAAAAGGTTATATCAATTAACGACGCGATCGAAAAATTAGCCAATGTAAACAATACCTAAGCCATATTGCCATCAAAATCGTTTGATTTCAGATTTTAGTCATCAAAACAGCTGATTTTTATAACAAAACCCAAAACCACGAGATTTTGGTTTTGTTATGTGAACTAGACTTTAATCTGTCTTATTTTTATAAATTTGACAGAGTTGGCTAAATTAAGTTTTGAAACATTTGATTTCGTCAGCCATACCTTAAGCCGCGTTCGCACAAGACGGTATCTGTCTTATCCGGACTTATCAAGCCTGGTAAAAGGTCAAATCCATTAACGATGCGATCGGAAAATAAGCCAATGTAAACCAGACCTAAGCCATATTTCCATCAAAATCGCTTGATTTCAGATTTAAGTCATCAAAATAGCTGATTTATGTTAAAAAAATCCAAAAACACGAGATTATGGTTTTGCAGTGTGAATCCAATGTAGACAAAACTTATGCCATATTGCCATTAAAATCGCATGGTTTTAAAAAGGACGAGATTTTAGTTTTACAATGTGAACTGTCTTATTTTTTATAAACTTCACATGGTTAGCTAAATTAAGTTTTGAAACATTTGATTTTGTCAGCCATACCTTAAACCACGTTCACTCAGCCCCATACCTGTCATATCTAAACTTATCTTGTCACCTAAAAGGTCATATCCATTAACGATGCGATCGAAAAATAAGTCAATGTAAACTAGACCTAAGACATATTTCCATCAAAATCGCTTGATTTCAGATTTATGTCATCAAACCAGCTGATTTATTAAAAAAAATCCAAAAACACGAGATTTTGGTTTTACAATGTGAACTTTCTTATTTTTTATAAACTTTACATGGTTTTCAGCATATACCTGAAGTCACGTTCCCACAAGCCCATACCTATCTCATCCAGACTTATCTAGCCTGCAGAATATTGACAATGTAATTGGAAAATTAGCCAATGTAAACAAGACCTAAGCCTAATGAATTTGATCCAAATCTACTTCCCTTTCTCAGTATTTCCTGTTAACAACCACATATGTAACATAAATTTACGTATGTACTACATCTACATGGTCAGTTACAATTACATATTTCCCAACCAAAACCGAAACGTCACAAACAATTGACATTGACAAGTTAATTATGCAGAATGAAACTAATAAACAGTTGCTGTTGTTCCACAATAGTTTTCGATTTAAATTAATTTGCATTTTTATAGAGAAAACCCCCATTAAGATATTATTTATTATTCCATTTTACAAAGCACCAACAATTAGTTAATATAATTAATGAAAATTATTACATTACTCTGGTAGTCATCAAATGACTTCTCGGTTGAAGATGATATATTTGTTGTTATTTAAATAATTGACTACTAATTTTTATTTATTTAGTTTTTCACTTTTTTTGTCAAAGAAACGCAATTGTTTTATTATTATTATATGATAAATATTTTTCTATATTATTTTTTTTTTTTTTGTATTTTAAATCAATTAATATTACATATCGTGATAAATTTTCACTTAGATAACTTTATCACTTCTTTTTTTTAGGAATTTTTATATTATTATTATATAAATTTTTCTTTTGTGCGCTTTATATTTTATCTTAATTTTCCGTTACAATATTAGCATTAGATTTGATTCGAGTGTTGATTTTTTTTTGTTCACATTTAGTCGAGCGATTCGATTTGATTTGGCTGCGTGTTTGAAACCGTGTTTTGTAGAAAACTGAGATTGAAAAGAATCCACATCAGTAGTCTCAGTTGATCGGCGAGAGTTTTCATTTAATCGCAGATGAATCCACAAAAAAAACTACATACTAAATTGTACACTCAAAGAAAAATATTAGAAAATTGTAACAAAACAAAACGAAAGCTCTTGCATTTCGTAATCTCAACGCAGCTAACGATTCACAGGTATACAAACTTTTGATCCACCCTGTATAAAGACAATTACATAGGGCAACAGCCAAAAAGCTTGGCCTGAGAATGCTTAACCCTTTTGGAGGTTTTACTATACTGACCTAGTACATTCACCCTGACTTGGAAAATGTTGATCAGTGTTATTAGTCGTACATATTAACTTTTATTCGAAAAAATTTCTTTTTTTTCTATTAAAACTTTTCTTCTGAATGAAACTAATTGCATTTTTCTTTGACTGTTTCCATAGAAAGTACATAAATTTAACTACCACCACCCATCGGTTTTTGCATCCAATACACCCAAAATGCCGCCACTACAAACCATTACAAACGCCACTGGAGCTGATGCTAGTAGTAGTGGTGGTTGTGATGATGGTGGCCCCTCTAATTTGATTTGATTTGGTGAACGTGGAGGGTAATCAGTGCGGCTTTAGCATCTGACAGAATAAATATCAACTAAATACATAATAAAATAAACGAAATACAATACAATAAAACAAACTGAAGACACATATGTACGTACGATTACACCCTAACGAAACACACGGGCAGGTCTCCATAGAATACGGCTCCCGTCCGATGTGTTAATTTTCACGTTCCAATAGACAGACGGACGCTCGGAAGGACGGACGATTCAAACAATGTAATAACAAAATCGTCACAGATCGTACTAACACCAACAGAAATTTCAGGAGAATGAGCAAGAACAAGCTGGCGCTGGCTCGATACATGTGCGAGAGACAGACAGGCCTTTTAGTATCACTAGTGTCCCAGAACCATTTGGGGGAAATGTGACCATTACTAAGCGCCTATTTAAACGCGAACAAATTATTTATGAATCGAATAATAACATAGACAACGGCGCTTATGACAGTCGCTAATTAGATATGACGACGATGACAGTCACTGAAATTTGAGGGCCACATACAAAGCCATCATTTTGTCTAAAGTGCTATTGAGACAGGGAAAGCTACAGTGTCCTTGATAAAAAAAAAAATTTCACTGTGAAATAAGTTATTAACTAAGGGATAAGGGGAGATTTGCAATATCATTAATTTGTTTTAACGGTTATTTAAATTGTTAATGTAATCGCAATGGCATTTTGTTTTTCATAGTTAAACAGGTTGATTTGTCATCGGTGTCAGTAATAATGAATTATTTATAATGTGATAAAGATTATAGGCGATAGTATAAATAAAGAAAATAAATAAAGAAATCTTGATAAACCTCGAGTTCTATTTTGAGTTTACAAATATTGTTAAATAAAAGGTCTCCTAAACAGCAACTAAATTTGTTTTTGCAATAACTATTCAAAACGCAGCAACCGTTTTAACTTCGTTCGGTAACCTCCTAAAAGTATGCAAAGCTTTCCTTAAGCAACAGTCGATTACCAGAACTGTGGTTAGAATAGCTGCAAAAGATGTAAACCTGAAACTAATATAAAGGAGACAACAGTATCATTATTCGTAAGTGAACAATTTAGTTATGTTTATAACTAAGAAAACAATTTCCAAAGTGTTACAAAGCCACAGTTATCGCAACTAATGTCCAATTAAAAATTATCCTAATAATTAAGTTAATACGAGATAAAAAAAACTATCCCTTTTAATATGTGGAAGTATTTTTAATAAAAATAGATGAAAAACTGAGAGTTGTGTTTATATAACTAAGAAAACCATTTCCAAAGAGTAACTAAGCCAAATTTTCTACAGAAATTGTAGTTATCGTTACTTATTTTTAATTCTAAAAAAGGGTAATAATTGATATAATATTAGATAAGATAAACTATGTCTTTAAAGATGTGAAAGTGTTTTTTATAAGAAAATGTCTTTTTTTAATATTTAATTTAATTTTTTTAATATTTAAAAAACCAAAAATGTTATGAAAAAATATTTAAAAATACAATTTTACCAACCAACTAAAAAAAAACATTGTCAGTAAATGAATTATATAAAAATTGATATTATATCAGAAATTAATGTATTTTAAAGAGGGGGATAATTTTGGATAGTATTCACGGAAATAAAACAAGCGGAATTTAAAAAAAAACATTGTAAGAAAAACTGAGATGAAAAAATTTAATTTTGTTTGGAAAAATTAAAGGGGGATTTGATTCATATTTATGTATACGAAAAAATTTTTGTTTTTGTTAGAAAAAGTAAAAAGGAAAATTTTTGTAAAAATTGCTTTGGTCAAAAAAAAATACTTTGTAATCCAAAAAAAAAAGATCAAAGATATGTAAAAAAATCAATTTAATTATAAAAAAAAATAAAAAAAATTTCTGTGTTCTCAAATGTCTATCAATGACCTCAAGCCGGACGATATTAAACGAAATATTAATGAAAAAGAATAATAATTGAACGTAAATCTACATTTATTAAATAAGAAATATCTATAATTTTTTAAACCATTTTGGCTAAATTGCTCTTCACTGGGCGAGATCTGGCTGGAACAAGTGAATATGCTATCCCTTTCACAGAAGTCCTAGCAATACGAAAACTACGGCACCGGCTTCTTGGTCTAGGGCACCCAAAATAGGGGCCTATTTGGAACATATTTTAACCCTCCTATTTTTTTCTGCTTAAATTAAAGACATTGACACTACGATTCTAAGTTATATTTAATTCTGTACGGCAATTCTGGTTTATGTCGGAAAAAGCTCAGTCATTTTTTTCCTTGAGAAAAATTTTATTTTTTTGTTTTTAAAATTTTTATTTTTATTTATTAACAATTTGGTGCAATTTGCCTAAAACGAATATTATTATTTTTTACTAAGTTAATTTTTTGGAATTATAAATTTAAATAAATAATAAAATCATGAATTTTTTTGATTGGAAAATTGAAAAAGGTATTTGTGAAAAAAATAATTTTGTTATACATAATAACAAAATATTAAAAAAATTTGGTATTCCAAAAAAACAGTTGATTTAACGAGTAAAGCTTTCATTCAATTATTAAGGTAAATTGAACATTGATGTACCGCCATTCAATTATTTTTTTTTTTTAATTTTATTTGGGGCGACTTCGCTGAAAATTTGACGGTAAGCAAGACTCAAATCAAATGTCAACTTAGAATGTGTTTCTTTAACTTCTTTTAATATTAAAATCTTTATTATTGGAGAGCAGCCACTGGAACTGCTGTCTTCTTCCCCTTAGCTGACATAAACTGAGCAAAAGTGTTGAAAAAGTACATATCGCACATTTATTCATAAATTTATATGTCTAAGCAATATATAGATAGATATAGATTTAAAACAATCTATCGATTTATCTTTAAAAGATCATTAACTTAAGTACCCGCACTTATGTTGTAAATATACGTTCCATATCTGGAAACGGCCATACCGCTTTACTTGCTAATGTATCATGCTGTCGATGTTAAATAATGGCGTCATTCCTACTCTTGTACCCAGTAAAATGTAGCTAACCTCAGGTAATTTCAAAATGTTTTTACGTACAAAATTTTTAACAGAATTGAAGGATCGAATAGAATAAATTAAAAAAGTTTTTGTATATGACTGGCTAAGTCTTTCTGATCAGAAATTACATATTTTTAAATCTTATAAAGCTGACACATTTTCATCTAAAAAGCTTTCTACGTTAGCCCACCAGTATCCTTTTCTTTACCATCATTTTAATAAAATAATTCAACACTTAATAGTTTTTCTTAAAAAACAGCGTTCAAACTGATCTTTTTATTTGAACATATATAGAGGTTTTGTAAGATTTTGTTTTACAAATCATGTCATCCATCATACGCCTAATAAAAATTACACATAAAGAAACTTAACGCTCTATACCCAACACGTTGATTTATTCAGAGCGCATCATCTTCTCCTTTTGTCTTTGCATCTTCTTCTTGGACAACTTCTTCTTGGCTGGCTCGTCTTCAGCGGCCTTGGAGACGACTTCTTCCTTTTCGGTGAGGATAACCTCAACGTGGCAGGGAGAGGACATATAGGGGTTGATGCGACCGTGAGCACGGTATGTGCGACGACGCAAGCATTGAGCGCGATTCACTTGGATGTGATCGACAACCAAACGATCAACATCGAGACCTTTATAGTCAGCGTTAGCTTCGGCATTGCGGAGCAACTGCAAAAGGAACTCGGCAGATTTCTTGGGCCAGCGACCTTGGGTGGTCTTAAATTGCTTGGCTTGGGCGCAACGGCCAACACCGCCATTGAAGAGACGGAATGGAACGCATTCCTTTTGTTCCATAACAGCCTTCAAGTAACGTTGGGCACGACGCAAAGGCATGCGCTTGATGGCCTGGGCGGTTTCATGGGTGTTCTGTAAAAGCAAACATGAAAGACGAATGATTAGTTTAAGTCCATAGAAGTAATATAATAAAAAAAAATATTGTAAAATAATGTTTAACCAGACAGGTAGTGTTTACACTCTAGGTGTTAAGTTTTAAACACTGTTTATCTGTCAAATAGTTTAATCTAAGCACTCTATGTGTATGTGACAAGTTTAGGATATAACAACTTGTCTTTATGATAAAATGCTATAAAAGTGTCGAGACTAAGTGATAATTGGAACTGTACACAAGGACAGGTAGTGTTGATACTTTTGTGAAAGCCATCACCACTGTTTATCTTGGGTGTCATTAATGTAAGCATTCTTTGGCCGTTTATGTCGGAGGTTAAAAATCGTCAATGAACTTCGAAAGAATGCTGGATGTAAATAAAACGAAATACAGACAGCTGTAAGTTTTGAATATCGAGTTGGTCTACCTTAAAACACAAAATAAGAAATAATACAAGGTAGTGATAGCGTAGGAAAAAGTTAGTCTTCTAGGATATACAAAAAAATCACCTCACCTCTTAACTCAATCTTTTAAATTTATGTATCAAAAACTAAACAAACTTTTTTTATTGTTTTTCAAACTGTAACCAAGACTTAGAAGAACATAGAGATAGTGCCAGAGCACCCCAATGCTCTGCTGATGCTTGGACTACCAAAGCTTATTCCTTTCTGAAATACGCTTTATTTACTCTGGCATCAATGCAATAATAACAATAACACATTGAAAAGTGCCAAGACTGATTTAAGATGCATATTTACTAAATCGCTATTAGTTTTCACACAAAAAATATATATCCTTCTAGGATATACAAGAAATCACCTTATCTCTTAAATCACTTAAATTTTTATACCTAAAACTAAACAAACTTTTTTTTAATGTTAATCAAACTGTAACCAAGACTTAGAAGAACATAGGGATAGCGCCGGAGCACCCCAATGCTCTGCTGATGCTTGGACTACCAAAGCTTATTCCTTTATGGAATACACTTTATTTACTCTGGCATCAATGCAATAATACAATAACACATTGAAAAGTGCCAAGACTGATTTAAGATGCATATTTACAAAATCGGTAATAGTTTTTACAAAATTAATTAAAATGTATGTTCCTATACTACTTCTTACCTCTATATCTAGTCTTCGTATCACTACAGACTATTATTATGAGATTTGAACTGTACCCAAGGACAGGTAGTGTTGATACTCTTGTTGGAAGCTTTCACCACTGTTTATCTTGGATGTAATTAATATGAGCATTCTTTGGGCGTTTATTTCGGAGGCTAAAGAATCGTCAATAAACTTCGAAACAATGCTAATATATAGAAATCGGTATATCTTTGCAGTAATCTCTAATACCACAATAAAACACTTAAGGCAGCGGTAGCTAGGAAAAGCCTTCCAGCTCCTTTAAAAATCTAAGCCATCCTGAAGTTCTAAACTTGCTATCACATTCCCTTGAAACTCTTTTTAAAACTGTAACCAAGACTTAGAAGAATATAGGGATAGTGCCAGAGCACCCCAAATATTCTGCTGATGCTTGGACCACCAAAACTTATTCCTTATAGGAATTCGTTTTATTTACTCTGGCATCAATGCAAAAGTAACCACAACACATTAAAAAGTGTCAGCACTGATTTAAGATGCGTATTTTGTAAAATTCCATATAAATTTTACACAGAATATCCCAAAAAAAATATACAATAATTAAACCTAACCTCACTCTCTATTGTCTTCGTATCACTCAACACACACACGCACTCTTCACACAAGTTTGTCCGTCACTTTGGCATGGCCAAACATTTTTGTTTTTGTTTCTTCTTCACTTCTGATCACAACCAGAATTCCTTTTGCACACTTACCTTGAAATGGACACGTAGATTGGGTCCACGAGCCTTGCAAGACTTGGCAGCTGTCTCTGGTTCCCTGGAGTACCGACCCATGGTTTTTGTTTAATTTCTGCTCATCGCAATCAGCCAAACATAAAAATAAACATGAAATGAAAAAGATCTCCGATTAGTTTTTGTTGTCTCAAGAAGTGTACATTTCATTGGCATTTTTTCCGTATTTCACTTGCCAACTACATTTCAATATTTCCTTTAACTAAAGGCTTAACATAACTAGTTTCGTTTATTTATTGTATTTTTCACATAATTTCTTTTATTTTCTTGATGTTTTAAAATATTTTTAGTGGAATTTTTGAGAAATAGTACCTTCTTCGTAGTGAATTAAACCGGAAAAGAACTTTTTTGACAGCTGTCTTATGGTGGGTAAAACGGTTCACAACAGTGTTGTACCTGCTTGGTAAACATGTTGGTGGCAATGCTGCCACATGGTGATTTGACGCAGCAGTGTAAAGTTACCAGATGAATAGCTTTAGTATTGGTGCAGTAGAGTTATAAGAAGAGGTAAAATAATTGGATGCGGTAAAGTATTTGACTTGAAGAAGGGTTTTAAATGAGGAAATTGGTTGTTGTCTCTATATATTTCATATGTTACAATATATTAATTAATTAATAAATTATAAGCCTGACTTGCAGTCAATCAGTACAGTTCTGGCCGGAATAAGTAAAGTTGCCTTCTTTTTATCTTTATAAGACTTAGAAAAACAACAACCAAAGTAAAACCATGTCTCTAGATCAAAAAGTATGTATGATAAGAAGAGGTACCAAGTCGATAACAGCCTTTAAAAATTACCACCAAGCGTACGTAGGCGCAATGTAGCGTGTTTGAAAATACAAGAAAAATACCCAATTGTATGGCTCAAAACTTACAAGTTAGTTTAATTAGCATTCGTTTTAATTAGTTTTGTATCTTTTGGTGCTCAAAATTTTTCTATTTTCATTAAATAAGCCAAATATATTCACCAAAAAGTGTACTAAAACTACTTTTGCCTATGTTCGTTGAACAGTTTTACCACGTTGGCTCCTCTTGTAATCATGTATACTTTTTGCTCTAGATATCCCATAGTTGAGGTGCTTAACCCTAGAATGGTAAACATCGCCTGTGAGGCGAAGCACTTTATTTTTTTTGCGATATTTCCTGATCGCTCATTCGTATCAAAGCGTGCTCTCGTGCCAACTCAGTTGAGTGTTGTACGAGCTTGGGCACAGACGTGTTTTTTTTTCTCTGTTGCGTTGCTGAGATATAGACACGTGTGTCGCCTGTGGGGCGAAGTTTACCAATAACGGTAATTTTTTTGAACATATTTGCTTGTATGAACCCGGTATCAAAAAGGGCAAGAGATCGATATGTGATTTCTGTCCTCCGAAATTGAAGCGTATGAGCATATATTTCTGGACAAAATGCAAGAAAACATACTGCTTAGAGCACAGATCACCAAACTGTTGGCAATGCGACAAAAAAATTTGGTAAAAAACCACAAATTTTATTTTAGTCTCAACAATAATTTTTAAGTTTTAAGCTGTGAATCAGGTCTAGAAGACCCAGAAGTTTTTTTTTATTTCAAGCTGTGTTTTTTTTTAAATTTTTTTTTTTGTAAAAGACCTTTTCAAATAATCTAAAAAAATATGTGATCTACAAATACGCCTATAAAATGTTTAAGCTATTTAAAAAATTAATTGTTTTTGTTTATTTTTGTAACCAAATATATAATAAATATGTTTTTGTTCTTGTTTTAATACATTTTGATTTTTTCGAAGGTGAAATGTGCGTTTTTTTTTAAAAATTGCCTCACAGGCGATGTTTACCATTAAGTGCTAAAAAATATGTTTACCATTCTAGGGTTAAATCAGAAGTATTAATGCCACGATTACAATCATGCTATTTTAACTATTTTACGGCTATTCTGTTGAAGTTACGGTTCAATCGGTCTTGACTTAACTTAACAAAACAGAACGTAACAAAGTGCAAAAGTAGTCATTGCTGACAACTTAAGGGACTTAAGGAACATAAACACATGTTTAAACGATGCCGATGTTTATCGTACAGAGAAGTATAATTTTGCACCAGGGAAAATAACTTTTCATCGTTCATTTTCCAATTCTTCTAAACGGCTGCAAATTTCCACCAAACTTTGCAAATAATAACACAACAATACCAAAATAAATCAGCTGCTCGACGCCAAACGTAAGAAATTTAAGAAAAATCTGTTTTCTGCAGGTTCTAAAATTATGTTAATCTACGTTCAGTGATTAATAACTACTTTCATACAAAATGTATCGAGTAGATTGAATCAACTGGTCTCTACTGTTAAGTTTTGTTAAGTTATGTCAAGACTGGTTGAGCCATTATACCTATTTTTGATCCTTTATAGGCATTATTTTGGAAGTGGTAGGTGAAATAATTTACACATAAGCTCATACAAGATTAACTTTGTATTTAATGTGTTTTTATTTTGTAAATAATTGCATTATTAGTTCTTAGAATCTCAAAATGTAGGTCGTCTGATTTCGCTTACCCCTATAATAGGTTTATTATTTGATATTCGGTATTAACGATTATTATTTTTCATATGGCATCTCCCTTATAGACAAGGGGCATAGCTTACTGGCAACACTTTTCAAAGAACCGATAATGCCGTTAATACTTCAATACATCTTGTTTTTGACAATGTTATGGGCCCATGTGGCATCTCTTCTTTTTAAGGGAGCCGATAAAACGGTTTATTCTTCAACAGCTTGTTTTGACAATTCCGATACGACATAAAAATACGGCCACACTGCTTACATTCCTTAATGGGAAGTCAGTGTAGGAACGCATGAACACGAATGTACAATTTTAAGTACGAATTTGTAAGTAAAGCCAACAGAATTAGCCGTGTCTATGTACTAATTTTAAAATAAGGCAAATTAAAACTTTTTTGTTGCTATTATTGTTTTTAATATTAATCTGAATATAATATAATGTAAATAAATAAATAATTAACATTCTTAGTGAAAATTAAATTTTAAATAAAATTTCAAGATTTATATAAAAATAATATATACAGTACGAGCTCGATTTTCGCAACTACCGATTATTGCAACACCCCGATTTGCGCAACCGCTTTTTTTTACAAATGAGTCTTGATAAGAGCAACACGTTCAAAAAAGCAGTCTCGATGAGCGCAACTTTTCAACGTATTCGCAGAAATTATATGTTTTTTTTTATTTGCATGCTATGTTACGGCACTGTTCAATGTGAGTG
The DNA here is from genome assembly GCA_964034835.1 of Muscina levida. NCBI lineage: Eukaryota > Metazoa > Arthropoda > Insecta > Diptera > Muscidae > Muscina > Muscina levida. Next base: position 149,070,299 of record OZ035882.1, read on the forward strand.
AGCAAATGACTGTTATAGTACAGTTTTATATATATAGTACAGTAGTAGTTTTTTTGTGACGTGGGGCATTTTGTGGGGCATTCGGTAAGCGGTAAGCGTGGGGCATTCGGTAAGCGCAACAATCTCGGTAACTGCAACCGGCTTGGGCTGCTATCGGTTGCGAAAATCGAGCTCGTACTGTATTAGTAAAATATTTTTTTTTAGAATATGAATCCGGAAATAGTGATTTTTCAGTTATACTTGCCAAATAGTTTGTATTAATTTGCAGTATTGGAGAGAAGGAATTTTTTTTTACAAATTTGTTTAAATTGTTTACGAGTAATTATAGAAATTTGCCTCTTATGGAAAATAAAACGTCTAACTATAAAAAATTTTCCACACGGTAGTAGATAAAAATAGCAAAAGCAAGATTTTCATTACTGCAGCATCACATTTTTTTAAAATAAGGACCATTATCGGTTTTGTTAAAGAAAATCTTATAAAAAATGGAATATGGGAGACATTACATTTAAAGATTATGTATTATAAGGTTTGAAGACGTATAATTGATGCGGAAAAATTTTTATGTTCTAAATAAAATCTTAAATTCTCGTGTTGAAAATTCTCATTCGGTAAAATGGGGGTTAATATTTTTTATTTTTTAAAAACTTTTAAATGCAGTAAAAAATTTTGTTTTGCGTTTCATTCATGGTATGCTATGAGTTTTTCAATGCATTTAAACATGCGTTATAAATATTAGTCATAATTATAATTTTTTTCTTATTTTTATTTTATTCTAGTGTTCTGAGACGAATGAAGGTTTGCTATATGATTTATCACTTATTACCTTTTAAGAGGAAAGATTTTTTTATTTAATGATAACATTTTAATAAACATAAAAAACAAACATTTTACTCTCCGCATACCGATGTACATTTTAGTACTTTTTGTCGCCACTAATACCATGCCAGCCCATGCCTATTTACAAAAGGGGGTTGAATACCGAATACACGATAAAAACAAACAGATGGGTGGAAAATTCAATCAAGGAAAATGGCAAAAACAGCTTAGCTGCATATGCCAATGTGAAGTTAAGCCCAAACTAAAGAACAAAGTTGAGTTTCAAAGGCGGGAACCCGTGAAAAAGAGAAAAAATGCGCTTACAAACGAGAACTGTGAACGAAGTGAATGAATCAAATGCGAAATGAGAGTGTGTGTGGTGAGTGAGTGAGCAACAAGGATATGTGGCAAAATACTTAAGGGCCAAAACTAACGGTTGCCAATGAAGCTTTGGTTTAGTGTCATTTAGGAGTGCACAAGGATAGCAACACCACACACATGGTTTATTAATCAAAACAGGACGAAAGTCAAGTGAAACAAATAATATAAAATAGAACACAACGATAGGAAAAATAGTGCATGCAAATAATAATAAAAAGCAAATATCGTGTAAAAACAACTAACCCACCAACTGGAATTTTAAGAGATATTTTCTTGGCCTGTCCTGCAAAATCTGGATATATTTGGTAAGTCTTGACTATAAATCTAAAATTGGTCTCGCACAGCTTACAGCAGTGCTTAATTGTTAAAATCTACGCTTTATATTAATTTCCAACATCATAGTACCCAATAAGAATTTCATCATTTGTCTTATTGTCCTTGCAATATTGCGACTTTTCTTTCACATTTTGTGTTGTAATTTTACCACCCCAAAAAAAGGGAAACCCAAAGATGACGTTCAAACTCAATACAGACTTATTTGTCATCCACACATCTGTCTTAAGTCTGTATTATAAAATCTATACAGATGTTCTCGGAGTTGAAAACAGTTTATACATACATAAGCATAACCTTTGTTGTTGTTGTATTTGTGTCTCGAATTGCGCTGAAATTCACCCCTCACTTTTGGCAAACTAAACCCAACTTGTGAGTTTCGTCATCATCATCATCATTGGCGGCAGTAGCAGCAGCAACAACAACAACATCGACATCATCATCATCATCACCGCAGACTTACTCAGCAACAACATCACCGTTACACAGGCAATCACACCTTAATAGTCACAGAGCCTATCCTCTCTTTTTCTCATACACCAGAGGATTAAAACGAACTGACTCACACACGCACACACACACATACACATTGTCACTCTATGAAAAAAAACTCGTTCTCTTTCAATGTGACAGGATTCAAACTACGCTTTAATCTGTGGAACGGAAAAGAGAGTTGCCAGAGTAAAACAACTGTGATACATGTTATTAAATCTAAACATGTTATTAAATGCAAATGTGTAGGAAAATTGTTAAAATGTCGGAAATAGATTTTAATATATGCTTAGGCATTTTTGTATCACATAAAAGAGTTTCCTGCGATAAATAGACAGTGGGCCAACTATCGATTACTTTTTGTATCATAATCATAATTATGTCCCACAGTTTGAACAGAACCTAAAATGGTATCTTTGTTCATACTATTAGCTTAACCATTGTCTCGATAATCTTCTCAATTTTAAGTTTGAGATGATGTTGGAGAAGTCGCAGCATATGGGGCTGATGAGTTAATTAATTTTACACATCACTTGAACACTATTGGCAATAACGAAAAAGTGACCTAAATACGTTCATAAACTCAAAGCTTTTAACAGTAACAAAATTAAATAAAATGTTATGTATTTAGTATTAGAGTACAATAAAATTTTTAATTCTAATTAAAATTAACAACTCTTGAACAACACTGTATGAAAATACACTGGCATGCCCAGGCTAAAAAACTATGTTTTACTTTGACGTAAAACTGGAAGTAAGCTTAGTTTACCAACAAATCTCCTTAAAAATGCGAGCTTTGAGGTAAAGGGGAATTGTAGGGAAAAATATCCTCCTTTCTCATGTTGAATATTAACGGTCAAATTCAAATTCAAATTGATGTTGAACATTTTCGGCTGATATCTACTTCGCGTGTACATGTTTGACATAATTGTAGATATATATACAGCTAATGATGTACCAGATTGCATCAATTCGTCACAAAGGGGTCTGAAGATGAACTCTTCATCGAGCTCGAAACGCGTCATCCTAGTGCGTGACAATGAATTTACCATTAATATCAACAATAAAAAATCTTTTCTGATCGTTTAGCCGAAGTATCGAATGATACACTAACACAAATTGATGAAATTTTTTTAAATTAAAATAAATTTATTTGTTTTAAAATATTTTTGTATATTTTTTCATATATAATAAATGCAAATGTTAAAACTCTCAAAAATTTTTTTAATTGTTTTGAATATAACTAACTTTTATGCACTTTTTTTTAAATTAAAAAAAATAGCATTTTAAATTCTTGTTACAATTAATATTTTTTTTATTAAATTTAAAATAACGATTTATATCCGAATTTTTTTCCTTTTTTTAAATCAATAAAAAAAAGTCTTATGATTTAAATATAAAAAATGAAAAATGGTAACTCGAATACCGTTTTAAATTTTTTTAATTTAAAATAATTTTTTTTATATAAAAATTCTCAAAAATTGAATAAAAATATTCGTTACTTAAATATCATTTTAAATTTTAATTAATATTTTATTGGGAATAAATTTTTTGTTATAAAATTTTTTGGATTTATTTTAGTAATTTTGAATAAAAATTTTTGCAACTTTTTTTATAGAATTTTTTTTCAAAAAATGTTCTCTGTATCCTTTTCAATATTTTTTTTTAAAAAATTCTCATTTTAGTAATTTTTTTAAGTCCCATTTTTTTGTCACATTTCTTTATGTTTCAATAAATGTAGAAAAATTTTACATTTCAATATAGCATTTTGAATTCTAATAACAATTAAAATTTTTTTAATTTAAAAAATCTTTTTGTACCAATTTTTTATTTGTTTATTTTTTAAAGTAATAATTTTAATTTTTCTTTATAAAATTAATAAATAAATTAAATTTTGAAATGAAAAAAACTAGTTATTAACATTTTAAATTCTATAAAACATTTTTTTTGATTTTAAAATAAATATTTTTTGTTGAATTTTTTTTTATTTATGTAAAAAAAAATTTCTATAAAAAAGTTCTCAGAAATAAAAAAAGTTGTTTTATAAACATAATTTTGAATTCTTCTTTAATTGCATGTTTTTAAAATTTAAAATAATTATCTATACTCAAATAGCAACAATTTTCGTTTTTTTTTTTTCAAAATATGAATACAATAAAAAATTCTTAAAAACTTAAAAAAAAAATCAAGTATTCCGTACTTAAATCATTCCCAAGCGGTGTCAAAAGTACGGTAAGTACGGTTTTGCTTAAATCAAGTATAAAATTCTTGATCCAAGAACGGAAAAACCTTGCCTGGAATTCTTATTTGTTATTAAGCCTTGTGGAGCTTGATTTTTAAGTATAAAATTCTTGAATATAGATGACGTTAAGCCTGCTGGGGCTTGATTTTTAAGTATAGAATTCTTAATTATAGATGACATTAAGCCTATTGGGACTTGATTTTTATTAAATAATATGAGGTATGAGGAATAATATGAGTTGCCAAACTACACTATGTAACAAGATTTTTGTCCCTGGGTTGTAATTGTTATTTCCTAGTCAGTTAGGTCTAGTGTTTTTGTCCCGAGAATTCCCGGGACAAAAATCCCGGGAATCCCGGCCAGTTTTATGTCCCGGAATCCCGGGAATGCGACCGGGATTTCCCGGGATTTCATTACACTTATTTAATAAGTCAATATCAAAATATTTGATAAGTTAAAATCCACTAGAACCATAAATTATTCAGTGTTCCAAATTTTTACCATAAAATTACCAATTGGTGACTATTTTCGTGACCATCACTATCATATTCAGTTTCTCGATGTTTTGTTTATCTTTCAAATGTGCTTTCATAAAAAGAGAAAAGTACGAACGTATTGAATTGCTAAAATGGGTCAGCAATACCATGTCTTTTAATTGATGAATACTTATAGGCATTTATTCTAAAATAATATTTTTAAGCCGATTGACTGGCATATAACTTTCTTTGTTGGTGTACTGAGTTTATTGTACCTTTATGTGTTTGGTCTGAGCGATGATAATACTTGTCCCCTCTTTATCCCAAGGAGTACGAATCTCAAAAAATATCTTCAGATTGCGCAATTACCCTATAAAATAAGTGTTAAATCTATTTGCCGCTATTCCCCCTTACGCCGTTTGGTCTAGGTGATGTTAACAGTTTCCTCCCATTTCCGGTTTTGTCAGGTTTTGGTCGGGTTTGGTTAGGTTTTTCTTTAAGGGGTAACAATTTTTAAAAATCTCCTGTTGCTGCTCTCTTAATCTATAAGATGCATTCCCATATAGATATTTGCGACTCTACCTTTAGCCGTTGGTCTGGGTGATGGTACAAGTATTACCCCTTTTGGAGCAAAATGGATTTGTGCAATTATTGCTTTAGTCGTTTGGATTGGGTCCTTTTTTACCTCTAAAAGTACGAATTTCTAATTCTATACAGAGATTGCTTATCGGTTTTATCACCATTTAGCCTTTTTACCCCACAAAGTACGAATTTCGAAAAATCCTTCCTAACAGCCCTCTTGTTCTTTAAGAAGCTAGCTCATATGCTTTTCCACGATGAAAGCTTTTGCCGTTTGGCCTGGATAATATTACCGATTTTTTCTTGTTGGACCTTTTCCCCTCCTAAAAGTACGAATTTCGTGCACCTCTCTAAGTCTATAAGAAGACTTCTCATATAAAGGTTTCACGATGATAGCTTGTCATAATTTTAACAATTTTTCGGATAAACCATAACATGAGATTTTTAAAATTATTTTTATGATTCATTTCATATTTGTTTGTTTGAATTATATTAAAAAACTATTTTTTTAATAGATAAAGGCATTTTTTATTTATTTTTTGTTTTCGACCGGGATTTCCCGGGATCCCGGGAAAATTAAATAAAAATCCCGCTATCCCGGGAAATGAAAAATGCCGGGAAATCAAAAACACTAGTTAGGTCCCAAAAGTATAGAAAACAGCTATTGTCGCAAGATAACTTTGCTTTTGTGACCATGGCAGCGCTTATCTGCGACAGTGCACACTACAGTAAGCGTGAATGGCCACAACGAACTGAATTCACAGTGGGGAGGAACAACGTCAAGTGGGAGCCCTTGGTGGACCCCCAGAAGGTACTGATGCCACCACTCCACATCAAACTGGGTATTATAAAGCAATTCGTCAAAGCTCTCGACAAAAATTCTTCAGCGTTCAAGTACCTACAAGACTTGTTCCCTAAGCTCTCTGATGCGAAAGTTACAGCCGGTATCTTCGTTGGACCACAAATAAAGAAAATCTTCGAGTGTGAGGAATTCCCCAAGAAGCTCACTCGTGTTGAGAAAGCTGCTTGGATGAGTTTTATGTCAGTGGTACAGGGATTCCTAGGCAATCACAAAGCCGCAAACTACGTGGAGCTGGTCGAAAGTCTGGTGGAGACCTACGGCAAAATGGGCTGCAGGATGACTCTCAAACTCCATATTCTGGATGCACATCTTGACAAATTTAAGAAGTACATGGGAGCATATTCAGAGGAGCAAGGCGAGCGCTTCCATCAGATATAATGGAATTTGAGCGGCGATACCAAGGACAATACAATGAGAACATGATGGGAGATTACATTTGGGGATTGATTAGAGAAAGAGACTCGCAGTATAAACGCAAATGTCGAAAAACCACCCGCTTCTGACTTACTTTTATGTTTTTGGTTTTCTGAAGTTTTAATAAAATCTAGTTTTGATTTATATGTGCTGTTCTGAATGATTTTCTCTGTAGTGAAAAACTCAAACACGTTTTTCTCATAATTTTAGCATATTTTAATGAATCACATTGTCCTGGTCACAAAAGCAAAGTTTCCGATGAATATATGGTGGTTTCCATACTTTTAAGACATAACAGACTAGAAAATAACAATTACATCCCAAGGACTGAGAAATTTTTTATTTTTGTTACATAGTGCTATCTAATCAATATCCATTTGCTTTGCTTTTTTACTATCATAACACATTAAGTGTTATAATCTCCACGAAATTAATGAAGATCACACGTCACTTGATTCGTACAAGCTCTTAAGATTTTCATACTTAATGGGAGAGTTTATACGCTTAAATTCAAGTACGATTTTTGCGAAAGTTTAAGAATTTTAAACAAAAATTTAGAATGTGAATTAATTGTGAGGAGAAAACATTAAGCTAAGAGAGTAAATGTTATTTCTCTCCCAAACATTTTTTTCTCTTTATGTAAGATTTTTTATTCTTACTTTGAGTCAGATATTACTTGATATTTATTCTAAGAATTTTTTACTTGATAGTTGACAAGTTCGTTCTTATTATTCTCCAATTAAGTTCGTACATACGTTTTTTTATCAGCACTTTAGCTTTATGTGTTCAGGTGGCAACGCCGACAGTTATTGGTCGTTACTGATGTAAAAAAACAGCTTTATAATCGGATACAAAAGCTTTATAATCGGATACCAAAGATGTATTTGCACTTATAATAACTATGAACATTATTGTAGCTCAATTTTTCATTGACTACGATTCTCATGATGATAGGAAAGACGTTAAAGTAAAAATTATAACAAAAAATTTGATTTTCTTTTCCTCATGTTGAAATTATAATCGAATACCGATTACATTGTTTCCTTGTTTTGATTGTTTATACATCACGAATATTATTTCATTATTTACAAATTATTTTTGAAGAATTTTGGAGAAATATTTTTCAAAATGGTATTCATGAATGAAAAGTGTCTATTTAGATACTTTTCTATGTGCGCAATGATTAAGAAGAAAATTTCCTACACAATGAATGCATGCAACAACTCTTTTCAATAGGAAAAATGCCGAAAAACTCAAAATAAAGATCTCAAATTCATAAATATGCAATAAATTGTACAAACGTCAAGTTATAGCATGCTAAAAGTAGAGACAACCCTACTTTAACTTATTGAAGATGTGAATCGTTTATGAATATTGTTTTGTCGAAAATTGCTTAAAAATGGTTTATAAACCTCTTATAAGTTTTTATGGATAAGGCCGTTAATCTTTGTTTACATCTTCTAAACTTGAAAAATTCTGTTTGTAAGGACGTTTTTCAATATTTTTTATAACCTAGATCTAAATATTTTAGATTTTTTATTAAAAAGGTTGCATTAATCGTTATAACTTAGAAATATTCTTTTTGCACTAAAGTTTTTTTCTAAATTTTTCTTTTTAAATATTTCAAAATCTTAAAAAAACACAAAAAAAAATACTCAAATTTAAAAAAAAAAATTTTATTAAAATAATATTTTGCATTCTAAACATGACAAAATCTCTTTGTGTTGAAAAAGTTCAATATTTTTATTTAATTTGGATCTACAATTTTTTGTTTTTTTTTTTAAACAAATTTTTTAATAAAAAATAGTAAAATAAAAAAAGTTTAGTAAGTGGTGGACCAAAACCACATACAATTTTTGTTAAAAACTTAGTCCTTTGTTTTTCTAATATTGAAGTAAAGGAGATAAAATCTGTTTATATATTATAAAAGTACACAAATAGAGATTACATTTTCTAAAAATTACGCCATCAACATGTTGCCCCATCTTGCAGAAAATACGATCGTTAATTTAAAACATTGAAATTCATTAGTGCTGTACCAAAAAAGTTCTTCAGCATAGCTATAAATCGCTCTGCAATAACTGTAACAGCAAATCTTTTTTGATCTCTATAAAAGTGCAGATCACTTTTCCCTGCCTCTTTCTGACAAAATTGCCCATACAGTTCACTCCAATAGCTAGAATTTTGCTGTATACATGGCCCTTTCTATGGGAGTGTGCTTCGTCTGAGAAAAACATGTTGGCAAAGTTGGTTAACTTCTCCCAAAGCCGTGAGCATGCTTTTGAACTTCTTAAACGATTTGAATTTTGTAAAAACGTAAATTGTGATGGAATGCTGTTTATGGTTATTCTGGGCAAATTAAATACTTTCGACTGCATTTCAGTTCAGTCTAGCAATTTTAAGTTTTTTTTCTTAGAAAATGCTATTAGGCAACCCTGTCCCTCTTCTTTAACAATCATTTAGAGTCTTCTTCAATTTATTACACCCGACCAATCCTATATTCCATATCCTCCCCCCGTATGTATTCCCAAAACGTCCATATTCTTTTCTATTGTTTCTGTCAATTATCATGCTAATAAGCGCGTTTTTATTGCCGTCAAAACTATGACATCAACTTGTTTGTCTTCTTTCCTTTGGCTTTACTTTCTAACAAGCCTATGTTGTTATCTCTACGCTTTCTATGTATATTCCTCGGTCAAACTTTCGTTGAGCTCTCACAAAATTTCCACGTATCCTTAAAGGTTGTTTTGCATTTTCTTGGTATCTTTTTGAAAATGTTATATGGACAGACAAACTTCCCTTATCCCCGCTTAGTTGGCTGGCCCTGTCACTCTATGTCTTCGTCGCTCTCTCTCTCTCGCTGGTTTATTTACAAAAGTCAATATGAAATTGTCAATATTTTTCGTCATTATGATGTTATTGTCATTGCTACTAGTGTTGTTGTTGTTGCTGCTGTAATTGTTGGACTCCCGTCAATTTCCATTGTCATCAAACAGCAGCAGTGACAACGAAGCGCGTGTTTATGTGTCCTAGCTGTAGTCTGTCTCGCTGCGTGTGTCAGCTTGTCACAGTGGTTGTGCTGCTTTGTACGCGAGTCCTGTCTGTCTGTCTGCATGTTGTTGTACTTATATGTGTTTGCGTGAATGTCCTTTCTTTGTACTCCTCGTTTCAATTCGTGTTTAGGTTAGAATGTAAGCGTATGTGTGTGTGTGTGCAATTGAGTTTTTGTTCTAGTTTTTCTCGCATTTCCTTTTCAAACCAGAGCGAGAAAGCTTACAATATGGTTGATTGTTGTTTGTTCGTTGTTGTTTATTTAATTGTTATTGATTAGTTTTGAAATTACTGTTGGTACAACAACAACGTGTCTGTATGTGTGTGTGCAAGAGTGTCTAAACTACTGTGAAGTTGGTCGTGAATTATAAAATCTTAATGTAGTAAATGTATGTATGTATGTATAGATTGACCAAAGCTCACATTTGTTAGGAAACTTTATACAAAGTTGACAATATTCTAACATTCGTTATTAGGTCAGATTTCTTCGGCACAAATAGGTATCCATAAGCAGCAGCGAGTCATGACAGTTTTCCTTACACTTTTTGTTTTTAGTTGGACCTTCCAACTTGAATTATAAAAAGTTTTATAAATTTTCTATATTTTTTTTGATTTTAGAATATTTATAAACTTGAAGAACTTTATGATTTTGGGTAGTGAAACAGGAGCAGGGTTTCCATTTGAAAATCTAGCTACACTCTCCATTTACCCAATGCATATTTTCGGCTATGGAACATTTTGTGAGTTTTGATCAAGCTGTGGAAGAGTTTTACCCAAAATGATCCGTTCAAAACCATTTCAAACCTAAAAAGTGTATACTATAACATTTGCCCTTATGTAAATATTTACATCCGGCTTCCTTTTTTTTAGGGAGAGCATTCAACTCAACTTATTGGGGACTGAAACACATTTGATCACAATTTAGGAAGTAAACAATACTTTTATGACTATAACTAACACATTTTGCCAATACGACAGCAGCTCACAATGAGAGAGAGTGGAAAAATCACAACATTTTTGTTTAGAAAACCCGAATAAACACATGTACCCAAACACCACTAAACTAAAGTATTTGGTAGTATACAAAAAAAAAAATGACACGAGCCAAAGAAATTACAGATTATATGGCTGTTGATGTATGAAAACCAAAACAAATTGAAAATAAGGGCTTTGTTAGAGAGAAAGAGAGAGATAAAAAAGAAAAAGAAGTATTTTAATATATACAAACAAAATAAAAAGTGGAAGTTTGTATGGAAGCTGGGAGTACTTTTTGTCTGATCTTGCTAATCTTAGAACATAACCTTCACATACCAAGTTCCAGGTTGATAGTTCTTAAACTACGGTTGAAATCAAGAGTACAGACAGAGGGAAAATCCCAAAAAGGAAAAGTTTGTCCGATCTTGCTCATATACCAACATTTCAGCTCGATAGTTCTTTAATTATCTAATTCGACTCAGAACAATTTTATATAAAAACGAACCACTCAAGTATAAATTCTCATTTAGTTATAGCAATGCTAATGAGAACCCGTGGCTGGATCCGATATAGCTAAATAAGAATATCTTTATGTTGTACGCTTTAACATAATGATAAGTCATAATATAAGCCCCAACATAAGGTGTTGATCATATCAATAGTCTGAGAATAATCAGTGAACAATCGGTAAAACGGTGATCACACTTGTATATTATATTCGTAGACTTCGAAAAAGCGTTTGAAACCCTACATTAATGTGCCATATGGAACGCACTTCGCTGCAATCGCATACCAGAAAAGATCATATCTCTCATTGTGACCTAATACAGGAATGCTTCATGCCGCATACAACACGAAGATACTATTAGCTAAAGGTACGAGCGACATTGATGTCCACTATCGCCTTTACTGTTAAATGTGGTCATTTACAACATCATCCCGAAAGTAGCAACAGCAGAAAGTGGCATCGTATGGCGCCTGAATGGCCGTCTCGAAAATCTGGATTATGCGGACGACATGTCTGTTGTCACATAAATTTGAAGACATGCAGCTCAAACTAAACGATATGAGTATTGATTCAGAATCATGCGGCCTTAAAATTAACATACCCAAGACTAAGGCAATTCGAGTTAATACGGCAAATACAACTAACTTTAAACTACATCAACAAAATATCGAAGAAGTCCACTCGTTTTGCTATCTGGGAAGCATCATACTATCATCCGGAGGCTTTACAGAGGACGTCAGAAAAGCATTAACAAAGCCAGACAAGCATATGGTCAACCAAATCAGGCTTGGAACTCAAATTTTATCTCGAGACGTTCCAAGTTGAATATATTAAACAGTTGTGTGAAGTCAGTTGCCCTATAGGGGTGTGAATCATGGAATGCAGCTCAATGTGACCTCAGAGCACTTCAAGTTTTCATTAATTTGATGGCTTCGTCGAATCCTAAAAATCTTTTGGCCAAACACAATTAGCAATGTTTAGCTCTGGGCACAAACTGGTCAAATCCGAGTCGAAACTGTGACCCCAAGACGAAAATGGAGATGGATTGGACATGCCTTGCAAAGACCACATTCCGACATAACTTGAAATGTCACTGAATGAAATCCTTGGGGCAGTTGCAAAAGAGCACGTCCAAGACACACTTGGTGACGGCAGCTGGGCATAGAAAAAGCTAAACTGAACAAATCTTGGAACGAGCTGAAACCTCTCGCATCGGACATAAAGGAATGGTACGCAATCGTTCAGGCCTATGCTCCGTATAGGCGCAACTAGAATTAATAAATATATTATGTTATATGCCAAAGCGTTTGTTATATTAGGACGCGCTTGACTAAGTCGATAGCTCATGATTCATACGACGAAGGCACACTTCATTAACGAATATTTGTGTTTTTTTGCGCATAGTAGCAGCGGTTTGTGATCAATTCTCGTCTCTTGATTTCCGGGTTCACAGTATTATTTTTCTTTACGGCGTTGCCAAGGTAGGTCAACTCATATACCACTACTAAGTTGTAGTTATTTTCAACGTTCTCGCAGCTTCCCAAACATTTTTCATTGAAACAAATGGGTTTCGGGTTTGCTCTAGTTTATCACCTTACCTGTGAACTACTTCTCAATGCTTAAAAAGGCCGCAGTAACATTACGCAGGATTCGGTCAATGATATCTATATTATCGGCGGCTGCGAAGTGATGTCCGATTTGTTATAGAAAACCAAGATTTTACCTTTGGGCTATGTCTGGGCTTCATAATAACCGAGCATGGTTGCCTGTACGCATTTCTCCATAAACGGAGTTTGTGTGACAGGTCCATTTGTGATTGTGGTGCCAATAGTAAGGATTGAATGCATGTTTTGTATGAATAACAGCTTTAGTAATATGGGGTTGTATGTGTGAATGGTGTGTTTGATGTGAGTGGTGTGCTTTGCTCCTCCCTTGATGAGGTGAGGAGCAAGAGTACCTCTGCGCGGGAGCTATTACGGCGAAGGCATCTTAGATAGTGTGAGTGGGTTGTATTGATAAGGAGTATGTGCCTATGGTCAAAGAGCGTGAATGATTATGAATGGCTTTATGTTTTTCCCCATTGGTGGACTGGGCTTTTTGAGATTTAACTGGTAGTGGCTTTGGTCACGAGGTCTGACCGGAGACATAATTCTGGTATCACATAATTCCGGAATTCCCACTTCAGGCCGATTGGTTGACCCTTCTGGGAGAATCGTGGTGGCTATGGTTTATACAAGAGTTTTAGATAAGCTCCGACCGCCCTCAACCGAAGAGGAACTTATGCCCAAACGCATAAATTCGAATCTGGCAGTGGCGTTGGTCTACGCATTGTATTCACCCGTGTGCGAAGAGCGCCTTGGAATTAAGACCTAAAGGACAGGCATACACGTAAAACCATGGACATCTGACGTGTCTGAAACCTCGGCTGGTTAAAAATGTATCCATCAATTTAATGATTATCTTCAGTGAGTACTTCGTGTCGGGCAGTGTCATGATGCAAAGTCGTGTCGTTAGCATACCATGGAATCTAACAGTTTTTGTCGTATAGAACTGTCGAATGCAGTTTAAAAAAGATGATAATCTGCTTTCCTTCGGTTTTCTTTAGGGTTTGACGAAGTGTAAATGTTCTGCGATCGTAGATTTTCTAGGTCGTTGTAAGCGATGGGCAACATGATGATCTCGCGGTAGTTGATACACACTAGGGGTGCGATGGGGTTATATGTTGATCTTATGGATTTGGACACGAACAACCTGCTAATTTCCCCTCATGCTTTGCTATTTAAACCCAACCCACCTACCCCAAATTTGGGCTCATTAATTTTTTCCCAACCACACAAAATAACCGCGATGTTCGTATCGAATTCGAAAACTCGTGCACTATCGCACCCCTAATACACACAACTGAATCGCCTTTCCTAAGCACAGGACATAGTACACGGGCATGATTTGCTTTATCCAAATCATGTTTATGAGCCGGTGCATGCACATTACCACGCCATCGCCGCCGGCCCTTTAAAGTTATGCCGGCAGTTCATCGGCAACCGCAGTTTTATTATTCTTAAGTCATGAAATTGCCTTACTGACATTGTTATGGCTCGGTGGCTTCTCTTGCACTGCCTTCAGGATTTCCATATCTGCACTATTCCATAAAATTTATTCATACTTATTGGTAGAAGAATTCACCTCCTTCCTTGTACTTTTCGATAAAATGCCTTACTATTTTCCTTCGTAGATGCTTATCCGTTTGAAGAGGCGTATAAGCGTCTTCTGTTCTTCTTATACCGTTTCCTCACAGCACGCGTTACCATTGGCTGCTATGGTGTCGCATCCTTTTTTTTTCGATTATCCGATTCATCGTTCCTGGAGTTATATGAGCGTTAAGTTTTTCTACCCAAGTAAGTTCGTTGCGTAAGTAGATATAGAATGGGCTATATGCTTCCACTGAGTCTCAGAAACATCGGAATTTGAGGCTTTTGTTTGCAGGTATTGAGGAGGGTTGATTGGAATAGGCATAGGCTATCTAGGGGCTTTTCAGCTCTGCGAATTCAAGACTTCGTTGCGTTTGATTACGAAAAATGTGCAAATATAGAAAAAGTGCCAAAAATCTACCTTGAACATAAAATTTCGTGTGGTAATTAAATTATTAATGCATCCAACTTGGCAAAACGAATGATGTAGAAGTACTTAATTTCGGCGCTACTTTCACTTGCAATTCTTAGAATTGAGTCCCCAATTAATGAGATGAAAAATGTTGTACTGTGTTATGAAAGGTAAAAAAGTTAAAAATTTTCATTTTAGAAACAAGTAATATAATTATATTTTATTTTATATATATATTTTATATTACCAAAATGTGTCGCTCTGTAAAGTAATGTTTTGGCCACTGTGTGATGACCGCTTGCAGCCAACTTGACAAAACGAATAATGCAGAAATTATTATTTTTGGGGCTACTTTCACTTGCAACTCTTAGAATTTAGTCCCAAATCAATGAAAAAAAAAATTAAAAATTTTAATTTTAGAAACAAATAATATATTTATTTTATATTACCAAAATGTGTTGCCCTGTAAAGTATTGCTTTACCCACTGTGCGATGGTCGCATGATACTGGCCTTTTTTCGAATGCACCATCGAGAGCTGTATTGCCACAAGTGTCTCATTTGGTGTCGCGAGTTTAAAGGTGGGGCTGGTGGCGATGAACTAGTCACCGTTTGCCTATGTGTGTCTGCGCCATACTTAAGGGGTGCATAGCTTTGCCACCATTCGCTATCAACAACATCGACAACATTGGGGCCGTGTTAATGTCTACTTTAGTGGATCTCACATTTAGGCTATGAGTTATAAAAATAAACTATGTATAACTAAAGCAAGAGAATCATTAATGCCTGCCTCATCTAAGTTGCTACATCATTTTTGGACAAGAGACGCAATATTTAGAAGCCAACAATTTCCAATACTCCTGTATAACTAACACAATCAAATCAGTCAGCATTTAGCATTTACTACGACTACATTAAAGAATGCTATGTATGTGATTACTCTTAGCTTTAAATCTTATATGAGCGGTGGTGAGCATTTGCTGTGCGTGTATCTTAATTTAGGTATGATTACACTTTTCAAATACCATGGATTTCGTAAGAATCTGTTGTGTGTGCTTAGGTTCTGCTATCATGGCCACTGCTCGATCTCTGTTGTGTACTCCAATTTTATGCTGCTTCGTTTTCTTCAGACATTTGTGAATTTGCAACAAAACAAATGCGGCGGCTATCTAAATTTATACGGAAATTAAGTGTAATGTGTGGAGAAATGTCTATGGACCATAGAGGAAAAAAAAGTTGGTACTGCATGAGCAAATTAGAGGCTGTATTAGATAGTGTCTTTGTTTTTTTTTCAACTATCCTTCAGAATCATAAGTTGTATCGAGAATGTAAGGAGAAATATGCAAAAAGTTATTTACAATGATGGCACATAAAGTTTTGTTTCTTTTAATAACTAAATATTGAAATAAAAGATGGGCTAATTTTTATGAAATTGTGGCTAAAGTTAACATGTCCAATTTTCATAATAAGGGTGTATCAGTTTTTTTATTTAGTCATTTAAAAGACTAACTTAGACATATCATCCTTTGTTCTAAAAGTCCCAAAGGGCATTTCAAGTAAATGACGATTTTTTTTATGTAGTCATTAATAAGACTTAAACTTAGACATATCATCCCAAAGGGCATTTCAAGTAAATAACGATTTTTTTTCTTCAAAAAACGGACATACAGTCGAATTTCTCTATAACGAAGTCACTAAGGATCGTTATAGGAAAAAGTTCCTTAAGAAAGATAAAAATGTGTGAAAAACGTCAGGGAAATGCTGTGTTTTAAAAAAGAATGTTTATAGAGAAAATCGCCAAAGAGAAGTTCAACTGTATCAACTTTTGCTATAGTGGTACAGATTTGTCACCTATATAGGGAAGACTTTGTCAATTCCACATGACGTGCAAAGTGACCCTTAAGGTTATTCTTTCCTATTTTTTAAATATGAGTTTGGTTTCATTGTTCGGTTCAAGATCTATTCTATTATTGCTAATAGCATTTGTTTTACAAGAGTTGTGTGTAATTGATTATGTTGACAGCTGGCAGGGCGGATAGCTATTTCGATAGTTGCCAAACTATCTCATCAGCACCCTTTGCTGTTTTTAAATATGTTTAAACATTTCCTATGTTTTCCATTTCCTATCATATTGGTATATAAAACTTGCTCATCTGCTTTTTCCCCTGATTACTAAAATTTAGTATAGTGCAACGATCGTTTAAGTTCATTTCTAAACATAGGTGAATCCTGTAGGTTCTTTCATCTATGTATATGAGTACAAATGTATTTTTTTTTATTTATGTAACAAAAGCTTTTATTTGCCTTTGCCCCTAAGCCATCTAGCCTTCCTGCTCGATCCTCGATGATCGTGGCCTGCGCACACTATTGCTATTCTATGCCATGATATTTTATAAAAGTTCAACGTGTCTTCTCCCAATTAGAGGGTTTCGTTTTTCTGTTTTGTGTGTGTTTGTATACTAAAACAATTTTCATCCGCTTTGCATTGTGCATTGGTTGGTCTCACCCATTCTATGGACTTGAGATTGAGTTCAGATTCTATTTTTATCAAAACTATTTTGAAATACAAACACACGCTAAGTAATTGCGTTGAAACCATACCAAAAACATTGTATATGCCGTGTACATGTGTGTGTGCATGTGTAAGCGTAAATATATGGCGTAATTTGCTGTTTTTTTACTATTTCAAATCTCTTAATTCGGTTTATATTCATTGCTCTGCTGTAATCCTTTACGGTTAAAGGTAATTGAACTTGGTTTATTTTTTTGTGTGGTTGCAATAGAAGAGCTAGTGAGAGCAACGAGTACTAAGAGTTGACTGAGAGTATTAGTGATATTGAGAGAAGGAGAGATAGAGAAATGTGCAAGTGGAGTTAGTGCTACCCTATGGATCTTTACGGTGCTACCCTCCCTGCCTACGAATTGAAATTAGAAGTCAGTGATTGATTTGCAGCGTATTTGAAATGGAACAAACTTTTTTTTTATTTGGAAATTACCTTTATGAGTTTGTTGTTTGTTTGTTTGATAAAAGGGTTAATGACAGGGGTTATTTTTTAAGGGCTGTTGTCTGCGTTTATAACATAATGGAAATTTTAATGCCATACCTGTCTTACAGTGTTGATGCGAAGAACCTTATGGTAGCTTGTAAGGCGTTGATAATGAAGAGTAGAGTTGTTGGGACAGCTGGATTTTATATGTATGTAAATCAAACAGGGACCGGCCGTGGCATAGTGGTTAGAACACGCGACTACCATGCGGGAGATCGCAGGTTCAAACCTGGCTCCAGTCATCTTAAAAAGAAAAAATAAATAAATTTTTCTTTCATTGTCGGCTCCCCTCGAATGTTGGTGACAGCAACTTCGCAATATTAAGCGTCGATTCAATCGGCGTGTCTAGTAAGAGCTTCTCAAAACAGTGACGTTCGCATTCGTCGATAAACAAGTAGGTGCCGTTAGTTGTGAATCTAAAAATAGAAAGCGTGTTAATTCACAACAACGCGAGAAGCTATCCCATACCTCATTCATGGGGTGCAAAGGGAAATTAAGTTTTTTTTAAGTAAATCAAACAGAAGATTTGATTAGATTTTGGTTTTAAGTTTAATTTCTTACTAAGGCTAAGTTCGCAAAAGGGAACATAATAATCTTCTTGCTTTTGCGGCTAATATCTCTGTACCGAGACACGATGTTCAGATCAGTCACGGATTTGTCAAACTACCCTCGTATGACAAGGTAGGAATAATTATCTAAGTAAAACGGGAAGGACGATCAATTGTAGGTAGAACTGAAGCTACTCTTGGATATTCAATTGTAATGGAAGTTGCCTTAAATCATTTTAAGTCTACGAGTGAAGTTCAGAAAGTTAAGAATTTGTCTAACTGCGCTCGTAAGCTAGATTAAATGTTAGGATTTCAAATGATAAGAACGATCATTTATGGATAGAGCCGAATCTTCTCTTGGACCCTAAAGAGTAATGGAATATGCCTAATGGAACTATATATCTACGAGGGAAGTTCATAAAGTCACGGATTTATCAAGCTGTAAAGATAAATTTTAAGAATGTAAAACGAGGTAGTGAAATCTCTTTTGGGACATTGAAGAGTAAATAACTTACTTACTTAGGTGGCCCATTACAACTTACAAACATGGTTTATAAGTTTGAGGCCTGAAGTATTAAAGAATTCCACACGCTTCGGTCTTGTGCGTGTGTTCTCCAGTTAGTCCTACCAGATGGTGGCACGTCGCCCACCACTTGGTCCTTCCAACGGAGTTTGGGTCTCCCTGCTCTGCGCCGTCCTTCAGGTTCGCCTTCAAACACCTTTCTCGCTGGAGCATTTACATCCATCCTGGCAACATGACCCAGCCATCGTAGTCGTTGCATTCTGACTCTTTTAGCTACGTCGATGTCGTGGTAAAGCTCATACAGCTCATGGTTCATCCGATGGCGAAACTCGCCGTCGACACAGATAGGTCCATAAATTTTCCGGAGTACTTTTCTCTCGAATACTCCCAGGTTTTGTATGTCCGTTGTCGTAAGCACCCATGATTCGGCAGCATACAAAAGAACGGGTAATATTAGCACCTGGTAAAGCTGTTTCTTAGTATTCCGAGATAAGGTGGTATTACTAAAGTGCTGCCGAAGTCCGTAAAAACATCTATTGGCTAGCACTATTCTCCGCTTAATTTCTTGGCTGACATTATTTGTCTTATTGACGGAAGATCCGAGGTAGGTAAACTCATCTACTACCTCAAAACAATAATTTTCAACGTTGACGCTGCGTCCCCATCGAGAGGACTCTTTGTTCGTCGAAATCATTATTTTTGTTTTGTCCTCGTTGACCGCTAAACCCATTTTTGCCGACTCCTTTTCTAGGGATAAGAAGACTGCAGTAACGTCCCGCAGATTTCGGCCAATGATATCTATATCATCGGCGTAGGCTAGTGGCATGTGGCTTTTGTGGAATATGGTGCCAGACATGTTGACACCAGCCTTTCTCATCACCTTCTCCATAACTATATTAAATAGTGTACAGGACAGGCTATCGCCCTGCCTGAGACCTCTTTCCGTGTTGAATGGTTCAGACTGGTCCTTACCAATCTTAACCGAGGATTTGGTGTTGTCTAAGGTACATTTGCAAAGTCGAATCAGCTTTGCAGGAATACCAAACTCAGACATGGCCTCATAAAGCCTATTCCTTATCGGAGAGTCGAAGGCAGCTTTGTAGTCGACAAAGAGGTGGTAGGTGTCGATCTGCTTTTCATGGGTTTTTTCCAGGATTTGTCGTAAGGTGAATATTTGATCCGTCGTAGATTTGCCAGGTCTAAAGCCGCACTGATATGGTCCAATTAGTTTTTCTACAATTGGCTTTAGACGTTCACACAATATGCTTGAAAGGACCTTGTACGCAATTGGTAATAGGCTTATTCCACGGTAGTTCTTACATTCACTACGATCTCCTTTCTTATATATGGGACATAAAAGACTGAGACTCCAATCCCCGGGCATGCTCTCCTCTTGCCAGATGTTCTCCATGAGCTGATGCATGCTCCTAATCAGCTCCTCCCCGCCAGCCTTAAACAATTCAGCAGGGAGACCATCGGCTCCAGCAGCTTTGTTGTTTTTAAGGCGGGAGATGGCCATACGTATCTCGCTCTGGCTCGGAGGTGGACAGTTAATACCATCGTCATGGATTGGAGCGGGGTCTTCTGGAGTGGTGTCAGTATCCAGTAAATTTCTAAAGTGATCTCTCCATATCTTCAGAACGTTATCCGGGTCCGTCACCAGCTGACCATCGCTGTCCTTGCAGGAGAGCAACCCTGTTCCACGCATTCTCGCTTTAACTCTCTTGTAGAATTTTCGGGCTTCCCCTCTACTTCGGAGCAACTCAGTGCACTCATCCTGCCTCTTCTTCAGCTCCTTCTTTTTTCTTCTAAAAAGACGAGTTGCCTGTCGTCTCTTCTCCCTGTGCCGTTCACGAACAGCTCGCGTTGCCATTGGCTGCAGTTTTGCCCTGTATGCAGCATCCGTCTCTCTCGTGGCATTGCGACATTCATCATCGTACCAGGCATCTTCTTGAGACGGCTTTGAGTACCCAAGTACGCTTCTCGCAGTCCGTTCTATGGAGTCGGCTATATATTGCCACTGCGAGGTTATATTATCAGGGGTTGGAGCATTCCGCAGCAGTTGAGTTAGGTGGTTGGAGTAGGCGTCCGCTACCTCTGTGGTCCGCAGTTTACCGATGTCCAGCTTTCGTTGTGCCTGGTTACGTACGTTTTTCGCCATGCTTAGCCTAGTGCGTACCTTAACTGCGGTAAGGAAGTGATCGGAGTCAATGTTCGCACCCCTAATCACTCGTACGTCCAGAACACTCGATGCGTGCCTTCCATCGACTACCACGTGATCTATCTGATTCCTCGTCAAATGATCTGGAGATAACCATGTTGCCTTATGAATATTTTTATGGTCAAATCTAGTGCTGCTAACTACCATATTTCTTGCCGCCGAGAAATCAATCAGTCTGATGCCGTTGTTCGACGTTTCGGTGTGCAGACTGAATTTTCCGATTGTAGGCTCAAATGCGGTCTCCCTGCCTATTTTAGCATTAAAATCGCCTAGTACAATTTTAATGTCATGGCTGGGGCTACGGTCATATACATTTTCTAGGCTCTCGTAGAACTCGTCTTTGTCCTCATCGCTTTTCTCTTCTGTCGGAGCATGGGCACATATAAGTGTTATGTGGAAAAACTTAGTTTTGACTCTTATGGTGGCTATACGTTCACACACCGGGTTGAACCTTGAGACTAGGTGTCGCAGTCTCTTGCCAACCACAAATCCACAACCAAACTCGTGCTTGTCCGCATGGCCACTATAGTGGATGTCGCACGTCTTCTTGCGCGAGCACCCGTGTCCCGTCCACCGGATTTCCTGTAAAGCGGTTATGTCAGCCTTGTATTTTTCGAGGACTTCCGCCAGTTGGATGGAGGCACCTGGTCTATACAGTGTTCTAACATTCCAGGTGCATATCCTCAAATCATGGTCCTTAATTCGTTTGCGGTGGTCGTCAACATTTTGGGGGGTCCGTTTTATTCTTATCTTACTTCTTTTCATTGCAATCGGTTATACGTCAGTGGCGGGTTGCAAGCCCAGCGCACCACGTCGCAGTTTTCTCCTCCTGCCAGGATTTTATTGCAGCCGCCCATTCTGGGTCAGACGCTGACCAGGGTACCGCTCACTCTGAGCTGACGTGCCTGGGTTTTGGGTTTCGCCCCTCACAGTTAGCCGTGCTCTGACGGGTGTCAAAAGCACGTTTCCAGGCGTCACCACGTGGAGGTACTCCGTTCGCAGTAGTACCACGAATACGGAGCTCTGTGAGTAGACTTGAAGTGCAATTGGCAAGGATCACTCTGGGTTTTCCAAGTTAAACCGATCAGAAGCTTTACCTTGCATCACACTCCCGACTCCCGAGTAAATAAAGTTGCCTGAAAACAGTTTTTATGTACGAGGGAAGTTTAAAATGTCACGTATTTATCAATTTTATAGGATGTAATGCAGTAAGGACGAAGAATTGCGGATAGAGTAAATTCTCCTCTTGTGCATTTAAGAGCAATGAAAGAACCGTGAAAAATAGTATCTGACAGGGAAGGTCAGAAGTCACGGATTTGTCAATCTGCTTCAATTGGTACGCAAGATTAGTTTTATAGGATATTAAACAGGGAGGACGATCATTTACGGATAGAGTCAAATTTCCTCCGGGAGATTGAAGGGTAATAGAAGATATCTTTTTTCATCTACAAAGCAAATTCAAAAGTTTACGGATTTGTCAATCTGCTCTCGTAGGCTAGCTCAATTTTAAGCTGAAAGGACAATCAATTACGGTTATCCGCAATTAACTTTTTGGGCAATAAAGAGTAATAATAGGTGCCCTAAAGACATTTTTAGTCTACGTGGGAAGTTCAAAATGTTACCGATTTATCAAACTACCCCCGTAGACTAAAACAATTTCTTAAACACATAGGCAAGATTAATTTTATATTAATGTAAAACAGGAAAGACAATTAATTGCGGATAAGTGGCCTTCGAAAGCTCAGTGGAAGCGACGTAGACTAGCAATCCGAAGGTGCCGGGTTCGGCCGGGCACTGGCCAAATCATTTACTTTTCAAGTACTTTCGAGTTCTCCAGCCAACAAAACTCATCTTAGATGCTACTACAAAAATCCAAATTGCGCAAGGAAAAAGGAAAATGATCTATCATCATCGCAAATAAATCAAAAAACCAGCTGGCGCCATCTTTGGTGGAATTTAGCGATTAAAACTCACAACAACACCTAACAATCCTTGACACAAACCTTTTTATGTATTTACAAAGGAACGAAACAGAGTTGCCAACAATGATCGTATGATTATCGGATTAAATGACGATCGAGTGCCGATAAATTGAAAATCGTAGAATTATTACCCAGCTACTTCCACCAGCTGTTACATCAACAACAACAACAATTACGGATAAAGTTAAATTTCCTCTTGGACACTGACGAGTAATGGTTAGTGTCTAAGCAAACTTTGTATCAACGAGGCATGTTTAAAAAGTCATGGATTTGGCAAGCTGCCTCTTATCGGACGGACGAGCAATAACGAATAGAGTAGAGGAATGGATGGTAACTGAAGAATTTTTTATATAAGTTAGCCCAAAGGTAACATCAAAAGGATCTTCGTTTATCCTCAAAATTGTCTACAAAACTAACTTTTATCATAGAGCCGTATTCACTATTATTTAGAATTTTCCTCAAAATCATAAGAAGGTCTATAGAGATATCTTATGCATTGGTTTGTTGAATGGCATTACTATCTGTTTAAACAATAATTGTCCTTATTATACGGTACTCTATTCAGTGAACTGCAGGTGAAAATAGCCCAAAAAAGAAGAAGTTCTGCATCATTCGTTTTGTCAAGTTTCATGCCATAATAATTAAATATCGATTTGAAGTTAGTAAGTTCTTATAGGGGAATTTGTCGCGTTTTAGGCTCTTTTATTTGACATAACATAAATACTATGCGGTGGCGTATGATTATCATAAGTAATTTTCCACGTAAATCATACGCCACGGAGTACAACAGTTTCAAAATCATTTGATGAATGGAAAAGTAAAACTGTTGCTTATGTAGGGAAACGTTATATGAACAGATTAAAGGAATTGTAATTTTTAATTTTTTAAATTTATTTTAGTCAAATCGGACTAGTGGTTCTCGAAGAGCCTTAAACGTGACAAATTCCCCTATACGATACTTACTAACTCTAAATCGCTATTAAATCATTATGACATATAACTTGACAAATCGAATGATGCAGAACTTCTTTTTTTTACTTACTTTCTTTTTACTTTACTTTCAAGTGTAGTTCTTAGTATTGAGTCCCAAATCAATGAGCTGAGAAATGTTGTACTGTGTTATAATAATGTCAAATAAGAGTGGTTTCAACATAATCCGCTGGTTTGAAAAACCAATTTTTGGGACTTGACCTTCGCATTGCTAATATTTAGTTTTTGTTAATAAAAATGATAAGGATACACATCTTGTACTAACCTATTAACATAAAGTAATTTGTTTTCAATTTGTTGTTTTGCTTTATTCTTGTGTTTTTTAGCCATAAATCTAAAATTGTTGTCAGCTTAAACATTGTATACGTATACACGTACCTAAAGCTTGATTGCAGCATATCTGGCAATGTCCTTTTCAATACAAACTTATGGGATATTTTTAAAACTCGCTTCTATAAACCAAAAAATTTGTTGAATCACTCTTTAAAATAATGTTTTTAATTTGCGTTTCTTTTAGCTGTTTTTTTTTTTGTTTTTAAAAACAGCTTACTACATGCATATCATATAGAGATTGGTTATATGTATGCACATATGTATGTACCATGGATACATACTTAAATATATGTATATATGCCAAGTAGCAGTACATTCGATATATACTATATATCGAGGCTAAGATGATGATCATTTTTTTTTTCATTCTGCGTTTGTTTGTGTTCTTTGAGATGATTCTGGCTGGCTGACTGTCTGGGTAGCTGTGCTCGCTCATAGCCAACTTGAAATGGTTTTCTTAAATCAGTATCCATTCCGTCTTCAATACAGTTGGACTCAGTCGCTGCCTCGACTGACTAAACACTTGCACATATATACCCCAAAAAAAAAAAACAAAAAATAATTTAAAACAACAGCAAATTTGTACGGTGGCAAATACTAGACGCTCGCGCCTGTTGTGTGTTTAGTTCCGTGTTTTCAACACGAAAATTGTTTTGAAATTGAGAATATTTCGAGTGAGGCAACAACAACAACAACGGCAACAGAGGCAGCTATTACAAGTACACGGTTTCAATACGATACGAATTGAAAAGTTTTGTGTGTGATTAAGGCGGGCGCAACGTAACGCAACGCATCGCATTGTTGGTGTTGTTGTGTTTTTAGAGTAAAACATATAGAGACGCGAACTCGGCGCGAGTACGATCCAAACGAACGTGAAAATCGGTTAAAAATAGCACCCAAAGTCTTTACTTCTGAGTGTGGGGCAAATACATCACCATCATCATCATCTTCTTCATCATCGCCAACAGCAGCAACATTGCTAGCAAAGAACGGCAGCAGCAGCGGCATCAGCATCTACGATCGCAGCCTTTTGGACGCTTTTACTTGGCAGCCAGTGATCAGCCTCATCCCAAATCTCAGACACGGGTAAAGTAATGGTTTCATCACAACCCCAAGCAGTGGTCTCTCTATTCGCTCTATTTTTATAAGATCGTCTAAAGGCGAAGGTGAAGGCGCGGGCACGATTTCATTACGAACAAGGCAGTTTTGTTTATCTCGTGCTGGTCGTGCCTGCCATCATCAAACCAAAGAATTCCGAATCATCGTCGTTGGGAAAACTGTAAGGCGCATGCTTTAAGTTCGTACACCACGTAGCTAAACACTCACCCGAGTTGTAGGCCCATACCTACACATGTATGCAAATGTGTGTGTATGTGTGTGTGTGTCACTGCATTTGTAGCCCCTGCTTTATACCAGCAACACTTGGTCACATCCGCTGGGTATTAGATCCACAAGCAAAGTATGGGTATTAAAAGAAAATTCATTAAGATTTCCCCACATTTAGCCAGTGTTATTGCACAAAAATTTCCACCCACTCGCTCGGCGCTCACACTCTTAGTCACCTACTAAGGGGAGAACAGCGTTAGCTCACTCTTCTTTTCTCTTGGCTCTCACTAAGCGTTTACGTGTGTATGTGTGTGTAATGATCGTCTTTGGCTTTTCTTTTATCAACATTTTGTTAATTTTAGTCCAAGGTTTGAGTAAAACAACAATAACAACAACAACAACGAAAACATTCTTGCTATTGTTTATTTAAACAAACATTTAGGTTTTTCTTTTAATTTTCCTTTCTGTTCACATGATTTTCTTTCAACGATTGCTCATTTTTAGGCAATGCTCTGATATGTTTTTCCTCTCATTTGAATTGCCCCAAATCTTAACTCATCTCTTGCTTACTCTTCTATAGACCCTGGTCCGTGAGTGCATAAGCATCTCTTTGCTTGGCTGTCTGCGTTGTGAGTTTTCTTAGTGAATTTTCCCCCGAAAATTCAATTTGCAATTGTATAAGTTTAAACCAACAATCGTTGAAGGGGCAGGTATGTAAAAATAGAGTAAACATTTCCATTAATCGAAGAAAATTGGAAAATGCGTTGTAATTTTTTTTAAAGAGATATTAACGATGTATGATGTGTGTGGTTGGTCAGCAGATAGCGTCAAAGTGTGGTATAAGGAAATGTGATTGTGTTACTCATACGTATGGTGAAACCTGAAACCACTTTTGGTAACAATTGGGAAATTGTTGTAACTTAATAAAATACAAGCCACAAAATTGTCTCCTAAGACAAGTGTGTAATAGCAGTTGACTTTGCTATGGCAAAAATCCTAAACAATGAGAGTTTTTTTTTATAGATAATTGCAATACGAGAGAAATCCGTTGGTTCTGCAAAAGATTATCCGTAAGCGCCTTATTTGGACAAAATGTATCCCTACTACCTACAGTCTATATTAAAAGCTTTTTTTTTTTAATGTAAGAGCTTTTGCACATGCTGTACGTAATACCAACTAAAATTCTATAAAAAAAACATAATTTCACTGTTTTCTTTATAATATTGCGGCTACTGCAAAATTTGAGAAGAAAAATATATCCACATATATTTAGGTTTAGTTAAAGCCTACTTTAACTTTTATGAAAAGTATCTCACAATAATAAGTCTACAGGAAAAGTATATCTAAAAACATTTTTCTACATAACAATATATCTATACCGTTATGGCAAATGTTTGTCATAACGGTAGTGATATGAAATCTTTCTCCATAGATTGTTTTTCTATATAAACATAAAAATTGTTTATAAACAGAGTTATCACCGATATCTTTCTAAGTGAAAAGTGGCTTTAGACAATTAGTGCCGATGGAAAAATCTAAGTATTGGATAACACAGTACAACATTTTTCAGCTCATTGATTTGGCACTCTATTCTGAGAATTGCAAGTGAAAGTTGCTCCAAAAAGTAGAAGTTTTACATCATTCGTTTTGTCAAGTTACATGCCATAATAACTTAATATCGATTTGAAGTTTGTAAGTATCGTATAGGCTCTTTTGTTTGACATAACTCGAGAACCACTAGTCTGATTTGGCTGAAATAAAATTTAAAAAATTAAGAATTGCAATTCCTTTAATCTGTTCATATAATGTTTCCCTACATAAGCAACAGTTTCACTTTTCCATTCATTAAATGATTTTGAACTGGGTTTATTTTGTAGCAGTTACAATAAAACTGTTGTACTTCGTAGCGTATGATTTACGTGGAATATTACTTATGATAATCATACGCCACCATATAACAAAAGAGCCTAAAACGTGATAAATTCCCCTATACAATACTTACTAACTTCTAATCGATATTATATTATTATGGCATGTAACTTGACAAAACGAATGATGCAGAACTTCTTCTGTTTGGGGCTACTTTCACGTGAAGTTCTCGGAA
The DNA here is from genome assembly GCA_964034835.1 of Muscina levida. NCBI lineage: Eukaryota > Metazoa > Arthropoda > Insecta > Diptera > Muscidae > Muscina > Muscina levida. Next base: position 149,098,103 of record OZ035882.1, read on the forward strand.
TTGAGTCCCAAAATTATGACAGAGCAAAATATAAAAAACTTTAAGATAAGAAGGAAACTATTGGGGAAAGTTGTAATGTGATTAAAATTAAAAGGGGCCAAATATAAAAAACAAATGGACATAAAATGAAGTAAAAATTACAATGTACTAAAAAGAACATAAAATGTGCTAAAAAGTGCATCAAATGTAGTAAAGAGTGCACAAATTTGAGAACAAAGTACTTGAAATATACTGAGAAATACATAATATGTACTCAAAAGTACAAAAGTATGTACTCAAAAGTATATACTATGTAAAAATAAGACAAAATGTAATAAAAAAATAAAATAAAATGTACTAAAAATTCATAAAATGAACTAAAAAATACGTAAAATGTACTTAAAACTAAATAATATTTACTGAAAAATATATAAAATGTACTGAAAAGTACATAACATTTATTGAAAAATACATAAAATTCACCAAATATGTACATAAAATATAATGAAAAGTACATCTTATGTAAAAAAAACTACAAAAAATATCAAAATGTAATGAAAAGTATATAAAATTTAATAAAAATTTTGTAAAATGTCTTAAAATTTATTAAAAAATACAGAAAATGTACTAAAAAGTTTATAAAATTGACAAAAATTTACATAAAATTCACTAAAAAGTAAAAGTACTAAAAACTCACTTAAAACCTAAAAAAATTTACTAAAAATATCTTTAAAGCTCAAAATGTACTTAAAAGTATATGAATTTAATAAAATGGTAGTTAAATGTCTTTAAATTACTTAAAATTTATTAAAAATTACATTAAATGTACTAAAAATTTAATAAAATTGACAAAAATTTATATAAAATTCACTAAAAAGCAGATGTACTAAAAACTAAAAAAAAAAAATACTTAAAAGCTAAAAAAATGTACTGAAAAAAATATAAAATTTAATAAAATGTACATAAAATTTAATAAAAACAAAAATACGTAAAATCTGTTAAAAGAAAATAAAATTTACTAAAATGTACTAAAAATTTAATGAAATTTAATAAAATTTAGAAAAATTCACAAAAAAAATAAATTTAAAAAAATGTACTGAATTTAATAAAATGTACGTAAAATCTACTCAAAATTGCAAAAATGTGCTTAAAACTACCAAAAAAATTATTTGAATGCTAAAAAATGTACTAAAAAGAAAATAAAATTTAAAAAAACGTACATAAAATTTATTCAAAAGTACACAAATTGCACTCAAAAGTACACAATAATGGGCTAAAAATTATACAAAAAATACATAAAAGCTAAAAAAAATACTGAAAAGAACATAAAATTTAATAAAATTTAATAAAAAGTACGTAAAATGTCTTAAAAGTACAAAAAATTTGATAAAAAGTACATAAAATCGACTAAAAAGTACATAAAATTTACTCAAACGTACTAAAAATGCACTAAAAAGTACATTAATGTCCTAAAAAGTACATATTAGTATTAAAAACAAATTACGTAAAAGCATAAAAAATTTACTGAAAAGAATATAAAATTTAATAAAAAGTACGTAAAATCTCTTAAAAGTACATTAGAATACTAAAAAGTACATAAAATATGCTTAAAATACATAAAATTTAATTAATTTAAACGACAAAAAAATTACTTGACTTGAAATGAATTAAAAATTCAAAAAAATCTACGTAAAATGTCTTTAAAGTACATATAATGTACTAAAAGTACGTTATATGAACTAAAATGGACATATTGTGTAAAAAAAATTTAAAAAAAAATATCATAAACTTAACTCCAAAGTACATAAAATGTTTTAAAAAGCAACTAAATTTCAAAAAAAAATAAAATATACTTAATAATACATAAATTGTACTAAAAAGTACAGAAAATGTACTAAAAAGTACAACAAATATACTAAAAAGTACAAAAAACAATACTAAAACATGCTTAAAGTGTAACAAAAATTATTTAAATTTTTGTACAATAAAATTTTTGTATATGTTTTTTTTTTTAAATGTTGAACATGTACTTGCACTTTTTTATGTAGAATTATATGCTTTTTAGAAAAATGTTGGCAATGTACTATTAAGTACCTTTCGGTACTTTCTAATACTTTTTATGTCCATTTTGTCCAAAAAGTACATAAAAAATGTTGACCAATGACTTGCTCTATTTTATGTACAGTTATATGCTTTTTATAAAAATTTTGGCATTGTACTTTTTAAGACCATTCGGAACTTTCTAATACTTTTTGTGTCATTTTTGTTACATATAAATTTTAGTTTTTATTCGGGAGTAGAATTGAAAATTTTCTAAAAATTTAAATATTTATTCTCAATTTAATGAAAAACCTAGTAAAATTCCCAGATACTCTTCACCATTTGTAAAAAAAATGGTGATAAAAATAGTTTTATTGTTTCTTTTTAAATGATTTTTGTATAGGAGGTGGGAGGAGTTTTCGTCCGATCTGCTTATCTTAGAACTTAACACATCCGCTTACACCATTGAAGCTGGCATACTTACGCATATTTTTTTTTTAAGTTTATTTGGTTTTTTTTGAATAACTTTTATATATAATATTTTCAATTCTTTCCCCCACAATCTAAAAGAATATTTTTGAGTTTTAAAGTCTGTTTAAGTCTGTTTTCACTGTCCTGCATGAAAAGTACATCAGAAGAAATAGTTGATTCGCACGTACACATAGTTTTGAGTTTGTAGTTGTATATGTTAAAATATAAAATTCCGCCAAGACATTTTTTATATAAAGCGCAGGATAACACCCTCAAAAGCATACTGTAGAAATAGCCGTTTTCATTGGATCCATATTAAATGTCTTTGTGATCCGATTAAGAATCATTGTCATCGGGCCATACAAAAAGTTCTAATGATTTCATTTCAATTTTAAGTAAAATGAAATCTGCTAAAAAACAATTTTTTTGTTGGCCATGAACACAGCTCTTACTAAGCATTTTGCCACAGCAATGCCATGTGCAACAATTTAAGTAGAAGTGGCTGCAACGTTTGGGCAGGGTTTAGAGCTATTCTCCGCATTTGTGGTTTGATGCCGCAATTCAGATAGACACTTTTCTGTGATAATATGAAATTGGCTATTTCAGTATCCTCGACTCGCAAAACGCTTCCAACTCCACCCTTTTAGCCCCTCTTATAGTCTTAGTGTGATTCATAATGTATTTTTGTTGATTTTATCGACTGTCTGGCTTTATATAGTCTTATCTTTTACCCCGATATGATATTCAATTTTGGAAAATTCTACTCACACATTCACACAAGTACTAGCAGTAGAAGCAGCAGCAACAGTAAGCTCTGTTAGTACAGAGAAAACCCCAAAGTGTGAGTGGGAATTTAAAATCAAAGCGGTTATTCTCCCATATTACTGACGACTTCTCGAGGCAACAACGAACCAACCAAAGGCAGCAATATCGAAATAAAGCTTCGCTTATCAGTGACAACTAAAACAACTACCACAAACAATGAACCTAAGGTAGAAGAAGCAACAATGACTAGAATTTCACCTGATTTTACGTAAATGCGACATTGTTGAGCGCACAACCACAAAAGCAACAACAACAATAACAGCAGCATTAGTAAATAAAACCAAACAACCACTTCCCCCAACCCACTCTTTCTTCCCCTACTGTAACAAAGAATTGAACATATGGGGAGTTGTGTGGGTAATGGGGAAAGGCTCATACCTTTACTTTAGATTACAACTTGGTTTATGTGGAATCGAGAAAGGGTCGATTTTGTCATTATGAAAAAGAAAATTACATAGAAGCGCCCACCGCATAGAGTCCTATATCACTGATGTACAGAACTTGTACAACAGTCAATGGTATTCTATCTTGTCAACCGGGTAAATGGAGGCCTATGGTCTGGTACAGAGAAAAGCTTACAATTATGGCCAGTAGTATTAAGCATAATGATAAGCGTTATTTACTTGAATTATTTGCTAGGCAGATAAGAGAAATTATTTAATAAAAGAGCTAATTAGAATTTTCTGATAAAAAAATCTTTACTTGAAACAGTAGATAAATTCATAGTTGTGAGTTTTCTAACATAAAACTGTACTGTTTTTGGATTACTTTGAAATAAAAATGTATTTGTTGAAATGTAAAGTTTTTATTTTTTACTTTTATTGTACCAATATGGTACAATAATAAGTTTTAATGTATCGCAAAGTACAATTCTGTTGAAACAAAGAGTACATCTATTGTACAAATAAGTACTTTGTGTGTGTACCAAAAAGTACTTTTATTGTACTTAATATATATTTATTGAACTAATCTGTTCTAAAGGTACACTAAGTACAATTTGTTGTACTAAGAAGTAGTTGTGCCAGTAAGTATTTTTAGAACATTTTGGTACAATCAAAATATTAATACTGTAATTGAAACAAAATGTAAATTTTTTGTACCGAAAAGTACTTCAATTGTACCAAAATGTACAAAAAACACTTTTTGCTACAAATTAAAGTACATTGTAGCGCAATAAATTATATAAAACGTACTAAATGTGTACCTACAACAATAACAGATCAGTTTTTTATACTTTTCGTCACATTTCAATTTTTTTTATTTCCTAAGTGATTATAGATTTTTGATATTTTGTATATTTTTTTTCTAATAAAAAAATTTTATTATTGTTTCAGATTTTCGTTTATTTCTTTATAAATTTTTTATTTAAGTTTTCGTATTTTCTAAAAAAATATTTTGTTATCTGGCATTTTAAATCAAAAACTCTCTTAAAATTCCCATATTTTTGTTTCACACAAGCTTACCGTAATGCACAGCAACTTTGTATTTGTCTTCAAAAAAAGCTTTCATCATATGACATGTCACGTCGTGTCCTATTAATTATCTATTGATTTGTATATACCTTTGTATTTGTTTTCCTTCATATTTCATAAAAGTCCGACCCTTGCCCTTGGCTATATTCAATCGAACATTTTCTAATTCTATTGTAAGGGGTTGATGGACTACAACTCAAATGCTGTTTGTGTTATATCGTCTTAAATATTTTTGTTAGGTCTTGTATCTATCACTCGTTCTCCAGTATTGATAATACCCACATTAAGCCTTAGTTGTTGGCCAAACAACCCCTACGTTTTAAACTGGTATTGATGTACTGCGCAAGTATTGAGCTTAAGCTTTAATACTCTATCCACTGTGTGTGTGTGTGTGTGTGCGAGGCTAACGGCCTCTCTGTTGGCGCTTGCTTTCTCTCTATTTTTTCTGTCGCTCTATCTCTCTTGTATGGATGAAAACCCCAATAGCTCGCTTACAAGGAATTCTAAATTTAAACTTTACTTTGTGCTCACATATGAGTCAGGTTGATGACTTTAATGGGTGGTTGCCTACTTGTGATACCTCCAACCTCTAACCACCACCACCATCAACGTCATTACGGCCTCCTTCAACTTAGGTTGTGTTTGTTTGATTTGTGCTCCCACCCGGACTTAGATTGTTCATTCGCTACGTGTGGTTAGTACCGTTGTACTGCGCGTGAAGTGTCTCCGTGTTTTACATAGCGCTGAAATTGTTTGTTGTGCTGTTATTCTTTCGGTTTCATTTCTGTTCTAAATCTATCTTTAACATAGTTTTTTCAGTTCAGTTTAGTTTGGTTTGGACTTGTTATCTGTTTAACGTAACTTTAACTTTGTTTTGTACACAAACAATGTTTAATTACGGAATTATTTTATGATGGCCGTTTTGTTCGTTACTTTCCTACCGCTTGCGGTCTCTAATCTATAGTTAAAGATTAGATATAAAAACGGTGTGGGGCTGTTGTTGTTGGTGCTGCAGATATTTCCACATATCAGACACAGGTATAACTTGGCTTTAAATGGAATTCAAGCAATAGTTTTTTGTTTTGTATGTATTATGATGATGCAAGTGTTGCTTTATTGAGAAAAAAAGAGTAATTCAGAAGATCAACTAATATAATATAACTAATATATTTATAATTAAGTGATACATTATTATTACTGTATTAATTTTTACACTCTTTCATTTATTCATTTATTCATTTGTTCATTTATTCATTTATTCATTTATTCATTTATTCATTTATTCATTTATTCATTTATTCATTTATTCATTTATTCATTTATTCATTTATTCATTTATTCACTTATTCAATTATTCAATTATTCATTTATTCATTTATTCATTTATTCATTTATTCATTTATTCATTTATTCATTTATTCATTTATTCATTTATTCATTTATTCATTTATTCATTTATTCATTTATTCATTTATTCATTTATTCATTTATTCATTTATTCATTTATTCATTTATTCATTTATTCATTTATTCATTTATTCATTTATTCATTTATTCATTTATTCATTTATTCATTTATTCATTTATTCATTTATTCATTTATTCATTTATTCATTTATTCATTTATTCATTTATTCATTTATTCATTTATTCATTTATTCATTTATTCATTTATTCATTTATTCATTTATTCATTTATTCATTTATTCATTTATTCATTTATTCATTTATTCATTTATTCATTTATTCATTTATTCATTTATTCATTTATTCATTTATTCATTTATTCATTTATTCATTTATTCATTTATTCATTTATTCATTTATTCATTTATTCATTTATTCATTTATTCATTTATTCATTTATTCATTTATTCATTTATTCATTTATTCATTTATTCATTTATTCATTTATTCATTTATTCATTTATTCATTTATTCATTTATTCATTTATTCATTTATTCATTTATTCATTTATTCATTTATTCATTTATTCATTTATTCATTTATTCATTTATTCATTTACTCATTTATTCATTTATTCATTTATTCATTTATTCATTTATTCATTTATTCATTTATTCATTTATTCATTTATTCATTTATTCATTTATTCACTTATTCAATTATTCAATTATTCAATTATTCATTTATTCATTTATTCATTTATTCATTTATTCATTTATTCATTTATTCATTTATTCATTTATTCATTTATTCATTTATTCATTTATTCATTTATTCATTTATTCATTTATTCATTTATTCATTTATTCATTTATTCATTTATTCATTTATTCATTTATTCATTTATTCATTTATTCATTTATTCATTTATTCATTTATTCATTTATTCATTTATTCATTTATTCATTTATTCATTTATTCATTTATTCATTTATTCATTTATTCATTTATTCATTTATTCATTTATTCATTTATTCATTTATTCATTTATTCATTTATTCATTTATTCATTTATTCATTTATTCATTTATTCATTTATTCATTTATTCATTTATTCATTTATTCATTTATTCATTTATTCATTTATTCATTTATTCATTTATTCATTTATTCATTTATTCATTTATTCATTTATTCATTTATTCATTTATTCATTTATTCATTTATTCATTTATTCATTTATTCATTTATTTATTTATTCATTTATTCATTTATTCATTTATTCATTTATTCATTTATTCATTTATTCATTTATTCATTTATTCATTTATTCATTTATTCATTTATTCATTTATTCATTTATTCATTTATTCATTTATTCATTTATTCATTTATTCATTTATTCATTTATTCATTTATTCACTTATTCGTTTATTCATTATTCATTTATTCATTTTTTCATTTATTTCATATTTTATTTTATTCATTTATTTTTCTATTCTTATACTTACTTATTTTCTATTTTTTATTAATATTTTTCTATTATTTCATTCATTTATTTATATTTTTGTTCACTTGTGCATCCCATGTCTTCTCTATTCAACTGTCTCTCTTTCTCTCTCTCTCTCTCTAGACTTATTTCATATGTCAAAATCCTTGTACCCTTGATACACTTGTCATCGCTATTGATTTGCCATAGACGGCTATTAAACCGTAATTGAATTAAATATGAAATTAAACTTAATTAATTGCTATAACTTCGTTTACGTTAATGATGTTGACGACGTACGATGTGTGTGTGTTCTGTTGTGTTCTCATTACGGCGATGACTCTTTTGCTGCTTTATTGTTTTTATTAGAACACAAACTTAAGCAAAGCTCATCGCTCCTAACGTAAGCTTATCACTGCAACAACACCCACCGCAACAGCAATAACGACAAGTTAATAAAGTTCAATACAAAAACACAACAACGAACGAACGGTTTCGTCATAGAATACAAAGAACTTGAGCACAACAACGGCAGCGGCTCTTCTTTCTCTTATCAGCCTGGCAAGCAATATCTTCATCATCATCAGCGTAGCAAGCAAGCAATCAATTGGTAGTTGTAGTAGTGCATGTTTACCTTTACAAAATCAAGTGATAGCAACAACAATAACAACAACAAAACCATGAGTGAGTTTAAACCATAACAGACCTCCACCACCATCACCACCCAGCCAACATCATCAGCCTTGCTGCCACCACTACAGATTTCGTACACAGCCCATAGACAAGGCAAGGCAAGAAGAATGTACCCCAAAAATAAATCGACATAAAGCGCGTTTTTTTATCTAAAACCCCCACACAGATACTATATAGCCACGGCACGGACACGGACACTGTCCCAGCCACACTTCGCACCCAATCGCTTAGAGTTCGGCTGTGCTAGCGAAGGCTTCTGAGTGTGAGTGTTTCTTTTTCCTGGCTGTGATGAATGACGGATGGTGCGAAATACGGGTGTATGAGTGTGATGGCAAAGAGATAGTTGAGCTCAGTGAGAACGAGAGCAAGAGCATGTGTGTACAGTGGGGATGGTACGTGTGTTAGGCAGAGTACTTTTTGGAGTACGGTTTAAATGTGACTTAATAACTAATACGGTAAATGAAATTGTAATGTAATTGAGTAAAGCGAGTGGAATGACAATAGTGTTGTTGTTTGCCTATATACTACGCTCGATTTAGTGTCGGTAAATAAAAAAATTAGATGAATTGCGTAGATGTTTTAAAAAATCCTAATAAATAGAGACAATTTGAATGATCAACTTCATCTTCTGTTGGTCTTTAGCAAAAATTTGGCTTTCGGGAGAAACTGTTCTTAGATTGTATGTTAAATTCGGCCGCATCAACAAATATTTGGTTTGATTTATGACGATTTAGAAAATTTTTTTTTATCATAAAATATTTTAAACGTCTTTAAAACTATTCAGCCGTTGTGCCCAAAACCGGTTTAAGTAAAAAGGCTATAATCCAAAGATGGTTTCAGGTCACCAAAATAGTGCATTAGGCATATTCGGCCCATTCATGAATATCTGTGTGTGTTTTACGGTCTGACCAGATGGTGGGCTCCACCCCACTGGAACATATTAAAGTGCCGCTATTAAGGCCCGCAAGTTCATTCTTAAAGTCGAGTTCGATTTTCGACATTTCTCATAAAAATTTTTCTCAATTTTTCGTTGTATGAATAACGATATGCCCCTCGTTTCGATCGGATATCAAATGACGATATAGCATAATAAATACTATTCCGGAGGGTCGTAGGGTGCACGAAAGCGAAACAAAATTTTTCCATTTTCCCAGAATTTTTTTTTTTTGTTTAATAGAAAGAAGACTTTCCCTTATATTTTATTAAAAGAACAGCTCGAGGGAAAGTTGGCTTAGGATTTTTGACACCAAAATTCCACTAGGCCCCGTGAGTTGGCTGCTTCAAAAATTATTCTGTGAATTGAAGCAGTTGCAATGTATAAGAAATCTATCAATTTTATTTGTAATTATAACACTAAATTAATTTAAAAATCAAGCAAAAGTACTATTTTTGGGCCCTTTTTAGTACATTTTGCTCCGTCCCTCCTTTTACATCATCATTCCCTCCCTACATGGCAACTCGTACTTGTGCTGAGAGCCAAGTCATAGATATTGTCTTACACATAGAGGGAGAGAGCTCTTGGGTGCTGCTTCAAGGGAGAGCGCGCCCCAGTGAGTTTGAAACTTAAGAGCAGAGTAATAGAAAAACGCACTTGAAATAAAAACACTTGGGCCTGACGATGTTGTACTTGTTGTTGTTGTTATTGTATTTTCATTGGGTTTTTTTTTCGTATGCGTGTGTGTTTTTTACTACCACCACACACATTTACCTTGTGGTGGGGTAAATGCGAGTTCAGTCCCAATTTAGGCTTTGACACGATCATAACCCAACTCCGAGCCTTAAAGTTTTAATCGTGATTTTTTTTCCTTTCGTGTTGCAATTTTAGCCTCAAAACGGATCTACCAAGTCGAATGAAAATGGAAAAAACTCCCCGTTATACCCAACGGGAGCGTAATATGGTATTGGGCTATGCCGCCCAATACAAAGACATCATAGAGAACAAACGAACAGATGCCGAATCAAATCGCAAAAAGGACGAAGTCTGGCGTCAGATTGCCAAAGAGTTCAATGCCCGGGTGTACCACCAAAGATCCTCCAAACAATTGCGCCAGTTGTATAAGAACATGAAGCTGCTGCTGAAAAAGGATCTATGCGGCGAAGGCAAAGGTAATCGCACCTTTATGGATTTGCTCAACACAATATCACAGCAGGAGTCGGTGGCCCAGTATATATCGGAACAAATGTCGCCCAACGGTTACAGTAATGGACGTCAAAAGTATGAGGATGATTACGATGATTCAAAGGTAAGTCTTAAAAGTGTTTAGTGTATCTGTCAGGGTGACGGAAATATTTGTCAAGATTTGATAAGAGGGCACAAAAAGGGGGTGGCAGCAGGCGGTAGACGGTGGGTAGCTGAGTATAGGGCTGTGGGGGTATTAGAAAAAAAAAAACAGCGAGTTGTTGTATGAGTAGCCAAGAATATTGGCTGTTTTCAGCCGCCGTTCGTCGTCATTAAGCAGAGGTGATGAATGAAGCAAGTGTGCGCTCGCTCGTATTTGAGATAGATAACACACGGGCTTTGGAAATGGCCAATACAAATGAAATCAGTCAGCCAGCCATTGTCGCCGTACAAACTAAGTAAAGTCAAGTGGAATTTTTGATAAAACAAAAAGAAAATAATATGAAATTAAAACTGCTAACAGTCACGAGCGCCACAGATTGGTTTGAACCGATTTCGCGGAGGCTAAATTTAGATGGTGGCGACAGCTCAAACGATACCAAAAAGATCGGAACGCTTAGGGGAGTTACACTTAGGGGAGTTACGCGGTGGCATTAGAAGAAAAAAAAAACTGGAAATAGTAATATTAGTTGAAATTGGTATAACTTTTTGTTGAGATGATGTAAAAGTTAATGTTTTACTAAAAAAGACAGTTTATGGGAAGGCCGGTATTTCGAATTCATAGGAAAGAGGGTGTTGCGTTTTAGCGCTAGGTATGTGAAAAGGAAAGTGGGGGAGAGCTCCTGTGATGCACTCATTACAGTTTTAATATAATCCGCTGTTCATATAGATAGTCTTTACATGATTTTGCACAAACATGGTAATGTAATGTAAATATAATTTTGTAAATTTTCAATAAACTACACAACGAAACTTATGCTATTAAACATTAAAAAATATTAAAATTGAGTACCCCACTCATTTAAATAGCCAAATTGTGAGATTCTTTAAAATTAATTATTAAAATCTCTTTATTATTTGTTGAGTTTGCACGTGACAAATGTTTTCGTATATAAGAAATTATATAAATAGTATAGATAAATTAATTCCTGTGCACTCAGAGAAAGCTTTTACATGATTTGGCACAATTACGTTGATTTGACTATGTTAGTGTGCACATTTAAACTTCTAGAATATGCTTATAATTGTAAAAATTATGTTATTAAACGTATAAAAATATAAAAATTAGGTAAGCTACTCATTTTAATAGCCAAATTGGGTGATCCTTAAAAAAAATTATTAAAATCGCTTCATTATTCATTGAGTACCCGTGACAAACTTTTTAGTATATAACAAATTATATAAATAGTATAGATAGATAAATACCGTTGCTCTCAAAGAAAGATTACATGATTTGGCACAAACTACGGTGGTTTGACTATTTTAGTGTGTACACGTAAACTTCTAGCTTATGCTAATGATTTTAATAAACTTAACAACAAAAATTATGCTGTTAAACTTTTGAAAACAATAAAACTAAGAACCCTACTCAATTGAATAGCCAAATTGTGAGTTTCTCGTAAAAGGATTATTAAAATTGATTTTTTATATATTAAGTTTACACGTGACAAACTTTTGTCATATATCCAATTTTATTAATAATATAGTATAGAAAGATTAATCGACTTACTTTAAAATGAAATACAAAATATTAATACACGCACAAAAACTTTGTGAAACACATTTAAACTAAATAAAATAAACTAAACATAAAATAAAGGGTGGACCAAAAGTCTTTTTACTTTTAAAGGATGAATAAAAAAAGAAACTTGATAAATGAGATAAAAGCTGTTTATCTATTATAAAAGTATACAAATAGGGTTTTTAATTTTAAAAATTTTTCAAACATATGTGAAAATCGGCCCCAACAAAAAACCTGCTGATTCCTATGTGCAATTACCTGCTGATATGATGATATTCAGATTCTGGTGATAATTGTACATAAGAATCAGCAGAAATAGTGTCGGGTATTTTTGTAGAGCAATGTTTTCGAACAATTACTTAAAAAAGGGGTGGGGGAGTCCTGAAAAAAATCAGTAGGTGATGGTGAAACATAGGTGTGTCATTCGAATTCTGGAGTTAATTTTACATGAGTATGAGACGTTTTCTGGTGATACCCCATCCCCCATTTTATTAGATTGATAATGAAAGTGATGTAAGTAACTCAAACTGAATGGGGGTGCGTCCCGAGAGAATGGACGATTCCTATGGAAAATAACCTCCTGAATTCGAATATCACCCCCATTTTTGCTCATCACTCCTGGACGTCCCCTTTCTATGGCTTTAATGGAATGATAAAAAATAGTAAAGTAAGGTGCGTCCCGAGATATCGGCGGGTGATGGGGGGAAAAATGGGAATTATATTCAGATTCTAGAGGTCAAAATGTGAAATAAGTAACTAAAACTAAAGGGAGGGTGCGATCCGAGAGAATGGGTGATTTTTATGGAAAATGACCGTCTGAATCCGAATATAACCCCCTTTTTTGCTCATAACCTGCCATTCTGTCGGGGTTTTGATAAATTTTATTTATTTAATAATAAGTGGAGTAAGAAACTCAAACAGAAGGGGGTGCCTCCCGAGAGAACGGCTAATTTTTATGGAAAGTTACCACCTGAATCCGACTATCGCCCTATTTTCCCCCATCACCTGCCGATTTTCGGCTTATTGATATCTTAAAAACCCACTATGCGTTTCTACACATTCAAATTTAAACGAACTCTTGGTCCACCCTGTATAACATACATATATACAATCTTATATACTTACCAATCTCAGTTTTTACCCTTTCAGCATCCAGCCCTTAATTACGATGGCATGGACCACGATGTCATTGTTATTAAATCCGAGGACATCAGCGACAATGAACACTCCAACAATGGCGAAGCCATGGATGAAGACGATGACGATTGTCTCAGTCCCAAAGATATACCCGAAGTTTGTCTCGAAGAAGAGGATGAAGTCCTCTTTGCCACCGATTTGCGGCAACAGTTGCAACAGCAACAAACACCAAAGTCACAACAGCAACAACAACAATCGCAACAACAGACATCCCTTAACGGATCATCATCGTCGTCACAGTCACAGACCCCGCAACAGCAGCAACAACAACAACCTGAGATAACCATACAAAATATCGGTGGCATACGCGTGGGCAGCATTGGTAGTATGGCCAATATGAAGGCTCTGCAGAATTCCCTGAATAACAATAACAACAACAACAATAAGGATAACAATAACAGCAACACCAATTCAGCATTAAGTATAACCCACACCAACGGGGGAGCCACTGTGCAGCCCCTGAATTTACGTCAGGCCAGTGCGGAACAACAATTGTTGCTCAATGGTCTCGGTTTGAGTGCAGTCAATCCCGCGAATCCTTTAGATAATGGCCGAGGCATGCCAACCCTACAAAGAGGCGGTAGTGGAGCCACGAGTCAACATCCGGGGTCACATCAACAGCCACCTAGTCTACACAATTTACCTCCCAACACTACGGCCCAACAATTGTTGTTGAACATCAATGGCATAACCGCGGGCATGGGTTCCCATTCCTATACACCCCATAAATCGTATGGCCATCAAAGACAAACCTCCACGCCCAATAGTATAAATCATAAATCCTCACAAAATGATTATTTCATGTTGGGCATTGAGGAGAGGAAGTTGAAAATTGAACTACTTAATGCACAGATCGATTATTGGAAAAAATTGACCAAAAAACTAGATGAAAATCCCGGTCATAGTCCCAATCCCTCGTGTATGTGTCATTTCCCCGGCAAAGTGAATGGTGTGCAGACACCTTCGTCTACCAGCTAGGACGAGGTGGAGGAAGAGCTTAACCCGCAGTCACAAATACCAGCAGAGGTCACATTAGTAGTGGAATGTAAGGAACGAAGCGAAGATGTGCATCCGCCCAGTCTGTTGATCCCCCTTAACTGCGACAGTGTACAGCTGGAGGATAGCAACAACTCCTCGCAGGAAGAAGTTGATGCAAAGGAGTTGATGAGCATTACAAACGGCCAGAAGTTCAAAATTAATACCAAAAATTTACAACAACAAGTAGATGTAAGTCATACAATACAATGGCATGAAATAATACAAGACGATGATGTAGAAGAAGTTGAAGTGCTAGTGCAAGAGCAACAGCAACAGCAACAGCAAACACCGAAACAAAAACGTAAAAAACACAAAAGGAGAAAGTGAGAAAAATGGTGGAAAAAGAAAAATAATTGAAAATTAACTTAAATACATATTTAACGCGGGGTGTAGTGAATTCCAGTTGGAGGAAGTAGGATGAGCAGGATTAACAAGGATTTAAGAATTGCTAAAGGAAATCGTAAAGCTCTATGCAAATAATATTTAAATAATGAAATATTAAAATTTTGAAATACTGAAATATTGAAATATTGCAATATTGAAATATTGAAAAGTTCAAATATTGAAACATTTCAATATTGAAAAAATGAAATATTAAAATAATGAAATATTGAAATATTAAAATATTGATATGTTGAAATATTGTAATATTGAAATATTGAAATATTGAAATATTGAAATAATGAAATATTGAAATAATGAAATATTGAAATATAGAATTATTGAAATATTGAGATATTGAAATATTAAATTATTAATATAATAAAATATTGAAATATTGA
This sequence comes from Muscina levida, assembly GCA_964034835.1. NCBI lineage: Eukaryota > Metazoa > Arthropoda > Insecta > Diptera > Muscidae > Muscina > Muscina levida. The sequence continues at coordinate 149,113,357 of OZ035882.1, forward strand.
AATATTGAAATATTGAAATATTGAAATATTGAAATATTGAAATATTGAAATATTGAAATATTGAAATATTGAAATATTGAAATATTAAAATATTGAAATATTAAAATAATAAAATATTGGCGTATTGAAGTATAGAAATTTTAAATACAGAAATTTAAATTTTAAAATATTGAAATATTCGAATATTTAACTATTTTTAAAATCCAATTTTCAAAATATTTTGTTATTGATTCCATAAAGCACTGACAAAAAATTCTTAATCTTTTGTTCTCGCTGGCAAAGATGTTCAACATCCTTGAAATCCTTCACGAATTCCGTACAAATGCCAAATTCTCTCCTACAATTCAATTGGAATTCAAAACCTTTCTCGTTTATTTCAATATGAAAGACTGATATGAAAAAAATCCTTAAAACCAAAAACACTTACACACATACCCCCAACACGAATGCCTGAAATTTTCAAAAAAATACAAAGAGATTTTTATAAGTAAACTCGTAAAGTTACCCCGCTCCACTACAATTTTTTTTAGTTAAAACCTTGTATATAGATTAAAATTTAGCTAAAATTATTGTTGTTTTTTTCTTTGTTTTTCATTAAAAACAAAAACGTTTCAAAATAAAAAACACGATTAGATACAAATTGAAAACAAATTAATGTAATAAATATTTACCTTGACTAATGAAAAAAGGAAATATTTGTAAAAACTTGCCTATTAGTTTTATAAAATCCAAAAAAAAAATCGTAACTTTTGTCACAGAAAATTAAGAGATATTTTCTATAAATTAAATTTTTGTACAAGGAAATTGAGAGCTTAGATTTATAAGAAGATAATGATTATATATTTTTAAAAGTCGTTAAAGTCGTATACATTTTTTCTTTCTATTAAAAAAAACAGGCCGAAACACAGTAAAATGTTTGCTTTAGCTTAAGTTTTTGTTGTTTCTTTGAAAAATGTCTTTTAAAATTGTAACTTAACGGAAAAAACTCACTAAACAAATTGCTTATTTTTCAACACAAACTTGATAGCAGCAATTCCAATGCAATGCTCTATTGTTTTCAATTTCCTTTCACGTTTTTTTCTACATTTTAAGATATTTTTTATAACATAATAAAAAAAAAACAAATAATTGTATGTTGTACAAACAAATATATGTATGTGGTTCCTAATCTAGTCCTTTATATTATATACAATATATGTGTATGTATTTTATGTATAAATACATAAATGTATTATTTACTTAAAGAAAGTGAAATAAAAAAGAATTCTATATATGTAACATTTAAATATAAGTTGAATTTTTTAAAATTCTAATAATTTTTTGCCAAAAAAAACTTAATTTTTGTTTATATATTTGTGTGCATTTTAATAAAAATCATATGGAAATTTAACAAATTAATTTGAAGACTAGCTCCCTGTCCAATTTCATTCAAATTGATTTCTTTTAATATTAAAAAATTTACAAAATTATTTTAACTTGTATTCTTTCATCTAAATGTTCTTATGATTTTCGTATTTATGTAGTATTTTTAGTTTTAGTCCAAACACCAAATAAGAAAATCTGCTTGCCATATTAGTTGTATTATTTTTTTTTTTAATTTTAAGTTTTTTTTGTGTTGTTTAGTTGCCATTATTATACTTATTTTTTTATAATTAATTGTTATTCATTCATTATTATAATAATTTATTATAATTATGTCCTTAGCCAAGTTCCCAAAGAAACGCATAACTTAAAAAACGCGTGTACTTAATTTTTTTAAAAAATATATTTAGTTGTAAGTTTGATTTGAAATTATTTCATATAATTCTAAACTAAAATGAATGTATTCTTTTATTTTTGTTTGTTTCTAGTCTATGTATATACAGAGTATTTTAATAAAACAAAACAAAAACTGAAAGTAAAAAATAACGTGTGTGTAAATCTGAAGGGAGTTTTTTATTCGAAGATATGCCGTAAATATAGATTTTCTTACGTATTAGCTGCAGGGGATGTTTGTTTTTCTAAGCAAAGAAGCTTATGTTAAAAACTGATTCATTTATTTCAAGATATCTTCTTCCTAGAACAAGTAGATTACATACATTTTTTAAATATACCATTTTTGTCCCTAAAAGTAAAAAATAAAAATTCTATTCGAATCGCACAACTACTTTATAAAATTAACGGCTACACAAATGTAAGTGATTGTAGATTTAGCCGTTTGCTCTGAGCGATGGTACCACTTTTGTCCCTTTTTAGCCCTAATATATTTCATATGTTGGAACGTTTACTCCAATTTTTGTGATTGTATCTATAGCCGCTTGCTCTAGACGATGGTACCACTTTTGTCCCTTTTTAGCCCTAAAAGTACAAATTAAAAAAAATACTGCCATATCGCACTACTACATCATAAGTTGGAACGTTTACCCCAATTTTTGTGATTGTATCTTTAGCCGTTTGCTCTAGGAGATAGTACCACTTTTGTCCCCTTTTAGCCCTAAAAGTACAAATAACGAAAAAAAACTTTCGCACAACTACTTCAAAGTTAGAACGTATGCCCCAATTTTTGTGATTGTATCTATAGCGTTACTCTAGGCGATAGTACGACCTTTGTCCATTGTAAGCCCCTAAAATACGAATCCTTAAAGTACGAATTACGAAAAATAATTCCTTATCGCACAACTAGTTCATAGGGTGGAACGTTTACCCCAAATTTTGTGATTGTATTTTTAGCCGTTAGTTCGAGGCGATAGAAAAGTACAAACTACTATTAAGGCGACCGATCTTCCGAAATTTTTTGCTTGTAGCTTTGGACGTTTGCTCTGGGCACTTTTGTACCATTTACCCCTTTGTATAAAAACTTTTTTGTAGTCGGAGATAACATTTCAAATTAAACTTTAATATGCCTTAAGGCGCGTTCAGACACAAGGAATATATCGAAAAAAATTGTCTGCCAGGGGTGTTATCGATAACGAATTGCTATGATATTCTAGTTGTCAACAACCGTTCACTCACAAAATTTTCTCACAGATTCAACAAGTCTGTCGACAGATCCGTGTGTCTAAACACCGCCTGTCTTACTTCATATAAATTTTTACATTTTATCGATTGTAATGGTTCGATTTTGAAATTTTATCTGAGTTTTCTTTTCGATTCTGTACATAAATTTGGTTTATTTTACAGCCAATAGGTTTCGAATATGTGATATATTCATATATCAGACTAAATTTGTATAAAATGTCCGATATATGTATAAGTGACGTAAACGATACTTCATACATCCGACGAAATTTGTTTTGAAATCGTTTAGGAAAATGTAGGATATAAATCAATATTTCATATTTTGAAATCGCTTTAGGAATTTCTGATATATAAGCGTTGTATGCATTAGTTCATATGTCCGACTAAATTTATTTGAAATCGCTTAAGAAAATGTGTGATTTACAAGTGATATAAACGGAATTTCATATATCCGGCTTAAATTTTTTTGAAATTGGTAAACGATATTTCTTTCTTCCAACTAAATTTGTTTAAAATCGCTAAGGAAAATGTCTGATATATAAGCGATATTTTATATATATGACTAATTTTGTTTGAAATCGCTTCTAATGTATAAGCGATAAGCAAGCGATAGTTAATATATCTGAATTAATTGGTTTGAAATCGCTTGATATATGTCTGATACATAAGCGATATTTTATATATACGACTAAATTTAATTAAAATCGCTTAAAAAAAAAGTCTGATATAAGCAATTTTTCATATGTCAAACTAAATTATTTAGAAATCGCTTAGAAAAATGTCTGATATACAAGTGATATTTAATCAATTCGATTAAATTTGATTGGTTAATATATCTGACTTAATTTGGTTGAAATCGCTTAAAATAATATTTGATGTATTAACGATACATGCCACTGTGTGATATATAAAAGCGATATAACCGTTAGTCCATTTGATAAAATTAAGAGATAATTTTGTTTAAAATCGCTTAGGCAATTGTCTGATATAGAAACGATAAATGCGAAGTACATATATATATCCTGCCAAATTTGTTTTAAATCACTTAGGAAAACGCCTGATTTATATGCGATAGTTTATATACCGGCCGTGACATGATGGTAAGAACACGCGACCACCATGCGGGAGATCCATGATTCGATTTTGTATCCAGTCATCTATGTTTTTCTTTCATTGCCGGACCCTAGATGTTGTCGACAGCAACTTCACAGTATAGTGTCGAGTCAATCGGCATGTTTAGTAAAAGCTTATGTTCGCATTTGTCGATAAACAAGTATGTGCAGTTAGTTGTGTATCTTTAAATAGAAAGATTCCCTCATTCATGGGGTGCAAAGGGAAATTAATTTTTTTTATCCGACTAAATTTCGATGCTGGGCCAATACAATTTAAATTTAATAATACTCCTGCCTAATTCCGAATATTAAATCTATTTCGACGTTACCACCAAACAACTCTGTTTTAACATCAGATTGACAAAACTTACTGCGGAGCAATATTTGGGCAAACGAAACTACTCTCTTTGAATGACAAAATAGATACCGTTGCAGTTCAATACGAAATGTGCAAGCTTTTGGTTAATGTTTTTACAGATTATAGCAATTTTATTATCTGTAAAAGCAAGCGAATTTTTTGTTTAAAAAATATAAACTATCAAAGATGCTCATTGTGATTTCCGTTACTATACGGTAATTTTTTATATATTTTCGTTTCCCTAGCATGAATCACATAATCTTCCTACGTTTTTTGCGCTTTCCATCACTAAATTTATACCGTGTCTTTCCAACACTACATACTACACTTTTTTACACTCGTTCAAGACTCTCTCACATTCCTCTTTGCCTACCATATACGCTTCCGAATTCTATGAAAACGACAGTTTTAATAAACGACGGCTAAGACGGCAAACAAGAAAATTTTGTGGGTGCTGGACAGGTTTTTTCAAGTGAAAAATTTGTGTGTAATATTCACACAAATTATTGTGTGTTTGTTAACAAATTGTAAATTACACTACGCTCTGAAAGAATCTAAACAAATTGAGTGATTAAATCAAGTATTAGTGCGGAATTTAAGCAAAATAAAACAGCTGCTAATTTTGTCTACGTCGTTCTGTCTCTTGGTCATTTATGCGTTTTTTTTATTGCTTCGTTTTATCTTTCTTTAATGTAACCAAAACGACGTTGGCGTTAACGTTCGTTTGTATGTGTTGTGTTGAGTGTTTAATGTCTGAAACAGAAAAAAATAATAAGAAATTACACAAAAGCAGATTGTATATTAATAATAATAACAATTAAGAAAAAAAAATCATAATTGAAGGAATAAAGAAAGAAAGTAAGAAGTGTACATACACGTACTGGAAAAGCTGTTTATGTTTGGCTGTTTTATGTGAGATCTTATGCAAAGTTTACAAAAACAATTAAGGGATTGGAAAAAGCGGTTCCGTAAATCATTGTGTATCGGTGGTAAGTGTTAAAATTAACAGAATGGGAGGGGTTGGCCAGTCGGCAAACCCTGCCAGTTTAGTAGAAAATTTAAAATGTATAAAAGAAATCCTTTACTTGTCAATAGAAGAGACAAAGAACGCGAAAAACAGCAACTTTGTGTATATGAACCTTTTTTTTTGCGTTTTTGTTCCTATTCTTTTCTCTATGGGTCGTGCCCCATCCGGTGTTGTATTGTTTTCTTTTTCATTTTACATTTTCTTTTTACGTACGTCTTGTTATGTTTCTTTTGTACTATTCTGTGTATCTTTTCCGTTTAGGTGTAAATGATTGCAAGTGACTCAAGTGAGTGTGTGTGCTTGTTGTGTAGAATGTCGAATGATGTACGTAAAGAGAGTCTGCATAAATTTGACATCTTTTGACAAAAGCAAATAAAAAGAAACAGATAGACAATTTCATAAATTTATAAAAGTTTAAGTAATCTGAGATGTTTCACATAATTTGAAGTGAAAATTAAACGATGACCTTCATTATTAGTATTTGTTGTTATTTTTTGCTTTACTTTTATTAGTTATTCGTACGTTTCATATTTACATCTCATTCAATCCCCACCAATGTTATTAGTCATTCATCACAAATATTCATTGAATTTCATTCATTCATTGCTTTAATTTTTTTTCGATTTGCCTATTGTTGTTTGTCGCGTTTTATCCTTTTTGTCTAAACATTTTTCTTTTGGTAGCCGTGTTATTGTGCGCCTGTCTGTTATTCTAAGATTTTTCTATTTTTTCTTCCTTCATAGAAAAAGACTTTAAAAAGTAGGAAAAATTAATCGCACATGTTGTCTTTAGTCTAGAAAGTAGAATATTAGAAGATATGACCATCAACTTGGATTAATGTATAATCTATGCGGTTTTATCATTCGTTGCACATTCATTTATCTTTACACAATTACGCCTTAAAGTTAATGGAACTCTTTATTAGCAGCGCATTCATTTACTTGACCTTGTTCGGAGGTTGGGCGAAATAAAACTGAATGAATACGATCGCTGTTAGTTTAAAAACACGTGACAGCCTGATTGGGTAATCCTGATTGTCTTGTGGTAAGAAAAGCGAATTGGATTGAATTGCACTTTGTCGGACGATGTATGGCTAGATAAAGTGAAAAGTGAACTGTAGTTTAGTCCCATACAAAAATAAAAGGTCAATGTTGGCCTGCACCCAGGAGGCCCTCAATCGTTACTTACTTTATGAAAAAAGTTTTAAGTAATGATCTGTAACAAACACTTTCGATTGGGCAACGACTGCAGTGTTTTTTTGGCGTAGAGCTTCAGCATTATGAAGAGTTGGTTATCACAATCTATGTGGACAGTTAAAACATTGAAATCAAAGCCTATAAAAATGAAGCTGCCGCATAGATGCAGAATATCACATTGAACCGGCATATAAAAGCTTAGCGACGATTTGGAGCAATATTCCTCCTGTGTTGTCTCCCAAAAGCTTGGATAGCGTAGAGACAAAGTCCAGATATCGTAGCCAACTGATTCACTGCCGGAAATTTGGTTTTTGTTGTTGTAACAGTTGGGCCCTGGTTGATACACCGGTTGCTAATTTAAAAATTGTTGGTCGAATAATCGAGTCGTTTCGGATCCAGTTTCATTTCCATTGTTGACCTATCATCCATTTCATTTCTTCGAAGTATTCCTTTTACCTCCTCATTAGCCCACCGGGTAAAATCTTTAAGTACTGCTCCCATCTCCGGCAATAGCAGAACATTTGAATAGTAGATGGCCTATCCTTACTGTTTCCCTCTCATTGCCACAAATGCGTTAGAAATCCGACGCAGGGCTGTTATATCGCGGAATAATCACGTACATTAAATGTTGACCCGTACTCCTATCAACATTTAATAATAACAAATCTGTGGCCAAATTTGGCATTCTTCTAGCCAGTTTATCCTTTTCATTCCCAGGTACATTACTGTGCCTAGGGAAACAGTTTAGTCTGTCCCTTCAAGGATGAAGGGTACTCTGGGCAGTTTTGAAACATTTGTTTCATTGCCAATTGTTTGTTGCCACATTGACAGTTTTTTTTCTATTCCGGAAAATAAGTTTAGCTGAAGGAGTTTGCTGTAGAACCCTGCTCAATTATGTTTGTGTTGTTGTTTTTGTTGTTGTTGTAACAGCTCATTGTTGGCAACTCTGTTTCGTTCCTTTGTATATAACAAGGTTTGTGAGGTGTTTTTGCTGGTTTTGTTGATTTTTTTGCGATGTTGATAAATCATTTCCTTTTTTCCTTGGTCCTTGCACAATCTAGGATGAGTTTTTGTTGGCTGGAGAACTCGAAAGTATTTGAAAAGTAATTTTTCATCAATGTTGATTTGGCCAGTGCCCCGGCCGGGTATCGGACCCGGCACCTTCGGATTGCTAGTCTACGTCGCTTCCACTGAGCTACCGAAGGCCACTGCTTAATTATCGTTATCCATTGTTGACCTATCAGTTTAGATGGCAACTCCTCCATTATATGGTTCCTTATAGATGCAGCTTGCTCGTTCGAGGAAGATAATTTTAATCTTGCGTAAGAATGACCTCTTCTTGTATCAGCTAAAACTGCATTGTAGATGTCGAGAGTTGCAAGGTTATGACTGCCAAACCAGGCGGCTTGAAACTTACTAACAGTAGCATTAGTCAATTATCTCATTTTAGAGCTCGCCACCAGACTACGCAGCTAAATACAGTTCCGACATGTATAGAGAGCGTTCAATCCTCTTATCAGCCTTTGATCAGTGTTTCTATTCCAGCTTAGTTTACTGTCAATAAATAACACCCACATATTTTGCCTTACTGGAAAAACCCAATTCAATGACTTCTAGACTCGTTTTTCTGAAGTTCAGCATTTTTAGTAGGGCTATTTTGATAACCTTATCCAAATATAGTTTTATAAACATTAAAGTTTATTTTTCAATACTTTTTTTTAACACATTTTCTTCAGTTTTTATATTTTTTTCTTTAACATTCAATTTTTGGTCGATCATTTCCTATAAATCATTATTCATTACCCAGGATACAATATCGTTGTCAATCCGACAATATAAACACATATCTCTAAGTCAAACCACTTGCCAGGAACTCAACTAACATTCATTTTCTTGGCCACTTTTTTACAGTTTCACATTGCCACCACCAACAACACCATCACCACCACCACTATCATCATCAGCATCATCCATCATTACAAAAACTATTGCAAGTACATCTACTAATACGTTCATAATAGTAACAACCAACAACAGTCCACATCCTGCTTCTTCATCATTATGCCGCTTTGAAAATGGGGACGTCATAATTACACAAAACGCCCACTTTTCGTAACGTTATCATCGCGCTTAAGCACAAATCCAAAGCCAACATTGCCATTGTCCGTTTAAACAAAGTAATAATAGCACATACTACTGCTTTTCTTCATACAACTACAACTTGGATTCATACTTAGTGCCATTGTAATAACTCTCTTATTCACACAACAACAAACAGAAGAAAAAAAGGGGGAACAAAACATTCACACTGTCGTTTCAACAAAACAACGTCACATTGTCATCATAATTACAATAATAAGAATCCAAAGCTGAAAAAGAAAACCCAAGGCAGAGCAGTAAAGAAACGTCATAGCCATAGCTACATTTGTCATCAATCGTACAGAGGGGGAAAGCAGCGGGAAACAAGAGCACCACCACTTTGATTTAAGACCCATAGGCTGATTATCATCCATGGCACTTGACTGGAAAGCTGTTGCAGCAGCTGCTTCCACACAACGACGACGTAAAGGTGCCAACTAAAGTCGGCGCAGAAAGGAAAGGTGTTATAAATCGTTAAACTAACAAGCCAAGCCAAAGTGCCAAAAAAAAACCAAACAAATACTGCCATAAATATAAAAAAACGCAAGCTAAAATTCAAAGAAAAACATAAGAGTCAATCTTTTCTCTTCTCTGAACGGAGAAGGTTAATTATCATAATTATAGAGGCCATATTAACATTTACGCTTAACCACCACCTAAAGGATCATCATTATCATCATCGTCGTCATCGTTCGCCTCATTCACAGTTTCAGCAACTGAGCATTTCCACCCAGCTTAAAGCCAAAGCTGAGGGAGTGTAGTGTGTGTGTCTGTGTGTGATATAATAAATTATATTTTTTCCCCCTGAAATTGTGACAAAAAATCATTCAAAATTCTACCCAATATTTTACCCCTACCCCCCAAAATGGCAGATTTGATGCGCCTGGGAAACGTGGATGTGGTCATCCAAAAAGACAAACTTGGCTCACCGATTGGCGGTTCGGATGATGGTAATTTAGCCGCATTTGGAGCGGGTGTTAATAATTTTGGAGGCATGACAACGGCCGCGGGTGGAGGAGGAGTCGGCGGCGGAGGAGGAGGTGTTGGTTTCGATATGGGTGATTTGCAACAGGAATTGGATCAAGATGAATTCGATGGAATTAATATGATAAATGGTGAGTAGAGGTTTTTTCTTTAATAAATATTTATTTGTATATGAAATAATGTAGACAATGATTTATTTTTTATGGCTATAAGAAAAAAGGAAATATTGCAGACCAAGGAAATGTTTAAACCATTTTCAGACAATATAAAGTACATTTTGAAGTAGTAGCATAAGCTTTTTAAGGAAAACAGTAATAAAGTTATTAAGGAGAGAAAATTTTTCTTGTTCACTGTAAAATTTACCAAATAATGTAGAAAAAGATAATTATACCGAAAGAAATGATGATTTCCAGACTGTCGTCAATAAACGGATAGGCAAAAATGTCAACGAAAGTCATAGTAGACAAAGGTATGAAATCACAGAATCGGTTTTCTTGCTTAGGAGCAGTTGTTATAGGATAACAGTGGGCTCAACTGTTTTCAACAAGATTCTAACAAAAGTTTTGCTGCAGCTAGTTCCGTAAATGAAATATTTGGCAATATAAACAACTGCTAAATAAATTGATTATATTTCTATGAACCTTAAATGCGTAAGCCTTGGTCAAGGTAAACCACTACAACATACAATTAGTTTACATTTAAACCCCATCTGATTTCAAATCGCGTCTGTTGTATCTTTTTCAACAACAAAAATCTAAAAATAAATCTAATGCACTTAAATCCATTTCCCAAATTGTCTTGCCTATTCTCTTTTGCTGCTGTCGTAGTCAAAACATCTAATGACTTATCTCGGTTAAATTTCATATTTTGAATACCAAATCCGACTATCCAACCATCATTGCCGCTGTGCCATCAAAAAGCCGGTGACTAAGTGCTCATTATACGTATTATGAGTTCTTTCAACTGTCGCTTGATGACGACGAGGAAATAATAGGTAGCTAAAAACCTGTCTACTAAATGCCCAACTAAGCTGTTAACAGATTATATCTCTTGCTCTATGTAAATAGAAGGTGGTATAAACGATTTCTTCACGTTTAATATTAATTTTAATATGTCTCTCTAGCTTGCAACTAAACGTCTAGCACGTCTATAGCACTGCCACTATTTAACATACAGCTTATGGATATGTAACGAGTCTTTGAAACTTCTCTCAGTGAATATCTTTTCTTTGCCGAATGTATGCCTAATGTTGGCAAGTCCGTGGACGCAGTTTATACACTTTGTTTCCTTTCGAGTCATTTAAATGGATGTTTGTCTGTCTGTCCGTCCGTCCGTCCCTTCATACGGCCTTCCATATGACTTGCTGTGTCCGTTTGCATAACTGCCTGAAATGTGTGTCTGTCCCTACATTTATTCATTCATGGTGTGCCTCTGTCTGTTTGCATTCTGTAGAGTCGCCGTTTATGTGTTAAGTGCTTTTTGCGTTGTGTTTGTTTCAAAGTAAATTCTATATTTTCATTTCTTCTTCTTTATTTTTCGCTACTTTTTGTTATTCTTCTTGTGTGCCTGCTCCTTTGCCATTGTTATTTTGTAGCAGAAAATCGGTGGCACATAAAAACCGTATTTCCGAGTGATTCATACCCCCAAACACAAAAAAAAAAACGAAAAAAAATCAACAAACAACAAAGTTTACCTTACAACTTAACTTACGGCGAGCGCTATGGGGAGGCCAGACGAGACGCGACGACACAATTCATCCATGTGGTATTATTTGCATATATGTGGTAGATATTATAAACTGGAACAATGTGTATGTTAAGCCAGAGGGGAGAGACACAAGGGCTGTCACATGAGGGGCACAAGAAAAAAGAAAGAGTTTTCTTTGATACCTTCCCGGGAGGTTGTTGGTTTTAGTGGAATTTAATTGTGAACGAACTATTTAAAAAAAAACTGGGTATTGTACTAAGGGTTTAGCTAAGTTGGGAAGTGATAATTTTTGGGCAGAAATGAAGGGTAGGGCAAAAGTAATTTCAAATGTTTGTACAAAAGGAGGAAGAAGGATTATGGCAGGCAGCTATTAGTACAAAGAGATTTCCGTTTTCTCGTTATATCCTGTTAGAGAGAAGTTTATAAGGAAAGAATATATATTACTATAAGGAAAACTACTAGCAATGACCTTTCGCAAAGTCATATGGGGCTTACAAGAGATATGTTAGTCGTTACGAGAGTAACTGTCATTTCTTAAAATACAAAATACAAAATTTTCGAAAGCTTTGACAAAACAAAACTTACAGCCATGTTCTGGAAAACAATTCGGTTTAAAACGGATTAAAATCGTTAAAAAGTATTACCTTTTTACCGATTTTGCTGTTTTCAAACCGAATTGTTTTCCAGAACTTGGCGGTTTAAAACATGATTTTTTAATAAAGGCCTTATCACGACGAGAGTCATTGTCAGGCATCCCTCCTCTATTATCACAATATCCTGGAATCCAAATGAGGCTGATATTTAGAGGCTTTACTCCGCGTTGACATCTCTCTTTAACCGTTTTTGAGAAGTGCTCAAAGTGCGAGTGGTAAAAGATATCTTTATCAACATGTCAATCAATCTTTAAAACTTTAAGCAGAAACGATGAGAGACAATTGGTCTGTAATCCTATGGGAAGACATGACAAAATATATTCCTGCAGCAATGTTGGAATCATATCAGCTTCTAAAAATTTAATTAAATATTTCTCTGAATAAATATACAATTAATGAGACAAATCTAATCAACAGCGACAACACCCGCAAATCAAGAAAAGTCAAGGCATGAATAGATTTCAGACAATGGCCGTTGCCGTTTTCATATAAAATAGTCAATCATCGAACTGCAGTGGAAGATAACAATGACGATGAAGATAAAAGAAAATAATAACAATAATAGCAACTGTGATCAAATGTGAGCACAAAGAAGAAATTATATGAAAATATTAAAGAATACATATATGTAAATACAAATATATATAGAGACGTTACAAATTGTGGCTACAAAAGCCACAAGAGAATACTGAATGGACGACGGACTGTTATTTGATTATTAAGTCAGTCACTTGGTCAATACGTATAAGGCTTCACAATTACAGATATGGTGATATATTGGCAGTCATTATGGGTGGCAATTATTGGCTAGTCTTTTTTTTCATATAGTCATTGTCCTTTTTTCATTGTACAGTCAATAGATACTATAAAAAAGTTTTCTTTTACGGCGTTGTGCAATGATTTTATGACTAAAATCAAAGAAAACGTACCATCAGCAAATATGACACACAAAAGATAGGGGGAAATCTAATGAAGTGAATAATACTCGTATGAAAGGCATACAAAAATTGTAAGGCCAATTACAAAATAACCATTTAATAAGATAATAGGAAAGACATCAGCAAATAAGGATTATGATTCTAATGCTCTCCCTCGCTATAAAATACATGTTTAAGTAACGGTATTCTCTAATTTTGAACGAGATATTAAAATTTTGAAATCTTGTCTATATAAATTTGTCAATAAAATGTTGGGAAATTCCTGTATAGATAAGCAATTATGTCTATGAATTACATAGTTTAATACATTAAGAATACTCACAACTCCAACAATAATTTCAGAGTAAAATGTTTTAACTATATTTTCGCCAAAATCCGCCACTGTATATAATGAGTCTTCATTTTTATTATAATCCTAATATAATGCCGTATCTTAACAACAATTCCCCTATTTGCGTACAATTCCCCCACCAACCAACCAACATTTAAACAGTAGTGTCATTTTGTAAACACCAAAGCCCTTGAGGTGTCTGTCTCAATGCTTAAATTGTTTGACGACCGACCAGTTTCCTCTTAACCATAATTTAATAGGCAATTGCATTGAATACTGTCCAAAACCCTTTACCATATACAGCACGTGACAAACACAACAACAACTATGACAACAAACAAACATTTATTATGGTAGACTGCAAGACAACGAACGGGGTTTTGTGGTCACAGCTTGGACATTTGTGTAAGCAGTTTACAGCCATAATACCACAAATAATTGGTAACCAATAAGGGAGGAACAAAAACCGTAATGTAAAGTATCGGGTTATGAATCGTTTAGTATATATGTATGTACTTTTTTTTTTATTTATTTCTCTGCTTAATTTGGTTATAGCTTCCTTCTTAACGAAAAAAAAAAAAATAAAATTGTTTTCTTTATCGCTTTGTTATGAATTTCAATTGCGTTGTTTTTTTCTTGTATAGCTTTATGCAACAATAGTGTCGCGAACAACGCTTTAAATGTTTTATTGTCATGTTTTATGAGGAGCTTGTTTGTTTGTTTACTTTTATAAATTAAAAATTGTATAATATCTGCAATTGCAGCCTAAGTGGTCTGGGGGGAGTAGTAAGGGGGGTATACATTAATAAAAATATGAAAAGGTTTTGAAATGATGTTGCATAAACATACTAAAAGTTTGTAGGGAATAATGCTTTGGAATTTTCTTTTAAGAACATATACAAAACATATTGTTTATATAGAAAGACTACCAAGCAATTTTCTTTTTAGAAATGTTGATGTGAACATAATTCTATATAGGGAAAAGAGCTGCTAAGAGAATTCTCTGCCAATTTCCAACATTTATATGTGCAAAGTTTTCAACAACTTTTTTAATGAAAAGAAATTTAGCAACAACATGTTCACCTGTACTCTAGATAACCATTCAATAGGATTTTATTATCATTTCTTGTTTCCCTATTTTTCTCTTTTAAACAATAAACAAACTTCAAAAATAGTAAACTTTTCCCCGGGAAGAAAGTAAATATTACGAATGGTTATTAGAGGGAGGAATTTGATGACAAATTTTGTGAATAATTCCACAAAAAGATTTAAATATTTTATACCAGAAATTATTTACATTGTAGCAAAAACAGTTTTATTGTGCCACAAAGTACTTTTATAGTACTAAAAAGACCTTTTATAGTACCAAAATTAACTTTTATTGTACCAAAAAGTACTTTTATAGACCAAAAAGTACTTTTATTATACCAGAAATTACTTTACAGTACTAGAAAGTACTTTACAGTACCAAAAAGTAATTTTATTATACCAGAAAGTGCCGTTATTGCAGTTCTTGTACTTTTATTATACATTTTAGTACTTTTATTGTGCGTAAATGTTATCTTTTTGTACCTAAAAGTGCTTTTATTGTACATAAATGTACAATTATTGCATCTAAAAGTACATTAATTTGTACCGGAAAGCACATTAATTGTACAAGAAGTACTTCTATTCTGCCGAAAAAAATTTTTGTGGTTAAAGGTACATTTATTGTTTTAGAAAGTATTTTTAATTTATTAAAAAGTACTTTTAATGAACGAAATGGTACTTCTTTTTATTGTGATAGAATGTCCCTTAATTATGCAATAAAATATTTTTTTGAATTATAAAGTACTTTAATTGTACCAAAAGTTACTTTGATATACAAAAAAGTATTTTGGTTGCACCAAAAATAAAAAAAGTTGTAAAAGTTAAAATAAAATAATATAAATTTTTTTTAAATATTTTTGTATTAAAACGTTTTTAATGTATATTTGTTTACAGTTATAATTAAAATAACATCCATTTTCTAAAAAAAAACTTGAGTCAGTAAATAACTTTTAAAAAATATTTTTTTTTTTTAAATAAATATTTAAATATTAGAAAAATGTTATTAAAATCTTTTTTATAGATTGTATTAATAAAATTTGTATATGTTATTTTATTAAATATTTTTTTTGACATTCGGTTTGTAATATTTTTAATATATAATTTATTTTATATTTTTTATGTTTTTAACAAAAAATTTATAAAAAAAAATAATAATTATTTGACATAATTCCGTCAAAAAATTTTTAAGTATGTATTTTATCATTTAACAATAAAAGTGTAGAAAAACAAAATAATAGAATAAAACAAAATTATTAAAAAAAAAATTTTATAGATTGTATTAATCTATTAAATTTACGTTAAGTGTATCAAATGATACATCAAATTCGGCTTACGATCAGAAAAGTGTTTTTTATTGTTTGATATTTTTGGTCAAATTCAGTGTGTCACGCACTAGGATGACGCGTTTCGAACTCTATGACGAGTTCATCTTCAGACCCCTTTGTGACGAACTGATGCACAATGGTACATCATCAGCTGGATATATATCTACAATTATGTCAAACATGTATATGCGAAGTAGATATCAGCCGAAAATGACCAGCACCAATTATAGTTTGAATTTGACCGTTAATATTCAAACATGAGAAATGGAGGAAATTCTTTACCCACGATTGCCCTTTTTTACCTCAAAGCTTAAGCTTTTTTACAAGGTTTTTTTTTGTTGGTAAACTAAGATTACTTTAAATTTTTCTATGTCAAAGTAAGACACAGATTGTATTAATCTTTATGTTTAAATATATTTTTAATTAAAAAAATTGGTAGTAATATTTTTTAATATTTTTTTATTAAATTATTTTTTTGACAATCGGTTTGAAATATAATTTATTTAATATATTTCGAGTTTCTAAGATAAAAACTCTTAAAAATAAATAATTGTTTGACATTTTGGAAATAGTTCCGGCAAAAAATTTTAAGGGAGTTGTATCAAAAAATTAAGGTATTTTATATTGTAGCAGTAAATGTGTAGAAAAAAATTGTAAATAAAAGAAAAAAAATAATTAAAATTTTTTTATAAATTGTATTAATTTTTTGTCTTTAAAATTTTTATATTATTTGTTTTTTTTATTATTTTATTAAATTATTTTTATTTGACATATGGTTTATATTTTCAAAATACAATTTAATTAATATTTTTTATATTTTTATCATAAAAACTAAAAAAAAAATAATAAAAAATTATTTTAAAAAATTTATTCCATTAGCCGTTGGGGTTGTGACATATCTCGCTGAAATCACAATCAATGGCTAAAATCAAAACAATATGCGCTGTATTAACAGTGATAGCTTTAATGTTAAAAAATAAAATAATATTAAATAAATATTAAATAATATTAAAAAAAATATTAAATAATATTAAAAAAAATATTAAACAATATTAAAAAAAATATTAAACAATATTAAAAAAATAAAAAAAATTTAAAAAAAATATATTAAAAAAAATAATAAAATAAAATATTAAAATCAAATGTTAAAATGAAATATTAAAGAAAAAATATTTTAAAACAATATATATAAAAACATAAGAATTTTTATTAAATAAATAATAACAAATTTGTTATTTTAAAATATTGTATGGGAAATATTCTTGCATAAATTTGCTTTAACTTCTCTTTCTTACTAAAAAGTTGCTGTAATTACTTATCATCATGTAATTTGGAAGAATCCATTTTTAATTTTTCACGCAGTCTTACATCATTTGTTGGTGTTTTGTTAGAAAATTTTCCTTTTTTTTATGTTAAACAAAGAAAACCACTTTTTTTCTAAAAAATAAAAATATCTTGTCATAGTTTCAATAAAAACCTATTTCGAACCTAATTTATCTCTTAAAATTTCTTCTTGGAAACACATCTGTGCTCTTTTTTCTAACCAATTATTTCTTTATTATTTACCCCTTGAACACTAACTTGCTCTTCTGCCCACCCAAGTGATCTTTGACATTAAATTCAATTGTCTTTTTGTTTATTTTAAAATAAACACTAAATAATAAACGACAATTAAATGCAATAAAATTGTTTTTATACCAAGAATATTAAATTCAATCGTGGGCACCATACGAAAAAGCCCCAAAACATTTTTAATCAAATTCTCGTTAAGTTTATTTCTACACAAATTTCTAAATCACTGCGGGGAAATTTATGGCAATATTTAAAACTTGTGACCTGATGGTCAATAACTTAAAGCCAACATTTGTTTAGAATAGTCTGCCTGATAGGCAGAAACAAAACAAATAGCGCAATATAAACAAATACTCAAGGGAGAATGTGACGAAAGCAAAGAGAACGAGCGAGGGCTCGCTGGTGTCAAGAGAACACTTTACGATGCCAATCGCTATCGCTCTTGAGCGGGAGGGGGTCATTAACATTTTATTGTTTTCTCTTTTTAGAGAACATAAACACTTTAATTTCGTATGTCGAGCGTTTAATAAAACATTAATTAAATATAATTTTCAATTAATTATAATCATTGATGCAATTTAATGAGAACTTTTGTGTGACAGAAAACAAAGATAACATGAAAACAGTTTTTATGTGAAAATGTTCGACGTTGTTTTTGTTAATTGCAAGCGAATTAAATTTCAATTGCAATTTGTATTTATGAGTAACTTTGCAAAGGCTTATTATACCAGCCCCTCCCTCTGCGTCCATTTACGCGGTAACAAAATGACACAAATGTCAATTAACTTTCATTGGTTGCCACCTGATTACTAATGGAATTAGCATCACTTCTCGCGCGTATTGGCATGGCTTCACATTAGCATCATCATCATTATCATCATTGCTATCGCTCGCCACGACACAATGACAATAGTAGCATTAGCGGTGAATTAACAGTCATCGGCATATTGTTAATATGTAATTGCACAAATACGATGCGGGGGTAGACGGGAAGAAGGCCACGGGTATATTATGAATTCTGTAGACATGATGACTACACTTTAATAAGTTTTCAATTTAAAAATTTTGTAATTCATGACGATGAGTTTTTGACATATCATTTCCTTGCATTATTGTGATGGAACGTAGAAATAAATGAAAAAATAAAATGCAATAAATATGGCTGTATGTAACGCTACTTGGTGGAAGAGGCTTTTCCCACGACAAATGCTGAGGCAGATTAGTATTGTGCATGTGACTCTTTTTCCGGAATAGACATTTTCTAGGAATTCAAATTCCCATAATCGAGAGATTTTTTTACTATATAGGAGACAAAGCGGGCTGTTTAGTTCGGTATAACAGAGATCGAAGTTCATGAGATGGGAATAAATCTGGATGAAAGAATCAAAAATTAAATGTAACGGAAGGAATAGTAGGTGAGGATATATAAGTCACCCGACATGTAGCATACTTTTTGGCTAAATTAAGCACAACTAAAATAATTTTTGAACCTTTTAGTACAAAAATGTAATTTTTGGTACTATAGAAGTACTTTTTGGTACATTGAAATTACTTTATGGCTATATTAAAGTAATTTTGAGTATAATAAAGAAATTTTTGATACAATTATAGTACTTACTGGCACAATAAAAGTACTTTTTAGTACACTATATGTACAGTGAAAGTATTTTGTGGATAATTTTTGGTGCAACTTAAGTATTTTTTAGTACAATTAAAGTACTCTTTAACCCAATTAAAGTAATTTTTGATACAATTATGATATACTCTGGCACAATAAAACTATGTTCTAGTATAATAAATGTACTTTATGGTACTATAAAAGTAAGTTCTGGTACAACGGAACTTTTTTTTGGTACAGTGAAAGTACTTTGTGGAACAATAAAAGTACTTTTTGTAACAACTAAAATGTTTTTTGTTACAATGAAAGTACATTTTGGTACAACAAAAGTATGTACTTTCAAGTACAATAAAACTATTTTATGGCACAAATAAAATACTTTTTGGTACATTTTAAGTACTTTTTGGTACAATTAATGTACTTTTTGGAACTGTGCATGTTAAGTTTGGCACAATAAAATAACTTTTTGTCACAAAAGTGATTTTGGTACATAAAAAGTACTTTTTGGTGCAATTAAAGCACTTTTTTGTGGTACAAATAATGTACTCTCTTGTACAATAAAAGTACATTCTGGTTCAATAATTGTACTTTTTGTTATTATAAAAGTACTTTTTGTTACAATAAAATCACTTTCTGATGCAATAATAGCACTTAATAGTACATTTTTGGTACTATCAAGCACAACTAAAGTAATTTTGGTACAAAAAAAGTACCTTCTGGTACATAGAGTTCCATTTTCAGCCTTTTTCCAAAGTCTGTAAAATATTCTGCCCTTTTTCCATTAACATATTAAACACTTAAATTTTTAGGTACAACTCCCAAGAATTTTTTTTGTCGGAATTATTCCAAAATTTGTCATAAAATTCTCCCTTTAATGTCCATTGTAATACTGACTTTCTTCCTGGAAATTTTTTTCTATTTTCGAAATTCGTTTAGAATAAGGGAAAAGAGAAAAATATACCGGGGAGTTGAAATTTAGAATGGGTACAAGGATAAGAAATATCAATTCGGAGAAAATGGTTATTCCGAGCCAGGATGAATATTTTGCTGCCACCAAATCTTTTTATTAAAAAAAATTACTAATAATCCATTTTGCACGTAGAAAAGATAGAAATTAGTATAGAATTTCTTTTGTAAAGGATACTTTATAGTTGGATACTTGTAATACAAAAAATTATATACTCTTATAGAAGCGCTACTTTGGAAGATATTATTTACGTAGAATATTGCGCTAACATACTTAATTTTTATGTCTCATATTCAAATGATATATTCAATAATATAATGTAAGCATTACGTTCACACAAACTTTACATGGTCACACTCCCTAGAGATGCATGGAGGACGACTTGTGGTGCTACCACACAAAAATTCCTTTGTAATCTTTGTTGTTGGAATAAAAAAAAAAATAAAACAAAACCAGAAAAAAAACCAACAATTATCAAAGTAAACAATTACAGTTTGTGAACCCCTCAATAAGAAAAGAAAAATAATAATAATAATAGCAAATGAAGTCGAAGATAACGCCAATTGTAAAAACAAAACAATGAAAAGGCAAAACTTTCTGAACACATGTGGACGCAACAAGGAATGCATGAGGGTGTTAGCAAGCAATCGTAGCAGTCCCACCAAACAACGCGATTGGGAAAAACAAAAAGGAAAAATCGGTAGGGATAGCGTAAAGTACGTAAACATGGTCATTGGGTCGTTGCAGCGTAACACACAATCAATATTGTACATACGACCCATACACAAACACACACATATACATGTATTTATATCTGTTTATAAAAATGAACTACTATTTATTGTACAAGTTGAACATTTGGTGATAATGGCGATAGTTATTCCTAAAAGCCACAGTGGCCACACGAAGACGTCTATTGTATTGCTGTTGTTATCATTCGAGGGGGGAAAACAGTTGGCTCTAAAGGGGAAAACTGACCTGTACGAATTTTAAAACCCAAAGGAGTCAATGTCCCTTAACTAAATAATAAAAAAAACAAACTTTACCAATAAATCGTGTCCACATTTGTTTGCTAACATTTCCTTTAGGTTTTCCTATGTTCTCTTAAAATTTTGGGGTCTTTTGGGTTAGGTGTTGACGTTTAACGAACTATGCGCTCTCCTAATGATGTATAAATATCTCCAAAAAAACAATGAGTTTTTAGGGGAAACATTGGTGCGTGTTTCCTATTCTATTGTTTTTATTAAAAATAAGAACTGAAAAATTTGTTCATTGTGTTGTTTTGTTTGTTTTTATCACACTGGGATTCTCTGTTATGACAACAAAGTTCATGCTCTATATGTTTTTGTGACAGATATGGTAAAACTATGGCACGCAGTTACAAGTAATTCAAGTGAAATTCTCAAAAAACTACTTTAGAATAACATGCCGATTATTAGGAGATGATGAATAAGCTCTTCCTCGAGGTCATTATCAAAAAAAAACATATCGAAAACTTCATATCGTTCATTATCAAAAAAATCAATTAGTTCAAAATTTATTGATTTTTAGACTATGTACATTTTATCGTACTGTCAAAAAATACTTGTATAATACTAGTACAAAAAGTACTATTATTGTACCAAAATAGATATTTATTGCAACAAAAAGTAATTTAACTACTATGCCCTTAAAGATATTTTTGTTGTACTAAAAATTACTTTTATTGTACCAAAAAGAACGTTTATTGTACCAAAAAGTACTTTTATTGCACCAAAAATCACTTTTATTGCAATAAAAAGTACTTCCATTGCACCAAAAAGTTGTTTTATTTCGTGAAAAAGTACTTTTATAGTAAGGAGTAACGCTTTTACTGTACCAAATAGTACTGCTATAGTACCAAAAAGAGCTTTTGTTGTAACAAAAAGTTATTTTATTGTACAAGAAGTACTATTATTGTACAAAAAGTAGTTCATTTTCTATGCGCTTAAAGATATTTTTGTTGTACTAAAATTACTTTTATTATACCAAAATTTTCGTTTAGTTTACCAAAAAGTACTTTTATTGCACCAAAAATCACTTTTATTGCACTAAAAATACTTTCTTTTCCCTAAAAAGTTCTTTCATTGCACTATAAAGTACTTTCATTGCACTATAAAGTACTTTCATTGCACCAAAAAGCTGTTCTATTCGTGAAAAAGTACTTTTTTGTAAGGAATAATCCTTTTATTGTACAGAATAGTACTGTTATATATATTATAGTTATACAATAGAGCTTTTATTGGTACAAAAAGTTATTTTATTTAGCGGAATAGTACTTTTTTTTTATCAAATAGCACTTTTATTGTAACAAATAGTACTGCTATTGTACTAGAAAGAACTTTTATTGTAACAAGTTAAGTAAGTTATTTAATTGTACAAGAAGTACTTTTTTGGCCAAAAACTATATCAAAGTTTGTAATTATACGAAAAAGTACTTTTATTACGTTTTTATTATACTTTTATTTTTAAAAGTAAATATATTGTACCAAAAAGTACATTAATTGTGTCCACAAGTATTTTTCTCGTACCGAAAAGTAAATTTTTCTACAAAAAACATTACCTATGTACCAGAAAGTACTTTTATTTTACCAAAGAGTAAGTGTGTTGGACTTAAAGAGTACTTTTATTGTACCAGAAGATAATAGGGACCATAATCCTATGATGATTCTTCCTAAATTAATTTTATTGAGTTTTACTAATAAAATCCGGATATTTTATTGTTAGCTTTAAAGTTTCCAGCTAAAAGTTCTTAAGGACCTATTGACAAAGCCAAACTATATGACAGATTTCGATAATAAATTTATCAATTACAAATTATTTATCTCAAATAAGAACACACTGTATACATCTTGTTGGCACCCCCTATAATTGCACATTGGCCAGCGCCTATCATTTACGTATTAAGAGAAACACTTGTGAAAGAAAAAGAGAGTCAGTCGAGTGTCTCCTACTGTGGGAGTGTATCACACATTCTCTCCTCAATGTTTTGTTATTATTTATTGTGTGTCAAATAAGAGCAACCAACCTGCATGTCATTATAATGCACAGTGAGAGTGAGAGAGAGAGTGTACGAGAGCGCGTACTGGCGTGACGAAAATGAAAACAATGTTGTGTAGTTTATGCTATTTGTTGCATTTTAAATAATTTCTATTTTATTAATAATTTTGTTGTGATAGTGAGCGCACTTCACCTCAAACTCTCGGCGGATCGCATAACGGGCAAGCCTAAAAATATTGAAACGTATAAAATTAAATAAAACACAGGCGTGAACGTGAACAACGCCGTGTGCCTCGTGCTGTTAACATTTGTCGCAATTGTTTGTAGATGTTGTGGCCGCTGGACTATTGCCGCTTGTGGTGTTTCCTCCACTTGGCTTTTTCGTGTCTTTGCACACAATGAAGTTGTCGACGCGGACGTGCTCGTTAACGACGTTGGCGGCGGCAATTCCCTAGAATTCATAATTAAATTAAAAAATCATTAACCGAAAATAAAATAATAAATACATAAATGTCGTGTACGCTTCTCCAGCTAGTGCTATACATATATAAGAAGAAGAATATAATACCAGCAGTGTCTTCAAAGTGTGACAATAAAAAATACAATACCAATATTGAATATTTGTAGAAATTACAAGCAACGAAACATGTGTTTCTATCATCACCAAACTACCCTCAGCCAGTTGTGGTCCCCCATTGTATTATAGTGTGAATAACAGTTAATTTGAATAAGAAAGAAGTTTATTTCCCTTTCCTGTCTATTGGTCGGTCAGACAATCGGTCGTCGGCCTGTGTGTGTGTGTGTGTGTGCTGTCCTCCTAATATGTGCACCATGTCTTTACAAAGTTACAAATCGTATTCGACCGAGTCTTCCTCATCATCTTCCAATTCTCTGCTAATGGCCAAAGCCATCAACGCCAGCAACACTATCGATAATTTCATAGCCTATCGCAGCAGTGTTGGTGTCGGTGGTGTTGGGGCACAGACCGTCGCCAACGTTGCTGCCGCTGACAGCGATCATCTTGGTGGCATGATTGTGGATTTGGATAATGTTGATGCCATTATAAATTATGTGATTAAAATGCAGTACACTTGTAGTGAGTAATAACAAATGGATTATTATTATTATTTTCCATGATCACCAGTTTTTTTCGTTGTTCGTTTTTTTTTAATTCAATTGAAATGCAAACATTTCCTGATGTTGCATGATAAAACAATGAGAAAGAAAGTAATGGAATCTTAAAATAGTGTTTTGATTTTACAAATTATATAAAGAGGGGAAAAATTAAAAAAAAATTAAATTTCAGGAAATAGACAAAATTATGCTGGTTTTTTCATAAACAGATTTATTCGAATTGGAAGACGAGTAGACAAAGTTTTTAAATTTACGGCATAGGTATGGTGGCTAAGGATTTTCAGAAAAAGGTATTTAAATTAAAGGATTTAGTTAATTTTTTTAATACAATTGTTTAAAAATTAATTATTCAAAATTAAAATTACATTATGTAATAAATTATTTCAATTATAAATTTACGCAAAAGTTCACAAGTGTTTAATAACACTTCATATAGAATTGTGTCTTCATAATCAAGACACTTTTCCTATAGAAAATCGGTTCCAAAGACTCTTTCCACATATAAAATTAGCCTTGCAGATACTTTTCATTTAGGAATGAGGGTCATCCACTTATATTTCCGTATTGAAAAATGCATTGACGATGTTCGTATGTCATCGTAGAAAATTTTCAATGAATGTTTTTATATGAAAAATAATACTCTTAGATATCACTGTTACCACAGAAACTTCTGCTAAAAAATAAATTCTTAAAATAAAGATCGTTCTCTGAAGCTTTTTATATAGAAAATCTTTTCGTAAGTGTAACTAAATTGACATATTTTTTTTTATCACAGAAAGGGTTTTTATTCAGAAGTATTTAAAAAGTAAAAAAATTGCAAAAAAAAAAAAAAATACTAAAAAAAATTTAAAAAAATTAAAAATACTAAAAAAAATTTAAAAAAAAATTAAAAAATTAGAAAACTATGGTAAAAAATATAAACATAATTTAAAAAAAAATTTAAAATAACTAAAATCCCAAATAAAAAATTAAAAATAATTTAAAAAAATTAAAAATAAATTAAAAAAAAATAAAATGAATAAAAAAAAATCGAAATAAATAAAAAAATATAAAAATTAAGTTAGAAATAAATTTAAAGGAAACAATCTACACAAATAAAATTTCTAACAATAAAGACCGTTCCTTTGATGATTTTTAAATAGAAAACCGCTTCATAGACTCTCTGTTTTATTTGACATATTTTAATTAACGAAATTATTTTTAAACAGAAAACTAAAAAATATAAAAATTAAAAATATTAAAAATAAATAAAAAAAATTAAGGATAAATAAAAAAATTTAAAATAAATAAAAAAAAATTAAAAATAAATAAAAAATTAAAAAAAAGTCAAAAACAAATAAAAAAATGTTAAAAAAAGTTAAAAATAAATAAAAGAAAAAAAAAACTTAATTTCCCTTTGCACCCCATGAATGAGGTATGGGATAGCTTCTCGCGTTGTTGTGAATTAACACGCTTCCTATTTTTAGATTCACAACTAACGGCACCTACTTGTTTATCGGCAAATGCGCGTGTTCTAACCACTATGCCACGGCCGGTCCCACATCCCAAATAAAAGAATAAAAATAAATAAAAAAAGTTAAAAACACATAAAAAAATGTTAAAAAAATAAAAAATAAATAAAAGAAGAAATGAAAAAATTAAAAATAAATAATTAAAAAAATTAAAATAAAAATTTTAAATACAATTTTCAATAAAAATGAATAAAATTATGGCAAACAATTTTCACAAAATTGACATAAAATGTACAGAAATAATTAAGAACAATATTATAACACAGACCCCAAAAAGGAGGTATTTGTTTGAAAGGGGGTATTTCTTAGAACTTAACATCCCCCTAGAGGATAGAAGTTAGCAAACCAAATTTCCACGGCAGCAAACGCGGGGACAGGCAGACGGACACACCCAAAAAATCTCAGTTTATATGGGAGGTTCTAGTAGTTTTTGTCCGATTATTTTCATCTTATAACTCAAACTCCGCTTAGAGAATAGAAGCTCGCATACTAAATTTCAGCTCAATACCACTAAAACTACAGTTGTTATTACGAGGTGGGAGTAGTTTTTGACAGATCTTTAGAACTAAACCTTAGCTTAGAGGATTGAACCTTTCCAAATTACAGTTCTAAAACTACGGCTGTAATCGCAGGGTTAGACTTCCAAAAAGGGCAGTGAGGTTGGAGTAGTTTTTTTTGACACATCTTGTTCATCTTAGAATTTATCTGTCGCGTAGAGAATAGAAGCTCGCGCACTACAGTACCAAAATTCTGAAACAACGGCTTTAATCGTAGGGTCAGATTTCCAAAAAGAGGCAGTTTGTATGATAGTAGTTTCATCCTAGAATATAACCTCCGTTTAGAAGATAGAACTTGTTTACAAATTTCAATCCGATAGCTTTTAAAATGTATATTGTCATACCTACCACGCCTTTGTTTAGGCGTTAACAATTGGAAGAACAAACTGAATATACCCTTCAGTACGTGCGGCCAAGGAAATAAAAATTTAAAAAATATAGTTAAAAAAAACAATTTAAAGTTTTAAATAGAAATTACTTAAAAAAATAATTTAAATAAAATTTTCAAAAATGTAAATAAAAAATTAAAAAATTTGATTGGAATAAATAAAAAATGTTTAAAAAATTATTAAAAAAATATTAAAAATATTTTTTTAAAATTTCAATCGGAAAGTTTTGCATTGGCAATATTTGTTTGATAACGGTCGATTTTGGTCCACAAAACAACTTATTTGACACCGATAGAAGTGTTTTAATTGATACAGCCCTCAAAATGTCAATGTTATTACAGTTGAACTCCATAAAAGCGAATCTCAATTGTACCAAAAAAATTAATAACAATAAAACGTTACAGCTTGTTTGGATAAATTTATTTTTATTTAATAAAAATTTCAATAGAAGTACTTTTGGGCATCATCTTTTAATCGACATGTTGCGAAATACAAATATTGTATTCCATTTTTGAATTAACCGTTTATGAACACCATGTGTGCTTATCTTTAGTTATGAATCAGTTTAACTGACATTTGAGTGCGCCAGCGTAACTCTAAAATACGCTACGCCAAAGAATTCTTAAGCAACAAATTTGCATATAAATTCCGCAACCATTTTGGGACACATAGATGATCGTAATCAAGTTTGAATGAAGAAAGTGAAAAAAATGACGAAAAATATACTCATATATTTAATAAATTTCTGTTAATGGACAAATTTTTTAATTTGTATAGAAAATTGATGATTCATCTTCATGATTTATGATCAAATTTATGGGGAAGTTTTTATAAGAAAATCTAAACACAGATGGTATTTGGTCTAATATGAAATAAACTTGGTGGCTATTACATCATACCTAAAATCTTTTTTGTACTAGATGACCTATAGGTAATGACTTCTTTCAGTGCGACAATATGAGTGGTGGGCAGCATAAAATTAGCCTTATTTCAAATTATTATTACTAGTATAAAATTGCTTTTTAAGAATTTCGAATTTAACCATAATTAAAATTTTGATCAGACTCTTTTTGTAGTTAAGCGTTTTTTAATAAACTTTGCGTATATGGAATAAACAATATTTAGATCAGATTTTTTAAACATAACAATTTGTATAAAACTTCTTCGCTCTTTGGTTCCTTTCAATAATTTATTTTCTCTTTAAAAAATTCTCTACGCTATTGATTGTTTTTGCGGAACACTTTATTCTTTAATAGCCAATTTTGTAAACCATTTACTATATCGTTGTAGTTTTTGCTCATATTGTTCGCTGGAATTTTGTTTATCCAAAAATTTACCATTTAAAGAACAACATAAAACACCTGTCCACTATAACAGCTTTTGCATTGTGCTTTTCAAGAACCAAAATTATGGTTTGTTTTTGCCACAATAGGGGGGCCCTACTCATTCTCAAACGTATAAATTCAATTTGCATATCATATTCGCCAATACGAAAAGGGGAACCGACAAACAGAAAAGCCAACAGGGAATCGCGCGACTTTTACGCATTTTTCTTTTTTGTTTTCTGCCGACAGCTGCCAATTTCATAATTTTTTAAGTGCTTAAGTAGTATCGATGATGTTGTTGCTGCTTCTTTCAATTGTTTATTGTTAAAAGAAAATTGGCACTTAATACAATTCTGTGTGCAAAAGCAACAAAAAGTCAAGCCGCCATAAGTAACTTTAGATATCATAAAGTGGCCAATAACATTTCTAAGGGGAATATAAACCAATAACAGCTTTTAAGATTTGAAGAAAAAAACCAGCTTTTTATATAAAAGTTAATATAAATAAACACTTTTCCAGTGAATTAGCCAAATTGTCTAATTTTAACATTTTGCAATATTTCCTTTTAACCATATTTCTTATGTACTTATACTTTAATTTGTTTTTCTTTACTTTTTTGATTCTTACAAAAAATTTATTGTATTTATTTTATTCATTACTATATTATAGTTTTTTATACTACATTGTCATTTACCACGATAATAATTTGCTCCCTTCTCTCATTTGTGCTGTTGTTGTTTTGTGGATATCGTCGTCGTCGTCATCGCTTTCAACATCAACACCAATATCACCACCGTCATCGCAATCGCCATCATCATCAATTTCCACAAAAAATCCATGATTATTTTGCATTCTATGTTCATCGTTTCCCGGCGTTTCGCGTTTTATGTGTGAAAATCTTATGGTGGTTTCCTGGAATCGCCTGGCGTTTGGTAGGCGAACGACCTGCCATTATAGCGCCACCGGAGAGTGAATGGTATCATGGTCGATTGGATCGATATTCTGCGGAATCACGTTTACGTGGTAGCAGCAAATTGGGAAGCTATTTGGGTAAGTAAGAAAAAAGTTATAGTTATAGTTTTCCAAGTAAATAAAATTCAAAGAAACTATTTGAAACTAAAGTAAATATAGTTAGTTCAATTCTAAATATTTCATTAAAACTAATTTTTACCAGGAATCAAGAATTGTGCCGAAAAATTAAAGTACTTTTTGGTACAAATAAATGTACTTTTTTGCATGAAAAGTACTTTTTGGTATAAAATAGTACTTTTTGGTATAAAAAAGTACTTTTTGGTATAAAAAGCACTTTATGGTATAAAAAAGTACTTTTGGTTACAATAAAAGTACTTTTGGAAATATAAATTCTACTTTTTGGTACGAAAGATGTACGGTTTTTTACTTTTTGGTACAATAAAAGTACTTTTTGGTACAATAAAAGTTCTATATATTTCATAGGAAATAATTTTTACCAGGAATCAAGAATTGTGCCAAAAAATTAAAGTACTTTTTGGTACATTCAGAATATTATTGGTACAACTAAATCTACTTTTTGGTATAAAAAAGTACTTTTGGTTACTTTCTGGTACATAAAAAGTACTTTTTGGCACAATAAAAGTCCTATATATTTTATAGGAAATAATATTTACTAGGAATCAAGAATTATGCCAGAAAATAAAAGTACTTTTTGGTACATTAAGCATATTATTGGTACAACTAAAAGTACTTTTTGGTATAAAAAAGTACTTTTGGATTCAATAAAAGTACTTTTGTTATAATAAATGTAATCTTTGGTAATATAAATTCTACTTTTTGGAACAATGAAAGTACTTTCTGGTACAATAAAATAACTTTTTGGTACATTAAAATGCCTTTTTGGTACAATAAAAGTCCTTTTTGTTACAATAAAAATATTTTTTTTTGTAAAATAAAAGTATGTAGTTTTTTATGCAACAAATAGTGGCTTTTGGTACAATAAAGTACTTTCTGGTACACTAAAAGGAGTTTATGGTACAAATTAATTTAATTTAAAGACCACAACGTACTTTTTGGTACAATATACATATTTACTTCTTGGTACAACTAATTTACTTCTTGGTACAACAAATGTACTCCTGGGTACAATAAATGTACTTTTTGGTACACTAAAAGTACTTTTTGGTATTAGAAATGCATTTTTTGTTACAATAAAAGTACTGTTTTGTAAAACAAATTTACTTTTTGGTACATTTAATGTACATTTTTGTACAATAAATAATACTTTGTGTTGCAATGAATTGAACTTTTTGCTACAATAAAAGTACTTTTTTTAAATAAATTTTCCTTTTTTGTACAACTTAACTACTTTTTGGTGTAATAAATTGTACTTTAGGTACAAGAAATTTATTTTTTGCTACAAAAAAGTACTTTTAGGTACAAATTAATGTACATTTGGTACAACGAAGGTACTTTGATATAATGAATCAAATAAATGGTAAATTTGAAAAGGTACCATAAAATGAAGGTAAAGGTACTTCTTGATACAATAATATAACTTTTTGGTGCAATAAACGTACTTTTTCGGTCATTTAAAGTGCTTAGTGGTACATTAAAAGGACTCTTTAAGCAATAAATGATGCCTTTCCGTCCAATAAAAGTTTTGTTTTTTAATAAATCAAAATACTTTTTGGTACATTAAATGGTGCTTTTGGTACAATAAAAGTACTTTTGGGGACAAATAAATTTTTCATTTTGGTGCAATAAAAATAAAAATGGCAATCTTTCTTGTACAATAAAAGTACTTATAGGTAGAATAAAAGTACATTTTGACATAATAAAAGTACTTTTAGGTACAAGAAAAGTAAATTATTGTACAATAAATTGAAATTTTTTAGTAAAATAAAAATATTTTTTGTTGCAATAAAAGTACTTTTTGGTAAAATGAAAATACTTTCTGGTACAATAAATGTCGCTCTTAGCGCAATAAATGTACAGTTTGGTACAATAAATGTACTTTTTGTTACAATATAATTTCTTTTTGGTACAATAAATGTACTTTTTCGTACAATAAAAGTACTTAGTAAGAAATTAAAACTAATTCTTATGCAATAAATGCTGCCTCTGATTGCGATAAAGACACTCTTTGATACCATTAATGTAATGTTGGGTACAATGAAAGTACTCTTTAATACATAGAATTTTACTTTATAATAAATTAGTAAATTTCAGTACAATACATTGTACTTTTTGGCTCTGCAAACTTTTTTTTTTTGGAACACAAAAGTACTTTTGTATCATTTCAAATTAAAAGAATCGTAAGTTGTTATTTTCGAATTTCAACTAATAGACCGCGAGCCAGGGACAAATTTCGTCAATCATTTTCTCCCGGACGAAAACTCGTTAAATGCTTATTGAAGTTGTATAATGAAGATTAGTGACAGTCAGCTGGCACTTCCTTGGTGGGTTGAACAGTGGGACCTCGTCAAACATGTAAAAAAAAATAAAAAATTCAGTCATTTTCTCCCGGCTGAAACTTTGTCAGATGATAGTTTATACGTTATTATTAAATAAAACTAAAAGTCAGCTGGTCTACGTTGGTGGAATGATCGTCAGCTGGTGACCTAAAGGGTCTACTGTAGCACAAAGAAAATGTTGGAAAAATCACGGTAATAATGTCACAACTGTTAAGATATTGTTTTGATCATTTTGAAATGTTGTAGACATTTGTAGAGGAGGAGTCAGGCTTTCAGAATTTTGCATTCGGAGGCACCCTGTGTCGCCCCAGTTTAAAATACAGGGTGTCAAACTTGACCACTTAGGTGCTGATGAAACTTTTAAACCCTGATACTTTTACAATTATAGGCCGATTACAAAGATGTTTAACTTGTAAGAATCTTCTATGTAGGGCAAACAAAAACCAGGTTTAGTGTTGCTGAATATCTGTTACCGTTATTAAGATATTAATTATCAAAGTTCAAAATTGTAAATTTTCCAACAACTTTCTTCAGTGTTTTATTAATAACTCTGCCATTTGAGAGAAAATAATATATCTGAAACCACCACTCAATTGGGTGCACTTTCATCAAAAATACACTTCAAACACTTTAACAGTAGCACCTCTTCAAGCGCGTAAATATTAATTATATTCTTTAAATTTTATTCTTAAAAATGAATAAATGCGGAAATACTGTGATAAGTGAGAGTGAACTGAATCAATATCAAACGATAGCATTTGACCTCAGTAACAAAACCTTAAACTCAGATTTGCTCCACTACGTCACAATTTTTTTACAGTGGTATTAACTTTGATGATTTTGGTCAAAAGCTGAATATGAAAAATCTTGTGACAAAGTACATTTGGGATAGTTCATATCTTCCAAGACCTATATTAAAATTGTCATGGGAATATTTCCTCGGAACATTGTAACCCTATAGCTCCCACCCTATGGAACATCCCTCAAAAGTTGACTTTTAAGCTGTTTTTCAAAATTGGGCCTAAAATGTCCTATATGGAAGAGAGCTAGAGGGTTAATTTATTCCGAGAAAATATTCCTCGGAAAATTATCATATAGGTCTCCGAAGACTTGAATTATCCCAAATGTATTTTAACATATGATTTTTCATATTTATTGTTTAAACTTTTGACCACAAATTTTAAATTTCAAACCACTATAAATGTAGTGGAGCAAAATGGAGTTTAAGGTTTTGTTACTGAGGTCATATGCTATCGTTTGTATTATAAATGAACTAATTTACTTCTCACAATATTTCTTCATTTATTCATTTTGAAAAATATAATTGTAAGGTTTTTATTAATATTAACGTGTTTGACAAGGTGCTACTGTTCAAGTGTTTGAAGTGTATTTTTTATGAAAGTGTACCCAATTGAGTGGTGGTTTCAGATATATTATTTTCTCTCAAATGGCAGAGTTATTAATAAAACACTGAAAAAAGTCGATGAGAAATTTGAAATTTTAAATTTGATAGATAATATCTTAATAACGGTAATAGATATTCGGCAATACTAAACGTGTTTTTTGCTTGCCTTACATAGAAGATTCTTACAAGTTAAACATCTTTGTAATTGGCCTATAATTGTAAAAGTATCTGGCTTTGAATGTTTCATCAGCACCAATGTGGTCAACTTTGACACCCTGTATTGCAAACTCTGGCGACACAGGGTGCCTCCGAATGCAAAATTCTAAAAGCCTGACTCCTCCTCTACAAATGTCTAGAACATTTCAAAATGATCAAAACAATATCTTAACAGTTGTGACATTATTACCGTGATTTTTCCAACATTTTCTTTGTGCTACAGTAGACCCTTTAGGTCACCAGCTGACGATCATTCCACCAACGTAGACCAGCTGACTTTTATATTTATTTAATAATAACGTATAAACTATCATCTGACAAAGTTTCAGCCGGGAGAAAATGACTGAATTTTTTATTTTTTTTACATGTTTGACGAGGTCCCACTGTTCAACCCACCAAGGAAGTGCCAGCTGACTGTCACTAATCTTCATTATACAACTTCAATAAGCATTTAACGAGTTTTCGTCCGGGAGGCGATTGGTCATGAAAATCTGTTCCTGGCTCGCGGACTATAATGAGTGTTAAATTCCAATTGATGGGATTTAACTTTTTATTGTCGAGTTTTTCATTTCAATTAATATGTTTAAATTGATGCTTTTGAAATTTTTAATGGAATATATGTTTTACAATTGAGTTTCTTTAAGTATCAATTTTTAATAAATTAGCCTTTTTTTTGTAAACTTTTGTATTTACTCCTTCAGTATTTTTAATTTAACTCAATCTTCTTTATTTATTTAACTTATTTTGCCTATTTCTCAAATTCTTTACCATATTTTTCTCTTCTTTTGTTATTCAGTGCGTGAAAGTGATCGCAAACCTGGCTCATATGTTCTCAGCTATTTGGGCCGCACCGGCATTAATCATTTCCGGTAAGTTGTACTCACGACTCTTCCTGCTTTCATTGTAGCCATTTTTTAAAACAATTATTTTCTTTTCATCTCTTAGCATTACTGCCGTTTGTGGTGATTTCTATATCGGCGGTCGTCAATTCATATCTCTCAGTGATTTAGTTGGTTACTACACCTCATGTAGTGACCTTTTGAAGCGTGAACGTTTGGTATTCCCTGTGCCACCACCTGAGCCTGTCAATGACAAGAAACGTGTGGTGGCCATTTTGCCCTATACCAAAATGCCCGATACCGATGAATTGAGTTTCCAAAAGGGAGACATTTTCTTTGTACACAATGACATGGGCGATGGTTGGTTGTGGGTGACAGCCCATCGTACCGGCGAGCAGGGTATGATATTTCGTGAGCTGGTTGATGATTTAGATCCGGCCATAGATCCTAATACAGTATTTCCGTGGTTTCATCCTAACTGCACAAAAAATGAAGCTGTTGATATGTTAGTCAAGGGTAAGAAGACAATTTCATTGCTCGGCTGTCATGAGGCCTTACTAAATTTGGTAATTCATACCTTGCAGCTGGTCCTGGCAGTTTTTTGGTTCGTCCCAGTGACAACTCACCGGGAGACTATTCATTATTTTTCCATATCAACAATCAGATCCAAAGGTTTCGCATTGAAAAGAAGGGTGTACGCTATCTAATGGGCGGCCGTACCTTTGAGTGTTTGGATGCCGTCATCAACCGTTATCGCAAGGAACAGATCGTAGAGGGCCATTGCCTCAGTCATCCCGTCGTGAATGGTTCCCAGCCCGAATTTAATCAACAGTATGTAGTGGAGAAGGCGGCCGAAAAGATCTATGCTACTTTGCGTGAATGTCGAGATCAAATTGGCTTGAAGAAAATCAAGGGTATAAAACATCATGGTCATTTGAATAAGAAGTCAGATAAGACAGCCAAATGGAAGCAGTTGTATTTCGCGTTGATCAGCGAGGGGTCCGAGACTCATCTGTGCTTTTATGACAATCCTAAGAAGACTAAACCAAAGGGTCTCATCGATCTATCCTGTGCTTATCTCTATCAATGTCACGATTCGCTGTGGGAGCGTCCGTTCTGTTTTCAGATTGTGGAAAGAGCTTTGCCCTGTTTGGCCACTGTCACATATTTGTGTGCACCTAGTCAAGAGAGTTATGTGGAGTGGATCAATGCATTGAAGGCGCAATGCGGCTCCCAGCTAAGTAAAGCACAAAAGAAGGTGCCGCGTCTTAGGGAATTGCGTTGCCTAAATTTACATATATTAGAAGCTCATAGACTGCCATTTAAACTAGTGCCACATCCATACTGTAATATTTCACTGAACCAAGTTAAAGTGGGTAAAACCAAGGTGAAGATTGCCCCAGATCCAGTGTGGGAAGAGGAATTTGTATTGGAGTAAGTACACGAGTGAAGGAATGTGATATTAACTGATGCTAATTTTGATGTATTTTTCTATTTTAGTGACGTTCCACCAGATGTAGTCTCGCTCACCATCACCCTTATATCGCGCGGCAAACGCGGCAAGGACAGCGAGGTAGCCGAACTAACCATTGATTTGGCCAGCTTAAAAAATGGCCAAGAAACCGAGGAATGGTATTCCCTTACCGGCATGACGCCTATGGGCGAATGGGGCTCTCTACGTCTAAGAGTGCGTTATCTCGATGATCTCATAATGCCATGCGAAGAATATAGTCCCCTGCAGCAATTACTGCTCGAACCCGAACTGTATGCCGTCAAAGCTTTAGCCGAGCTCTGTCACAATGATCGTGTGCCGCTAGCCACTGCATTGCTACGGGTCTTCCGCCATGAAAAACGTGAGACGGAACTAATACGCGTTTTGTGCCAAGCAGAAGTTGCACGGGAGAATGAAACTACCACCCTCTTTAGAGGAGCCAGCCTCGCCACCACTCTCATGGATTTGTTTATGCGCACCGAATGCACGGGCTTCTTACAGTCGGCCGTCTCGGAGACCATACAACGCATCATGGATAGCAAACAATCAGCGGAATTGAATCCCACAAAAATGGATGTCAACGATGACGCCTGCTCGAATGCTGAGTTCCTTTTACAAATACTCGACTTGGTGACACATTCGATATTCACCTCACCCGAAGCGTGTCCACGTTCCGTACGCTTCATATGCAATTGTTTGCAAAAGGCCGTGGTAGCCAAATGGCCGACAGAACGTTTGGTGCGAACACGAGTGGTCTCGGGTTTTATATTCTTGCGTCTATTGTGTCCGGCCTTGCTGAATCCACGCCAGTTTGGTTTGGTCAGTGAGACACCGCCAACTGCGGCCACCAGATCGCTGATTATGGTGGCGAAATGTTTGCAAAATTTGGCGAATTTAATAGAGTTTGGAGGGAAGGTAAGTGTGAAAATTGGAAGCGAAAAGAAATACACAAAATAAAAGAACAAAATTTCAATTACGCGATAAAAAGATATAAATTAAAAAACACACAAAAATTAACAGTAAGAAAGAATGAAATATATATAAAAATAAGAAAATATAAAATTATTTAAAAAATCAAATATTAAATGAATTAAAGTATTAAATATTAAATAAAAATGCCGAAATATTAAATAAAAACTTTAAAAAATTAAATAAATTAAAATATTAAAAAAATTAAAAGTATAATAGTTTAAATGAAAGTATAAAAGTATAAAAGTAAAAATTAAAATATTAAAAAAATTAAAAGTATAATAGTTTAAATGAAAGTATAAAAGTAAAAAAGTATAAAGTATAAAAGTAAAAATATAAAAGTATAAAAGTATAAAAGTATAACAGTATAAAAGTATAAAAGTATAAAAGTATAAAAGTATAAAAGTATAAAAGTATAAAAGTATAAAAGTATAAAAGTATAAAAGTATAAAAGTATAAAAGTATAAAAGTATAAAAGTATAAAAGTATAAAAGTATAAAAGTATAAAAGTATAAAAGTATAAAAGTATAAAAGTATAAAAGTATAAAAGTATAAAAGTATAAAAGTATAAAAGTATAAAAGTATAAAAGTATAAAAGTATAAGTATAAAAGTATAAAAGTATAAAAGTATAAAAGTATAAAAGTTTTAAAGTTTTAATGTTTTAAAGTTTTAAAGTTTTAGTTTTAAAGTTTTAAAGTTTTAAATTTTCAAAGTTTTGAAGTTTTAAAGTTTTAAAGTATAAAAGTTTAAAAGTATAAATGTACAAAAGTATAAAAGTATAAAAGTATAAAAGGATAAAAGTATAATAGAATAAAAATATAAATGTATAAAAGTGTAAAAGTATAAAATCATAAATGTATAAAATATAAAAGTATAATAACAATACAATAAAATATATAATATAATTTTCATATAAGCGATGGAAAAGTTTGGCAATTCCATGAAATTTTTCGTTAAAAATTTCCCTTAAAATATTTGTTTACCAGAGAGAGAGAAAAAAATTTCGGATTAGAATAGAAATTTAAAATATATAATTATATATATCGTTGATAAGAAATGTTTAAAAAATTTATGTTTTTGTCTTCTTTGTTAATAACAAATATTTTTCACTTCACTTTAGGAACAATACATGGAGGTGGTTAATCCTTTTATACTCAAGAACAAAGAGCGCATGATAGTATTCCTCGATCAATTATCCATGGTGACAGATCCTAATCCACCGCCCGGCTGGAATTCAGAACAAAGCTCGACTCAAAGTCCACAGGACACCGGTAAGTTACTATCAAATATTTTCCATCACTTTTTTGTTTATTGTATAACGTATCTCTTTCCTTTCTTATTTTTTGGCATTATTCCTTGGCATCTAAAGGACGTGAGCTGGCTACACTGCATCATATTTGTGTTTCATATTTACTGGAATTGCAAGAATTATCAAATATACTCTCTATTAAGAAATTAGTTACTGTTACCGATATGCTTACAAAACATAAACTTAAATATCGAGAAATGATTAGTTAAGGAAATAATAAGCAAGTAAAGCAAAACCACTACAACATCAACAAAAAACACGAACAACATTTAAACTTGTATTAAGTAAGACATTTTTACTACGCTAACAATTTATGTCTGGATGATGTTAAGATGATGATATCGTCATAGTGTCCTACTCTTTACTTCTGGTTTTTCTTTCTAAACATTTATACCCGTGTACTCGTATCATGTGTTAACTCCACAACTATTTCCGATATAACAGATGATGATGGCATAGAAAACTCATTTACACACATTACCAAATAATAAACAAACAATTTTTTATACATACAACATAATGATAAATGATAAATCTAAACAACAACTACAAAAAATAATATAATAAATTAACAATAAAACAAAAGTATTTCTAAAATAAAAATTGAAAATCTACCAAAACGTAAAAACAAACAAACTCTGAAAAAAATTACAAGCGTAACACCAATTTACAACGATTTTTGGACAAAATTTATACCAAAAAATCGTTTAGACAAAAAAGCTAGTTTTTTTACATATAAGACAAAAAAGCATCTAGAACAAACAGGAAATGATGATGGAAAGACAACAAGTTTAAAAACCACAATTTAGATTAGTCAAGCTTTTTTTTTACGCCGCCTCCCATTATAACCAAACAACAATAAACATACATGGCTTAAAGTTACGAGGTTGTAAGAAATAATGCACAAAGTTGGGATTGTATATTACTTAAGGGATGATATTAAATATTGATTAGATCAAGTGATCGCAAATAGATGGTATATTTCATAAGAAGCGAGGAATTGGATCTGTTTAAAAATGTAAAAGCCGACTAAATCATTTTTTTGAAACTGAATATTTGTAGAACTTAAATAAGCACCAATAGATGGACTATTTTGAGTATAAGTAGAATTTGGTGGTTGTTATACTCTCTATTGCCGAGTTAAACAATTTTTGTAAAATGTGAGGAAATTAATTCAAAATCCAGATTTATTTTGAAAAAGGTTTCTTCCACAACTATATTCATTTATATGTTGAACAAGAATCACATTTGTCAAATTTTTGTTTACATTTTGGGTAAGTTGGTTAAAACAGTACAATCATCAAACGATAGGTGGCGCACGGGTTTTTAATATACATGATATTTGTATAAGATACAACGTATCATATACGCTCCAAAGAACTTCGATTTAATTTTACTATAAAAGCTACGATTGAATTTATATCCGTTTTATTCCAAATCTGGGTATAACACCGAACCCTTCTGTGTTGAAGCTTTCCGTGTGATTACTAATATGAATACGAAAAGTCAGTTCCAATTTTGTGTTTTATTTCTTGTTTACCTGCAAATATTATCCCACAAATATCTAAACAATAATAATCTCAATAATTTAGTTAACAACTTTTTAAAAACTACAAATAGAAATAACCAACAGCAGATATAACCACATAGTTACTCAGCCTTTAATAACAAAAAATAAATTTGTCTTAATGTTACAATTAGTAAAACAATTTTTAAGTTTCCCGTCAGATCAGACTACAGATCGACTATACAGCATAGATATAACAATATTTTAATCAAAACTACCTACAAACACAAAATCCTATAAACAAGTAACGAGCATGAAAAATGAAAATTTGAAAATGCAAAGCTCTCTTAACAAACGTAAAACCAAGTCAATATCCACAAAAAAAATAACAAAACGCGATACTTTACGTTTTTTACTCTGACAAAGAAAAAACCAATATACTAAATAAAAAACAAAACTTAAAATATTTAACCTTCCTTTCCCATCCAAAAAAAAAAAACAACAAGTCTAGCTTTTACTGCATTAACATTTAATAAAAAATTAAGAAAACTAAATAAAACTCGAAAAAAATATTGATTATAAAAATGTATTTAACTTTTAACAACCTTACAAAGATCAAAAGTTAAGTTGTCTCTCATAAGCATAACAAAACATAAACAAAAGAAAAAGTATTCAATTTTTATAGCATTTCTCATGTATACTTTGTGTAAAACAAAAACTTATAACTGAAAACTGGTTGCAAATGATTTTTTAACTATAATTTTAATAACTATACTTTCAAATCACTTATAACTGTTATAATTTTCCACTTTTCTTCTTTAAATATTTATTAAATCTATTGCGTTGTTCTCTTGGTATCTTTGAGTGTTTGATTTTATTTTTTTATGATTTTTTGTTTAATTTTTTTTGTTTTAATTTTTTTATTTTATATATTTTGTTTTAATTTTTTTGTGTAATAATGGAAAAATATTTAAAAGTAGTGCTGAAATAATAATATATATAAAAACAAAAAAAAAACAATTTTTTATATATACATATATGAAAAGAAATACATTTTGCATCCTAGTCAAAACAATAAAACAAAATGGAGTATCCCACGTCGTTTTTATTTCGAAAGGACAGGTAAGAAAACTCAAATAAAACGTCAAATTTTAAAAATGAAAATAGTCTAAAAGTAATACTATTTGGGGGTAAGTGATGCGATAATAAGAAAGTCTGGGAGCGAGAAACAGATGTCTCTTTCAAAAAATGTATGATGGGGGTATAAATGTATAAAACTGTTTCTTACATACGTGCAATTATTTTATTTTTGTTCTTTTAATTTTTTTATTGTTTTTTTTTACCAACCATTTTTAAATTCGCACAGACTCTTTGCAGAATGTGAGATGCGTTCTTTGTCTCGCGATGAATGTATTTTGTTTTTCATTACTTTTTTTTTATGATTTATTTAATTATTAATTTTAAAAAGTTTAATTTCTTTTAAATTAGCTGTATTGAAACATTTTTTCCACATTTTCTTTTTAAGTTTTTTATTTGTTTTTTTTTTATTTTTTTCTCTTAATATTTTTTTAACATTATTTTTAATTTTTTTTTAATTTACTTTTTAAATTGACCTAATATTGGAAGACATTTTTTTAAATTATTTTTATTTTATTTAATTTTATACATCTTGTTTTATATTAAACATATTTTTACCGATGCCGATTTAATATCAAAGACCGTTTTAATATTACTATCAAATATTAAAATTTTTCACTTTTTTGTAATTCTAATTTATTTTAATTTTATTTATTAGTTTAAAAAATTTTGTAAGTATTATTTTTTTTATATTAAATATATTTTTACCGATGCCGATTTAATATCAAAGACCGTTTTAATATTACTATCAAATATTTAAATTTTTCTCTTTTTTGTAATTTTTATTTATTTTATTTATTATATTTATTTGTTTAAAAAATTTTGTAAGTATTATTTTTTTTATAATTTTTTTATTAAAATTTGTGATGCAAAAAAGTTTTTATCCAATGCAAGAAACATCAATAAAAAGCATTTCAGAAATCCTGTACTATAATTTTTTTGTGTTTTTTATTACAATTATTTTATATTTTTATTTTTTTTTTAATTTTAAGTTTTTTATTTGGTTTACATTTTTTGTTCTTATATTTTTTATTATATTTCATATTTTTATATTTTTTTTAGTAAAATCGACGACTATCTTGTGTGATGCCGAGTAGTAGGTTTTATTTTATGCAGTGAAATTCGATAGAGTATTAAAGAAATGCTGTTACTATGTTATTTATATAACTATCAGTTTTATTAATGAGTTTGGCTTCATTGTTTGGTTCAAGATCTATTTTATTATTGCTAATAGAATTTGTTTTACAAGAATTGTGTCAAATGGATTATGCTGACAGCTGACAGGGCGGATAGCTATTTTGATAGTTGCCAAACTAACTCATCAGCACCCTTTTATTTATATTTTTTAGTTATTTTTGTAATTTTTATTATTTTATATTTTTAATTACTTTTTAGTTTTTTGTAATTTTATTTAAATTTTTTTATTTATTTAAATTTTATTTATTATTATAAAAATATAATATTTTTAAATGTTTTTTTCTAATTTAAATTATTTTACATTTAGCTTCACTTCTTTTTTTTTAATAATTTAGTTTCATTAATTTTTTTTAATAATTTAGTTTTATTTTTTTTTAAATAATTTAGTTATTAATGTTATTTATATAACTATTAGTTTTATTTACATTTTGTAATTTAAATTTTTTGTAACTTAATTTTTTTTAATTATTTAAATTTTATTTATTTGTTTAATGTAAATTTTTTTTTTAATGTTACATTTTGTTTTATTATAATTTTTTATTATAAAAATATATAATTTTTAAATGTTTTTTTTTCTTTTGCTTCACTTCTTTTTTTAATAATTTAGTTTCATTTGTTTTTTTAATAATTTAGTTTTATTTTTTTTAATAATTTAGTTTTATTTATTTTTTAATAATTTAGTTTTATTTTTTTTAATAATTTAGTTTTATTTTTTTTTAATAATTTAGTTTTTTTTTTTTTTAATAATAATTTTTTTTTTTAATAGTTTAGTTTTATTGTTTTTTTTTTAATAATTTAGTTCTATTTATTTTTTTTAATTTAAACCGACTGTCGTTTTTTGTGTGATGCCGAGTAGCAGTCTTTTTTTGATGCATTGCAAATCGAAGAGATCTTCACAAATGCTGCTATTATTATTATTACTTTAATTTTTATTATATTTTTTCATGTTAATTATTTCATATTTTTTATTTATTTTTGTTTATTATTTATTTTTATTTAATTTTTTAAGTAATTTTTGT
The DNA here is from genome assembly GCA_964034835.1 of Muscina levida. Lineage (NCBI taxonomy): Eukaryota > Metazoa > Arthropoda > Insecta > Diptera > Muscidae > Muscina > Muscina levida. The sequence continues at coordinate 149,155,844 of OZ035882.1, forward strand.
TGTATTATTATTATATAATTTTTTTGTTACTAAAATATGTTATTTTTTATTTAATTGTATAAAATTATTTCATATTTTAAGTTCTTTTTATAATTAATTTTATCTATTTGTTTTAATTTTTTTTACATTCTGTATTAAAATTGACGCTCGTTTTTTGTACGATGTCGAGTAGTAGTCGTCTTTATTTGCAATGCAATGAAAATCTATGAAGAGAATTTCACAAATGCTGCTACCATTATTATTACCACTAATAATGTTTTCTTTTAATTTTTGTAAATAAATGTTAATATTTTTGATTATTCTTCTTTTTTATATACATTTATTTTTTTCAAATGTTTTCATTCGTATATACATATATTTTTTTTTTATTTTTATATACATATATTTTTTCATTTTTATTTATTTCATTTTAATAATTTTTGTATATTTTTTATAAGTTTAAATATACTTTTGTATATATTTTATATTATTTTAAATTTTTTTTTTATTATTTTAATATATTTTTTCTGTTATTACAAATTTTTGTATATTATTTACATATTTTTGCATTATTTCATTTATTTTTAGCGTAATTTTAAAAAAATGTGCAAAAAATTACCCTTTTAAGTTGCTGGAGATGCCGGGGTTTGAACCCGGGACTTCTCACATGCGAAGCGAGCGCTCTACCACTGAGCTACATCCCCTGGTTGCTGTCGCTGGTCAAATGTATGTTTTCTCACTTGTCATATTGCAACGCTGTTGACATCAAGAACATTTCACCACCAAACAAAAGGTATTGCCAGCGCTAAAATTGAGTTCTGTACAAGGAAACATAATTCTCAACACTAAAACCGTAAAAAATTTTGTTGTTTTTGTTAAAAATATCACAGCACAAATGTTGAAAATTTTTGAACAGAGGAGAGTGCTGTTGATACTGTTAACTGTTACTCACAGAATTGTTTAACATAAGAAAATGCAAGGGGTAAGGCACTGTATGCTGGTGCTAAATTTTTGATATACTACATTTTAAGTTTTATGGTATTTTTTTATCGATCATTGTGTGTCGGTCTGTAAATATGTTACATTCTTGCTGTGACAGGTATGTTGCACACAGGGTTGTTTAACATAAGAAAGCAAGGGGTAAGGCATGGCAGTTTATTGCTACATTTGAAAAAAAGAACATTCGTAGTCAAGTTTTTATTGGAGTTTTATGAGTTATGTGATTTATGTTAAACTATTGCCCCTCAAATTGTTGAACACTAGGTATTAAGAGGTAAGCAGCAATATTTTGTTGCTAAAATTTGACATAAAGTGCTTTCTAAGTTATGATTTAATAGGATTTTTATTGATCTACCATTGTTTTTTCGCTTTTTCAATATGTTAAAATTTTTGTCGCTATTTTTCTGTTACTCACAGGATTGTTTAACATAAGAAGGCAAGGGTTAAGGCGTAATATTTTGTATCTAAAGTTGGAAATAGAACATTCGTAGTCAAAGTTGTATAGGATTTTTTTTTGTTAAATAATGTTTAAATCTTTTCCTTAAAGTTTAACTTTAGATCTTCACCAGTAAGGTGCTCTAGTTGGCTGCTAAAGTTGAAAATAAAACACATTTTTTGGATTTTGGTTTGGTTTTATTGAAAACATTTTTGTTCAGTTTTTTTTTTAATATTTGTTGGTATTAAGTTTTATTAGTTTTTTCCACCTTGTGGCTGGTTCTGCATCTCTTGGTTATTATGAAATCGGTTACCTTTTACGGTTTTCTCTATATTGTTAAGACTACAACTCTACAGTGAATATTTATGAGTTTTACCACTAAATGTTAAATGTTATACTTAAATGTTATTATGAAATACATTTCTCTCTGTACTAAGTTACAAATTGTTAAACAGTATGTTTTTATGGTTTTCTGTTCTATGTAATTGAAGCATTTTTATTCATTTTTTTAAATATATATTTTGGGTAGAAATAGTTAGACGACAAGCAGTTGCATATTTAATATACCTTGAAGATGTTTTCGTATTAAAATTAAAAACTAAATCGCTTGATTAATGAAGCGGAGTGGGTTAAAGGTTATCATAGGTATTTTGTTTTGTTTTTTTTTAAGAAAAAGATACGGTTGCTAAGCTAAAATTTGTGGAATTTTTATATTAACCTTAAAAAATAAATAAAGAAAAAGGGGGAAAAGAAGTAATGTTTGTATAAGTTTCATTATTTATGAAATGCTTACAATGTTTTATTTATTTTAAATTACTTTTGCATAATTTTTTTTAATTGCTAATATAAATTGAATTAAAACAAAATGTTAATGTTAACGTTTTGATTAATTATTTTTCAAATTGTTGCAGTTTAATTCAAACGCTGTATTTAAATGTTACTTTTAGCTTATAAATTTTAGAAAATTTATAAAATAAATTATTTTGTTTTTTTTTCTGTGTTGATTTTTTATTTAAATCTTAAATTAAACACAAAATTTAAACAATAAAATGAAATATATCACAGGGTTGTATTTATATTAATTATTTTTTCGGCAATGAAACATTATTTTTTCTTCATTGTAAACTTTTTCGAAAAGAATATGTTTAGAAAAAAGCTGTTCAAAAAGCTGAAAAATTTTATTTAATTTTTTTGTCGTAAAAAAAATTATACGTTACGTAACTAAGAGTAAATTTTTTACTATATATGTATAAATATATGTTTTTTTACATACTACATATATATTTGTGGCTATATGCGTGGACTTTATAGCCACATCTCAAATATCCGACTTAAAATGTCGAAGATAAACCTTTGGTTAAAGGTTTTCTTTTATTTTATCTAAAAGCTTTACTATTATTATTGTAATATAATTTCTTTATTATGTTAAGCCGGGGGGTTATACACAAATTATTCTTGCATATTAACTGTTAAATCTTACATTTATCGAAAATAAAAATAAGTTAATAAAAAACTTAAAATTGTATACAAAAAATAATTGTATAAAAAAAGAAATTATGTAAAAAATTGAATTAATTAAATAAATTTTATTAAAAAAATTAATTTAAAAAAATATAAAAATACTAATTATATAAATATAAATTAAAAAAAAAAATATTTTTTATTTAAAAAGATTTAATTTAATTTTATAAAAAAAATTAAATTTATATTTATTTAATAAACTAAAATTTAATTTTTAAATAAATTTAATTTTAAAATTAAAATTATTTTTTAATTTAAAATTTAATTTTTAAATAAATTAAATTTTTTTGGTGCAAATAAATATCTTTACTAAAATAATAATAATTTAATGACAATTTATGACAAATAAAATTTTTTAATTTATTTCAAGAGTAATTTTTTTATTTAATTTGTGTTTTTTTTGTAGGCTGTATTTTATGCAAAATGTATATGTTGTGTGCATAATTTTTTTATGCAACATGTTATCTTTTTATGTTTATGAATATTGTTTTCAGATAAATCCTGAAATATCATTTTCCTCCGCTCGTTTTTTTTTAGTCGTTCAATTATTTATGGATCTCTGTTCGGTTTTAGTGAAAATTGTTAAAGGGATTTTTCTTTTTATATTGCACCAAGTCCCAGCTTATAAAACAAGTATTTTGTTGGAAAAAAAATTCTAATATTTTTATTCAATTTTATTGGATTTTTATTAAACTTTTCCTTACTCCTTCTACACATTTGTTTGTTTATCATCAAGTATAGCATAGTTTTTTTTGTTCTTTTAAAAAAATGGAATACATTTCGACGAATTTCTGTTAATTTTAGAATTGGTTTTTACCTTCTTTTGTTGTGATCGCTTTAGAATTATGTAACACTAGATTTTTTTTTATTTCTTTGCATTTTGTTTTTTTATATTTCTAAATGTTAGGAAAAATTTTGCTATTTTCTTGCTTCTTATTAATTTGGCACACCTGTTTTTTCTGAAGTACATTGCATTTTAGAAATGAGTGTAATTTTTCCTTTTTTTTAGCATTCAATGTGTAAATTTTAGATTAATATGAAAACAGCTGCCATTTAACATAAGACATTTTAGCATTACTAATTTTATAATTTTATTTTGTTGTTGTACGTTACATGTTATTATTACATGAAAAGATACACAATCACTGTAAATTGGATGGAAAAGTATAATTAACTGCAAAGTCTTACAAAAAACTAAATTTTCCTTTACATCCCTTGAATAAGGTATGGAATAGCTTCTCGTGTTATGGCAATCGTCTCTAACTAGATAAAATCTAAGCTTGACTAACTTCAAATACAAATTTTTTAATTCACGAATTTCACATTTTTATTGCAAATGGTGGATGTATAATTCGCTACTTTTCATTTAACTTAGTCTTCATTTTAATATTTTTTTTTGATATCTTATTAGGAACCCATCATAAGCAACAACTTACATTATCCAACACCTTCCATTCCACTTAATTTTATACCATGGTACCAGCATTTTGAAGTTACTTTTCAAATAGTTTCCCCATATTTAAAAAGGCTTTCAGCATAGACAACAACTAACATTTTCTATCACCATCCTCTCATTATAATAAAACTCACTCAACGAACCGTCATCTCCATCTTTCCACTTTATTCCAGTGCTCTTAAATCAATTTAAAAATTACAGTTTGAAATATTGTTGTATATTACTAGGCGCTCAGTTTCATGAACACTTCTTAAAGCCTAATTTTTACTTTTCAAAAGGCGCCCAGCTTAAGCAACAACGTACCTTTCTTATTACCATCCCATTCCATTGGGCTATCTACTAGGCGACCATCATATTCAAGTTACTTTTCCTCTCATTATAGTATCGCTCTCTCATCAAACCAGTCCATCACCCTCTTCCCACATTATTCAGTACTCTTCTCAAACAATACTAAAATTAAAGTTTGAAATAGTGGTGTATACTATTAGGCGCTCAGTTACATGAACACTTCTTACAGTCCAGACTTGAAGTGTTAACATATAACAAATCCATGGCTCTCTTAAATTTTCATAAGCTCTTTTACCGGGCGATCACAACTGTCATGTAACAACTCCATTAACTAACATTGCTCAGCAAAACAATAAACCAACTATACCTCCTCTCTCTGTGGTATATATTAGAATTTTACCAGGCGACCAGCAAGCATTTCCTTTCATAGTCTTTATCTACATTTTCCGTCATTAGAATAATTTATTTTACCAATTTTACCAGGAAACCATGATCACTCCCCCTAAAAACAGAAATACAAAAAGTCCGAGAGCGATCACTCGACTCCGAATGTAAGAGCGAATACATATCAAGAAAGAGAACAGTACGATAAAATAATAAATTGTGTCTGTCATCTTGCTGTAATTTTTGTTTGCCTGGTATCAGCAAGTGAACCATGTGTGGCCTATGACGGATCATAAAACAAAATGTTATCATCGTACAATTGATTATTTTCGCCTGGTATCCGCAAGTGATTTTTGGTAGAGAATGTATAGTTTGCAAACTAACAGAGTTGCCGCTGTATTTCAAAAGTCTGTAAATATCATTATACTGTTGTTTCTGTCTGCCTGGTATTATGTTTCGTTGACTGACAGGGTTGCCATCATATTTCAATAGTCTGTGAATAAAAGTTAAAAAACGTATCTACCATTATACTACTGTTTCTGTTCTGTTTGCCTGGTATCAAGCAAGTGATTTGTTATGGATAATGACTAGCTGTTAGACAGGGCTGCCACCGTATTTTAGTGGTCTATGCATGATGGATCATTAACAAAATTATGTATCTTCTTACAGTTGATTCTGGTAGCCTGGTATTAGCAAGTGATTTTTAGTAGAGAATGTATAGCTCGCAATAGCAGGGTTGCCACCTACTTTCAATATTCTGTGAATGATAGATCTCTTAAAAAACGTATCTATCATTATACTGTTGTTTCTGTTTGCCTGGTATCGAGCAAGGGATTTGTTATTGATTATTACTAGCAGTCAGACAGAGTTGCCACCGTATTTGATTTGCCTGTGAACGACGGATCACTTTAAACAACTTGTACTATCTTCATACTGTTTTTTCTGTTTGCCTGGTATTAGCAAATGATAGTTGGTAAAACAATTATGTTTCGCAGACTGACAGGGTTGCCGTTATATTTCAATAGTCTGTGAATAAAATATCCATTAATAAACCTGTGTATCATTTTACTATGTTTCTGTTCTGTTTGCCTGGTATCAAGCAAGTGATTTGTTATAGATAATGACTAGCTTTTAGACAGGGTTGCAACCGTATTTTAGTAGTCTATGAATGACGGATCATTAAAAAAAACTGTTTATCCTCTTATTCCGGTATTATCCTCTTGATTCTGGTAGCCTGGTATTAGCAAGAGATTTTTGGTAGAGAATGTATAGTTCGCAAAATAGGAGGGTTGCCACCTTATAATAGTCTGTGAATGGTAGATCACTTAAAAAACGTATCTATTATTATACTGTTGTTTCTGTTTGGTTGGTATCAAGCAAGTGATTTGTTATTGATTATAACTTGCTCTCAGACAGGGTTACCATCGTATTTTAGTGGTCTATGCATGATAGATCATTAACAAAAATGTATATCCTCATACTATTGATTCTGTTTGCCTGGTATCATGCAATTTATCTGTTATTGTTAAAAACTAGCTGTCAGACAGGGTTACCACTGTATTGGAACTGCTAGGGTATGATGAATCGCTAAACAAATCTGGTCAATCCTCTTACTGTTGATTCTGTTTGCCTGGTATTAGCAAGTTATGTTCTATTAAGAATGAATAGTTCACAAGCTGACAGGTTTTCCATGGTATTTGATTGCTTGTCAATGAAGGATCAATAAAAAAAAACATGCCTAAACTCGTTCTGTTATTTCTGTTTGCCTGGTATCAGAGAGTAATATTTTGTGCTTCTCAAGCTGACAGGGTTGCCATCGTTTTTAAATTGTCTGTGAATTTCGGATCACTGAAAAACTGTCTTGTACTGTTAATTCTTTTTGCCTGGTATCAGCAACTGATTTTTTGTGTGAAGAATTAATGTTGCACAAGCTGTAAGGGTTGCCATCGTATTCAAATGTTCATGAATGACAGATAACTGCAAAATGACATATTTACATACTGTTGTTTCTGTTTGCCTGGTATCACCAAGTTCTTTTTTAAGAAGAATGAGTAGTTTAAAAAGTGAGAGGGTTGCCATCATATTTAATTTGCCTGTGAACGATGAATCACGTTAAGCAACATGTTTGATTATCATACTGTCATTTTTGTTAGCCTGATATCAGGAAGCGATTTTTTGTGATTATTTTTTTTCTATAAAAGCTGACAGGGTTGCCAATGCATTAGATTTGTCTGTGAATGACGGATCACTTAAATATATATTGTCGTTTTCTCATTCTGATTTTTCTGTTTGTTTGGTATCAGCAAGTGATTTTTGATGGATAATCGGTTTACAATCCGACAGTATTGCCACTGTGTTTAAATTGGTGTATCTCTAAAATAAACATGTGTAAACTTATTCTGTTGTTACTGTTTCCCTATATATAGAGAAGTAATGTGTTGTGAAGAATTATTGCTACACAAGCCAGCCTTTTTAAATTTATCTGGAAATGACGGATCACTAAAATATGTATTGTAGTATTCGCATTCTAATGTTTCTTGTTGCCTGTTATCAGCATATAATTTGTTATGAATAATTTGTTCACAATCAGATAGGGTTGCCAACGTGTCTAAATTGGCGAATATATAAATCAACATATTTAACATGCTGTTTCTGTTAGCTTATTATCAGAAAGTAATTTGTTGTGAACAATTAATGATCCAAAATTGATAGGGTTGCCACTGTTTTTAAATTGTCTGTATATGACGGATCACTAAAAACACTTGTAAATCCTTGTACTGTAACTTCTGTTCGCTTGGTATAAGCAAGTATGTTTTTGTGAAGCATAATTGGTTAACAAGCTGACAGGGTTGCCATCGTATTTAATTGTCTTTGATTGTTGGATCCTTAAAAAACATAGCTTTTCTCATACTGTTGTTTCTGATATGAGCAAGTGATTTGTTCTTCATAATGACAGGCTGTCAGGCAGGGTTGCCACCGTATATAAATTGCCTGTGAAAGATGGATTACTAAAAATTTTCTCCCTTCGTACTATTCAGTATTAATTAGTTGTGAAGAAAAATTGCTCACAGGGTTGCCACCGTGTTTAATGAGGTTGTGAACGATGCATCATTGAAACAACATGTGAAAACTCTTTGTGTTGCTTCTGTTTGCCTGGTATCTCTTCACTTGGTCACTTGGTATTATGTTGTGAAGAATGATTAATTAGCTGACAGGATTGCCACTTTTTTTGTCTGTAAAGGAGGGATTACTAAAAAATGTTGTGTATCCCCATTTGATTGTTTTTGTTCGCCAGGTTGATAACAGATATTGCTTTCTTTGTGGATAATGGTTCAGTAGGGAACAAGGTTGCCACCGTATTATGTTTGCCTGTGTATAACGGATCACTTAAATATAACTTGTCTGTTTTCGGTTCTATCTGCTAGCCTGGTATAATAACAAATAATTTTCTTGCGCATAATAATTCACTGGCGGCCAGGGTTGCCACACACATTTAGTTTTACGTGGACGACGGATCACCAAAAAAATTTAAAACTGACAAATACTAGGCTCCTGTTACAAATGGTGTTAAACGAAATGTGTTGTTCTCTTAGAAATTTTTGTTTTCTTATAAACAAAAAAAAATTAAAAAATTTGTTTTCATTGTTCAAAATTTTTGTTCCCTAATAATTTATGAATATTTTTAGAGAACTAACTATGTTGACGTGAATAAGTAGATTTTTTATTGAATTCGGGGACAATTTTCTAAGGCTTATTGTGCCTAACATTAATATGATTTGTTTACCCAGGATTGTTGAAAAAATTTCCTAAAATGTCTTAGTTAAAAAGAGGCTTGTTTGCATTCAAGCTGCCCTATATACTATGTTATTAGCGTATGAAAGACAACAACAAAAATATGGTTTCAGCTAAAAAAAAATATCAATATTTTTCTTTTATTTACAAAAATTCAAATGCTTTAAAAAATGTGCGAAAGGGTTTGAAAGGACGAAAGATTAGAGAGAATAAATATATGTACGTTTTTTATTTATTTTATAATAAAATAAAGCCTTAAATAAAGGCCACTACAGCATTAAAATGAAAGCCTTGTAGGCACTTCTCTTAGGCAGCTTTACAGTATAAAATAAACCTTGTAGGAAATAATATATAAAAAATGATCCTACGCTACAACAATTAGTCGTAATTTGAAAGTGTCTAGAATGCTCTTAATTTACTTAGGAGAGATGAATACTAAAAGAAAATTAATCTGTAGGTCTGTTTCTTTTATTAAAAAAGACTCTTCTATGCACATAAAAAGGTTAATTTTTAAAAATAACTTTTTGTAGGAAAAAATACTTCTGGTAGAAGAGAACCCTTTTAGAAAATTTTCTAGATGAATATAAACTTTTTGGTACTTATCTATCAAAAAAAAGTTCTTTGGCCATTTTTTAAATAGAAGTGACCTGTCAAGGACTTTTCCAATAAAAAAGTAGCCTTTTAGGCACTTTTAAAGTAAATAAAGCCTTTTAGGATAATTTTTACTACAAAGTTGCCTTTATCTTATTTTTTAATTGAGATTTTTCTAAATAATTGTGTTTTTTTTTAAATAGAGATCGCACTTTTTAGTTCAACATAGAAAACATTGAATAAATCTTTAACAATCAAACAATTTTAACTAATTGCAACTTTTAACAAAAAATTATGTTTAATGCTAAAACAAATGTGTTGGTTTGGAAAAACCTTCCAATGTTTAACTTTTTTCCACTGAAATATGTTTAGTATTCCAGGGTTTAATCCTGTTAATATATATTTAAAGAAAATTCAATTTAAATTTTATAAAATTTTTCAAACTTTACATAACGCAGTTTATTTTGAGAACATCTTAAAGTTTTATCACATTTTTTAGAAATTCTAATCTTTTGCCTTTCATTAACCTTACACATAGTAATTAATGGTTTTTCATTTTCCATGTTCATATTATCGTATAATTCATAATAATTTTGTGTACTTAAGCCATATGAAATATTCCAAAAAAATAAAGAAATTGAAAACAATGTTCTATACAAAAATAAAATAATAATTATACTAAATAATAATAAATTATACATAATTATCAGCTTATGCGTTAAGGGGGGGTTCGTCGGCCAAATAACCCCTTACATTGGAATATATCAATAATAATAATAATTAGAATATAATATATAAATAAATACATTTTATGTTCCTACAAATACATTACAATAATTTTTCTCGCCTTATTGTTTAATCGGCCAAGCTTAATAATTTACTAGGATATATATTATTATTTAGGGGGAGGAGGGGTTTTTTCTCATTTGTTTTCTTTTCTTTAAAAAATAATTACAAAATAAAAATTCAGTCACTATCATCGGTTGTTGTGGCACCGAACGATGAGCTACGGTCATGGATTAACATCGATAAGGTTTCTAAACTGCGACGAACCTGTAAAGAGAGAGAGCGAGAAAGAGAGAGGGTTAAAAATAGGCAAAAATAGACGAATTTTTAAAAAAAATTATGAAAAGAGAGATATAAGAAATGATTTTTAATAATTACACTATGCTACAAATGAACAAAATTTGATATTAGTATTACCGAAATTATTGTCACTTAATTGCGAATAATATCAAAATTTCTATAATAATTTTCTTAGGAAGGGTAAAGGTGCTCAACTAAACACTATTTGCTGTTTTCGTTTTGTCGTTTGAAAAAATGTAACAAAATTTTATCCTTTTGTGATAATTAACATGTAGATCTTAAAAGTTTTATGAGCCGCTGAAATCCCATACACTTATAAACCCAATTCTCATGATTCATGGTCTAAATCAAGTGTAACCATTACCAGCAGCAATGAATCATTTGCAGCCAACAGTGAATCCATCAATCGGTTAACAATGGCGGTTGAGTTCAAATACCGCCTTAGATTTATAGCAATTTAGATATACGATACAACCCACACACGTAAATTAGTCATCGGCCAGTTGTCTAACTCTCAGTTATTAACTCCTGAATCCAAATTATACTCCTCAATAATGTTTATAAACCACATAAAACTATCTATTGATATGTACTTGCCCCATGATGTAGCCATATGATTCATCGCTTGGGAAACTCCTGCCGTACGTAATAAGATTGTGTTTTTTTTTTCAATGTAGGTTATAAGTCTTATCTAACCATTGGACCCCCCTAATCATGTTATTTTTGTTTTATCAATATCATCTATAGCATATGATAGGTAATTGGGTTCTTATGACATAAAGAGTGATTAATCACCCCTTAAAAATATTGGAAATTCCGGTCAAGCAACATCAGGTGAAAATTTTCAGCTGATGTCTGTCTATGAGTAGAAGAAAACTTGTGATCGAAATAAAAAAATTGCCATTAAAAAAATATCACACCAAAGTACTTAAGTGATACTCTCGTATGTGCAGTACTGTTTCCATATAATTACTCGTGATCCTAATCACGTAGACGTATCAGTATAAAACGCAGCACATGATTTTCAAACACACTGTTTCCTCTTTTAAACTGTATCTTGATATCAGGTGAAAATTTTCAGCTGATGTGCAAGAGTAAAAGAAAACTTGTGATTGGAATAAAAAATTTGCCAATAAAAAATATCACACCAAAGTAATTAAGTAAAACTATCGTATTTACATTACTCTTAAGCAGCAATTTCCAGTTTTGTCCAGTTTTCTTAAAATTACTCGTGATTTTCACATGCGTCAACAATTTAGACAATGTATTCCTAATCACGTAGACCTATCTCATCATAAAACTCAGCACATGATTTTCAAACGCACTGTTTCCTCTTTAAAACTCTTTCTTAACTAATCAGCTATAATATTTCGAAGACATTATCTTAATACGGCTATAAAGGTTATCTTCAAAAATATAATAAAAAAAAATTATGTTTTTTTTTGTTAAGCTGAAATTCAAATAAATAAAAGTATTTAAAAAGAATTACCAGCAAGTCGATATGTTCGAAAAACAAATAAACAATGTTTTGTTAATAACATATATAATAGTTAACACCTGCCACAAATTGTTATAACTCGAGAGCACTAAATTACAAAAGAGTTCTCTTTTAAGGTTTATGATTTCTCTTAAAGAAGGCGAAATGGGGCAGTAAGATTAGATGGAAGCCATATGTGAATAAAACCAGTACAGAAAGTCAGTCAGGTCAACTGTACAAATGGTTACAGCCATCAAATGCAAAAACTTAAACTCAATATGTCTGGGAATATGGTAATTTTCTATGGGTGCACCGAAAGGGTCTTTAATGGTACCAACTGAGAATTAAGAAAAAAGTCTCTAATTAATTCGCAAAAAAGAAAGCATTATTTTTAATGGGTAAGGTATACCTCGCGGTTTTTTAGGTTTCACCTATAAAAACAAAAAATTTAAAGTAAAATATTTCCAACGTGTTGAGGCGTTTCTTTTAGAAATTATTGGAAAATATTAATTTTTGGAGAAATTGGCTAATTTATATAGGAAGTACCATTAAGTCAACGTTTAATAAACTATAACCTTGTGCAAATTCAGTGTAATTACAAAAAAAGATATGCCTGTAGAGTTATGAGGGTGATTTCGGTAATTTGTTTGGGAGATACCACAAGGGAAGTGACAAATGTTTCGGTTTCCTGAGGTATTGCCTAATTTTACAAGATAATCAAACTAACCAAATTCAAATATCCTTCAGTTGTCCGTTTAGAAGTTATGGAAAAACTATTAATTATCCAGAAATAGGTTATTTGGTATGGAAATTATCATAAGGGTAGGCCAATAAAACCCGTATACATTCTTAAGTCAGATTTTCTTAAGCATTTTCTTTGGGCAACATTTGACTGAATTCAATGTACTTATTTTGCACCAGAAGGCGCTATACTGCCTTTTCACAATACCATAGATTCATTCAAAAAAATGATAACTCTAGTAAATTTTCAAAAGGATAATACATTTTCATAAGGATCATGTTTACTCGAGTTATCGTGCCCACTTACCAGTCAAATGGGCATGGCTCAATCATCTTAAAAAGTCCACAATCGAATTTGGTCTTAAGATTTTTTTTGGAATTTTGTTTATTTTCCTATAATTATACTGTGATTCTGTTAAATCTCGTGTTCTGAATTTTAGTTTTTTTAGTTTTCTGTATACTTAAGAGTGATATTTTTTAAAGAAACTTACCTTAGCGATTTGTTCTAAATTCGTTTTAAGTATATTCTGAGCTTCTTCAGTGCTTTTAAGTTGTAACTGTTTTTGGAAACGCAAAGCTTCGGCAAATATGTCTTCATCATTGCCAGATTGCTAAAAATATAAAAAATAAAAAAAAATTAACATATTATAATTTTTTTTTTGTAAAAGAATTGAAACTTAACCTGCAGCTTGAAATACAGGGAAATGAGTTTCCTGGTAACAAAATACGCCTATTTTAAACTTATAGGGCGGGGAATAACAAGGGATTGAAATTTCAAGGTTAGATAAAAATATCAAGAAGTTAAGAAAAATCATTTTTCGTTTTATTTTTTGTACAATAAAAGTACTTTTTAATGCAATAAATTTTACTTTTGGGTACAATTAATATTATTTTTAGGACAATTAAAGTACAATTTGGTATAATTAAAGTACTTTTTGGTACCATTAAAGTACTTTTGGGTACAATAAATTGTATTTTTGGGACAGTTAAAGTACATTTTGGTACAATAAATTTTACTTTTTGGTACAATAAAATAACTTTAGGATTCAATTAATTGTAATTTGGGAACAATAAAAGTACTTTTGGGTACAATAAATTTTACTTTTTGGCAGAGTAAAAGTACTTTTTGGTACCATTAAAGTACTTGTTGGTACAATAAATTTTACTTTTTGGTACTATAAAAGTATTTTTTGGTACAATAACCAAATTGTACTTATTGGTACAATAAATTGTACTTTTTGCTACAACAGAAGTATTTTTTGCATAATAAAATAAATTTTGGTACAATAAAATTACATTTTGGTACAATAAACTACTTTAAGGTCTAATAAAATAAATTTCAGTGCAATAAATTAATTGTACTTTTTCGTATAATTTAAGTACTTTTTGGCACAATAATTTGTATTTTGTGGTATAATTAAAGTACATTTTGGTACGGCAAAAGTATTGTTAATTTTTTTGTCCAATAAATTGTACATTTTGGTACCATTAAAGTACTTTTGGTTACAATTAATGGTAGTTTTTGGTACTATAAAAGTATTTCTTGGTACAATAAGTTATTTTTGGTACTATAAATAGGACTTTTTAGTACAACCAAAGTATTTTTGTCACAATAAAAATGCTTTTTGATAAATTGTACTTCTTGATACCATTAAAGTACTTTTAGTTGCAACAATTTTACTTTTGGGTAGTATAAAAGAACTTTTTGGTATAAACATGTAACTTATGGTACAATTAAAATACTTGTTGGTACCACAAAAGTATTTTTTTTGCACAATAAAACAGTTTTTGAGACAATAAAATTACTTTTTAGCTAAAATTTTTTGGTACCATTAAAGTACTTTTAGTTGCAATAAATTATATTTTTTGGTACTAAAAAAGCACTATTTGGCACAATAAAAGTTCTTTATGGTACTATAAATAGTACTTTTTAGTACAACAAAAGTATTTTTGGCACAAAAAAATGCTTTTTGGTGCAATAAATTGTACTTTTTGGTACCATTAAAGTACTTTTGGGTACAATAATTTTACTTTTGGGTAGTAAAAAAGTACTATTTGGTATAAAAAAGTAACTTATAGTACACTGCAAGTACTTGTTGGTTCAATAAATTCTACTTTTTGGTACTATAAAAATACTTTTTGGCACAATAAAAGTTCTTTTTGGTATTATAAATAGTACTTTTTAGGACAACAAAAGTATTTTTTCACAATAGAAAAGCTTTTTGGTGCTATAAATTGTACTTTTTGGTAAATTGTAAATTTTGGTACAATAAAAGTACTTTGTGGTACAATAAAAGTAATTTTGGTAATATTTTTGTGGCACAATAAAAGTAACTTCTGGCACAATAAAAGTAAGTTTTGCCACAATAAAAGTACTTTTTGGTACAATAAACGTACTTTTTTGCAATTATTTATTAAATTTATGCAATAAAAATACTTTGTGGTACATCCAAGTACTTATTTTTTACTTTTCAGGCTCTTCTTTCAATAGCAGCG
Organism: Muscina levida; assembly: GCA_964034835.1. NCBI lineage: Eukaryota > Metazoa > Arthropoda > Insecta > Diptera > Muscidae > Muscina > Muscina levida. The sequence continues at coordinate 149,171,090 of OZ035882.1, forward strand.
TTACTCTTTTTTTAATTTCTTCTTATTGCCTTTTCCTTTTATCCTAACTTAACAATAAGTTTATTTAATTTTATTCATAGTTCCATATTTTTCACACTCACCCAATTAAATTCTACTGGAGATCGATAAACGTTCGTTTTCGCTTCTATATCTAATATCCGATACAATAGGAATATTGTGAATACAGCCAATAAGATGCTGAGCATTACACCCAAATAGACCACATGGATTTCAGTGGGAAACTTCACATTGACCATTAGTTTTTTGCTTAACGTCCTAAATTTAGTCATAACCTGATAGACTTTTGTGTGTGGCAATGCCATAACGGTGGTGGGCGACGATGATGTCGACGGCGTGGGCGTAGTTGTCGCCGAGGTGGTGGTGGAAGCACTGCCCGCAGCGATAAATGTGAGATTACCCTCAATAGTGGCGCAACCAATGGCAGTTGCTGGGCTAGAGGATATTTTGCTTATCATGTGAGCAATGCCACCGCCGCCTTCGGCAATGCCACTGATCGTGGTACCATTACCAAAATGGCTAGATGCTGCTGCAGGTGGAGCGGAGGCTCGTAAGTGTAGGGAAGCTGCGCTTGTTGCGGTTTTGGCATTTAATGGAATGTCGGAGTGCCGCTGATGGTCCAATGCGGATTCGGCGATGCTTAAATTCGAAGTGCCGACGGAACGTCTTAATATCGTTTGACTAGGGTCACTGTGGTGATTCTCATTCGAGGAGTTACCATTTTCGGTCACTTGAGCGGGACTCTCGTTGCCGCTGATCGAACAGCTGCTGTCGTCCTCAATTGAGTATACTTCGGGTATTTCGGTGCTGGCAGGGTCTTTTGGTAGGATTTCAGCTGGGGCCAGAGGTGAACAAACGCTGACCATAAGGCGAAAGGCGGCTTCGCGACTTATGAAACTGCCGAAAACGTGGCGTTCATCAGCGGTGGCCACGCCCACGGCATTGGGTATGATTTTAGCAGTTTTCTCTTTGGAGATTTTCGTGACAGAGGATGTGGGTATAACAACCTGTTGGGGGGAGAAAGAGAACAAAAGGAAAACCATGAAATTGTGTCGAAGAAGAAGAAATGTAAAGGAGTTGAAATTGTCTATGATACAATAGTTAAAGGATATAAAAATATCATTATAAGAATGTGTATTTAAAAACAAAATATTAATTTTCTTTGGACAATAATTGCTTTTAAGAAAAACTTGCATATAAGAAAGATATTTCTGGTATTTTTTGGGTTTCTTATATCCGTTTTCTATTGTAATATGATATAACGCTAATCATATTAAAAGAATGAAAATGCTTACCTTAGTGACATAACCAAACACATTAGAGTAAAATGCAAAATGTTGATCTGTTATATAAAGATGTCCTTGCAGTAGTATATCACCGACCAAAGCACATGAAAAATCTGTAAATTGCAAAATAACTTAATTTAATGAACTGGTCTTGTTTATATTCTTTTTTTTTCTTATATACTTACAGTTTATCAACTTCTCGTCCTTAGACACCTGAGAGAAATATCTACGGAACTTTTTTTCTCTAGAGCTGGAAACTTCTTTGCGTTTCTTCTCTTTTTCCGGTGGTGTTGTATTCGCTGTAGATCCTGATGATGTTGTGGCGCCAGCAGCAGCAGCAGCACTCGCGGCTGTTGCTGCCGCTGACGATTGCTCATGCTTGGCCGTGCTGCTGCTGTTGCTGCTGCTCGCACGTGAAGGACTTATGCTGCGTAAGCTTGTGGACGATGGGATCGATTGCAAAGGTGCTAACGAAGTGGAGCTATGTTTGAGAGATCTGCAAAAAAAGTTAAGAGATAAACAAACAAAACCGTTAATATACATTGTAAGCAAAAGAGAAAAAGTTTAGTTTATTAACTTTTCATGGGAACTGTTTTGTGTACATTGTATGCCTATCTGTCCAAATTGTTTATATTTTAGTTTTGTTGTATTTTTTGTATGGCAATTATCATGTCTGTCTGTCTCTCTGTCTGTCGGTTTTTACTATCATATGATAAGCGTTTGAGTATTTTAATTACATATTTTTAATTGCTTTCGATAGCCTAATAATGAAAATTGTTTTTAATTACGAGTATTGAACAATATCTTCATCATCATCATCGGCGTCATGATAAACGCCATCTATATTGAACTTTTAACTGTAGAAATAATAGTTCAGATAATATAATTGCCGGATATACTTCGAGGAAGAAAAAAAGCATTAGAGACATTTCCGAAGTATCAGGAAAATTCTAAACAATGGACTATGAAATGATGGGAATATTTCAATGACAGATATACTTCGAGGAGGAAAAAAGTATTAGAGACATTTCCGAAGTTTCAGGAAAATACTAAACAATGAATTATGAAATGATAGGAATATTTTAATTATTTTAGAAATGTTGTTGTCATGGCAATTAGATGATAATAACTCTTAACGATAGCAAAACTTATACTCAACATATTGAAATAATAATATGTCCGTCTGTTTTGTATTGACTTTTATACAGATCATTCGATTGCGATAAATCAGTGATTTGCTGTCATTTTCCTTGTAGATGTTATTTTAACATTAAACATAAATTTTTTATTACAAATATAAAATTTATAATGAATTATAAATTTATTATTTTAAATTTTATAAATTAAATATAAAAAATAAAATTTATAGAAATTTATAAATAATAAAATATAAAATTTATAATAAATAATAAATTTATTACTATACATTTTATGAATTTATAATAATAAATTTGTATTTATAAATTTACAATAATGAATTCATAATTAATTATAAATTTTTTTATTTTTATGAATTTATAATAATAAATTTATATTTATAAATAAATAATAAATTTATATTTATAAATTTTTAATAATAAATTTATAAATTATTATAAATTTCAAATTTTATTATGTTTTTATTAATTTTATTTATATAAATGAAATTTATGATTTATTATAAATTTTATATTTATTACTATAAATTTTATGAATTTATATTAATAAATTTATATTTATAAATTTATATTAATAAATTAACAAATAATATAATAATAAATTTATATTTATAAATTTATAATAATAAATTAACAAATAATATAATAATAAATTTATGCTCATTTATGTTCATAAATTTATTGTGATGTTATAATTAATACAATTTTTATTATAATAAATATATTATAACAAATTTATATTTTTAAATTTATAAAAAAAATTTATGTTTATAAATTTATAATAACAAATTTATGTTTGTAAATTTACAATAATAAATTTATGTTCAATTTCGCTTAGTAACGATACCTAAATATAGTTGGAACTTTTGTTTCAAATACTAACATGTTAGCAATCCCTACATGCTGCCAGTTAATAGGCTAGTTGATTCATACATTTTAGTATTTTATAGTCTTATTTTAATCGGCCATTATCCGCGTGTTTAGCTTCAAATCTATCAGCTGATTAAAAATCTATAAACAGTCACCTGTTGGTTTATTAAAGAAACACCAAGACTCTTATAAACATAATCACTTTTTTGGCAATTATATCAACTAAAGTCAATCAAATGACTTGTTATCAAGCCCACAAAACACATGAGCCAATTTGCGTTGTCAAACTTACTGTACGCTCAATATTAATAGCCACCATATAATTCATCCAGATAATGCCACCATCGCTTATAATTGCCAAACAACGGATATTTGTTTGCCATAATTCGCATTGACTTTATAATCTACGGTACACAGGTAAAGTAGCTGATTAGAGGTAAGGGGTGGGTCCTTGTAAAAAAAGGCCATAAATAACGTGACCACAATTAGAAGAGCGCAACAGAAAATAATCATGTGTGATGTCTATCACGAGTGTAAATCGAATGACCACAATCTACAATTGTCCTACCGAAACAATTTGCCTAGATCATACACAATATTAAATATTATTTAGCTACTTTTAACAGTTATACAAAACATCTTAAACATTATAGTTGTTAAAAATACTTCAATTGCTTTTCTCTAACATTGCACCTGTCAAATGCTTAAGACTGTAAATCACGTGATTTTTCTAAATATTTATTTTTGTATACGTCTACGTTAAATATAAATAAATACGTGAGAGATCAATGTGTTTGACAAAGTTAAATGTCATTTTCATTTGTTTATATTGTATCACATATTGTTTAAAGCTATTTACTTATGTATTTACCCGTATTGTTTTTTTCTTTAGATAAACAAACATATTCTATTCATTCAAAATTTGCTATCATTCATTATCTACAAGTAGGCAGTCGGCTATAAATTGCCGTTCTATTCGCCGCCATAATTTCGGCGAAGCAGAAGACGTTATAAACAAAAAAAAAAACACTACTGCATAAACGCTACACAACAGAATTGTTTATATATTAAAAAAAATTTACTACAACATACGTCATTGATGTCTAACAAAATCGATAAAACATACAATCTATTAATATTAAAAAATTATCATGATTTTTTTTAAATCAATATTCCTGTATAAACGCTTAGAACATGTTTAATCATGGTGGGTGGTTGGCGTGTATGGGTCAAAGCTCTATGGCTCATAGTAAATCGATAGATTACGTTTTAGAATTTGTATTTAATGACGCAATGTTGTTACTTTCAATGCAATGATACATGATGTGGTCTGTAGTCAACTGTATCGCAGTCCTGCCCAAATTGTTGCCTAGGCTAGGCAGTGTGATGAAATAAAAAGTTAGTAATATCGGCAAGTTTAAGATAATATAACATAGGAAACTATGGTTGCTGATAGCACGAGACTTTAGACCCACGCGATATTGTTATAAAAGTTTGGGAAAGTGAAATACAATGTGTTTTCCCCGAGTCATGTAGTGTGTGAAAATAAGTTAGTAAAATTTCGTAAGAAAAAGTGTTTCTTTTGCGTGAAGCTTAAACAGTTTTCGAGTTTTAACATCATTGTTGTGGTATCAAGAAGTAGTGTCAAGAGTTGAAATACGCATTTAAAATTAATATGAATTTAAAATAAAATCTTATGCATAAGGCACAAATGTATCATTATTAATTTTTAAGGACCCAGATGTACAGTTTTTTTTTATCAAAGTGACGGACCGTGGCATGATGGCACCGGGTTCCAACCCTGTCGCAGTCATCTACTTTTCTTTTTTTCTGATCGGCGGCCTTGTCGATATTGTCGGAAGTAATTAGTGATTAGGGACTGATCGTGGCATGACCCTGAGTTCTGACCCTGTCGGAGTCATACACTTTTCTCTGATCGGCGGACTTCTCGATATTGTCGGCAGTAATTACTGATTAAACTGTACGTCAGTTTATGTATGTCGAAAAATAGAAACGTATTAACTTAAACGTATGCCCACGCAAATTTATGTCGCTTGGCAGGAATTTTTCTGTAGTAAATGTTATTACTAGGGCAAGAAATCTTATGCAAATGCATGTGTCTACTGGACATCCTAAAATGGACACGGTTAAGTTATCTTTACGAATCATGAAATTTCCTTTAAAATGGCATATTTTGCATATTTTACGAAAAATGTGTGTTTATGCCAATGTATGTTTTTACTGGACATCCTAAAAAGGAAACGGTTAAGTTATCTTTACGAATCACGAAATTTCCTTTAAAATTACATCCATTTGTTATTGCATATTTTGCATATTTTACGATAAATGTGTTTTTGCATTTTTGTGCGCATGTTTATAGCAAATTTTACTATAAATGCATGTTATTGATGCATATTTTTTTTTAATTGCCCTTTAAACTGACAATATTTGTATTTACACAAAATTTTACAACGATAATAAGCAAATTTTACTGTGTTTGTTCAATGCGTAGATGTTCTGAATTTTGTGCAAAAGAACATGCAAATTTTATTTGTAATAAAATTTAGGAAAAATTTTAATTGCTTATTTTATGTTTTTGTAGTGCATATTTTTGAATTTTAAGTGCATATTATATGCGCTAATTTTTTGATTTTTAAGTGTATAAAATTCCGATTTAGATTGCTTAAAAGGTTTTATTAAAGAAAAACCCCTTCCAATCCGCGGCACTGTATCTGCCCTTTGCGTATTCTATAACTCGCAACCCTTAGACACTTTTATGTTTTGTTTGTTTGTCTTTTTATTTGTCTACTTCTTACCGCAATGCTTTTCACTATTTAAGTTACTTAAATATTATATCACCGGCATGGTGTTCGATAACACCTGATTCGGATTCGAGCTGTATGTCACGTTGTTTGAGTTATTTCGTTCATGGGATATAAAAGGGAATATATAGTTTGTTTTTATTAAAGAGAGAAAGTAGCCTCCTCGCTCTTTTCTTTTCTTTTCTTTTCTTTTCTTTTCTTTTCTTTTCTTTTCTTTTCTTTTCTTTTCTTTTCTTTTCTTTTCTTTTCTTTTCTTTTCTTTTCTTTTCTTTTCTTTTCTTTTCTTTTCTCTTCTCTTACCTATCCTATCCTTTTCTTTTCTTTCTTTTCTTTTCTATCCTTTACTATCCTTTCCTATCTTTTTCTATATTCTCCTATCTTTTCTATCCTTTCCTATATTTTCTTATCCTTTTCTCTTCTTTCCTTTCCTTTCCTTTCCTTTCCATTCCGTTTATTTTATTTTATTTTATTTTATTTTATTTTATTTTATTTTATTTTATTTTATTTTATTTTATTTTATTTTATTTTATTTTATTTTATTTTATTTTATTTTATTTTATTTTATTTTATTTTATTTTATTTTATTTTATTTTATTTTATTTTATTTTATTTTATTTTATTTTATTTTATTTTATTTTATTTTATTTTATTTTATCAAAATATATTAGAATATTATTACATATGAAGATTGATTGAGTTATCGTAGCCCATTGGGAAGTCATGTGTAACTGTCACGTGTGACGTAGTTTTCAGAGGGGTTTTCCAAAAATGTGTCTTACTGTCTACCTTAAGGAGTGTCATCAATTAATGCAGCTGTTAAGTGTCAGTTCACATGATACGAGTACCCCCCATTCAATGAAAAGTGTTTGGACTTGATACCTTAGCAAAGATATATCAGTTAACGAATGTTATCAGACTTTTTTCAACAATTAGGTCTTAACAATAAATCACATGAGATTAATTGTAAAAAAATACAAAGTTACGCAGAAATAAAAAGTTATTTTTAAATACTAAACAAAACAGAGTTCTGACACCATGACCTATGATTTTCAACAGAGTTGTGTTATGAGAAATGTTAAGTTTTATCATACTTATGTTATATTAAAATTATTATATTTATATATGTTATATAAAATATTAATGTTACCTCATTATTATAAAAAAAAAACTACGAAACTGTTTTGACAAAAAACTTCCATCTTATGACTTCATTAAAATATACAAGAACTTTATAAGATGTATTTCTCACATGCTTGTTATTTTGTCTCAACAAATATTAATTTGCAAATGTTGTATATTGTTGTTGTCGTTATTTACCTATACAACTTTTAAGATAAGATAATTTTGCGAAAGATATACAACTTTGTTGGTATTTATATTTAGAAATACATTATGCATATAGGACTATATACTTTCACTAAACTTTTAATATGTATGTTATAATTTAATTTAATTTTTAGAAACGTTTTAAACACACTTTTCATTTATATTGGGGCAATCAACATAATGTTTAAAACATTAAATGCAGATTGGTGGGAACTTAATAGTGGATTTGAATACAAGTCACTGTTGATTACTAGCTTAAAGATATAAGTATATATTAACTCTGTAAAATGTTTTTATATACAAGTTTCCTATTAACTACTTTTTAATATAAATCTTTTTTTAAATGGAGTTCAACTGTTGAAAAATATGCATAAACAAATTTGTTTATTAAAGTTATTTTTTAAAAAGTTCTCCTAAACGGAATTTTCTAACCGGAAATTTTTCGTATGCAAAAGTTCATTCTCGGCTATAAACAATTTGTTCTCTTTTCGCCAATAGCACTATCAGAGACTTTTCGAATAGAAATGCTTTTTAATATCAGACTTTTTTTTATAAAAAAAAACACTGTCAGAGAATTTTTGTAAATAAAAGTTAGTTTGCAGGGAACTTTTGTATAGCAAATTTTCGTAAAGATAAACTTATTAGGAGGTTTTTTGGCAGAGGCATTCCTTGTCTATAATAGTAAGTTTATATAAAAAATGTTTAATTTAAGAGAGGCACCGCAAATCATTACGAATTTTCTTGAAAAAAATCGATAATTACTTGTCACCAAAACTATTGAATAGAAAAGCGAAAGGTGGTATAAAAAAAATTTATTGTGTTGATACTTTGGTAGTTAAAATTCCTCATCGGTTACTAGTTTTAAAAAAAAAGTACTATATTAGCTACTTTTTGTACTAAAAAGTTCATCGTCAGAAATATTTAGTGTTTTCGATTTTGCGGTGACTACAGAAAAAAAATATTTATTAATTAATAATTATAATCTTTCTTTTTAGAAGTTGATTATTTGCTAAATATATTTTATATTTGCTAAACAGTTTATGTACTAAAAAATTCGAGCTTTCCGACATTTTTTGTAGGAAAGTCCTTTGAGCCTTACACCAACCAAAGGCATCTTATTAAAATCTATTCAATAAAAAAATTGTATTGTTAACTATTTTTGGCATTGAAAGTCTCCATGTCGCAGAATTCTCATATGAAAACTTCACTGTCAGAAATTTGCTGTATACAAAAGTTTCGTGGGAACTTTGAACTTTTGCAAACAATTTTTTTCATAATTTTTTTTTTGCCGAAAATTTTTATTGGCGGCTTTTATATCCTTGATTTTTTATACAGAAAAACTGTTTGAGTATTACATTTATTTTGTATAGAGATTTTCAGTGTAAAAATTACATATCGGAGGATTTTTGTATAGAAAGTTCCTTAACGGGGACTTGCTGAAGATAAATTATTATACTAGAACTAAGGCCATAGCAAAAAGTGTAACATTGCTCACCAATTAAGTCTGGCGGTGTTTTTCTCATAGAAAATTTAATAGTAACCTATTTTTTTATAAAAAAAATTTGGGATTTTCAAAAAAAAAATTCGTTTGAAAACGACAACTTGATCTTTTTTCGTATGACAAAGATTCTCGTAAGAAATAGAAATATCTCCAATATCTCTTTGTATAGAAGTGATTCCTTTCTGTTGTATTCGTATAGAAAATTCCCTCGTTTGCTCCTTTCCTTAAAAAAAAAAACTTGTCAGCCAACTTTCATATAAAAAGTACCTTGTTGATAACTTTTCAGGTAACTTTCGAGCAGAAAATTATAGCAATATTTTAAATTAACAATAACTCTTCAAATAGAAAAGGCATTCGTAAGTATTCATGGTATAGAAAGATTCACGTCTTCTTGGTTTGTCATACAAAACATACCTCATAGCACTTGTACCATGAAAAAAGCCTTCTTAAGAACTACAGTTCCTTGCTAACAGTTTCCTTATATATACAATAGGTTTTTAGCAGTAACTTGCCCTGTATACAAATGGTTTTTAATACAGAAAACATTCTTGACAATTTCCATGACAATAATTTTATTGTTAATAAATGTCCTTGCCTGCCTTGGTGAGAGGGAAAAAAGACACACATAGAGTTTTATAGTATTGAACCTTTACTTATAAGGCAAACTAAGTTTAAAAATAAAGAATTTGCCTTTCCTCTGCTTAATTATTATCCCTTAATTTTTTTCTAACTTAATCTCAAAATACTCACTGCATCGATCTGAAACGCTGCAAATTTTGACGTTTATCCATAATGTCCGCATTCGTATTATCAGGACGTAATTCATACATTGATATACGATTGGACCTGCTGCTGCCTGCTGTCTCAGCCTCTTCTTTAGATGTTCTGCGACGCGGAGTACTTTTGTATTCGCCATAGCGCATGGTAACACCCTCTTCATTGGGAGGAGTTTTCAGGTAAACACTTGTTCTTGAGGCATTCATATCTGCTGTAGGATTATTCTCCTGCTCCTCATCGTCCAGTTCCATATCGCTTACATAATTATTGAATACATAGTTTTCAAAAGATCTTATATCCTGATCATTGCGCGGCTGAAAAACGCTTTTGGCGCTTTCCACGAGATTGCTTAAAGTGTCATACACCATGTTGGGTTGAAATATCAAATGACAAGTAAAAAAACTACAACAAAATGTTACTCACTCACTCACTCACTACACAAATTTGTTTGAAACACCAAAATTTGTCGTTTTGTTTATTAACACTGATGCACTGAGAAAAACTTGTCAGACCTTTAAAGGACTTCGAAATCAGGCCATATTTATTGATTTGCTATAAATCAAACATAAATCAGTTTTAGTTAAAGAAATTTTAGATTCTTTTACATTTCATTTCTTTGCAATCACTTATTTCGCTAGATTTGCGTTGCCTTTTGTGTTTAGCATCTAGTATATGTATTTGTTTAACTATTTAACGAGTTTCGTTGTGAGTTAACAAAACGTCGACCGCATTTAGTGATGTCTCTTAGACTACTGAATTTCCCCAACTGTGGGGCTGGCACTGGCTCTCTTCGATTACGATTTTGAACTTCTAGAGGCGGTGTGACGTTCGTCATGTGTTGTCCATCACATTGTAGCGTTCTCAACATTGTTGAGTTGTTTCATTGTGTTTTAGTGGTGAGAATTTTGGGTCTTATCATCTGGTGTTATCAGTACCCCGAAAGCACAACAATCGCCGGTGGTATAACATTTAGGAAACTTAAATAATGGAGAGCATTGCGGCAATACAAATTGCTGCTCAGTTCTATAAAGAGAATTATGAAATCAATAACAAAAAGAAAGAGGGTCTAAGGGTTGTGGGTTATAGAACACGCAAAGGGCAGTAAGACAGACAGATGAGGCAAGGTGGGGGTGTGTGTGAATTTTTCTTAAATTAACCCTTAACAGCAATATAAATCGGGGAATAAAGACGAGATTTTGATATATGTAGATCCAGAAGTGTTTTTGAGAAATTAGTTATTAGAGGAAAATCTTTTGTGTCGTTAGAAAAAACATCAATTTAGTTTAATTTTAGAAAATTTAATAAAAATTATTTAATTTTTTCTTTGAAAATCTACGACGCACATTGTTCAGATCTGTGAAAAATTTGGCCTTAACATGAATTAGACTTCCAATGAGCATAAAATATGGTACTAAGCGGGTTTTTGGGGTCACTGATTTCGAATGCGGAGTAAAATTTTGAAAAAACAAAATGAATGATACAGAATAGCCGACATTTTTTTTTTAAAAAAAATTATGGATTTCAGCCGATATTGTGCCTATGGGGGTTGAGGTGACTGGTTTCGAATCTGGATTCAATTTTTAAAAGACCTAATGGAGAATACAAAACGGCAAATATTTTTTTTTTAAAAAATGCTGGAATTCAATCGATATTGTGCTATGGGAGTTTTAGGAGAATGGCGGATACAATTTGACTGCAATTTTTTTTCCAAAAATGCTTGAATTTAAGTGATATTGTGCATAAGTGGGCTTTCGAGGCCGCTGATTTTGAATCCGGGATCAATTATTAAAAAAAACAAAATGTCAGATACACTTCGGCGACATTTTGTTTAGCTTTTTTTTAATATAATGTCCGCCATTATGTTTTATTTTCAAGTCTGACTCCGGATTCGAAATCAGCGACCCCATAAACCCCTTAGTAATATGTTTCATGCATAAAGTATGATTTACACGCTATCTACCCATATCTACTCATATCCCCTCAACCATATGAGCGAGATAGCCTAATTAGAGAACATGTGGAAGTAAGCAAAGACAAACACTACAAAATTATAGCAAAGTAATATTGAATTATAGGAAAGTGGATAGGAAATCAAAATGTACTGACTTGACAGTCGATAGGGGATATGGGTGGATAGCATGTAAATCAGCCTTAAGGATCAGAAGTCGTGTTAATTTTGGACTGAATTTTTCAAATAAGGAATAATTGAAAATTGTGGCATTTAATCCTGGGATATTTCGTTAGAGTAAAATTCATATTTTAACGTAGTGATAAGGATTTGCTGAAATTTTCAAACTATATACATTGTTAAGCTTCTTAAAAAACACCATAAGTCAACTTTGAATGGCTACAGCATAACGGTAAATTATCACATGGAAATTTGTTGTTGTTGTTTTCTTCTTATTTGGAGTGTTTACTTTATATATAAACAAAAAAATGTATGAATTGGATAATTTTATTTTTGAATTTCGGTTAGAAAATTCCGATTTGCGACCAATGTGCGATATATATAAATATATAGATTTTTTTTTATATTTTTTTAATATTTTATTTTTTTAATTTTTTTTTATAACTTTCTTACAAAAGCTGTAAATTTGTCTTTAAAAATATTTTAATTTACTTTTTCTAGATTAGTCCTTGTCAGCATAATTTTTTTTTACAAATAAAGCTCTGATACTCTTTCTTTTTGTAATCTTTAATAAGATTTATAAAACAATTTTTGGTAACTTTTAATGACAAAAAACCTATTTAAGTTAGTTTTCCACGAAATTTGCTTCTCGACAGCTTTCAGAATAAGAAATATATCAAAAATAAATTCTTCATATATAAAGCAATAAAAAAATAAACTTTATAAATTAACTTTCATAAATATCGTTGTTTTTATTTAAAGCTTCAAAAATTTCGTATAAAGTCTAATTGCCTTTTGTTTTTCTTATAGTATACAAAGTTTTCAACCACTTTATATTTAAAAGTTTCTTTTCCACGAATACTTTTACTGTTCTTCTTTGTTTAACCACTTAAGGGTTAATGGGAATCGTGTTCATGATAACGCGTTCAATATTTTATAACCACACGTACGATAACGACAACCTTTAACAGTGGAAATACAATCAAAAGACCACAACAAGTTCTCACTAACAAAAGAACTATTCATTGTTAGTAAATAAAAAGAAATGTAAATATTATACTTGTAACTGTAAAACTTTAGACGGAAGAAGTAGGAAAAACAGTAACACCTCTAAGACAAACTGAGGATATGTTTTATATTAACTTTTTGTAAATGAAACATTTTGTTGTTGATTTCATAGTCTAACGTAAACATTAATATAAAAATTATAAAGAAAAGTTTTTCACAAATTCTTATGGCATGAAAGATTAAAGGACAACTATAGAAAAAGTTACTAAAGCAAATTTTATGCAAAGGAAACTTTTTTCTTCGGGCGAGTTAGGATTTTTAACACATGACCATAGAAAGGTGATCGAATGTTATCCGTTATTCTCTCTCGTGCCATGGTTCATTAAGTTTTAGAAAATGTTGTATTTTTAAAGGATTTTATTATTTAAGATATTTATATTATATAAAATATTTATAATATTTAAGATTTAAAATATTTATATATTAAATAGTAATTACTAATTAATAATATTAAATAATTAATATTATTAAATGTGGTCTTAACGTCAACGGGTGCCTATTTTCACAATTAGTCATAGACAGGTCTGCCTCATTTAGTTCTTAGCACTGGAACTGACTTTCTTTTCATGGGAATGACTAATTCCATAATGTTGTTGGGAATGACAAGTCAGTTTGTAATTTTTATGATATGATTATATAAAACTCTAATAAAAAATAATGTTTACCTAGGCCCAATATAGTAATTGGATCGATATCTATGATTAACAACGAATAAGATAAATTGTCGAAATTTTCCTGTCATGCATTGCTATTTGAAGATACAGATATACATTTGTATGATTGTTACATATTATTATGACAGTTTATACAAAATTATTAAGTATTTTTTTGAGCTATTTTAGTTGTTTATCTTTAAAATCATTTATTGGATTCTTGCAATCAAATAATTTAACATTTATTGTGAGAAATGTTTTTAAAAACGTTTGGGGAACCTTAAGTGGAACGAACGCCAGATGTTTCTATTCAAGTACCCAACTAAATAAGCCAAGTGTGTATAATAAATATACTTGGCCAAAAACACCTGTGTTTTATCACATCGCATTAGATGGACGGACAAAAGAGCGTATTGACTGATGATGTTGTTAGGCTCACAGCGTTTGTTTAGCGATTGCTTGGACATCATTTTAAATCAATAGGGAACACACCCCACACGTTGCAAGAGACACACATGATAGGGTGTATACATATGATAAGATGGATTTAAAGGAAATTAATATGTATAATAAAATAAAAATAAAAAATAAAATAAAATAAAATAAAATAAAATAAAATAAAATAAAATAAAATAAAATAAAATAAAATAAAAAATAAAATAAAATAAAATAAAATAAAATAAAATAAAATTAAATAAAGTAAAATAAAATAAAATAAAATAAAAAAAGTAAAATTAAAAATTTCTATCACTAAAAATTTTCAATTTCATGTCTTCTCTCCCTATTTTGTCGAAGGTTAGTATATAGATAGGGTGATTTGCTGCCATCAGTAGTATTTTCATAAAATAAAATAAAATAAAATAAAATAAAATAAAATAAAATAAAATTAAATAAAATAAAATAAAATAAAATAAAATAACCACCACCAATACATTTCCTTTGAAATATCTGCTCAAATAACGAAGCCGATAGTAACCTTCAACAAGAGACGGATGAAATGGGACGTCTACAGGGAACACCTTGCAAGACTCCTACCGAATACAACTGATCTCACCATTGACAGCCCACAAAAGTTGGACAGCATGGTAGGTAAAGTTACAAAAGCCTTGGCCTTATGCACCAGGAAATCCTGCCCAAGACGAAAAGATGGGAAAAAGCAGAAGCCTCCATGGTGGAACGACGATATCTCTAGATCCCGTGCTTCCACCAGAAAATCCTTCAACAAGGCCAAGAGAACAGGCCAATGGGAGGAGTACAAGGAGAATCTAAGACTCTTCAAGAAACTACTAAAGAAGGCGAAAAGATCTTCATGGAGGACATACACCAACGATGTCGAAAAAACCGCAGAGGTAAGTAGACTTAGGAAAGTATTATCCTCGACAACCAGCGCCCCGGCATACATAATGAAAAATGATGGTACCTGGACTGAATCCTCAAAGGAAACCTTGGAAATCCTATCGGATACCCACTTCCCCAGGGGAGAGTCCAACTCCATAACCGTCGCACCTACCGACTTATGCGACAGAATACCGGTAATTGAAAGGAACATGATCAAAGACGCCATCAACGACTTTGATCCCTACAAATCACCCGGTCCGGACGACATCATACCCGCCGAACTTCAACAGTCACTGGAGATACTATTGCCATGGCTGGAGGCTATTTTTAACGGCTGTGTGAAATTATCCTACCTACCAATACGATGGAGAACGGCAAAGGTGGTCTTCATCCCAAAGGCGGGAAAGCCATCACACACCAAAGCGAAGGACTTCAGACCTATAAGTCTTACTTCATTCCTTTTGAAAACCCTTGAGCGAATCATGGACGACATCATCAAAAATTCAATTGGCCCGGATCTCCTTTCGAATGCTCAGCATGCTTACACAAAGGGGAAATCGACAGAATCCGCACTCCATGCACTATTGTATCCCATAGAGAAATCGCTGGACAAGAAAGAATTTTCTCTGGTTGCCTTTATGGACATAGAGGGAGCTTTCAACAACATCGAACCCCTCTGCATCATGACAGAGCTCAACAGCCTAAATATCAACTCACATATTAGCAAGCTGATTCGCAACATGCTATTAAAGAGAACTATTACCTCAAAGCTGGGAAATCACACCCTCACTAGAAGAGTGACTAGAGGCACCCCTCAAGGGGGAGTATTATCGCCGCTATTATGGAATTTTGCCGTCAACGACGTTCTCAAACGGTTGGAGTCGGAAGGATGTACAGTAGTAGCGTATGCAGACGATATAGCACTCTGCGTCTCTGGGGGAAGTTTATCTTGTCTCGAACAAAGGATGCAGGACTATATCAACATCCTGGCAAACTGGTGTGCCAGTAGAGGGCTCAATGCGAACCCGGACAAAACAGAACTGGTACTTTTCAGTCGGAAACAGAAATCGCCCGCTACATCCAACATCTATCTGGGCAACAAACAACTCAACTTCTCCGATACGGCGAACTACCTGGGCCTTATATTAGACAGGAAGCTTAATTGGAGACAGAATATTGAAAGCAGATCCAGCAAAGCACTCATAGCTTTATATACATGTCGTAAAGCTATCGGGAAAACATGGGGATTTAAACCCAAGGTAACACTCTGGATTTACAATGCTATAGTGAAGCCAATACTACAATACGGCTCTATAGTTTGGTGGTACGCGCTCGACAAGAAGAGCAAATTCAAACAACTGGATCGTGTTCAACGGTCCTCTTGTCTCCTGATAACCGGATGTATGAGATCGACCCCCTCTAAGGCTCTCTACACGATACTCAATCTACTACCACCTGATCTGAGCTGCAAATGCTCTGCTCTCAAATCGGCTATTCGACTAAACGAGATTGATCATTGGGATCGTTCCATCGGACATTCAAAGATCCTGAACCACATCAACATCTCACTCGAAACTGACTACGTGCTAAACACACGGAAATCAAACGTTCTATACGGAACTAGAACGCCCTCCAGAAAGGAGTGGGCAGAGAATGAGAACGCAATGTATGGACCAGTGAACATATTTACCGATGGGTCCAAACTGGATGACAAGGTCGGCTACGGTATCTACTCCGCGGATCTGGGCCTAAATATAAGATCAAGAATTCCAGATTTCTGCAGCGTTTTCCAAGCGGAAATACTTGCTATTAAACGAGCCGCGGACGTGATCAACGTGAGGAAGATATCACAGGAGGATATTCTCCTGTTCACGGATAGTCTAGCGGCGGTAAACTCGTTGAAGTCCTGTGACATCAAATCGAAAGTGGTCAGTGCCTGCCGGAAATCTCTTAACGAGATATCCAGGAACAACAGAGTTCTGGTTACGTGGATTCCCGGACACAGCGGAATCGAGGGCAACTGCAGAGCGGATGAAGAGGCCAGACAGGGCTCAGCCCTGCTGGAAAGCGACGTTGAACACGTAGCACTTCGCCCTATATCCACCTGTAAAAGTACCATTGAAAATCTAACGTTTAGAATTGCAAACGACAGATGGAAGAATGAAGAAACCTGTAGAAAGGCCAAAATGACTTGGCCAGAATACAACGCGAAACGTGCATCGTACCTGGTAAGTCTTGAGAGGGACCAGATAAGGAAGATTATTGCCTTCCTGACGGGACATGGACCCATAGGCAAGCATGCGAAAAGAATGGGATTCGCAACGAAAAGCGAATGCTACTACTGCGGAAACAGTAGCAGTGAACCATCCACCGACCACATTATTTGTGATTGCCCAGCGCTATACAGAAGGAGACTGGAAACCCTGGGGAAACCCTTTTTAAATGGTGTAGAAGAACTTGCATCGTTGGACATCGGAAGGATTAACAACTTTTGCAAAATTATCAACTGGACGGATTGGATCGAAACTCCGGATTCCCAATCGACAACTGGCAACGCGATCAGTCAGCACACGCGCTGATAGCATAGGTTGAAGGGATGGCACAAATGCCCAACGGGTGTCACAATGGGTCCATAGGGACCTAAGTGTTCTCCTTTGAAGAAGGAGATGCCTGCATACCAACCAACCAAAATAAAATAAAATAAAATAAAATAAAATAAAATAAAATAAAATAAAATAAAATAAAATAAAATAAAATAAAATAAAATAAAATAAAATAAAATAAAATAAAATAAAATAAAATAAAATAAAATAAAATAAAATAAAATAAAATAAAATAAAATAAAATAAAATAAAATAAAATAAAATAAAATAAAATAAAATAAAATAAAATAAAATAAAATAAAATAAAATAAAATAAAATAAAATAAAATAAAATAAAATAAAATAAAATAAAATAAAATAAAATAAAATAAAATAAAATAAAATAAAATAAAATAAAATACAATGAAAAAAAAATAAAAAAATAACATATTAAATTTCTATCACTCTAAAAATTTTCACTTTCATGTCTTCTCTCCCTATTTTGTCGAAGGTTAGTATATAGATAGGGTGATTTGCTGCCATCAGTGGTATTTTCATTTCTTTTATCGTCTTTGCGAAATAATTAAGTTTGCAAAAAAAAGATACGCATATAACAACTGCAAAAATGATAAGCCTGTTTATTTTTCATAGGAAATTGAGCAGGTGTTCAACTAGAAGAAACAAAAATAGGGGCACCATCACAAAGGAGTATAAAACCTAATCGAATATACATATATGGGTCATCAATTAAAAAAGATTAGGAAACAGAGGGTTTGTGAACACACATGTTGCCACGCATGGAGAAATGATGACTTTCAGAAAGGATAATTTATAGCCTTTAGGCGGAAATAGAGTGGTAAGATCCAAAAATAGCTAATACAGCTTGTATATGATTACAATTGATTAGCACTGAAGCGTTAATTTCTCATAGCCGGTATTTCTATCGTTAGTAGTATTAATTAACTTACTTAATTTCCCTTTACACCCCATGAATGAGGTATGGGATAGCTTCGCGCGTTATTAATTACATGTTTATAAAAAGTTTGGTAAATATTTATAAAACAAGTTAGGAATTTGTTGACAAGACAATTTACGTATTTTTCCATAGATCTCTTTAAAATAAAAATAAATTAATTAAATTCATTTAGAAAGATTGCAAAAATAATTTAAAATAAAAAAATATTTTAATTAGAAAGAGGACAGAAGAAAAATTACATTCACAATTGAAATTCTATAAACAAAAGAGTTTTCTTAGACGGTTTCTGCAGTATCAACTTAAATGATACTGTAATCTCACTGCAGTTGAGTCGGTGTTTTTACTATAACTGAAATGCTAATTATACTATAGCCCAGATATATAGGCTCACAAGTCATAATGCCTAAGTCTATTATAATTTTTTTCAGGAGAGCTGTTACTTTTTTTTGACCACTGATAGCCTTACTGTGGCTAAATCAACAATGTTCTTATATTGTAGTCCATGAATGCCATTAAATGTCATAAATTTATTTGTAATTGAGAGAGAGAGGGAGACCTCAGGGGAATTTATCGCCAGACTCAAATCATTACGTGACCTCATCGCTGAAGTGTCAAGCGTGATAAGCATTTTTATTTTTTGTTGAAATTTAACAGCACCTATGATCTAATACATGACAAAGCTACTATGTAGTAGCTACAACTGCATTGTTGTGTTATTCCCATAACGATTTGCTTAATAATCAAAAAATATGACATATAACAAAAAATCATCCCCTTGATGTCAATTTTATAATGTTATTCATTAGAATTTTTTAGAGGACCAGAGGCTGGCAGTGAGGCATATAAATAAGCACAGTAGTAAATGTATAAATATTGATGATATATTATGGTAAACAATTAAAACTGAACTGTTATTTTTTTTTTTGTAAAATAAAACTGAATTTTATTTTGGTTTAAAAAAAATTGTTTATGCAAAAGTTGGGTTAAACAAAAAAATATGTCTTAAATGTACATATTTGTTCAAATAGCTATTGCGCCACCTATCGTACATTTATTGTACTATTCCCAATGTATAAAAAAGGTCAATGTTTGGTAGCAGCGGTTTGACAGATAGCAAACTAATATGAACTTTACACCCGTGCACTGTATGTAAACCCGAGTAAAATGGAACTGGTGCTATTCACTTGGAGATACCAGATCCCTTACTTTATCAAACCCAGATTATAAAGAGTCACACTTATACTTTCTGATAGTGCCAAATGCATTGGGATCATATTGGACAGTATACTAAATGGGAATCTGAACACTCAGGTCAGGACCAGCAAAGCGGCAACGGCTCTATACTGCTGCAAAAGGGCAATCGTCCTCAACTGGGAAATTATTATTCCCAAAAATTTAAGCTGCTTACATGACTTTGTTGTTGAACCAATATTATTTTACATATGGACAGTTTGGTGGCCGGCAATGAAGAAGGCAAACCAAAGACTGAAATTCGAACGCATTATGAGACTATGGCAATCATGATAACAGGAGCACTAAGAACTACTTGAAAACTATTTATGATGTTTACACCCAGACATTAAGGCGAGGCAAATTTTGGCAGCCCCCAGGGATTATGGTCATGCCAAAATTCTAGACTTAATCAATGTGAGGTGTTGCACGGATTACACTGTACCAGAAACAGTTTTCGATCCGGGTTTTATGAGGAACATCCCGGATATATCTTAAACTACTATTCATTCGTCTCTATACTTTGGGGAGGATGTCATCCTAATTTTTACGGGCGGATAGAAATTAAGAGAAAAAGCGGGCTGTGGAATATTTTCGCAAGAGCTGCAACTTTCGATTGGGCTACCGGATCACTGTAAATAGAGGCCATTAGTATAGCCGTAGAGAAAATTCAGTATTGTGGTATATTGGCCGGCAATATTCATATACTTACTGATAGTAAAGCGGCTATCAGAACCTGGAGAACATGTACACCACTTTAAGAAAGTTTTGAGAATACCGGTCGTCTCTGAAGGTGATAGCCAAACATTGGACGGTTACCCTGACATAGGTTCAAGGACATGGTCATGGTCATATATGGTAACCACAGAGCCGATGCATTGCCAAATGCCGCAAACGCCGTGAACTCGGGCGATGTTTATGGTAGCAGTGCTGTTTCTCTCATAAGGGGGAAACAGCTAATTGCGGGGAAACTTAACCTTATTGTTCAGGTATGATAAGTGGGAGGTCACACTTTCACAGCGACTAAACTGTTATGGCCTACCTACACTAGGACATACATTAGGACACAAATGAGCTATGCTAAACGCGGCTGCAAGACATTGGACGGTTACCCTGACATAGGTTCCAGGACATATATGTTTACCAAAGAGCAGATGCATTGGTAAGGGCCGCCACCACCGTGAACTCGGGCGATGTTTACGGTCACGTTGGTGTTCACCTTATAAGAGGAAAACAGCTAATTGCGGGGAAACTGAACCTCATTGCTAAGGAATGTTGGGTGAGAGAACCCACTTTCACAGTGACCAAACTGTTATAGCCTACCTACACTAGGACCTAGCTCTATATTTCGATAGTTGCTAAACTATCTTATCAGCATCCTATGCTGTGACTTCTCCACTATCATCACAAACCTTAATTGTTAAAAGCTCCATCAACGAATTGAGAAGCCATAAGATACCGGCGCGATAAAAGCATCAACGAAGACCACACGTCAGCATAATCCACACAAGCTCTTGTCTACGCTTTGTCCATCGGACAAAAATGCAAATAAATTGTTTTGGCACAAATTACAACCCAGTGTACCTGTCGCGCTCTTGTTTTGCTCTTGTTTTAGTGTTAAAGAAAATTATACAAGTAATTTTAAAGAAAAATTATGTCTTATAGGGTAATTTGTTAAAATAGCTATTGCGCCACCTATCGTACACTGATTGTACTATTCCTTATATAGAAAAACAATGTAAACGTTAAATCGTAGTCGGATGACAGATAACAAATGAATATAAACTACATTGAATTAAGTCAAGTCTTTAAAATTAATCTGAATTTTATTTAGGGTTAAACAAATCAAAGTTGTTTTAAAGAAAAAGTATGTCTCATAGGCAAATTTGTTGAAATAGCCACCTATCGCACGATAATTGTACTATCTTTATATCCTCATCCTACTGGTAGGAGGGTATATATAATTTGATACGACCCAAAAGTGTAACACATAGAAGGAGTCACTTTAGCCCCTAGGTTTTTTTAAATCAATTTCGATTCATGACTTTTTAAGTCGTTTGAGCCATGCCCGTCAGTCTGTATGCCTGGCTGTCCGGCTGGTACGCATGATAGCTTCCGAAAGACGCAACAAAATCTTTTGAAATTTTGCACGAGTTAATATTTCCCCAAAACTACTTACGGTTTTGCAAATGGGCTACATGGCCCCGCCTCTTCTGGTATCTCCCATACAAACACAACATTCCGCCCACTTTAGAAATCGAGTAATAATATCAATACACCTAACTCGATCGTACTCAAATTCTGTTTTAAAAAATCTATAAAAGGATAAAGTTTTGGAGAAAAAATTGAATGGCTAGCCACGCCCCTTCTGGTACCTCCCATATAAATGTACCACTCCGACCACTTTAGAAATCGAGTAATAATATCAATATACTAGAAAATGTTATGTTTTATCGTGGGTGAGGGTATAAGTAAGTCGGGTTTCCCGACTGAAACTTTCCTACTAGTTTATACTTAAAAAACATGTCCAAATGTACTCGCAGTGGTATGGTTGTTTCCTTTATGGAACACATACAAATAAAAGTGGTTATTTTCAGCTTTAGAAAAAGTGTTATAATTTTGTAAAGTTCTCTTATAATTTTCTCTTTAACTCCAACAGTTACAGTTTTTTGAGAATAACAATACTGTACTTTCCTCCGAATCATATTGCCTATGCAGGGGATGCAATAGTTGTGCTATAATTTCCTCCATACCTCCGCCAATTGCTTTTCTCCTATAAGTCATATTTCGTACAAACGTGAAAGCTAATGCGCCGCCTATCGTTCACTATTTATACTAATCTTAAAATATATAAATTCACGATGTAATCGACTATATGTAACCCTTTAATGTTTATAAAATAAAACAATTTATTTTTTACCAAATCAAAGTTAATCTTTAATACATTTAACATCAATTCTCCCTCTCTTACTCTGACAATTGTAACTTTTTTATTATAACATTACTGCCTTCAATTCTGAGTCATATTTCACAAAATTTGTGAATTATTTCTATAATGACTCCCTGTTACTTACTTACTCGTCCCACATACATTTTATCTTTTTTTTTTTTGAAATTATCTCCTAAAAAAAATAAGTCTTATCTTGGTACAACAACAACAAAAAAAGGTGAAAAACGATACCAATAAAAAAAAATCTCATAAATCTTAAAAGTATTGCGCCGCAACACCGGTTGCTCATATGATACGATACAAAAACGACGGCAATACTACTGAAACAATTTATTATGTTTTAATACGATTTATATTGATTTGTAATCGTTAAATGTCGAGCGCTATACAGTGTAACCATTTGATAGAGATTTTTATATATAAATATGTTTAGATTAAGATAAGATATTATTAGAAAATTAAAGATTTTCTAAGAGGTAACAACAACAAAATCGGTTTGAATTTGTTTAAGGGAGTATTTTATTTTTTTCCAGAACACCAACTGTGCTGGCTTCCGACCTAGTTAATTGTTTAAAAAGACTTGCAGGTAAAGTTAAAATTTGTATATACTAATCCGTGACAACTGCTACCGCTTTAGCTTTTAATTTGCGTTATTGATAAACCCGCCAAGTGTTTACGACTAGCTGTTTGTGGCTTTGTTTACATATGACATAAATTCTTGGTATTAAAAAAAAATATTATCTTATCATTGGATTTGACATTGTTAAGAAATTACTAAAATCTTTACCCCAAATACGTTAACAAACACAAGAATGGGTACTAACACCCTCACCATCGTAACAAGGGCGTTGTTATGTGCAATAGTATTTTATCATAGATAGGTTGACAATGAAATCTTAAAATCTTTTGCTTTTATAACTTTTTCTACAAAACAGCTGGTGTGGGAAATATTGGGTGTTATTAATTTAACAAAAAAAACGCTAATATGAAAGTGAATAAGCCTTAAAAAGAAGTCAAAATGTTGCAATCGATGGAAATGATAAAAACGAATAACGCACTACAACATTTTTCAGCTCATTGATTTGGGACTCAATTCTGAAAACTGCACGTGAAAATAGCCCCAAAAAGAAGAAGTTCTGCATCATTCGTTTTGTCAAGTTACATGCCGAAATAATTTAATATCGATTTGAAGTCGTAAGTATCCTATAGGGGAATTTGCCACGTTAAAGGCTCTTTTATTTGACATAACTCGAGAACCACTAGTCAGATTTAGCTAAAACAAATTTAAAAAAATTAAGAATTACAATTCCTTTAATCTGTTCATATAACGTTTCCCTACACTTTTCCATTCATCATATGATTTCGAACTGGTTTTATTTTGTAGCAGTTGTAATAAAACTGTTGTACTCCATGGCGTATGATTTACGTTGAATATTACTTATGATAATCATACGCCACCATATAGTATTTATGTTATGTCAAACAAAAGAGCCTAAAACGTGACAAAATTCCCTAATACGATTCTTACTAACTTCAAATCGATATTAAATTATTATATTATGGCATGTAACTTGACAAAACGAATTATGCAGAACTTCTTCTTATTGGGGCTACTTTCACGTGCAGTTCACAGAATTGAGTCCCAAAATCATGTGTTGTACTGTGTAATAATATTCGTTTATATCAGTAAGAGAGTAAAATTAAAAAAATTGCGGTTTTTAAAAAAATCGCTATAATATGTCACATCACACGTAAATTGTCACTATTTTTCTTTAAAGTCGCATCACACTGTATTTGTCGTTTTCGTCCAGTCTCTTTAAATATTTTAATACGTTTTAAGTTTGTTCTTGTTTTTTTTTTTTTAACTTACCTTGCACTTGAATAATCACTAGACGTTGCGCAACCTATCGACGTAGATTCTATAGATTCCGCTATCGATGATTGATGCTGTAGCGCGTTACGCTTTGACGTCTTTGGCTGTTGTGGCGGACTAGATGATGATTTTGTTGTTGTTGTTGCTGTGTGAGTCGTATTACTGGAATCCCAGTCGACTATTGAATCTAAACACTGAACACTATGGGCTTCAGTGTGAGTTTGCAATGGGGCCATGGACGTAAGGGAGTCTGGAGGCAACTGAGCAAGTGTGCTAACGCTGCTGGTCGATCTAGAAAGAGAAGAAGAAAAGACAACAATTGTAGTTAAAAAATTAAATAAATAGATCAAAAGGTAAGAAATGATTAACTGTGTGGTAAAAGTTGAATAAATTGATCAAATTTAAATTGAGAAAAAAAATACAGTGGGAATTTTCAATACTAGAGTAAAGTAAAGTTAACCTATATGCCATTGTAATTCTAGTAATTTTGACAATAAAAGAAAATTAATTGTAGTGTTATGTTATAACGCTGTACAGTTAATTTACTAGAAAAAAATATGAGCGACATCTATCGCCCATTAATTGTACTAACTTAATTAAACAAATTGTTATCAATGAGAATGTTTTTATCGTATACGAACATATTATGATCAAAATTGTAGGATTATGTATTCATAACGCTGTACAGTTATTTCACTTGAAACAACATGAGCGACATCTATCGCCCATTTATTGTGTTAACTCATATAACAAATAACCAAATACAAAATAGAAGTGGGACTTTTCAATGCTAGAGTAAAGGCAGTAACTCTATATGCCATTGTTTTTCTGGTACTTTTAACATTAAAAGAAAATTAAATGTAGGGTTATGTATTCATAACGCTGTACAGTTATTTCACTTGAAACAACATGAGCGACACCTATCGCTCTTTTATTTAATTTCTTGCATTAACTCATATAAACAAATTGTTATCAATTTGAAGTTTTTATCATATAGCAACATATTTTGATTACTTACACAAATACAATTTCTTTACCATAAAATTGTTTATACATTTCCAATAGAAAAGTATGTTGTGTTACTGAAAAGTTATAATTTATTATTATTTACCCCTCCACTGTAGCTATTTAAGTGTTTTATGGTAACTGCTTTCAACTCTGAGTCATGTGTCATAAATTTGAAATAATTGGTATAATCATCTCTTAAGTTAATGTTGACTAACCTAAGGGATTATCATACAAATTATTTTTATAATAACACATATATTAATCATGGTGGTTTATAGAATAACAAAAAAAAAATACTGTAAAATTGTTAGCACTTTGTGTTTGTAAACAATTTTAATGTCCGTTAAATAAATTTAAATATTTCAGAAATTTATAAAAATACTGCAAAATTGTTATCACTTTGTGTTTGTTAACATTTTAAATTTCTGTTAAATTAATTTATATATTTTAGAAATTTAGGTTATGTCTTTCCATGAAATACAAATAACAAAACGAAAACACCACTGTTTATCAACATTTGCATTGTAGTTCATTGATCACCCAGATTTCTTGGTATACAAATATCTGATATTTGATTTCCTATTCCCCTTTTGTTTGATTTACAAATTGTATAAATTATTACCTTTACGTTTCATCACTAGGTTAAATACCTACAATACAATTTGCATTTCGCATATGCAATTTGTTGTTGTTGTTTATTTTCTCCTAAACTTGTTGCTCTACTTTTTTGTTGTTTTTTTTTTTGGTTGTGTCTTGGCAATTTAAATTTTGTTTTAAATTGACTAAATCCACACGTTTTGTGTGAAACATTTCATGGTAATGGATGGTGGTGGTGGTCGTGGGATGTCGTAGGTAATTCGTGTGAAATATTTGACACATTTTGATTTATGGCTTTGAAAGTGGGGGGCAGATGTGAGGGGAGGGGTGTAGGGGTGAAGCATGAATGTCACGTACGTCAATATTTGTGACAATTTGTTTCAAGATTACCAGTTTAATCTGATTTTAAAAAAGGGCATATGAGAAAATGGTTGTATTTTTTATAATAATAATATTTTATATTAATAAACAGAATTAAATTTTCTATTATAACATAATATCTTATATCTTTTAAGGTATTCAATGAAATGTTTTCTTTAAATTTTTAAACCTTTAGATATTCTGCTATCAGTAACTTCAAATAATCATAATGTCTAATATCAAATGATATACTTAACTGTAAATTAATGGGTTTAGAAGCAAAGGGATGCAAATAAGATATTTGCCTTCAAAGTTTCCAATTACAGTGCAAATGCAGGTATTTCTTTAACTGTTTTTCGGCTAGATATCATCACTGGTAATAAAAATTGATCTCATCTTATGCTAGTAGACAGAGATAGTGTCAAGGAACACAACTGCACACTTAACCCAATTTATGTCAATTTGTCTCTTGCACCCCTTTGCTTCTAACAGCCTCAATTGTGTTTACTAGAGCTGTACATAAGTGCATCTGAAACGGTTTCAAGCCTATTTTTTTCTTTTTTCAATACATGCGCTTGTTTTGATTCTGCAAACAAAACATGTACACGATATCGGTACTGTTTTGGTTAAGAAAAAAAAAACAAAATTAAGAGAGCGTACGAGCGAAAGAGTGGGAGTTTTGATCATAAAGTATTTATAATAATATTCATAATTTGTAAAAAAAATAGCACTTTTTTGTCTGAGAGTAAATGATTTAAAACAAAATTTATTGTAATTTGTTGTTAGTACCAAAAAGTACGTTTATTGTACCAAATAGTACAGTTTTTTGCACCAAAAAGTAAAATTCAAATTTTACAATTCATTTTATCAAAAGGTACAATTTATTGTACTAAAAAGTATAGTTTACTGTACCAAATGTACTTTTATTGTACCATGAGCAATTTAATGTACCAGAAAGTATTTTCTGTACCAAAGAGTACTTTCATGTACCAAATAGAGAAATTTATTTATATTGTACCAGTAAGTAAAAAAATTACAATTTATTGTATCAAAATTATTTTCGTTGTACCAAAAAGTACTCTTACTACCAAAAAGTAAAATTTATTGTACCAAATAATACAATTTGTTGTATCCAAAAGTACAATTAATGGAATAAAAATACTTTTTGGTACAATAAATTGTACCAAATAGTACAATTTGTTGTATCCAAAAGTACAATTAATTGTACCAAAAAGTAATTTTTTTCTACAAAAAAGTACAATTAATTGTAGCAAGTTGTACAAAATTTATTGCACAAAAAAGTACTTTTATTGTACCAAAAAGTCTAATTACTTTTACTAAATAGTACAATTTATTTGATCAAAAAGTACAATTAATTGTACCAAAAAGTAATATTATTGCATCAAAAAGTAAAATTTATTGTACAAAAAAGTAAAATTTATTTTATCGAAAAATACAATTTATTATACCTGTATCATAAAGTGCTTTTAGTGTACCAAATACCACGATTTAATGTACCAAAAAGAACCAGTAACTTTTGTACCAGTAACTACTCTAATTGCAACCAAAAATAAAATTTATTGTACCAAAAGTACTTTTATCTCACCAAAAAGTACTCTGACAAAAAGTACAATTAATTGTTCTTAAAAGTACAATTTACTGTACCAAAAAGTACTATTTATTGTACCCGAAAGTACTCTTATTGTAACAAAAAGTCAAATTTATTTGAAAAAGGTACTTTAATTTTATTAAAAAGTACAATTAATTATTCAAAAACGTACAATTTATTGTACTAAAAGTGCAATTTATTGTACCAAGTAGAATTTATTTTGCCAAAAATGGCAGAACAAAAAAAGAATTTAAAAAAAAACTTAATTTCCCTTTACACCCCATGAGTGCTGTAGTAAATAATCACGCTTTCTATTTTTAGATTCACAACTAACGGCACCTACTTGTTTATCGACCAATGCGAACATCACTGTTTGAGAAGCTTTTACTGGACATGCCGATTGCCTCGACACTTTACTGCGAAGTTGCTGTCGACAACATCGAGGGGCCGGCAATGATAGAAAAATGTAGATGACTGCAGACAAGAATCGAACCATGGATCTCCCGAATGGCAGTCGCGTGTTCTAACCATCAACGCTGATTGTCACTCTATTCTAGAAAAGTAAGAAAAGGCTGTCTTCAAAGCATTCAAGTGATTTACTGCATTAATTGACATATCAGCTAGTTATTATTGTTTTAGGTGTGAGAAAAGAGAGCTTCTTAACGTGAGCAAGAAGTGTTCTTAGTTTGGTATGAAAAAAACACAACACAAACAATGCACCTTTTATTTCACTTTACATTAATGTATTACCGTTATTTGAGTCGCGAATGTCTTGCGTGAATTGCTCACTGCAGTAAGTTATTTATTGTCTTAGTAAAACAAATGCATTTGTACAGGGCTCTTGGGTTTACTCTAATGTGAATTCAACAAACTTAACATGGCCTACTTTTAGGCAATGTCTTTTTATTATCTTATCACAATTTGTGATATCTCATAAGCTGTTACCTTTAGTATTTCAATTGTTTATTGCGTTGAATTTTTAAACATTAAACAAAATGGGTTAATAATGGAGCTTACTGTTATATTTATTTTATTTTGTTATTAAATTATATACAGCCTGCTTTTAGGTGTTAAATTTTAGCTAAATGGCTTTCTTATCAACTTATGCACTAATCAGTGGTATCGTTTTTATTGTTGCTTGACATTTTATTGCGATTTTTTATGCTAGGAAATAAATGTATAAAGAATTTACAAGACGGCCTCAATTTTGAAGAAAATGGATTACATTGTGCAAGAAAATTAAAAAAAAATTTCGAACTCAGTATTCCCATTTTATATATTTTTTAAAGCATTATTGTTACACCATTACAAAAATAGATATATTTTTTTATGATTTTTTGTTTAATTTTTTTTGTTTAAAATTTACATTTTTTACAAACTTGTTTTATTGGTTCTAGCAGAAGTACCACTTCTTAACTGTGTTAGTAAATGTATTACAATAATCTAAAACTTAATGACTTCGAAGTCTGTCTAATATTATTTGTTAGCCCGATTAATAGTTTAGAAGTTATCTTAATGTTTTTCAGTGAAAGTTTACATTTCGAAAAGTTCATTTACAGCCATGTTCTGGAAAACAATTTGGTTTGAAAACAGAACAAAATCGGTAAAAAGATGATAAAAAGGTAAAGGTTATTCTACATTCTAAAGTACTTTCATTCTACATTCTACGACCAAAACCTACTTTGGTCCCCCTTGTATATACATATGTACCTTATGAATGAAACACATTTCTGTCATATTTATTAACACTCTATGAGTATCATATACGCCTATAATTTTTTGTTTGTGTGTATGTGTTCGATCAGTCGCCTACGATGTTGTCATAGACGACCTACTCTAGCTTTATAGACAAATAATTGTTAGGCTGTCCTCATGAAATATGAGATTGTCGAATAAATATTGTTTTACTTTATGACATTTTAAATAATGTTTAACAAACAATTTCGTTTAAAAAGCCGTTTGCATCGGCTTAATTAACCAATAAATTGATGATAATGGTGTTACAATTCTAAACGAAAAATTGAGCAGTCGAGTTAGAAAGGGTAAAGCAAATAAAGTAAGATGAAAATTTGAGAAATGTATAAACATATTTGCTGGCGTTGTATAATATGACAGCGACTACTTTGTCGCTCTCAAATCGCTATACATAATTTAAGTGTATCAGCAATAAGAGTATGACATGAACGATTTGAAAACGGTGCGATTTTCAAGCAATTTTTTGTTAACAGTTCTTTATTTAAAATTTTGTAAAATTTCCATCACGCCAAATAAAAAATATCCCTTCTCTTATATGTCCCAGTAAAATGTGTTGTAAATATTATTATTAAACGGAAACAGACCCTCAAAGGCAATTAAAACGCGTAGTTCTGTTTAATGTCATTATCATCTGCTCGAAAAACAGGGAGTAGGAAAGGGTGTAGGCAATACTTCCAAACATATAATGTCACAGCTTAGTTGTTACAGATTTAGCAACCAAATTATATTAAGGTCAGTAACATTAATAGTTTTAGGCAAACAAATAAACAAACAAATTAAAACGAAAGGTTGCAAATAGGAAACCATTAATTAAGATAGATGGTGTTTTTTAAATATCAGCAATAGCTTTTAAAACGGTTATAAAAGTTAGTCATGGAAAATTTACAGGTGCTTAAAAGTTGATTTACACAGTACACAATTTTTCAGCTTATTAATTTGGGACTCAATTCTGAGAACTGCACGTGAAATTAGCCCCAAAAAGAAGAAGTTCCGCATCATTCGTTTTGTCAAGTTACATGCCATCAAGTTACAGAGCCTAAACGTGACAAATTCACTTATACGATACTTACTAACTTCAAATCGATATTAAATTATTATGGCATGTAACATGACAAAAAGAATGATGCAGAACATCTTCTTTTTGTGGCTACTTTCACGAGCAGTTTTCAGAATTGAATCCCAAAATCATGTGTTGTACTGTGTATATATCATCAAAAGAATCTTTAGGTTCTTACAAAAAAAAAAATCTTATGCATATTTTGCAAACAATAAAAAATATATAAAATACAAAAATTTAAAATAAAAAATAAATAAATTAATATAAAAAATTATAAAATAAAATAAAAAAAACAAATGCTTCAACAGTTGTAAAAACAGGCAGGCATCCGATCATCAGAAGACGAGTGCGTTTTCTAACCACTATGCCACGGTGGATGTCATTGACGCTCCCTTTCATTTTCCAGGTCTATAGAAGCCTTGTCAAAAAGAAGGCAAGAGAAAAGTGTTACCATTGTAAATCTCTTTTATGAATCCGTCCTATTGTCAGGCCTGCAAAGGGCTTGTAAAACAGAAGGCAAGGGGAAGGTGTTTGTGTGTGTTTTCATTAAATATATCAGGGTGAATCTCATTCATGCTTCCTCTTCTTAGGCTTGCAAAAGGTTACAATTTAAGAGACCTTCCTCTCTTAAATTTAGGCAAAGGAATTTCGAGCGTCGGAATTTCAGAGCCCTTTCGCCCTTTCGGCAATAGTCATAGCGAATGCCATTCCATGCTCCCTGCCCTTTTACAGGCCTGCATAAGGGTTGTAGCAAAGAAGGCAAGAGGAAGGTGTTTGTGTGATCGTACCACGGTGAATCTCCTTCATGCTTTCTTCCTTTTTCCAGCCCTGAAGAAGGCATGTCTAAAAAAGCTTATTGAAAGGTGTTTGTAAATAGAAGCTAATAGGAGCGTGTTTGTTTGTGTGTTCATTGATCATACCACGGTGAATCTCATTCATGGTCTCTTCCTTTTCTCAGGCCTGAAGAAGGCATGTACGAAAATAGCAATAGGAAGGTGTTTGTCTATAGATTCATTGATCATACCACGGTGAATGTTATTCCACGCTCCTTGCCTTTTTACAGGCTTGTATAAGGTATGTAAAAAAAGGCAAGAGGAAAGTGTTTGTGTGTGTATTCATTTATCATTCACGAACTACACTTTTTGCCAAAAAAAAAAAAAATTGAGGGCAAAGTGGAAGGTGTTGGGAGTGTTTGTCTTCATAGGTAGTAGGTTCAGAATCCAACAAGATTTACTGTCGGTGGAAACAAATAAATGACGGAATAGAGAGAAATATAAAGAAGGAATGAGAAATATCTTATATGAAGCGACTTTGGAAGGCTTGCATTGATAAGCTTAAGGAAGTTCTACCGGATCGAAAAGAAGTTCTTCAGACTCATGAAAGAGAGCTTTTTCAGCTAGTTCTTCGGCTTCAGTAATTCTTCATTGTCAGACCTGCAATAAGTTTCCCGAGCTAGCCTGATATAAGGTCTTTGTTCGTAGGCTTGGCAAACGGCATTAGTTCGTAGGACTTTTTTTTTGTGTTTCTGAGTTATTGATGATTCAAAGTTTATGGCCGCCTGTGTTTAAATACAATAACTAAAACACTACTTTAAATAGGCGGGATTTTTTACAGAGTTTATACTATAATTTTTGGTACACTTTTGCATCATTAACCACCATTTCACAAAAAAGTGGACTTGAGAACTTTTTGCAGGATACCGACGATATAAGGTCTGGTATTAGATCTTCGTTCGCAGGTCTGGTAGGCTTGATAAGGGAAGGGAGCATGGAAGGCATTGGATCGCAAGGTAAGCGGCAATGGACTTTGGCATACCTATCGACGGTCATCTTAGGCCTGTAAGTAAGTCTTAACAGCAACTGGATTATCCCGCTGAGCCAATCACACATCATGCTACGACGATCTCCAGGAACTTTATATATAAAATACCAATTTTACATCCCTTAACTGTAAGATTATTATACCACCCTGCTT
Source organism: Muscina levida (assembly GCA_964034835.1). Taxonomy (NCBI): domain Eukaryota; kingdom Metazoa; phylum Arthropoda; class Insecta; order Diptera; family Muscidae; genus Muscina; species Muscina levida. The sequence continues at coordinate 149,204,005 of OZ035882.1, forward strand.
AACGTTAATTGGACTTTCAATATTTAGTTTTTTTCTTAAATAAAAATATACTCTATTATTATCATATTTATTGGAATGAATCGGCAGCCACCTATCGTACATAATTTGTACTATTCTGTGGAGTTATCCAAAATACAACGAATAAGTAACTGGATACTTTCATAAACATACTACAAAAACAGGACAGATATAATAAAACACTATCAGCATAATAAGATACTTCATATGCCACTATGACTTATACATATGTATATTATTTTATATAGGGTGCACCAAAAGTCCGTTTATATTTAAATTGATAGCTGTGTCAAGCAACCAAGGCGGGGTGGGGCAGAGGGGTTACGACATAAAAGAACAACCAATGGAACAACGGGGTAAGGCAGAGGGGTTACGAATTATAATGAAATAGATATAATAAAACACTATTAGTATAATAAGATACTTCATTTTCGACTACGACTTATTAATAATATTAATTTTTTCAGGGTGGACCAAAAGTCCGTTTATATTTAAATTGATAGCTGTGTCAAGCAACCAAGGCGGGGTGAGGCAGAGGGGTTACTAATTACAAGAGAAACCAATAGAAATTGAGTGTTATGACGTCATTCAGCGGAGCCAAACGCGAGGACTATTGAAATCAACTATAGTGCAACTACAACAAATGGCACGGAAATGCTTTTAATCGCCTTTTTTCACAGGCTTATAGTTTATATGTACATTTCTAGATTCAATTTATTTTTACAGATTTTGCAAACATTTTCTACCACAATTACTATGTATTAGAACACATTAACATCAATCACTCAAATCACACTTATATATATATATTAATATCTCATTACCCCATGTAAACAACTTTAGTCTATAAATAATAGCAAAAAAATTCCATTCCGCACTTGAAAAAAAACTGCTAAAACAAAACCAAACTCCGACCACAACTGCCGCGCCACATAAATCGCGTAAGAATTTACAAAGACCACTGAAGTCATCAAAAATTTGCAAATTTCTAAAAACCCCTTTACTTTACCGTGGCAAAAAGAAATCATGTTATTTCTAACAGCAGTCGAAAAAAACGCACACAAAACTTTAATAATATATAAAATAATAGAAGAAAAACAAAAAAAGTTAGAAAAGAGTTGAGGAACAAAAGTTTGAACAAAAAAAAGTAGTACAATACAAGATATCGTCATTTGCCTTTATTGTAGATACATACGACGAGGTTCAGGTTACTGTAGAGAGTTAACCTTTAGCCAAAAACAAAACAAAAAGGCAAACAGAAAATCTCCCAAAAAATATAACACTCTACTCAATTTGGCTAAAATACTAATGTTCAGTAGTTGCCATATAATTGATCTCTACCGTTCTCTCTACCGCTCTGTCTCTCTCTATCTAACTTTTGTGAGCTGTGTTTTATAATAACAACAACAAAAGCTGAGTATAAAGTAATCATTAAATCATGGCTTCGAAAATAAAAATTAAAACTGGACTTTTATGGTTCAAAACAACGAATAAAAACAACAAATAAAACTACAATAGCTTGTTAATTTGAGAGCTCAGAGAGAAGTTCATTAAACCCAGCACAACATTTGGTAGCAAAATAATTGCAAAAAAAAGTGGCGAAAATCTATAAATAAGGTATAAGGGTATAAATCGTCGAATAAGAGCTAAGTTGTAGAAGATTTATATGCAAATGTAAGAAAATTATACCAAAGACTTTCAAAAAAAGAATTCAAAGACATATGCCACAGACTTCTGTTTTGGAAACCAATCAACCATGACATTATAATGTCTTTTTGGGGATATTCAGATTAAACATAAATTAAACTGTGGTATATTAAACATGTCACAGCTTTTTACTGCGTCAAAATCCAAATATTAAAATTGTTTTTTTATTAAAAATTTGTTTCTTCTATAATTTATAAGTGGTTTATAGCACGATTTTAATTAGATTTATTACCCTTTGAGAAAAAATTATGATTATGGCTGTAAAATTTCTGCGCGCAACGTCTTCCCTTCATTATTTTCTTCTGTAAGCCGATTCATAAAATTTTTTTTCTTTTTTTTTATTACATTTTTTTTTTTGCACATTTCAGCCACTGTGCCACTATGATATCCATCGTGCTTTTGTGCCACGTATTTTTTGTTTGTTTGCTTTTGTGGGAATCTGAGAAAATATCTTCTTCTTTAATTATCTCTCATTTTTATTGTGATTTCTATTGTTTGTACTTTCTTTTATTGTGCAAAAAATAAAAACGGTGGGTCATTAATTTTTCTTTTGTCATTTTATCGCTGAGAAAATTGTCACTTTTGTTGATTTTTATTTGATTTTCTTTTGTGTTTAATGGGTCGTGCTGCCATCGTATTCGTAGTTAATGATTAGTCGTAATGTTTATAGCAGAACTACGAACGAATGTCTAGTGCTCGGGAAGGCATGGTGGAAGATGTACAACCGATGACCGTCAATAAGGCCTTTTTCTAGGCTTGACAAAAGAAAGGGAGTATGAATGAGTTCGACCGTGCTACGATCAATGAATGTACATGCAAACTCTTTACTAGTACCTTTCTTTTACATGCCTTCTGCCGGTCTGAGAATAGGAAAGGAGCAATGAAAACACAAACAAACACCATTCTATTGCCATCCTTTTTACATGCCTTCTGCAGGCCTTTAAAAGAAGGGAGCGTGAATGAGATTGAAAACACAACCAAACACCTTCCTCTTACCTTCTTTTTTAGATGCCTTCTGTGGGCCTGAAAGATTAAAGGAGATTAAATAGGATTCATCTGAATATGAAAGAGTTCGACCGTGGTACAATAAATGCAACGTCTTTCCTAGTACCTTCTTTTTACATGCCTTCTGCAGGTCTGAGAAAAGGAAAGGTATGTTTAATGAAAACACAAACAAGCACCTTTCTATTGCCATCATCTTTTTTACATGCCTTCTGTAGACCTGTGAAAGATGAAGAGAGCGTGTATGTAATTGAAATCACCAGCAAACACCTTCCTCTTGCCTTCTTTTTTATATGCTTTCAGTAGGAATGAAAAAATGAAGGTAGCTTGAATGAGATTCATCGTGGTATGATCAATGCAACCGCACACAAACACCTTCGTATTGCCCTGTCTTTTACATGCCTTCCATAGTTCTTAAAAAAGGAAGGGAGCGTAAATGAAAACCACTCTGGGATAATGGTAAGAACACGCCACTAACTTCTAGTTATCAAGGCTATCGAGCCAAAGCACAGCCGGTTTTCCTTTTGCATGCCTGAAAGAACGAAGGGTGTTTGAATGAGATTTGCCATAGTATGACCAATGAAAACACAAACAAACACCTTCCTCTTACCATCTTTGTTACACGGCTTCTACAGGCCTTGAAAAAGGAAGGAAGCGTGAATAATATGGGATAATGGTCAGAACACGCAAATATCCTCCAGTGATAGAGGCTATCGAGCCAAGCCACAGCCCCCTATAGACCCATTATGTTACCCATTGGGCGTTTGTGGCATCTTTTCAGTCGATACGTTAAGCATATGTGCTGCCTGGTTGCGTAACTAATTCCTTTCCGGGGTTCGGAAGATTCTCTCTACAGTTCATTGGGAGTTTAGAGTTTCCATCCAATTCGTACCGTAGATAGAATTAAAAAAGTTGTTGTTGTTGTTGTTGTAACAGCTGGAGGAAGTAGCTGGGGTGACAATTCTTCATACCGATTTTCAATTTATCGGCACTCGATGGGGCATGGAATCCGATTATCATACGATCACTGTTAGCAACTTTGTTTCGTTCCTTTGTAGATAACAAGGTTTGAGTCAAGGATTATAGTTGTTGTTGTTTTTGAGTTTTAACCACTATTTCGCTTCAAAAGATGGCGCCAGCTGATTTTATTGATTTATTTTTTTCATCGATGTTGATGCCAGTGCCCCAGCCGGAAATCGAACCATGCACCTTCGAATTGCTAATCTACGTCGATTCCACTGAGCTATCGAAGGCCACACAAGTTGTTGATTCTACGTTGTGTTATTTCCCGGATTTTTAGAGTCTTTCTACACAGGACTGGAGAGTCGCATATAATATGGGCGGGTAGATAGTTCACTGCTTTAATTTCCACAGTAGAGATAAGCTCTTTAAGTTGCTAATCGCATTTTGTTCGAGTGTCTACCTGTGGGTTCGATTACCGTTAGGAGGGTAATAATTTTACTTATCTGGTCAAAGATTTATTAGGTTCAATGTAAGTTTATTGTCGTATTCAGGCCATGTCTCCTTGACTTTTCTATAGGCATCTTCATTCTTCCATCTTTCGTATTCTCAACTTTAGGGCGACGCGTTTTAAGTAACATTGCGCTTTCCTGCAGAGCCACCTTGCAGTTGCCCTCAAATCCGCTATAATCCGGTGTCAACGTCATCAGAACTCTGTTGTTCCTAAACATCTCGTCCGAAAGGTCCTGATCCATGTCGCTTTGCCGCAGGGATGAGCCATGTCGGGCATCTTTAACCGTTACAGTTGCCCTCAAATCCGCTGTATCCGCTGTATTCACGTGATCAGAACTTTGTTCTTCTTGGACATCGCGTCCTGCAGGTCCTGACAACTTTGGTGTTGCATGACTTCAGTAAGCTTTCCACCGCTGGATTATCCGTGTGCAAGTAAATATCCTCATGTGGACTTTCCTCACGTTAAAGGCAAGAATTTTTTATTTGAAAAACGCACAGAAGTCTGGAATTTTTGACCTAGATCCAGTTTGGACCCAAGTTTAGAGGTTAAGTGTGTCATACAAAGCGTTTTCGTTCTCTGTCTACACCTTTCTGAAGGGCGATCTGCTTTCGATTTACGTGCACTAAGCATGTAGTCGTTGGCATCTCGTTTAATAGCAACAATTTCCACAACGCCGCAGAAGTCTGGAATCTTTGACCTTATGCCCAGGCCTAGATCCGCGGAGTAGATACTTTAGCCAACCCTATCATACAGTTTAGACCCATGTTTGGATGTTTAGTAAGCTATCCTCAGCGTTTTCGTTATCTGTCCACTGCTTTGTGGAGGGCGTTCTGGGTTCGAATTCCGTGCACTAAGCATGTCGTTAGTTCCAAGTGAGATATTGAGTTGGTTTAGTACCCTTGAGTGTCCTATACAGGGATCTTATCTATTTATCTCGTTTAGTCGAATGGCTGATTTGATGGCGGACCATTCGCAGCTCAAATCGGGTGGTAGTAGATTAAGTATTATGTAAAGTGCCTTAAAAAGGATTCGAGGTAAGACGAACGTTGAACACGATCCATTTGTTGAAACTTGTCCTTTTTGCTGAGCGCATGCCCTCCCCGGCTAAAGAGAGATTTGCTTCACTACAACGTTGTAAATTCAAAGTGTTACTTTGAGTCCCCAGATTCCCACAATAGTTTTCCGCCAAGTGTATAAAGCTATGAGTGCCTTGATTAAATTTTTGTTGACATCTTCCATGATCCTCTCAATAGTTTCCAAAAGGAATAATGTGAGATTTATTTTGTCTTATAATATTATTATTTATTAAAATCAATTATTATTAGTTTTCACCCTCAAAATGTTAACTGGGTCATAACCGGCTTACAGCTTATGCCCACCAACCACACCATCATCACATATGAGTCATTACACAAAATTTGATCAATTGGCAGAGAAACCTCCAAAATACATCAATTGCCAAAGCAAAGCAAACTTCAATGAAAACAATTGTGGTGGAACATCAAGGTCCCCCCATACCCACCCTCTTTTTCAAATCTTTCAAAATAAATCAGTTGTGACAATCAACAAAACAAAAAATAAAACAAAAACATAACATTGAGAAAAACAAAAATTGGAGCACACCTTCTTAAACTGCCCCCTGCTTCTTTGTATCTTTTAAAAGCCAACAACGCGGCACCCACTATCTGTCATACAACAGCAACGAACAAAGACAAATGTTAAATAAACACGTAACTCTCTCTCTCTCTCTCTCTCTCTCTCTCTTCCGTCCCTCGATTATAAACTAATAAATAACCAACAAGACACTATGATGGCAAACTCTTTGAAAGTTGTCACTTAACACTAATGTGAAAAAAATGCTTAACAAATGCTCCCCCCACCCCTTAAGTAAAACAGCTGTTTCCATGTGCAACTTTAAAATTAGATTTTGGTAGAGGTGACATAAAAAAAGAAATTAAACGAAACATTAAATAAAAGTATACAAACAAACATTGATTGACAAATACAAACTTGTTTTAAAGGGGGGAGGGGGTTGGTCTTGACAGGTAGAACACAATTTGGCTGCTTAGAAATTAGTCAACCAAACAAACTAGTTTTGAAGGGGGAGGAGATAGGGCATGGAGGGGTGAACACAATTTGGCTGTTTAGAAATCTGTCAACCAAACTAATGCCATTAAACGTTTGCAAGGTTCAGTGACGTTGAAGGCAACTTAAAGCGATAAATGGTCGACGGTCTGTGGGGTGTTCATAAACGTTAAATGTTTAAACCGTTATACGCAATCGGTTTATTTATGAGATTTAGTAGTCTAAATATTACGGCCGCCAGAGACGATTATATATATGGATTACTAAAAACTAGCCGTGTAAAAATTATAGATTTAACTGGATGTAGTAAGACCCCAAGGAGCGGTTTGAGCCGATTTCTTAAAATAATATTTAACAATTTTATGGGGACCACCTTAAGGGTTGAAGTTAGTGGATAGATATCTTTTAAGAAACTGTTGGGGTTGCATAAATATGGGAGGGTAGGTTATTCCTTTGATTCCTCTATGGGCACCTTCCGTGGCGTATGATTTACGTGGAATATTACTTATGATAATCATACGCCACCATATAGTGTTTATGTTATATCAAACAAAAGAGCCTAAAACGTGACATATTCCCCTATACGATACTTACTAACTTTAAATCGATATTAAATTATTATGGCATGTAACTTGACAAAACGAATGACGCAGAACTTATTCTTTTTGGGGCTACTTTCGCGTGCAGTTCTCAGAATTGAGTCCCAAATCAATGAGCTGAAAAATGTTGTACAGTTTATATACAATTAGACAAATTCTGATCTAATGTGATTCAATAAGATATAACTATTTTTCAGAGAAGAAAGGGTATTTTTCCTATTATGATAGAATTTATGACAACTTATTTACCTCATCCAAAGCGATCTCAAATTCGTTTCTCCTTGTCACAAATTCACTTAGAGGTTATACTTTGCACATATCCCAAACGCCGTTAGATATTCAAACGCCTCCGTACTATATTACCTTTTCATGTAAAACCCAAATGGATTAATCAAATAATAAGGGGCGATTCCAAAAAAAACACTTCATCAATCTATATGCGGTCACATAAGATAATAACAGGAAAACACAAGATGATCTCTGCTCACTCGCTCTCAGTGGGGCCATTCAATTTGCCCCTTCAACAAAACAAGTTCTCATACAAAGAATGAGGCGTATAAGTACCAGCCAGCCGCCACTTGATAACTATAGAAGGAGCAGCGCTAGCAGCAGCAGCAACCATAGGCAAAGAACAGCTCAAGAGCAGGTGAGTACCATACATAATTAATGGACAACGATAATCATGATAATAATGAAGATAATCATGATGGTATGTATAGCCTAAAGGGGGGAGACAAGCAAAGACGTAGTCTCTACAAGTATCTTGTATATAGTTAACCTGTTTATTACAAGCGACGAGCAAAACTAAACTTTAAATTCCTATCGAATGGCTGCGGTTTCAAATGCGATAAGAGTTAAGTCAGTCGTCCATAAACGTTATGGTTGCCGGGTAAGTAAGTTGGCCGCTGTCAACGTCGTCGCCATATCCAGTACTCGAATGTTTGTTTTTTTTCGAAAACTTCCGCATGAATGAAACTTATATAGCAGAACTATCTAAGATGCCATCTACGGAGGCAAACGAAGTTACTTAGTCTTGTCTTCCTTATAGCATTACAAAAACTTACTACATACAGTATCTAGTAGATTACATCGTTAACATCTAGTTATTAATGTGAAAATTAAATATTTATAAAACAAAGCAAGCCGGCGACGACGATGGCCAAAATGTCGAGTCTAGCTAATTGGCTGAGAGAGGCGACAAATGGGAAATTACTATTAAAAGTTCAAAAACTTACTGTAATTTCTTACGCGAGGGGAGAACAGAGAGAGGCCTAACTATAAGAAAAACGGAATGTTTTACGTTTTCTTAAAGGAACAGTAAATACAAACAGGGGTGAAGATCGTCTACAAAGTATTTTTTTCATAACGAAAAGTAAACGTGACAATCGAAAGACAGTACCCTCAAGGGCACTGCTTCGAGATAAACATTATAAAATAATTACCATATTTATCTTTTGAAAAATACAGATAAAGTAGCTGTAAGGCTAGAGATCCCAGCTGCATGAGCAGATTTGTAACGGGTAAACGCGTTAAATAATAAACCGATTTTAATAATTCTTTTTTTATAATCTTAAAATTTATGTGTTGTTATGAGTAGTATACTTATTTTTTTATTTGCAAACCATACACACTGTTTCATCAATGCAAGCCGCACACTGAGTTCTCTTCATACATTTTTGTGCAAAAACTATAAGAAGGGGTTCTATATGATTGACAGTTGATATCGAGCATTATATTGACTAAATTCAGAACAAAAATGGAATTTACTAAAATTTGTCGTATGAAAAAGTTTGTCACGGATAAACACAATAAATAGTGACATAATAGTGACATAAGTTTCGTTTCTTCTGTGATAACTTAGTTCCATTAGGAACCTTCCCAGACTCTCAAGCAATCAAGTGACGAAATTTGATCACAATTGGTTAGAAGGTATGGGAATTAATATGTAACACACAGACATACTTTGTTGTACGCAAGTATGTTAAGGTTTACAACATAAAAGTAAGTTCTTTAGTTAATTTCAACAAAAAATATGTGATAGTATTTAAAAACATTTAATGCTCACAACTCTTAGCAATTTTTGGCATACATACATACGTACATATTTATACTTATATATGGGTCATCAATAGACTTAAGACTGTTTAATGTCTTTGTTTAATTTTTGTTTCCATTATAAGTTATCTGAATAGAAGGATCGACCAATACACAAATTAATACGCATGCGTAAACGCGGCTTAAAACTTGGACCTTGACTTTCATTGCATAAAATTACAGTTTAATGCAAAAATTACGACAACAAAATATATTTTTAGCTCAGATTTGCTTATGGCAACCCCCTAACAGTTTTTTTAAACATTAACATTTCCTGAATTTTTTAAAGTTTTAATTGTTCCTGTATGCTTAAAACAAGATGAGCGATGTATATTTTTGCATTTTCACACGATCTGTTAACAGAGTGAGAAAATAAAATACACAGAATAATATTATGGTTTTAAATAAAACAATGGAAAGGAAAAACATTTGTTGTTGTTGTTTTTCGCCGAACATAAACAATTAATAAATTAAACAAAGAAAATTCTTTGAAAAATTAAAGGGGAACTAAACAACCAGATTAAGGTAAAGAATTGAGAGAGAATATGTGGGAGAGAAGACATCTGTTGCGGCCTTTCACATTCAACTAAATATTTAAAATTATAAAAATATCTATAGAATTAAAATTTTCATTAAAAAACAAAACATTAAAAATCATTTATATAGTTACTTATATTGTATCCAATTCTAAATAGTCCTATATGTATTTTCCACACTGTTAATGATCATTGAAGTATAATCAACTAGTTAAAAGAAATGACAAAATCACTCAATGCTTAGCGAAAACTGGTTTTGTTGAATTACTGCATTGAAGCATTGTTGTTGTTCTTTTATATATTTCCAATGACATTGTTTAACCTACAAAGCACAATTGAAAAACATTGCATTGAGTCTAGCTTAGCATAAGAAAAGAAATGAAGTAAAAATTTAGTGTTACATCGATCAGCACACCATTAACAAGCAAGACTTTATCTTATTTTTTAAAGTTCTTTGGGTGTTTTACTGCGGTGTAGTTACTCCGCTGAGAAAAAAGCTTCCCGGCGAAAACATTGGCGCCCGAGCAGGGACTTGAAGAAAGTCTCAAATAAAATTAAATAATTTGTCGCTGTGGGCCGGAGTTGTCAAAGCGAGCTCTTGACGTTGTTGCTGCTGACGATAAGCTGTGAGGTGTTTTTTGATGCTGGGCTTTGGTGTTCATCAGCTATGATCAAGGATTCTGCAACTACTTTGTAAGAGTGGTGCTGTACGTATTGGCTGTCCTATCACTAGTTTGATCTAATTTCCATCTGGCTGTGCGATTTATATTCACAAGTGAGTTTACCCCGCCGTTTAAGCTGTTGCAAGGGGTTGTAATTAAGGTGAAGTGTTAAGGTCGCAGGTATTTTATCAAATTGTAAGTGGCAAGATACACAGTCCAAATTAATACGTAAATATGGGAAAAGGCGTTAAGCGAGATCAAGATCTTTCTAAATCGCGAGATAGTTTGATAAATTCTTTGACGCGTAACAAAACATATGTATTCAAGAATTATGCTTCCTTGACTGTGTCCGAATTAGAAACTCGTCTGAGTTTGATAGAGTCGGTCTTTTCTCAACTTTGTGCAATTCAAACATCAATTGAACAAGAGTCAGCGGACGAAAACGAATTTGATAAACGCCAGCAATTTGAAGATATTTATTGTGAAATAAAGTCAAAAATTTTATCTGTAATTCAGAAGAACCAAAGACATTCAAGTACACATGAGCCCGCGGCATTAAACCAAACTTTAAATGGATCCGGTGTTTTTACCAGACCGTCATCAAATTTACCAAAATTAAAATTACCTGCATTTTCGGGAAAATATACAGAATGGACCAATTGGTTCAATACGTTCAAATCAATAGTAGATTCAGATAGCGAGTTGGATGATTTGTCTAAGTTTGTGCATCTCAGATCTTGTTTGGGACCTGTACCATTAGGAACAATTGAATTTCTAGAGCTTACTGGTGCTAACTATAAAAAGGCAATGAGTTTGTTAAGGAAACGATTTGAAAATAAATCAGTAATATTTCAATCACATGTAAAAGAATTATTCGATTTAGAACGGGTTTCTCACCCTTCCTCTGAGTCACTGCGACGCTTAATAGATGTAATTAATTCCCACTTGCATTCTCTCGAAAGCTTAGGTTCAGTTGAAGAGTTAAAGAATGTACTTGTATTTTACTTAGCTCGATTAAAGCTAGACGATGAGACAATAGCGAAATGGCATGAGCATGCTAAAGTAGATAACTTACCATCATGGAGCTGTTTAGAAACATTCCTTACAAATAGATGTTTATCTTTGGAAAGTTGTGAAGTAAATATGGAGAAAGTTGATGATACTGGTAATATGCGGAACCACAATAAGCGTGTCGGACGTAAATCTAAAGCTAAAGTCTTATCCGTTGCAGTAAACCCTATTGAAAACATGTGTCCTTGTTGTAGCAAAGCACATAAATTTATTCAATGTCCCTCATTTTTGAACCTTTCACCACATCAAAAATATTTTGAGGCAAAGAAATATTCAATTTGCATTTTGTGTTTAAACAACAATCATTCACTTAGAGATTGTAAGGCCGGAAAGTGTGAGAAATGCGGTAAACCTCATCACTCCATGCTTCATAGGGAAAATACGAAAAATGTAAACTCTAGAACAGTTGATACACAAAAGGAAGATGAAAGAGGTGTTAATGAAAATGCGGCTTTATATAGCTCAATAATTTCTGTTTCTACAATGAATTTTTTGGCTACTGCGTTGATATTTGTAAAAGATGTTTCTGGAAAGTTTCATGAAATAAGATGCATTTTAGATTCTGGTAGTCAATTAAACTTTATAACTGCTAGTCTTGCTGACAGATTAAGGCTCCCTTGCAAAAGGTCGTTGGTAAAAATAAGCGGTATAGGAAATTCCAATGCTGACATTGATGGAAAGGTAAACACATTAATAAAGTCAAGGTTATCTGATTTTTGCTGCAGCTTGGAGTTATATATCCTGCCAGAAATCACCAATTATTCTGGAAATGGTTCAATTAATATTGAAAGTTGGAATTTACCGAAAAATCTTAAATTAGCCGATCCATATTTTAACCAATGCAGCAGAGTAGACATGCTGCTTGGTGTTGGTCTCTTTTTTAAATTATTAGCGGTGGGTCAAATAAGGCTGGCTGATAATCTTCCTGTTCTACAAAAAACCCTATTAGGTTGGGTAGTAGTTGGAGAATGTAGTAATCAGGCTTTGAATTCGCTAGTTGTATCTGAAAATTCAGATAGTGATGAAGATAACACGCTCAAAAAATTAGTCGAATTGTTTTGGAAATGCGAAAATAGTTACGAAGAGAGTGTCACTTCCTTATCTCCATCTGAGCAGATGTGCGAAAATTTCTTCGTTTCTACAGTTGCACGCGCGGCGAACGGAAGGTTTATTGTGCGACTACCTTTTCGCAATGGGTACTGCTCACTAGGGAAATCTTACAACATTGCCCTGAAACGTTTCTTAAACTTAGAACGTAAATTAGATCGAAATCCTGAATTAAAAAATGATTATACAAAATTTATTGAAGAGTATGCACTATTGGGTCATTTGGAAGTTTTAGCTGAAGACTTTGATTTAAAGTTGGTAAAATATTTTATACCACATCATCCCGTTATTCGTTTAGAGAGCAAAACCACGAAATTGCGAGTAGTGTTTGACGCTTCATCTAAAACTGACAATGGACTGTCTTTAAATGACCAGATGTTTGTTGGTGCTCGTCTCCAAGCCGATCTTTTTGATATCTTAGTTCGTTTTCGATCGTACAAATATGCCTTAACGGCGGATATTGCTAAGATGTTCAGACAAATTAAAGTTCATGAAGACGATTGCATGTATCAATGTATATTGTGGCGTCTTCAAAAGACTGAGGCCATCAAAGTTTTGAAATTAAAAACGGTTACCTATGGTACAAGCTCTGCACCATTTTTATCCGTTCGCTGCTTAAAATATTTGGCAGAGATGTATAGTGAAACACATACCTTGGGAAGCAACGCGATTTTAAATAACTTTTATATGGATGATATGTTAGCTGGAGCTAATTCTATGGAAGAGCTTATTCGTCTAAGAGAGGAAGTATTAAATATTCTTAGCTGCGGCAAATTTGAACTCCATAAATGGAGATCAAACTGTACAGACCTTAACTCTACTCATGAAACTCTTGCTATAAAAACTGAAGATTGTGCTAAAACCTTAGGTATTATGTGGGATTCTAAGAAGGATGTGTTCTATTTTTCTTATACTGATATACCGAATTCAAAATGCTCAAAACGAGTTGTGCTTTCAGATATTGCAAAACTTTATGACCCTTTGGGGCTAATAAATCCCGTTATAGTCTTGGGTAAAATTTTCCTACAACATTTATGGCTTTTGAAATTGGATTGGGATGAATCATTGCCTCATGAATTGACTACCCAATGGAAACGGTTTAAAAAACAGTTATTTTTATTGAAAGACATGGAGTTTCCAAGGTCATTTTGGTCTGTAGACCAAATAATGTCTATAGAATTGCATGGTTTCTCTGATGCGTCAGTTAGAGCATACGGCGCAGTTGTGTACATACGAACAAGGGATATGAAGGGAAAGTTTAGTATGCAGTTAATGGCTGCCAAATCTCGCGTGGCTCCCTTGAAATCAATTTCACTGCCTCGCTTAGAGCTTGAGGGCGCACTGTTGTTGGCCAAACTTATGGAACGCTTGAAAAGGTCAATTTCGTTAAAATTGTCTGCTACCTTTTACTGGACCGATTCTACTCTCGTTCTTCAGTGGTTGTCGTCACATCCCTCTAGATGGTCCACATTTATAGCTAATAGAGTCAGTAAAATTCATAGTTTGTCATTAGTTACAGATTGGTATAAAGTCGAGGGTAAGCTAAATCCAGCTGACATTGTGTCCCGGGGAATGTATCCCTCTGATTTGAAAGTCTCTACATTGTGGTTTAATGGACCTTCATTTTTATTTGAATCAAGGGATAAGTGGCCTAAAGTGTATTATGATGCCAAACAGAATGCGGAGGAAATGGAGGAACGGAGGGCCGAATTTAGTTTAACTACGACAAAGAACTGTACTGAAACTACGGATTTAGTATCTAGTTGCAAGTTCTGTACTAATTTCCCAAAAATGCAAAGAGTATTTGGTCTTATTTATCGATGGCGTAGGATCATAAAATGTAAAGAAAAGCGTAAGATGAACTCATATTTAACTGTACCAGAATTGCAGGGTGGTTTGAGTTACATTGTCTTTAATATACAAAACGTATTATTTTTTCACGAAAAACAAAACCTAATACTAAATAAAAATGCAAAATCCGTCTCTATTCAAAAATTAAATCCGTTTTTGGATAATGCTGATATACCTTTGCTAAGAGTGGGTGGACGTTTAACAAAATCAGCGCTTCCATTTGAAGTGAAACATCCCATTCTTTTGCCAGGAAATCATGAAGCTGTGACTGCATTGGTAGACTACATTCATAAACTTAATTTACACGCAGGAGCTGTAGCTTTATCAGCCTTTGTTCGCCAACGGTTTTGGGTTATTAATATGAGAAAGATAGCACGCAAAGTTGTTCGAAAATGTATACGTTGCTTCAAATATAAACCAAAACCTCTTGTTCAATTGATGGGTGACTTGCCTTCATATAGGGTTAGAGGAAATGCTCGTCCTTTCGAGCACTCAGGGGTGGATTTTGCCGGTCCCATAACGGTTCATTATAAAATTAGAGGTAAACGTCCATATAAGGTGTATCTTGCCATTTTTGTTTGCTTCCTAACTAAAGCTTGCCACATAGAAGTGGTGCCTGACCTGAGCACCGAAGCTTTTATTGCAGCACTGAAGCGCTTCTTTGCACGGAGGGGTTTTTGCTCCAACTTGTATTGCGATAATGCCACAAACTTTGTTGGAGCGGATCGGAAGTTGAACAAGTCCACGATCACTATGTTCACAGAAACAGGCAAAGATGCAATTAACCATGAATGTGCGAATCGAGGCATCCAGTTTCATTTTATTCCACCTCGATCACCACATTTTGGAGGCTTGTGGGAAAGTGCTGTGAAAATTGCCAAGTATCTTCTGGTGCGGCACAGCAACTCAGCTTCATTAACTTACGAAGAACTAAACACTGCAGTTACACAAATTGAAGCAGTTATGAACTCAAGGCCACTTTGCCCACTGTCATCCGACGCAAATGATCTTGAGGCATTAACTCCGGGGCATTTTTTAATTGGAAGGCCACTGAACTCATTCCCGGAGCCAATAGATGAGGAGGAATTAAACATCTCGCACTTCAACCGATGGAAACGAATTCAGGCAGTACAAGTAATGTTTTGGAGAAGGTGGTCCAGAGAATACCTAACGCTAATGCAGGAAAGAATGAAATGGCAGAAGGAAGTTAAAAATCTAGATAATGGGACTTTAGTCCTTATATCCGAGGACAATATGCCACCATCAACCTGGCTGTTGGGACGCGTAATCGAGACCCATTACGGTGACGATGGATTAATTAGAGTCGCCACCATCCAGACAAAATCAGGGAAATTGAAAAGAAGTATCCACCGTTTGTGTCCACTGCCCATGGACTAGGCCGCTGTCATATGAAATGGTTGGAAGAAGCTTCCAAGGCGGGACTATGTTGCGGCCTTTCACATTCAACTAAATATTTAAAATTATAAAAATATCTATAGAATTAAAATTTTCATTAAAAAACAAAACATTAAAAATCATTTATATAGTTACTTATATTGTATCCAATTCTAAATAGTCCTATATGTATTTTCCACACTGTTAATGATCATTGAAGTATAATCAACTAGTTAAAAGAAATGACAAAATCACTCAATGCTTAGCGAAAACTGGTTTTGTTGAATTACTGCATTGAAGCATTGTTGTTGTTCTTTTATATATTTCCAATGACATTGTTTAACCTACAAAGCACAATTGAAAAACATTGCATTGAGTCTAGCTTAGCATAAGAAAAGAAATGAAGTAAAAATTTAGTGTTACATCGATCAGCACACCATTAACAAGCAAGACTTTATCTTATTTTTTAAAGTTCTTTGGGTGTTTTACTGCGGTGTAGTTACTCCGCTGAGAAAAAAGCTTCCCGGCGAAAACAACATCCTTTTTATTACTCATTAGATAATGATTAATAAAAGAAGTCGTTTCAAAGAAATTTTACCATCTAATTAGTTAACATATTTAAGCAAATCACGTTTCTTGCGGAAACAGCCCACGAGCAAATTAAAATGACTGTGTACAGAGCGACAAGACAAAAATGGCTAACGCTTAGAAAGGAAAGGGGAATATATGACATACAAATTTACTACTGCCCATTGTGGCTTCCTCTGTTCAAGTTTATTGACTCTTCGACGTAGCGAGCTTAGTCACACTCTCATCCAACTTATTCACACACTCAAAGGCCAGAAATGTGGCACATTATGGTCACACTTGGAAGGTTGTGTGGCACAAAAGGAAGAGGGGCAAAAGAAACCATAATAAAAGGTATAAAACAACAAACGCAGTTGGTATCATAACATACCACCACTGATTGTCAAAGATCAGTGGGATAAGAATAAAAAAATAAAATTATTCATCTTATGATAAAGGATGATACTTTATGTTTTACCATTCACTCGTAAACCCGTCCTTACGCCAATAAGGAAATGACTCACATGTGTTATTTTATTATTCACATTCCACTCTCTTATTAAAAACTTAAATCGTGTTTAATAACGCTTTAAATATTTACCTTGCTTTAAATAACATCCTCCTTTGTCGAGTCGTCGTATCCAACGCACCGGAATTTGTTGAAATCGAGCGATTATACACCACCGTGCTGGCGGCGGAGGAGGAACTTGCCACCGTTTTCAGAGACGGCACTAAACTGTCACTAAATTTTCTTTGTGCCAACAACTGGTGGTGAGGAAGTTGCTGCTGCTGCTCCGCCAAAGATTCCTCATTGCTGGCAATACTTTGAGCCAGACACAACATGGTCGTGCCGCTGGATGTATACATGGCGGCGGCGGCAGTCATGGATGAATGAAATGTATGGTGTTACTCTTTCTTTTTGTTTGGTTGTTTCCTTGAGACACCGCGTAGCGAGTTATGAAAGTTAATTGACCACTTTAATGCGTAGGCGTTGATTAAGACAGCGCAGCAAGATAATGAAATTTTGAAATGTTTTTTTTCACTCGTTGAACACTTTGAAGTGCTTTAGTAATAAAGCAAACAAAAAAAAACAACAACCGATGGACAAATCTTTTAGATTTGTCTTTTGTTTTTATGCCAGTGATTTACTTTCGTTTGTGTCCATCATGTGGTGTCATCATCATCAGAGATTCGTACTATAAATTTTTCGTGAATCGTATGCGAGAAACTCGTGTTTATATCTGGCAATTTATTCAGTCGGATTAGTGTTAAGCGCAAGAGTAGTTTTTTCGAAATGATTTGGATATTATTATTTTAACAAGACCAAGAAAATACAAAAAAACAGAAATCTTATTAGATTAGATCATACATCAGGGTGATGATGATGATGATGCAACGGCATAATGTAGATTTTGTGGGAGATTTTCGGGTTATGGCGTAATAATTTTAGATAAAAAATTTTAGTACAAGAATTTTTGGCTTTCTTACATCACAAAATAAATGAAATGAATTGTTTGAGCCGAGCTTGTGTACTTAACTTTAAAGAACTTGTTTTCCCTTTGCATCCCATGAATGACATATTGGAGAGCTTTTCACATTTTTTAGACTCACACAGCGGCACCTACAGTGTATCGTCGAATCGGAGCATCAGCTGTTTGAAAAGCGTTTACTAGACATGCCAAATGACTCGGCCGATCAAAGAAATGTATTTGGCTGTGGCAGGGCAGGAACCCAAGTTATTCGCATGATAATCGCTTTGTCTAACTTTTAGATAGGTACTTAAGTTTTAATCAACGATCGTGGTTTCAGCAGGATGGGGCTATATGTCAAACCTCCAAGGACTTATGGGGTGTAGAATGCGAAATTTTTGGGCAAAACGTAATATTCAAAAAGTGGCTGACATTAACTGGCCACCTCGTAGCCCAGACTTATCCTGAATGCAATTTTTTCTTTGGGCATACCTTAAAAGTAAATTTTTCTGATTCCACACAATTATACCTATATATAAATATATACTAGCTGACCTGGCAGACTTTGTCTAGCCTACAAAGTTATTCATAAAGATATTTGATACTAATGATTGGTACATTACTTTGAAAGATGCCACGCCTACCATGCCGATAAATGCCATTGTTCCACAAATTACGCACATTTAAGACAAAGGAACTCATACAAAGTTGTAAGACCCTTTATGGTATACGTCTGCTGATAACTGATATATATTAGAAGATGCCACGCATACCAGGCCAATCTCGCAAATTACATACATTAATGGATGTATAGGGGTTAGAACACGCGACTACCATGCGGGAGATCGCAGGTTCAAACCTGGCTCCAGTCATCTTAAAAAAAGATTGTTCTTTCATTGTCGGCTCCCCTCGAATGTTGTTGATAGCAACTTCGCAGTATTAAGTGTCGAGTCAATCGGCGTGTCTAGTAAGAGCTTCTCAAACAGTGACGTTCGCATTCGTCGATAAACAAGTAGGTGACGTTAGTTGTGAATCTAAAAATAGAAAGCGTGTTTATTCACAACAACGCGAGAATCTATCCCATACCTCATTCATGGGGTGCAAAGGGAAATTAAGTAAGTAAAGTTTAATGGAGTCCACGAGAGTTTTACATGAGTCTCGCCGTGAAGGCCTTACCCATGCTGAACTAACACACTGGGCGTATTACAATGCGATTGCCAGCGTCCAAGGGATAGCCAAAGCAAGCTTGAGGTATGTACGAATAGTAGCCGACAATTTTGGAAGCAGACTATCGCAATTGTCGACTCTTTCTTCCAGCCAGAACATACCAAGTTGGGTATGACAGTATACGACATACCCCCCTTTGACCAAGGTAAGGCCTAGTTTAACACATCTGCTACTCTAAGGGTCAGTAGCACCCGCTTACAATGCAACTGTACATTTCAGCCCAAAGACTCTGTCTGCGATTTGGGCATCAACGAACATCGAACATGCGTTTACATACATTTTTAAAGCTCTTACTTTCATATTCAGACAGATATAGAATTTTTCCTAATACTGGCGTATGGGCAGGGCCACACCTCTTGATCGCATCCAACCCTGTTTTTCTTTAAAACACGTACACTGATCACAAATGACAATGGGAATTATTGGAGCTGGACTTTGGATGTGTTCCTGTGCCTTCCACACCTGGTCTTGTACGTCATGGCTATTGCGTTCAGAGGGGCTATTAGACTAAGGAAAGATGGTCATTGGCATTAATCCACACATGGTCATGCGAATATTCTGCGGTCTCTAAACGCCTTTAAAAGACTTGCTGAATGCCAGTCCATTGCCTGATATTTCGTAACCAAGATTCCTCTTCTTCCTTCTATTTTCTTGTAGAATTTCATAAATGCTGTAGAATTTCATATTTTGAGTTTCTGAATATGTGACCCAGATACGAAGTTTTCCTCCGTTTAATGAACTTTAGTTATTGCCTATCTCAATTCACTCTTCGTACCACTTCTTCTTTGAAAACATGAGCGGCCACGGAGTTAGCAATCTTCGCAGGATCCACATCTTAAATACTACTAGTATGATCATATCGGATATTTTCAAAGTATGTAATGTTTGAAGGATTTTGCTGTAGCCACGTTATTGCACTTTACTGCCTTGTAAATGAATCTGAAGAAAAACTACCAAATAGTCTCTATACTTAATTTAAAATATGCGAGTCCGTCCAATTGAGAGAACTCTGTGTTTAGGGCTACCTCAACTGCAAAGTCTCTGAAACCGATCAACATGCATGCATATGACAAATCTTGTTCAATCAAGCTGCGTAGCAAGACCATAACCTCCCCAATATACCACAACAATGGTGAACAAATTTAATTTTTAATGAACAGAAATATATTTTATTGTGGTTGGGTTAATTGTTTTCCCTTTTACTTATACATTTTTCTTATTAGAAATCTTATTGCATTTGTTTATTTGCCAACTCTTTTTCTTGTTGATCTTTTTTTGTCTTATCAGAAAATTATGTACTTTTGTTTTGTCTTTTTCGGTCTCTTTTTCTTGGGAATTTTTTTTTTGTTATGTTAAGAAAATTTCGCTTTTTTGCAGTTTCTTGGAATTACTGTAAAAGCCACAGTATTTCTATTAATAATAATATAATTATTATTATTTTTATATAGCTTTATCATTTCTCTTCTGCTGTGCTCTCAAGTGTGTTCCCCAAACAGCTGATGTTGGTTACAAGACATCGTGATCGTCGTGTGTATCTATAAGATATTTTGTATATTTCTTTTTACCAAAAACTTGTTTTTGACACTTTTACAGATTTTTGCTGTTGTGTATACTTTTGCTATACTAAGAAATTTTTTTATAAACTATTTTATTAGCAGACAGAAATCTTTTGAGAACCTCATTGAATTTTAGTTTGAATGATTTTCTGGCATAGACACGCACGCACCAATTACACTGTACATTTTATTACTTCATGTTTTTTTGTATCTTTTTCGTAGATTTCTTTCGTAGCTTTCTGCAGCCGCCCGCTTTTATGACCGTGCACTCGTTACACATCAACAGCTCGATTTGGACTGTTGGGTTGCACACACGCAATGTGCTTAAAACTTACTCACTCACTCACACTCTATACGGGACTCACTCTATAAACCACATACACAACATGAACGTACGATTTGTACACAAAAATAGTATCTATACAATCTTCATCATCGTCAACATCATCATCATTATCATCGCTACACAACAACAACAATACAAACATCACCGCTAGCAACCTCTTTCTTATACATATCTCCACACCTAGTTGCTATCAAGAAACTACAGAGCGAATGTTAAGATGAAACTATAACCGAGGAGTTAAAGGTGAGGAAAATGTTTGCCACAACTGCAATCCAGTTAAGTTCGGTGCATTGCAATTTAATTGCAGCACACAAGAATAGTGCTAGAGCAGGCAACACGCACACACACACTGACACACAAACACAAGCCAAAACCATCACTCTCTGCCAAAATAGTGACAAAAGAGAGAGAGGAGAATCCACAAAAATGTCTACGTTAAAGAAAAACTTTCGTTATAAAAAAAAACTGCACACTACAACAGAAAGCGAAGACAATACTGTCCGTCGTCACAAACTCCAGATTTTACAACAAAAGAAACACCACAAAAAGCTAAGGCAAGCACAAATTAACGAAATTGCAAAAAAAAAAAACACAAATAAAACCTACGTCTTCCCTTACATGTAATGCACTGCATGTTCAGCTGTTTTTGTTTTAATTTTTGGTTCACATTGTGTGCTTTTCTTTTAATAATAAATAAATCTTTTGTTAAATGTCTTCTTTCGTCATTGTTTTTTTATTTTGTTTAATTGCTGTTATTATCTCTTCGTGTATCTTGTTTGCATATTCTCTTTGAACTTTACATTCGCACACGTACTACATTTGTTTTTTTTTATCTACTTTAGCCAACTTTCGCGTAGTATTATTCCAATTTGAATCAAAAGAAAACCAACAAAAATGAGGTGAGTTCTGTTCAATCAGACACGGGGCATTAATCCACCACCATCTATCGCGGTATTGCATTTGTGTTTTCTATTGCTCTCAACGGCATATTGATAGACAGAGAGAGGGGTGAAGTATGCTCTTTCTAAGAAACATAAATTAGTGATGAGAAAGTCTATGGGGAAAGGTGGCATTTGAAATTTGTACATTTTGGGGCTACGAAAAACAATGGAGAGTACATATTATTACTCAGAACAACTGAAAGGTCTTCTCTTAGGGTTATTAGAGTATCAGAAATTGACAAAAGCAATACCTATATATATGTGACCCGGTAAGTTAAAAGAGACCTATGCTCAGAAAATAAGTTTTGGAGAAAAACGACTTTGAAGTTAAAAAGTTGATTGATTTTTATCAAAAGTGAAAAAACAAATGCAGCTAGAAAGCTGTGGTTTGTTGCATTAGAAAGTGCGTGTTGTCTACTATAAGAATCACCAAAAAAGTAAAAATCGTTTTTTTCGACCCATAGGTCCCTTTTAACTTACCGGGTCACATACATATAGAAATGTCTGATAATGTATGGACAGATTCGACATTTTTGCATTCAAAGAGAAATTTCTTAGTAAAAACAAGAAAAATCTTTATAATTTAATATTTTGCTAATATTAAATCAAACGAAACTGAAGAACCTAAACATTCACAAATTGTTGTACAAAATTTAGTTTAGTTGATATATAACTAGGTTTTGTACAATATTCATGTTGATTACTGGTGAAAAATTAAAATTCGACAAAGAGTATGTATGTATGTACGTGATAATGCGAAAACAGATGTTTACACAGATTTCTTCTGTCTTTCAGATATGTCTGCCAGTATAATGAATAGTAAATAGGTTCTTTGTTTAAAGTCTGGGCGAATACAACATCCCAGCAAACAAAATGTTCAGATATCGGTCAGAAATCGGTACGACAGTCGGCAAAATCTTCCGATATCGGATCCGAAAGCGTTACTAAAAACGTATGGAGTGGTTCACTCGAAGTCTGACCGACGCAGCTGAGGGAAATCTGATGTACCGGCGTCTGAACGATTTCTGAATGTAAATCTAGGGAAATTTTGTAGCGAAATCCGACGCGTCGTTACGACTTTGGAACGATTACTTACTAAATATCTGAAGTAATTCGGATGTTCTTGCAGACGCGTCATACCGATTTCTGCCCGAAGTCTTTAGGGGTCTAAAAACCTATGAAGTGGTTGACTCGATGTCTGACATACTCAACTGAGGGAAATCTGATGTACGACAAGTCGTACCGATGTCTGAAAGATTTTTGAATGTAAATATGTAACATATTGTTGTTTCCTCGGACACAGACGTCCGAAATCGCTGCGAACTCGATCAGATATGTCGAAGCAAAATAAATAAAATTTCCCTTCAACGAGTCGTACCGATTTCTATACGATATCTGTAAAAAGAGCTCAGACCATGTGCAGATGTGGATATCACCCAATGTCGAAGCTTTGATTTGCTGGAATATAATGGTTTAGGGATATATGCATGGGAATGCCCGAAATTGTACCAAGTACGTATTGATATACATCTAAGATCGTGACAGACCACGGGATGATTGTAGATATATCCAACTGAGTAAGAATAGCTATATTATTTTCTGCGCTAAAGAGATACAAATTTTCAAACTTAATAAGCTCATAAGTTTTGGGACTGTGCGCGGAGTGGTGTAATATGAGTCCTTAAAGCATTTAACATGACATATTTGATACGGACCACTAAAATATATATAAAATATGAATATGCAGCTTAAATGTCAGTTATGCCTAGATATGTAATAGAACGGTCTAAAAATATGCATTAGTGTGGCAGCGTAAATTCAACTTCGGATTTTCGGTAATGTTCGTGCGCAATATTGTGTCAGTTGTTATAAAACGGTAATGGTCAAAATTTGAGTGATCCAACCAACAATGGAAGGGATCAGATCAGTGGACGTGGTGTAAAACTTGAAACTTTAAACGGCTGTATCTTACGAACTATAAGAGGTATAAAGATGATATTAGGTATATGTTGTTGGTACAGTATGAATTACGGCCAGGGTGAAAATGGGCTGACCCACGTCCCATTTAAAAGAAACCGTTATAACAGC
Organism: Muscina levida; assembly: GCA_964034835.1. Taxonomy (NCBI): domain Eukaryota; kingdom Metazoa; phylum Arthropoda; class Insecta; order Diptera; family Muscidae; genus Muscina; species Muscina levida. Next base: position 149,227,800 of record OZ035882.1, read on the forward strand.
AACAGTTTGATAGTCCTGAAAATTTCATAATATAGTAGAGTCATAAACAGACTATTTTGAGCCATGTAGGCAAAAAGGGCCAAGGCACCACCCACACACGTCAGTATTTGACTATTACATATTTACACCAAAAAAATGCAATTACTTTTTCCAACATTGGTAAAAATAAGGAATTTACTAAAAAGTGTACCTTTTACCTTTAGGGACCGGCCGTGGCATAGTGGTTAGAACACGCGACTACCATGCGGGAGATCGCAGGTTCAAACCTGGCTCCAGTCATCTTAAAAGGAAAAAAAAAAAAATTTCTTTCATTGTCGGCTCCCCTCGAATGTTGTTGACAGCAACTTCGCAGTATTTAAGCGTCGATTCAATCGTCGTGTCTAGTAAGAGCTTCTCAAACAGTGACGTTCGCATTCGTCGATAAACAAGTAGGTAATTCACAACAACGCGAGAAGCTATCCCATACCTCATTCATGGGGTGCATAGGGAAATTAAGTAAGTTTAAGTACCTTTTACCTCTTGGGGACACGAGAAATACATGTGTGATCTTACTTAAATTTCCGTCAAGTATTTTTAAAATTAAGTGGCACCGCATGAAACGTATTAAATTGCCTACTCCGACTGAAGAGAGGGACTTTAGGTCCTCTATAAAACAATTCCCTAAGTATCTTAGCCTCCTACGAGCTAGAGCGAGACAGCTACAAAGAAGATGTTTCATCGTCTCGGACTCCTCAAATCAATCCTGTACATGCCAACCAATTACCCCGATCGGTATCTGCTACATTCGGGCCACAACATGCTAGCATTTATACAGTCGGTTCTGGAAGATCCGGCTGGCTGTTTTACACATCTAACTCTCCGCTAAGCCAAAAAGGTTACAATTAGAAAAGCCTTCTCTTGGCAATATGTCTGCTGATTCATTACCAGGGATCTCGCAATGTCCTGGGACCCTTGTCTCTTTTTTTTCGGTTTTATTTCTAAATGGCCAGTAATTCAGGTTGAAAAATACCTCTTTCATTATGTAACCTGAAAGAGAGGCTAAACAAGAGGCTAAAGACAGGAATGAGTTCCACCGTCATTCCTTTTAACACAGTCTTATAATCCAATTGAAATTTTTCTAAGGGAATACCTTAAAAGTAAATTTTTCAACAACAATCCAGTGTCACTTGAGGAATTAGCGAGGAAATTCAAGACATTTCACGAAACACGTGTCAAGCCATCATTAAGCATTTTACGCGTGTGAATAATGCATTTTTTAAAAAATATGCGGTCATTTGAATAACCGTTATCTCCATCTAAGGAACGTCTCATTTCCAAAGAATTAAACAATTCTGATAAATCTATATACATCATCGATTTCGGTTTATTTTTAAAAAATCCCTTAACCAACACCCAATAGTATGGCTGTATGTACTCGTATTAAATGTAAGAATTTCTCTAAGAAGAAAATTAAAAACACACAAAATTCATGTTCTTAAGACAATAACAAACTGCAAAAGTGAAAAAATACAAGAACTTCACAGTATAAGATTGATTCTACTATCGAAGGGTAATAAAACCCTATGCTCAGTTTGGCGAGATTGGTGACCAATTTTTTTATAGACCTCAAAAGATTCTCAAAATCAATGACCCCCCCGATGGTGTCATCAGTTATCAGCTGGGAGTTTCTTTTGTATTTTTTTTGTAGTTTTGTATTGATTTTTGCCTATATCGTTGGAATTAAATTAATACATAAGTAAAAGTAACAAATAACCCTTTTACACTTAAAAAGCTCCAATAATATTACTAGTGCTTCGTAAAATGTACTATTTTGCCACATTATTGTAACCACCTACCATCTCTGATGTCGACTACTGAAAACAAAACAAGGAGAAGACAATGAAAAGAGACGGAGAGAGAGAGGCCATATGAGACACAGCGCGTTTCTAAACAAATGCAAGTAAGAGTTTTCGTGTATCTCATAGATACTTCTTTAAGTTCTCTTTCACTCTCTCCATTTCATTCATAAACAACACATATTGGCAACATATGTTTACAGTGGGTCAATGACAGGCAGTGAGTCTGGTTGGAGATCTTAAACACTGCGATGCAAGTTTATTGGATCGTAAAGTATCTCGCATGAATATGTCCGCTCTCGCTCTCAGCATGAGATGTTGATGTACATATATGATCGTCAATTATGTTCTCATGTATCTAGATTAACTGAGGTCAGTTATCTATCTATGGGAACATTTAATTAATAGTAAATTAAAAGATTTTCTTTTAAAGAAAACGTAGAGCGTAGGAAAATCTTTATATGTAGTAGTGAATTACAAAAATAAGAGGTGTTATGTATTATTGCAGTAAAACTTAATGTTTTTGGGTTTACATTAAATGTTAGAAAGGTAGCAGGTGGTATATTAAGAACAGTATGGGTATTGCTTATGGGAATTTAGCATTGGAGAATCAAAAGCAGTTTAAGGGGTGGTAAATTTATTTGAAAGCATTTTCTATATGTATTTTAAATTAACATTGTTGGTGAAAACTTACAGCTAGTGATGCCTTTAGGGTGAATTTAATGATTTGTTCGTAAGTAAATGAGTTAAACAATCTATCGCCATATGATTTGACTTCGTTAAAAAATCATGTCTCTTTTCAATGATTAATTATACTGTGAAACATTTTCGGGGTCATTGTCTGGGAAGTAAGGAATTCCTAATCTGGGTGAGGTCTGAGAACGCCAAACCCTTTGGGGATTTACTATACTGACTCTCACCCTGACTTGGATTTTCTCACCTCTTCCCCCATATAAGCGGTTGCACTGTGTTATTACAACATAAATTCACAATATTAAAACGATGTGCGTATGATTAATATAAAATCCGCATCAAATTAATATTACTCATACTTTGTACTTACTATACTGTTCTAGTGTTCTCACCCCCCAAAATGACTGCTGCACTGCGTTACTGCTAAAAAAAACTGTTTTATTTAAATACTTGTGGTAATGACTATGCCGACAGTTGGATAGACTTACAGCTATTTCTATATTCGTCATTATGTCTCTATTTTCAATTGTTACTGTTAATAAATGTTGTATTCAAATACCTAAAAGATATATTATTTCTCAAACCAATCAAGAAACAATTGCCCGTCCTCTATAAAGATGTTCTTTACAAAGAGCACAAGTCAATAATACAAATGTATTAAGTAACATTCCCTCCCTCCTATCTACCACCCCCAAACTTTTTATGCCTAATTGAATTGCAAACTTTTTTTCTTACGTCACCTGTCATCGCTAACATGACATCTCTCTTACTTTGCCAATTTAAATTGAACTGTATAAGCTCAAAAACCCCTTCACCTCTTATGCACTCTTTCGGGTAATCAATCGGCTTAGTCCGCACATAGCTGCAATTTAATACAAGTTACTGTTCCCTAAAGGGAATAACCTCAATGCAGAAAGGTGCGGTGATTTGCTAGAGAAAATGTCAACGGTCAAGGGTTTAGAAAAATGTGGCGGGGTGAAAGTTGGTATACACAATATCAATAACATTTAACGAAACAGGTAAACATGACATAAAATATTTGCCGCTTTGCTGTGCTCTAAAACTAAATTGTGCTAAATCTTTTGTTAGTTGTATAACCGTTACCAGAGGGTGGGTATTGATTCGGTTTTTTTTCTTTTATATATAATTGGATTGGGTGGCACAGTCCCCCCCTCCTCAAAACAACACGAAGGGCGGAATGACAACAACAAGTGCTTGTCATGGCGAGAAAAGGGCGCTGACTGTTTATGCAGCCCCCCGATATTATGGAGGGGATAAAACGAGGGCAGCAACAGCAACACGACTTACAAACATATGTTATACCTAATTCAATATACAAATTCTAATAAAACTATGGGATACACCAGAAATCCCTCGAATAGTCCTTGCTAGTTGAGGGGGGTTTCTACTGCATTTGTTTGATTTTTTTTTTGCTGTAGGTTTAAAATAACAACGGCCGGAAATTCTGTTGTGGGGGGCTTGCACATAGTAGTTGTATAGATTTTCTAAGGGTAGTTTGCCGGTAGCCTCAATAGTGGAGTAAGTGGAGTTATAGTTTAGTTTGGGGTTGTAAGTTTAATTTATTAAACCTTTTATTTTATTGACACGCATAAAACAAACTTCGAAAACAAGGGTGTTGCCAAAGAGTAGTTGTACTTAAGAAATTCTTGTCATAACAGACATTTAAGAAGTTTTTCTTAACAGAAATATACAGTTTTTAAGTTTAAGTTTTTAAGCAGCTACTGCACTCTGAGAGTCGATATGGGTGTGATATATAACTAATTGGGTCGTTGGAGCTTCATCCATATGCACCATGTTGTAAAAAGGGAAAAATTTTTCATTGCATTATAGTCGAAAACTCGTTGTGATGTTAGTACCCAAGTAAGTAGAACACACGTTGTGATCCGCTGATTGACGCCATGGCACTTAATTCCCATCGGATGCTCTTGCATTTCGTATATATTTTGGCCTTCCCAGCCATGGCTGATATTCTTAGTTCGCGATTCAAATGTAAAAGGACTTTTGTTCCACCTATACAATAGAAAAGATATTCATATAGCCGTCCGTGGCATAGTGGTTAGAACACGCGACTACCATGCGGGAGATCGCAGGTTCAAACCTGGCTCCAGTCATCTTAAAAAATAATATTGTTTCTTTCATTGTCGGCTCCCCTCGAATGTTGTTGACAGCAACTTCGCAGTATTAAATGTCGATTCAATCGGCGTATCAAGTAAGAGCTTCTTAAACAGTGACGTTCGCAATCGTCGATAAACAAGTAGGTGCCGTAGTTGTGAATCTAAAAATAGAAAGCGTGTTAATTCACAACAACGCGAGAAGCTATCCCATACCTCATTCATGGGGTGCTGCAAAGGGAAATAAGTTTTTTATTTTTTTTTTTTTTATTCATTTAGCCAGTTTTTCAAACGGTGCGGGTCGATGTTGGCAGTTTGTGGTAGCCATATTGATTTAGCGGTGTCTGTCTAACCTATAGTTTATTTTTCAATAACTCATGCCAAGTAGGCCTGACAAATTGGTACGTTAAAGATAAAACTTTATTATCAAAATGTGGCAGTTAGAGCAGTGGAAGCACACTTTATAAAAAAAATGATGTTAGATTAGGCGGTAAAGATAGGGGGTAGGTATGTTTGGGGAAAATGTAAGGAGAGAAAAATTAGTGGGGTCGGCCTTACATTTTACCCCTTTAGGAAGCACCATGGAAGCGGCAGGAGATTATTTCATAAAAAAAATTATAAAAAATAAAAATAATATTTTAAGGGTTGAAGATTGAGGGTAGATATGTTCTAAGAATCAGTTGTGGTTGCAAAAATATTGGGGGTCGGTCATATATTGTATGTTTCGGGAAAAATTTTAGAAGGGAATAAATTTTACCCCTTTTCGAGGTGTCTCCGTGGCAGTTGCGGGGCTTGAGGGTCGTGATGTGATGATTAGCTAGTTTTGTTTTTTCTTGTGAGAATTTTTTAAGTTGCAGGAGTAAGTCACCCTAACCAACATTTAAATTTAGCCCTATATGTGCGGCAAAATTATTGGAAATTTATCCGAATGTTCCGGATTTGCGCCACAGTTAGAAGCCGCGATGGACTTTAGATCGACTGTATATTCTCCACATATTGGCATACACGAACCTTTCACATACAAACATAATTTCGTTAATACCCTACACAAAGTTTTTTCCAGTGCAACATCGGCCCGCTCTTATTAAAAAACCCCTAAACATTTCCATCAGATAAGTCTTTCGAGAAATCTGCGTGTCTTAAGGCTACCTATATGTAATTTTTATTTAACAAAAACTATTTTTATTTGTATCTTTGCAATCCCTTACACACATTATACATGACCACAATCATAACAACCGGAAGTGAACGACCCCTAAAAAACGTCTCCCTTAGGTACAAATCAAAAAACATGACATTTCCCTAAGTGTTGAAAAGAAAACATGTAATACACAACCTTATAATATCAAAATAAAACCCACACACATATGCATACATATGTATGTTGTCTTGCTTGTCACAAGTACTGCTATAATTAGCCATCCTAAAAATATACCATTAAAACGAAAATGCCCTTAATGCCATCAAGCTTATACTCGGAAATTCTTAAAAAAAAACAGCAATAAATATTCCTTTACATTTGAATAATGTCTGCCTGATGGTGATGATACCATAGTATAGGTTCTACTTTAAGATTTCCCAGAATAGCCAGGCCGATCTATGTATGTTGGGCTAAGCATGTAAGCCAGCGCTGAGAGGGAGTACATATGTTGCATTGCCTATTCCATACAAAGGTGAACATTTCTCAAGACTTTTCATGGGGAGAGTGGTTAGGCAGCACCAGCAAGGGTGGCATGGGGCTGTATAGAGACCATAAATAGAAAATTGCATGTTGCATGCAATATGCAGTATGCTGTTTAATGCAGCCGACGGCATATTAGTTGCCAGGCAAGCGAGGGAAGCCATTGTGGCGCCCGTCTAGGAGACGGCATCTAATAATGTTCAAGTTGTGTTTTTATGTAGTACTCGTAACTCTTGTACGCTCTTGTGTAAAGTACTAAAGCAATATGAACAATTTCATAGAATTAATAATAAGAATATTAAAGGCGTAAGTAATGTTATGCATAATTATAAAAATATATAACGTGATTCTGGCATAGATAGCAGCAGCTATACACGCACGGCTGTGGAAAATCTGTGGATTATTATTAATGTTTCATATAAGCTGTTAATTTTGCCAATGGTAGGTACTAGGCAGCCGATGGTGGCATTTTAAGCTAGAACATGTAAGAATAAAAGGCAGTGGAATTACGGCCTTCCAAGCCATGCAGGGGTGGGCGATTTTCACATTGGCTGATTTTTTTCTCTGGAATCACTGAACAAAGTTCTTATTACTGAACAGGCATTCCGAGGAATACATGTATGATAAAAGTTATATGTATAAATATAAGATAAAAGCAAATAATAAAATGTAATTGGTTTATTTCTCTGAATCCTCTCCAAAATTTTTAAACAATTAACCGGCATTCTAGGAACATATTGTTTTTTTATAGTTTGGTTTGGGTTACTGTTAAACAGGTAAGTAGCTAGGCATTTTCCTAAAATAGTACAATAAACATATTATAGGTGCGCTGCAGTCAATTTACTAAATAGCATATAAAAATAATAAACTTACAAGTTTATCGGAATTACATAACTGGTATAAACTGAAAACTAAATATTAAAATTTCACGGTAGTAAGGGCAAAATTTGCTATGGTAAGCAGTGGCTAAAAACAAAACCGAAAAACCGACAATGAAACTAAATTATTGAAACCGAAAAACAAAAACCTTATTGTCGCAGGGACTATGTCGCCCATAGTGTTTAAAAAAAGAGTCGTAAAATGGATTAATTTTAAAAATATCGATTTTTCAACGCTTCTTATAGAAAGGGTCAAAATAAGACGGGAAACATTAAAAAAATTTCGATAACTGTATTAATTAATGAAATTAAGTTATTGAAATCGAAAAACAAAAATTTTGTCGCAAGGACTATGATGCATATAGTGTTCAAAAAAAGTGCAAAAATAGATTAATTTTAAAAAATATCGATTTCTTTAACGCTTCTTATAGAAAGGGTCAAAAAAAGACGGGAAACATTAAAAAAATTTCTCGATAACGGTAATAGTTAATAAAACTAAGTTATTGAAATCGAAAAACCAAAATTTTGTCGCAGGGACTATGACGCCCATATTGTTTAAAAAATGAGTCGTAAAATAGATTAATTTTAAAAATATCGATTTCTTCAGCGCTTCTTATAGAAAGGGTCAAAATAAGACTGGAAACATTAAAAAATAATTCTCGATATCGGTATTAGTTATCAAGTTATCAAGATATATAAATAAAAAAATTCAAAATATTGATTTTTTTCCACAAAGTTTCAAAATAAGACGAAGTTATCAAATAATATTTTTGACAGCTGTTAGATATCTAATCGTCGAAAAATATTTTTTACATATTCTTATGAATAAAAAACAAAAATCAGTGCAACATAAAATAAAAAAAAATAAACTGTTTGTAACGCACATTGAATTCTTCAACGGTTTTGATAGAAAGGGTCGATTTTTTCTTCGATAACTGTAGTAGATATCGAATTATTGAGAAACATTCTTAAAAAAATTTTAAATTTTTGATTTTATGCAGAAAGGGTCAAAATAGGAATAAAATTTATTAACTAATTTTTTGATAACTCGGTTAATTATCGAATCATCGAAAATGTAATATTTTTTTAAATACTCTTATTAATAAAACAAGAAAACTAGTGCAACATAAAATACATTTATTTAACTGTTTGTAAGAAATTGGTTACCTCCACTGTTTTGATGGAAGGTATCAATCTTTTTTCGGTAACTGTATTAGTTATTGAGTTATAGAGATATTTAATTATAAACATTTCAAAATAATAATTTTATTTTGCAAAAAGGGTCAAAATAAGAAGAAAAAAATTATTAAATAATATTTTTGATAACTCTATTAGTTATCTACTCACCGAAAAATAATTTTTTTTTGAAAAATTTTGTTATTAATAAAAAAAACAAAAAGGCAGTGTAATATGAAATACAAAATTTTAAACTTTTTGTAAAAAAATATTTCTTGAACTATTTAGGCAGAAGCGGCAATCTTTTTTCGATAACTTTTTTAGTAATCGAGTTAACGACAAATATATTTAAAAAAAATTTCATGATTTTTTGCAGAAATTGTCAAAATTAGACGAAATTATAAAACAATATTCTTGATAACGCTGTTAGTTATCGAATCGTCAAAAAATTATTTTTTTAACACTTTTATTTATAAAACACGGAAATTAGTGCAATATAAAATAAAACAATTATAAACTGTTTGTAAATGAATTGTATTATTCAACGGTTTTGATAGAAAGGGTCGAACTTTCTTTCGATAACTTAATTAGTTATCGAGTTATAGAGACATATACAAAATTAATTTTTTTGCAAAATATTGATTTTTTTTTGCAGTGTGGATCGAAATAAGGCGAAAATAATAAGTAATATTTTTGATAACTTTGTTAGTTATCGAATCATCGAAAATGTATTTTTTTAAATACTTTTACGACAATCGTGCAATATAAAATAAAAACTTTAAACTGTCTGTGAACAAATTGATTTCTTCAACGATAGAAAGGATCAAAATTTTTTCGATAACCGTATTAGTTATCGAGTTATGGAGACATAATTATTTTTTTTTTCAAAATATTGACTATTTTCCAGAAAGGATCGAAATAAGAATAATTAATTATATTTTTGATAACTCTGTTAGTTATCGAATTATCGGAAAAGTATTTTTTTTTAATATTAAAAAAAAACAAAAATCAGTGTAAAATGAAATAAAAAATTTTAAACTTTTAGTACAAAATTTAATTCTTCAACTGTTTGGACAGAAAGAGTCAATCTTTTATTCGCTAACTTTATTAGTCATCGAGTTATGGAAATATATATCTAAAAAAATTCAAAATATTGGTTTTTTGCAGAAAGGGTCAAAATAAGAAGAAGAAATTATTAAATAATATTTTTGATAACTCTGTTAGTTATCGAATCATCGAAAAAGTATTTTTTTTTTGAAAAATACTGTTAATAATGAAAAACAACGAGAATCAGTGTAATATAAAATAAAAATTAACTAGAAAATATTAGTTTTCGAGTTATCTTTAAAAAAATTCAAATTGTTTTTTTTTTTGCAGAAAGAGTCGAAATAATAAAATCTCTGTTAGTTATTGAATCATCGAAAAAATTTACCTCTTTAAATACTCTTATTAACATAAAACGAACATTTGTAAAATATAAAATAAAATTTAAACTATTTGTAAAAAAATGTAGTTCTTCACCGGTTTTTAAAGAAAGGGTCAAACTTTTTTTCGATATATTTATTAATCATCGAGTTATCGAGAAATATAATTAAAGAAAATTTCAAAATAATTATTAGTTTTGCAGAAAGGATCAAAATAAGACGAAAATAATATTTTTGATAACTGTTAATTATCATAAAATAAATTTTATTATCTTATTATTAACAAAAATCAGTGGAACATAAAATATTTTTTTAATGTTTGTAATAAATTAAGTTCTTCAACGGTTTTGACAGAAAGGGTCAAACTTTTTTCGGTATTTGTCTCAGTTATTGAGTTATCGAGAAATAAAAATATGTATTTTATTTGTTCTTATAGTTATCGAGAAATAAAAATGTTTATTTTATTTTTTCTCTATTACTCTGTTACATTTACATTTCGGTTAAGTCCCGATATTCAATGTAGTGGTGAAATTATATAAGTTGTTCATATGTATTTTCGATAGAACATACAATTATTTGAATGAAAATATAATTAATACAAAAATTTAATAGGAATATGAAAATGGTGTTATATTAATAACACATAGGCTGAAATGTCCCAGGCTTAATAAACAAAACACGCGTTTTTTAACTCTATTCATCAATGTAACCTCCATAAAAAGTAACACAACCATTCCACCGCCGCTCTAACATTTCAGTAGCTTTAATTTCACTAATAACGTCTTTATTTCTTACTGGTGAGCATTTTTTTAGATCTGCCAATAATCAGTAGCCTCTGGGAGCCATAAATCACATACATGGGTGTTTTAAAATATTTTTTTTTAAATTTTCAATGGTGACGAAAAACGGTATTTTTGATGAATATTTTGCAATTTGTTTACGTACATTTGCTAACGTAGATGCGCGATATAGCTTTATCTTGAAAACACTAAGACATTTTAAAATCAATTACCAGCATATACGTCAATATACTGATAACTTGTGCTCTTTATGCATTATAATCAGCAGTACTTCAATTTTCTATTAAGGTACTAGTAAACCTAAATAGATACAGCCGAAAAAGCTATACATTAATTTTCCAAATTTTAAATTTTAACATGATAAACAAAAAGACATGTGACTTCTTAGAGATACATATTTGCGATACTTTTGTATATATTTTAGAAAGGAAAATATATTAGATAGAGGTAAATATCTCTTTTATTAGAATCTTTTATTACTGTTTTTTTTTTTACATTTTATTATTAATTATTTACTTATTTATAAATCAAACACCACCTACCCCTAGGCGAACTTTAAAACAGAGTTGTTAATTTACTCAATCAACAGTGCTGTTACTTTATTTTCTTTTTATTAATGTTTAGAAAATATTTAATATAAATATTAATATAAATCATGTGACCATCATGGATAATATAGTATTAGGCAAAGGTATTTATTCCGCTTTCTTTATTAAGACTTTTTTATTTCAAACTCTAAAACAGAGTTGTTAATTTTTTTAACCTACACTGCAGTTTTTTTTTTGTACTTTGTCTTTTGCTATTCTTTAAAAATACTTTACGCTAATATTTTAAGACAATATATGAATGAACACATTAATAACCTAATCCACTCTCCAAAATATTGTATTTACCCTTCAAATATGTAGATCTGCTGATCTTTAAATTGTTGTTTGTCATCTTCACTCGAAATTTTTTTTCTGGGTTCGCAGTAAGAAACCGAAACGCACAAAACACAAATCACACACAAAAATCATTTTTAATGTTCCTTTTATATGTACACATTTATACGCCAATTTATATATGACCACAGACAAGAATTTGGTATTTTTTTTTGTTTTGTCCGTGTTTTGCTCTTAAAGATAAGCAAAGTTATAAAATAAACAAGTGTTAATCGTAAATTGTGGATGAAATTATCAATAGAAACTGAAAAATGTTCCAGTATAAACAATACTGCGAGAACACAATAATTATAATAGTAGCAATAAAATTGTTGAACATTTCATTTAAACTTTGAACTTTTAACTTGATAATACGAGTACGTATCTTTTAACGAGCTATTGCACATATAGACTACGTTGCTGTAGGAGAGTTGGAACAATAATTGCAAAGAGTTGCCAACATGGTGTAAATATAAACAAAAGGTTGCCTTTAGAGAAGGGAATTTATGTCTTTTAAATAAGATTATAATGTAAAAAAGTAATTATTTCCTAAGACATTAAGAAATATTTACTTAATACAAAGTGACAAAGCTTTAATCACAATTATAAACAATTATGTATAAATAGTTGAACTTTTATTTGTAGAACTATATTTATTAAATACATTGTTAGAGCTTTACAAATTTGAATTTTATTTAGTTTTCATATATTAGATTTATTGACATTTCCCTGGTTTTGTTTATTTTCACTACCCCAGAATTCTAGATTATCTGAATTTGTTTTCAAAAATCCTTTGTTTTTCTATGTGTTTCTTTTGATAATCTAGATTTTGACAAACTTAATAAATAAACTGTACAAGTTTATAATCAACCTTCGTCGAAATTTCACATATTATTTCAATTTGATTTTTAAAAACTGATGTTAGATGTGTGTGGGTGTCGTTATTCTAAAAATTTTGAAAGTTGCTTGATGTCAGTACTAAAATTTCAGTCGGATGAAATATTTTGGTCTTCTGGGGGTTTACATACATTTATAAGGTGATTAATCTGAAGTTGGAAAACCTGTGAGATAAGAAGTCAAAAAACAAATTCTCTCGCCGTATTTTGAATATCGTGAAGTTTTAGATTTGGAAGTTATAAGAAAAATAACAATTTTTCACAAATAGGTAATTTTATATGAGAGATACAAGAAGGGGTGGTGTTATTCTGCCTACTTACAATTCCATAGCTTCAAATAGGAAACTTTCAATGCTGATAACGATTTTCATAATAATAAGTAATGGGTTTACACGAGTTATCGTGTCCACAAGCCAGCCAGACAGACAGACGGACATAGCTCAATCGTCTTTAAAAGTCAGGAGACAAATTTGGTCACGTATCAAATAGCTTTTACCCAGGGATTGAAAAGACTCCAAAACACTCTGCTCAACACATTTTAAACGTCGGTAATGAGCGCAGGCGAACTCAAAACACAAGAGTTTAATGATCGAAGATGCTCCGCACACAGAGTCAACACAAAACAAAACTCTTTTGTACAATTTTTTCCTGAGCACTCAAAGATGGTGTGCACTAGGGTAATAACTTTTTGCATTTTTTGCAAATATCAAATCTCCCCAGACAAAATCGTGTAGGGCATGGAAAAATATTAAGAACTGCGTTTTTAGTTTTTCGCTACCGTTAAAAAAGGTTACGCACCAAACGCGTTAAAGTTTTGAATCAAACAAAGTTTAAAAAAAAATTTATTCAAATAAAAATAGTACAAGATATATATCCGCTTTGTAAAACATCGCGTATTTTGAGCCTAAAGTTTATATCTTACAATACATACTTTTAATCATTTATTGTTATTATTTGTTAACATACTTAAAAAACTTAAAAAAACTTAATTTCCCTTTGCACCCCATGAATGAAGTATGGGATAGCTTCTCGCGTTGTTGTGAATTAACACGCTTTCTATTTTTAGATTCACAACTAACGGCACCTACTTATTTATCGACGAATGCGAACGTCACTGTTTTGAGAAGCTCTTACTAGACACGACGATTGAATCGACGCTTAATACTGCGAAGTTGCTGTCAAACAACATTCGAGGGGAGCCGACAATGAAAGAAAATTTTATTTATTTTTTTCTTTTAAGATGACTGGAGCCAGGTTTGAACCTGCGATCTCCCGCATGGTAGTCGCGTGTTCTAACCACTATGCCACGGCCGGTCCCTGTTAACATACTTACATATGGATAAACCATATTTAAAAAAAAAATTTGTTAAAAAAATTTAAAAAACATATAAAAGGCATTTTAGAAATCGCTGTCGGTGCGTAAGGTTTTTTTAGCAAATTGAACTGAAATATTTTTTTTTATTATTAATACAATATTTGCCATTAGAAAAGCCCTGGGGAGAATGTTGTCCAAAAAAAGTTATTACCCTAGTGTGCACACATAAACGAGCGACACTAAAAGATTGGTAGAGAAGAAGAAGAAATATAGCTGTATATGTGTAAATATATGTATGTATGTGTTTTTTTCTCTATATGAATATTCATGTGTTACTCCGTGTTTGGGTATTTTCGTGTCTCAGTGCACATATGAGTTGTGTCGTCTTTATCGCACACACGACGGGAGTCAGAAAAAAGAGCAACATCGTTTTCCGACACTTAGCGAGATGTGTTTGCATGTTAACATGCTCAACGGTACAGAGTTTGTGTCACATTTACCTCTCAAACACTCTCATGAAAAGAGTTTTGCATACATTTTGTGCACATTTGTGAGTTTTTTTCAAACGCTGCTTTTACCCTCGTACCTACAGATGGGGGTATTAAACGAAAGATTTGTTGTACCAAAAAAGTACTTTTATTGCAGTAAAAGGTAAATTTTTTGCTCCAAAAAGCACATTTATTGTGTCAAAAGAAAGGTTAGTGTACCAAATTGTAAAATTTTTTGAACAAGGAATAATTTTTCTACCAAAAACTAAATTTAAATGTACCAAAAAGTACTTTTTGGTTCAATAAAAGTTTGCTTATTCTACCAAAAAAGTACTTTTGGTACAATTAATTTACGTAGTATACTGAAACGTACTTCAATTGTACCATAAAGTACCGAAATTGTAGCAAATAGTACTTCTTTGGTAACAATCAATACATTACTATAACAAAAAGTACTTAAATTATGTTAGAATGGTTCATTGTATCTAAAAGTATTTTATTGACTAAAAAGTACTTTAATTGTACCAAATAGTACTTTAAATGAACCAAAAAGTATTTTTATTGTATCACAAAGTACTTTTATGGTACTGGGAATTACTTTAACAAAAATACTTTTATTGTACCAAAAAGTACAATTAATTGTACCAAAAAGTACTTCGAATGCATCAGGAATAACTTTAATTGTGCAAGGAATTATTTTAGCAAATAAGTACTTTTTTGTACCAGAAATGACTTATATTACCAAAAAGTACTTTTATTGTACAAAAAAGTACAATTTACAAAAAAGTAAATTTTCATAGCAAAAAATATTATTATCGAACAAAAAAGTATTTTTATTTTATTACGAAGCACTTTTATGGTACCGGGAAGTACTTTCAATGTACCATAAAGTACTTTTATTGTGCCAAAAAGTACAATTTATTGTACCAAAAAGTAGTTTGAATGTATAACGAATAATATTTAATTGTGAAAGAAATTACTGTACCAAAAAAGTACTTCTGTTGTACCAGGAATATCTTTTATATGTATTATTAAAAAGTACTTTTATCGTACAAAATAGTACAATTGACAAAAAAGTAAATTTTTCACAGAAAAATTTTTTTTACCGAACCAGAAAGTATTTTAATTATATCACGAAGTACTTTTATGGTACCGGGAAGTACTTTCAATGTACCATAAAGTACTTTTATGGAACCGGGAAGTACTTTTATTGTACCTAAAAGTAGTTTGAACTTATAAGGAATAACTTTAATTGTACAAGAAATTATTGATTTATTGTACCAGGAATAACTTTTATATTACGAAAAAGTACTTTTATTGTACAAAAAAGTACAATTTACAAAAAAGTAAATTTTTCATAGCAAAAAGTATTTTTATCGAACCAAAAAGTATTTTTTTTTGTATGCCTAAGTACTTTTATAGTACCGAGAAGTACTTTCAATTTACCATAAAGTACTTTTATGGTACCGGGAAGTACTTTTATTGAAACACAAAGTACTTTTATTGCATCAAAATGTACTTCGAATGTATCAAGAATAACTTTAATTGTGCCAGAAAAAAAATTTTGCGTTTATAAGTATTTTTATTATACCAAAAAGTACTTTTATTGTACCTGGAATGACTTTTATATTACCATAAAGTACTGTTATTGTACCAAAAAGTAAAATTTTTTGTACCCAAAAGCACTTTGAATGTATCAGGAATAACTTTAATTGTGCAAAATAACATTTAACATATTGTGCTAAAAAGTACTTTTATTGTACCAAAATACCAAAATATATTTATAGACACCTACACCTAAATTTTTTTTGTTGCTAATTTTAAGTCAATACAAAACAATCGATGAAAAACAGCGGACATCGAATACTTGAAATTTCTTTCTCGTGTTATTCACTTGCCCGACAGCTATGATTAAGGAGAATTTTATTCCAGGGGAAAATTAATTCACAGGGAACTCTTTTCTCTGTGCATTTTTAGAACTGGGCTAACAGAGAGAGAGAGAAAATCTTAGAGACATTTTAAGACAACCACCAAAGGCTGATAATCTGTTTACTTCAGTAGCGTTTATCTCGTAGTATGCAAACAGACTTTGAGTCTCAGAGAAATTTCATGTTAAACAAATTAACTTGGGTTGTTAATTTACTACGATAATTTGTTTATTTCCATATATGTTTCGACATAAACGCTTATGTTGTTATTTATGTGTTCAGACTTATTTCTAGAATAGTTTACTTAAGGGATCAACAGTTCAATCATAGCGATTTACGTATGAGAAGTAAATGATTGTACGTCAATACATTTAAAAGAATAGAAAACTTTTAGTCTCATATAGAAAACTTTTAGTCTCAAAACTACTTGGTACTACAGTACATATCGCTTATTTTAATATAATATAAATTAAATATTAATATTATGTCATATAAGTGATATGAAATTGCTGCATACATGAAAATGTCGAAATATCTTCGACATTTCCTTAAAAAATTTCAAACGAATTTGAAAGGATATATAAGAGTTTTATCTAACATGTTCTGAATGTTTATATGAAAATATTGCGTATATGATATTTTGCAATAATTTTGCGTATTTCATATAACCGATATCTACTGTACACATACATATACTCGTAGTTTATACACTCGCAGTTTCTTTACTATTACCTAACAACATTACAAAATAATAGTAATAATATAAACAACACTATAATAAATCGTTTTTTAAAATGACGTCAGTTTTAAATGCCTCTCTCTGCCTTTCACTAGAATTTTCTATGTGAAATAAAACAAATAATAAACAATTAAATCTGCGTTAAACTATAGCGTTTGCTTGAAATTATTCACAATTATTTTGTTGTTGCTTTTTTATACATTGCATATTTGTAATTACGGTAACCATCAATGTCAATCTAAAACTTGTAATTATTTAACTTTAAATGGCAAATAATTTCTATTGTCAGTACATATTAGAAATTTATACGATGATCTATGGATTATGAACGCATTTTAAAATATGCAAAACAAATGAAAAGGAATGATGAAAATAAAACTTTCAAATATAAAAAAATTAAAAAAAAAAAAAAAGTAATGACCAGTGAGTCAAAATTACTAAATTCATTAAATTCATTTAATTTCTAAAATTCATTAAATTTATTAAATTTGTAAAAATCATAAAATTCATTGAATTCAATAAATTCATTAAATTCAATAAATTCATTACATTCATTAAATTCATTACATTTATTAAATTGATTAAATTTATTAATTTCGTTAAATGCATTTAATTCATTAAATTTGTTAAATTCATTAAATCTTTTAAATTTATCAAATCCTTCAAATTCGCCAAATACATTAAATTTATTAATTTCATTAACTTGATTAAAAATATTAAATTTATTAAATTCATTAAAATAATTTTATTCATTTATTTCATTAAACTCATAAAATTCATTTAATTCATTAAATTTTTTAAATTAAGTAAATTTACTAAATTTATTAATTTCACTAAATTCGTTAAATTTAATAAAATTATTAAATTCATTAAACTTATTAATTTCATTAAAATCATCAAATTCATTAAATACATTAAATTCTGTAAATCCATTAAATTTATTTAAAAATTGCACTAAATTCATTAAGTTTATTTAATCTATTAAATTTATTTAATTCATTTAACTCATAAAATTCATTAAATTTACTAATTGTATTAAATTCGTTAAATATATTAAATTTATTAAATTCATTAAATATATAAAATTTATTAAATTTATTAAATTAATTAAATTTGTATTATTCATTAAATTAAGTAAATTCATTAAATTCATTAAATTTATTAAATTCACTAAATTCATTAAATTCATTAATTTCATTAAATCCAATAAATTCATTAAATTCAAATTCATTAAATTCATTAAACTCATTAAATTTATTAAAATCATTAAATTTATTAAATTCATTAAATTTATTAAATTCATTAAATTCAATAAATTCATATAAATCATTGAATTAATTTAATTCATTATATTCATTAAATTCGTTAAATTCATTAAATTCATTAATTTCATAAAATTCATTAAATTCATTTTATTTATTAAATTTGTTAAATTAATTTCATTCATATAATTTTTTTATTCATTAATATCATTAAAACCATTAATTTCATTAAATTCAATAAATGCATTAAATTCATTAAATTCGTTGAAATCATTAAAATCATTAAAATCATTAAAATCATTAAAATCATTAAAATCATTAAAATCACTAAAATCATTAAAATCATTAAAATCATTAAAATCATTATATATATTAAATTCATTAAATTCATTAAATTCATTAAATTCATTAAATTCATTAAATTCAGTAAATCCATTAAATTCATTAAATTGATTAATGCCACTAAATTCATGAAAGTTATTAAATCTATTAATTTTATTAAATTCATTTAAATCACTTAATTCATGTAATTCATTAAATTCATTTAATTTATTGAATTAATTAAATTCATTTAATTCATTTAATTCATTTAATTCATTAAATTCATTGAAATCATTAAAACCATTAAAATCATTAAATTCATTAAATTCATTAAATTCAAATTCATTAAAATCATTAAATTTATTAAATTCATTAATTTCATTAGATCCAATAAATTCATTAAATTTATTAAATTCATTAAATTCAATAAATTCATAAAATTCATTAAATTCATTTAATTCACTAAATTCGTTAAATTCATTAAATTCTTTAAATTCATTAAATTCATTAAATTCATAAAATTCGTTAAATTCATTAAATTCATTAAATTAATAAAATTCGTAAAATTAATTAAATTCATAAATTTCATTAAATCCAATAAATTTATTAAACTGATTAAATTCATTAAATTCGTTAAATTAGTTAAACTCGTTAAATTCATTAAATTTATTAAATTCATTAATTTAACTAAATTAATTAAATTCATTAAAATAATTAAATTCATTAAATTCATTAAATTCATTAAATTCATTAAATTCATTAAATTCATTACATTCATTAAATTCATTAAATTCATTAAATTCATTGAATTCATTAAATTCATTAAATTCATTAAATTCGTTAAATTAATAAAATTTATTAAATACATTAAAACCATAAAATTAATTTAAATCATTAAGTTCATTAATTCCATTAAATTGATTAAATTCATTAAATTTGTTAAATTCATTAAATCTATTAAATTTGTTAAATTCATTAAATTCGTTAATTCATTAAATTCATTAAATTCATTAATGTCATTAAATTCATTAAATTTATTTAATTCATTAAAATCATTAAATTAATTAAATTCATTAAATTCATTTAATTTATTAAATTCATTAAATTTATTAAATTCATTATATTCAATAAATTCATTAAATTGGCTACATGCATAAAATTCGTTAAATGCATACAATTCATTAAAATCATTAAATGCATTTATTAATTAAATTCATTAAAAAAATACATAAGTACTTAATTCAAAATAAAAAAATATATATGAAACCGTAATTGTAACTCGATGAAATAAAATTCCGCTTAAAAAATTTACATGTTTTCTGTATGGGGAAGACTTCCGTTTCAGTTCAATATTAGCCTTTATAAGAAAAATAATTTTTTATGCTGAAAAAGTGTCGCTTCTTTTTAAAACTTTTGTTTCAATTATTAAGGAGACATTCATAGTTTTTTTTTAATGTGCATCTAAAGATTTTTCTTATTTTCTATCTCTGGTGTTACCTTTTTTTTAAAATCCGCTCAAGTTTACATTGCATTTTAACACAATTACACGTATAATTATCCATTGTTTGTGAATTGCATTTATTTTACATACCTGCAAAGAAACGTAGAAAGAAATAAAGAATAATTTGTTAATAATTTATTTATCATAACGTTAATTGAATGTGCAACTTGACAGTAAATTGTTATAATAAATAAGATAATAATAGGGGGCAAGAGGCAAAGACAATTAATATAGAAGAAAAAAACATAAGTAATTGGCAGCAAAGACATAAAATATCACTAAGAGAAAAATTGTTGAATGTAGAGAAATTAATAGACATTTTTCTTAACAAACATAAAAAACACCGTAATATTTTTTTAGTAGCTTAAAGTAGGGGTCTACACATAGCTAGACCTTTTTTCTTAAAAGATAGCATCTCTTGCTCTTTCTTAAAATTTTTTAAAAAAGTTAATAGTTTTTCAGCGCCACCCGCCTTTACACGTGAATTTTTAAAAGTTGTCTTATCATTTATCAACAAAATGAATTAATGTTTATTTATTTATAGCTTAAAGGTTTTCCTTCATGTCAATGTTCTCGTACACAAAATGGTACAATTAATAAGCGATAGGTGGCTTGAGAGCCCTTAAACAATAATCGACGCCGAGATGGTTATTTTTAAGTTGAAATTAATTATTATCTTTTTAAAAATAGACAAGAATTGCTTTAGGTTTGAAAAATTTTCTTTCAAGTTAATGTTGCATTAAATGCATTAAATAACTATAATTTTTTGAAATAGATAAGAATTGCTTTTCGTTTTGAAAAGTTTTCTTTCATGTTAATGTTCTTATGCATAAAATAGCACAATTTATAAGTGATAGGTGGCGTGCGAGGCCTTAGCCAATGGAAAAGGTTCGACGCCGATATGGGTATTTTTAAGTTGAAATTAATTATTATTTTTTTAAAAAATAAACAAAAATTGCTATTCAGTTTAGAAATAATATTTTAAAAATTTTTTTATACTTTTCTTATAATTAGAAAGTTAAGTAGTTTTTTTATAATTTTCTTTTTATTAACAGTTTTCTCAAAATTTGTATGCTAAGGATTCACCCCTCTTGCCTACCTTGATAACTCCATGTGTAAATAATAAATTTTAGCCATGTACCGATTTTTACAAATTTAATATATGAAATTTTCTAACAAAATTCGTAATTAAAAAACTATGACGATTATTGGACACATGACACGAAAGTTTTAGCAAAATTTAACCAAGAGAAAGAAAAAAAAACGTGAGTGAAAAGTACAGCCACAAAAAATAGCCAAATATTTGTCACTTTTGCATAATCGTTGTTGTTTTTGCTATTGGTCAAAACGATCTGCTGCTTTTTGTTTGGTGAATTATTCAAAACACATTTTGTTGTTAATAATTTTTGTCAACAAGATTGTTGAGCTCACTTTGATTTATTTGAAATTCTTTTTAAACTTTTAGGTATTTGTTAATTATTTTATTTTTTTTGGTTTAGCAAATATTCCTTATTTGTGTTTACTATAAACATAATTTTACATTAAATTCGTTTTGATTTTTTTTTCGGTTTTGATGTACACGAAAATTATAAATTCACTTCACATCACAAGAGACGTTTCGCGTTTGCAGCTTTTTTTCGTAATTTGTGAATCGAACGCCCAACAAATAAAAACTGATTTGAATGGAACGGCCAAACTCAAATGCAAACCGAAATGGTCGTGGTGGATGATGATCATGATGATGATGACGACGAAGATGATGATTAGTTTCAGTTACACTATTGGACAGTTTTATGGCATAGCAATTATGGCAGAGGCGGCGTTAAGTAGGAAGTTGTGATGAATACAGGGGGAGGGGGGATATCAAAGGAAGCTATGGAAGTGGCTATCATACCAAGCGCCACCTATTGTTTATTAATTGTACTATATAAACTAAAAACAAATTTTCTGAAAAGAATATTAAATATCTTTCAAAGGTATAACCCAGCGACATTTGATTTCTGTTAAAATTAAGTTATATTACATTGAAAACTGAGAAAATTAAAAAAAATAAAAATTGAGAAAAAAAAATTAAATAAGTGGAAGTTAAGAAATTTGTATAAAAAAATTTATAAAATATTAATATTTTACAAGAAATAATATTTAAAAATGTTAATAAGAACATTTTTCTATTAATATCAATTATTATATATATTTTATTTCTGTTATAATTTAGTTATATAATATTGGAACCCGGAATTTAATTCATAACAACTTAACCCAATTTTGAAGTAAAAATTAAAAAATTTTAAAATTTAAAATTTTATAAAATATTAATATTTTACAAAAAAAAATATTTGAAAATGATAAAAATAAAATTTTATATTTTCCTATTAATATATAATATTATTTGAATTCCGTTATAATTCAGTTTTATGACATTGAAAACAGTATAATGTAATTTATAACAACTTTCCCCAATTTTTAAATAATTTAATTGCCTAAAATTTATAAAATATTAATATCTTACAAAAAAATAATAGTTGAAAATGTTAATAATAACATATTTCTGTTATTATCTAGTATTATATTTCTATAATAAATTATAATAAAATTAATGCAATTTCATATTTTATATTCATCAAAATTTCTCCTCAACCAGACATCACCAAAAAATTTGTGAAACAAATTTGTAAAATAAAAATAATTCATAAAAAATAATATCTAAAATTGTTTTTATTATGTTTATATTTTTTTTTAATATTAAATATAATTAAATAAATACAAATTTCATGTTTTATATTTATCAAAATTTATCACCGAAAAATTTGTAAAATAAAAATATTTTTTAAAAAATAATATCTAAAAATGTTGTGGTTATTTTTATATATTTTTATTTTTAATATTAAATATAATATAATTAATATAATTTCATATGTTATATTTATTAAAATTTCTTTCCTACCAGAGATTGCCCAAAAATTTTTATAAAAAATTTGTAATATAATAATATTTTATAAAAAATAATATTTAAAAATGTTATTATAATTTTAATATTATTATATTTTCATGATTAAAAATTATAAAATAAATACAATTTTATATTTTAAGTATATTTATGAAAATTTCTCGCCCACCAGAGATCGCCTAAAAATTTTTAAAATTAAAATATTTTACAAAAAAAAATAATGTTTAAAAATTGTATTATTATTATATTTTATTTTTAATTATAATAAAATGAATTCAATTTCATATTTTATATTTATCAAAATTTCTCGCCCACCAGAGATCACCCAAAAATCAATCAATCAAATACAATTTCATATTTTAAGTTTCTCTAAATTTCTCCCCCACCAAAGATCACCCAAGTACGCCCTTAGCCACACCGAAGATTGATACGACATTTCGTATCTGCAACTGTATGTCGGCATGTAAATATTCTCCCTCTATAGTATCTCTAGTATAAACATCAGTGTATGCATTTCAAATTGGTGATAATATAGAATGCATATATTTCAAATAGAAAACTACAACAACTACCAATACAATACGCTGTCACTGTACATGGAGTAGACCTACTCTAGCCATCATATACTAGTATACTAGTATGTATACATGTCACGTTGTGAGCATTTAACTCACCCCAAAGGCAAAAACAATAAAACTGGAAAAAAAACTACAACATTTTAATCATCATCTGTGGTCATCACTCGTTTGTCAAAGGCAACTCGAGTACTCACAAAGGAACCCAACAGCGCTAAATTAAAGCGGGCAATCATACGAGACTGATAGGTTGACCAATCGACCACCGTCTGTCTGTCTGAATGTGCGTTCAACCGCATAGCTATCCAGTATTATAGAGAATGTGTGAACTACAAATTAAAATGTAAAATTTCCCCCTTAATAAATAAGTAGGGGGGAGATCACATAAGCCCCTATTTAAATTAAAAAAAAAAACACCTCAAATCAAACTACCTCCTAAACTACAACACTTCCATATTTAATTTTTCCCCCAACAAAAATTTGTGACTATGGAAAGACCTATAACATGTATTTGAAACACACTAAATTGAAAGACCCACAATATGTATTTGAAACCATAGAATTGTTTACAATTTCACTCTTTAAATTTTGTGAAATATCTATGTAAACATTTGTACAAATTTTTGGGTGTTAAATTTTGTAAACATTTTCCTCGTTTTGAATAGGAAACTCCCCCATCACCAATTGATATTGGTTTCTGGAACAAATTGTGGGAAAACAACTGGATTAATGAAAGATAAATTGACTATTAGTTTTTAGAGGAAAATTGCAAGAACAGCAACAACAACAATAACAAGAAGATTTTATTTTTTGTACTACATATGATGTAAACTAATTGTTGCAATGGATGAAAGTGGGTCAAATAGCTACACACATTAACCTATATGAAGTGCTATTACATAAATTATGTAAAAACTATGGGTATAGTAAATAGTGCATATTATAATGTAGTATTTTGTAAATATTGTTTTACATTAGTAATAAAAGTTGTAAGTTATGGTGTGAAAAAATGATGCTCATAAGCAGGCAACGTTTTACATATGATTCTCTGACCATTTTAGTTTTTTGCAGTGCATGGACGCACAAGCACTATGGTCGTGCCAAAATTCTGGACTTAATCAATAAAAGGTGTCACAAGGATTTCACTGTGCCAGAATCGATTTTCGATCCGGGTTTCATGGGGAACATCCCTACACTTTGGGAAAGATCCCAGTAGGAAGTATCGTCATACACGACTTTGTCGTCAACGCTGTCCTCAAGACAAAATGTGAAAAATGTATGTACTTCTCGTCAAAACACTCAGTTGACGACAAGCTGACCGACAAAATACTAATGTTGTCGAGCATCAAACAAAATAACGGGACAATAACGACATAAAATTGAAGAGAGGAAAGTAGAAGTAAAAAATATTCAGTTTGTTGGAAACGGCAGTGTGTGACGGTTCTTGTATTGCACATTTTCAATAAAACTACTTCAATTTGTTATTTTAAATTATTAAGCACTGGTAACGACAATTTGACCGACATTGTCACTCATCAGGTCGTGCATGATTGTGTGGGCCACATGTCGCTTATTTAGGCATCAACGACAATTTGACCGACATTAACGCTCATCACGTCGTGCATGACAAAGCGGACACTTGTATGAAAATTTCGTCGACGATTTGTATGGACGGTCCCCTTAGTGTCATAAATGATTTGCTATGGTTATGCACCTATCCTTGAGGATGTCTTGCAGACACTTCCTACTGGGATGATATAAAAAAATTAATTATATCAATAACATTTTTAATTATTAATTAATTAATAAAAATAAATTAAATTAATTTAATTATTTAAATTATTAATTACATTACAGTTAATTAAATTAATGAAATTTAATAAAAATTAATAAAAAAATTTAATAAAATTAACTTACTTAATTTATTTTGTGTCTTTACTAATTAATGAAATCTAATAAAAATTAAATTAAATAATTTAAATTAAGTCAATTTAATTAATTTAATTAAGAAAAACATGTCAATAAAGTATTAAATTATTTTAAATAATTAAATGAACTAAATTAATTTAATATTTAACAAAATTAATTGAATTTGTGCAATTAATTTAGTTACTTTTATAAAATTTTTCACTCATTTTTATTAAAATTCACATATTTAGTTAATTTGTTTTTTAATTTGTTCATTAATTTTAATTAAATTAAATTAATTAGTCAAGTATTAAATTAATTAATTAAGTTAATTTTATTAAATTTGTTCATTACTTTTTATTAAATGTCATTAATTAAATTTAATATAATTAATTTAAATAATTTAATTAATTGATTAAAATTAATTAAATTAATTAAATAAATTAATTTAATAAAATTAATTAAATCAATTAAATTAAATTAATTAATTTAATAATTTAAATAATTAATAAACTAAATTATTAAATTAATTATTTAAATTAAATTAATTTATTTAAAAGTTATTATTATTAAATTAATTTATTTAATAATTAATTTTATAAATTATTTAAATTATTAATAATTTTAATTAATTTAATTCATTTAATACAAATTTAATGCTGAATAATCATAATGAGTTACTTTTTTTTAAATTTTTCGTTAATTTTTATTAACTTTCATTAAATAGCCAAGTTTGTATAAATTCTGATATTAATAGTTTACAGTGTCTGCTAGAAGTGTGTCAATGCTGCAGTGTGCGCTAATCTCAGTGCCCATGACATGTTTTCCCGTTTGTTTTTTTTTTTTTTGTTGGCAAAAACTTGAATATATCTTATATCCAAAAAGTGTGTACGTGTCCGATGACCATAAACATTTCAGCATCCAAATGTTATTTTACTTATACTTTCTATTTGTGAAAAATCAATTTGTTTATCTGGGAAATTCCTAAAAATTTAATAATCACAATAATAATATTGTGACGATTTGTTAATGTCTAAAGACAGAAGAAACTGTAAAATTTACTTAAAAGCAACAAAAATAAAAAGGAAAATCTTAACATAATGGAATGTTACTACATGACTACATGTCATGACTTAAGAAAAATTGAAGTGGGAGGATCACATGTGCTGATATATGTCAACTGTCAAAAATTCCAACATTGCCTGTAGTCAATGACGGAAAATTTCCTTATTATAATAACAAATATAATAAGAAATAGTCAATACTTTTTGCCAATGGCGGAAAATTTCCATATTATAATAAGAAATAGTTATGTCTTACAGGCGTTATTATACATAATAAGAAAATTTTCCGCCATTGGCTAAAGTAAAGTCTGAATTTTTGACATATATCGGCCAGTCAAATTTTGCTTGTCATAATTTAAAAAAAAAACAAACAAAAAACATTCCATTATGTTTCTATTAACAATTTCTAAACCGTTAAATTTTTGTCCTCCAATTCAGTCGATATTATGTAACTATTGTTTAACGAAAATTTTATGAACAATAAATAGTTATTTCCAATATTATCTTAAAATCGTTACCCTATTTTCGCATTGCCGCCTTTTCTCTTTCTTTTAAATGTAAATAAATTTAAAATTTTTAATTAAATTTAATTAATTTAATTTGTTCAATTAATTAATTATTTATAATTAATATAAAAATTAATAAAAAAAAATTTAAGAAAATTAACTTATTTAATAAATTTAATTAATTTTTTATTTGCATATTTTTCTAAACTAATTGCTTTATTTATTAATAAAGTTTTGTTTAGCTTGAATTTTGTTTAAAAAAAATCTCAAACGTACTCTATGTGTCAATAATCAGCACATTACACTAGATGATTGACCAACTCATAAGTAACTGTTGACATATTTTGCAAATATTTGTGTACACTTGATTTATGAGCCAACGATTTATCATTCTGGTCTTGCCATTAGTTAAAATAAAGATATTGATTTAAATGTCTCAACACCTGAAAGGTTGCTCATTACACATTAGTCGCTATGTTATTGCAAGCCATGAAATAATGGTCAATAACATTAATGTTTTGCTACACCAGAATGTTAACCAAAACAATATCTGTGTTTCCCTCATTATTATTTCTTTCTCAAAATCTCCCACAATTTAGCAGAAATGGTGTCGTAAATCTTTGATATTTACTATGAAAAAAAACTAAAATATTCCAAACATTTCGTTTGTTTTTTTTTTTTTGACAGTAGGAAAAAAAAACAAAATTTATGTTTATTTACATTTAAAAGAAAGAGAAAAGACGGCAATGCGAAAATTTAGGTAACGATTTAAAGTAAATATTGAATATAACTAAATATATTTATTGTTCATAAAATTTACGTTAAACAATATGTACATAATATCGACTGAGGACGAAAATTGTTACATTTTAAATTAGAAAATTTTGGCAGAAACATAATGGAATGTTTTTGGTTTGTTTTGTTTTTTTATATTATGACTTTAGCAAATTATACTAGAAAAGTCACATGTGCTGATATATGTCAAGTGTCAAAGATTGAGACTTTACTTTTAGCCAATGACGGAAAATTTCTTAAATATGTATAATAATACATATTACATACTCTATCCCTTATTATAATATGGAAATTTTCCGCCATTGCCTAAAAGCATTGACTATTTCTTACTATATTTCTTATTATAATAATGAAATTTTTCGCCATTGGCTATAAGTAATGTTTGAATCTTTGACAGTTGACATATGTAGGCACATGTGAACCTCTCTCTCTAATTTTTCGCAAGTCATAACATATAAAAATACAGCTATGAAGTAACATTCCATTATGTTAAGTTTTCCTTTTTATTTTTGTTGCTTTTGAGAAATTTTTACAGTTTCTTGTGCCTAGAGACATTAACAAATCGTCATAAGATCTCTAAAAATATCTTGTGATTATTCAGCATTAATTTTTTGGGAATTTCCCAGATAAACAAATTGATTTTTCACAAAGTATTAGTAAAATAACATTTGGATGCTGAAATGTTTATGGTCATCAGACACGTACACACTTTTTGGATATAAGATATATTCAAGGTTTTGCCAACAAACAAAAAAAACGGGAAAACTTGTCATGGGCACTGAGATTAGCGCACACTGCAGCATTGACATACTTTTAGCAGACACTGTAAACAATAGCAGATTATATAAAATCTTACAGTGGAATTGAATATAATATTGTGTATATTTTAAATAAATAATTTCTATTTATTAATTTCTTGTTTTTTCATAAATTTTCTCCAAAAACTCATAATATCTGGCCATTTGTAGTGTACATATGTTGCGAGTTTGCATATGATACTGGCTACAAATAATATTACTCATACGAGAACAAATGTCAAAATAAGCAAAAACTATAAGAGGTCATAAAAAAAAAGTAGTCTGGGAACGCCAAACCCTTTGAGGGTTTTACTAGTAGTACAGAGCTAGTATCTTCACACTGATTTCTCAGCCCCCCAGCTTGGCAGTTGCATAGTGTTAATGCTATTTAAAAACTTAAGCGCCAATGTCTTAATGTTATTTATATATGTTCCCTCTCTGTATTTGAATAATCTAAAATTCTTATCACTTTAAATAGCATCCCTCAGTTCTCCATGACCTATGTCTTTAATTCATTAAAATCGAATGACATTAAATGTCAACATCTAAGAGATAAGACAACAATTTCCTATAGGCAAGCTGGAAAATCAATTGCGGAAGCTGTGAATTATCATTACATATTAGCAAATACATATGTATAGTTAATTTGTGACATATAAATCGTTTGACGTTAACTATTATTTGTTGAATTAATTAAAAATGACAATCTCCTCTATTTCTAATATTGACATTATCTCTTAATTATTATTGACATTGCGACAAAACAGAACAAAGCAATAGCCATTGCTGTAGTTCAGTGCACAAATACTCGTAAATATTTATTTATTGAAACTTTTTTAAGAAAACATTGTATGCCGTCTGTCTCAAGATTTGATTAAATTAAAAATTAATAAAAATGTCAAATTAAAATTCTATTGAACGTTCTGTGGAGACCAGAAAAGGCACAAAACAAACCGCCATCATCACATCAATAACAATCTCGGTATGATTGTAAATACAAAAAATAATATAATTGACCTACTTTTAATAAATAAATGCAATTTAAAATTGCATATTTGTTGGAAAAATGGTAGAGAGCAATGGGAAACTGTCTCCCCTGCAACAATAACAGCCACCCCACGTTGAACGAGAAATTGGCACTGTGAGTGTGCATTGAGAGTGTAGTACATACAATATGACCACTGTCTCGTATTCATATGACAATCAACGTTTTAGATTTCAATTTTTATTGAAATTTATTATTAGGAAGAAGAGAACATCATTGTAATTGCAAGAGGTTTTTTCATATTTGAACACTTAAAATTAAAACTAATAAATAGTTGCATTGTCATGAAATGTCAGTAAACTGCAAAGTTAATCAATGGGAGTTGTTTGATAATAGGATAAGACTATGTAATAAATACATATTAATATACAATTATTTTTAAATTATATGGTTATTGACATAACACAGCAAATTCTCTATGTTGGCCATGTTATTAAGCAAAATGTCAGTAAAATGCTTAAAAGGCATTGCCAGTCACAATGAATACATTTTCATACAAACAACACTAAAATGAAACTACACCCTTGGATGGACGGTTGCCAGATTTTGCTATGTTGTCAAATCTGCTAATGTACCGGCAATGTACTGACATGGACAGTGTTGCCAATATAATTATTTCTCTGCCAATGGTGTATTTGGCAGATGCATAAACTCCTCACTTCTGCAAATTAAAAGTGTTTGCAATTATCTTACAATAATTTGATAATGTCAACATTTTGCGGTTCATACGATTGTCGGATGTCTGGCAATATTGTTGCTTTAATGCGTTTTCTGCAAACGTTGCCATACAAAATTTAAAGTGCACACGGTTGTTGGACATTTTCTGAAAATTTTTCGGGCAATATTGTAAGATCTGGCAACCGTCTGTACGTAGCTTTAGGATGCAAACAAAACTTATTATCGTTTTTTATAAAAATTTTTAAAATCGTTTGATTTCTTTGACCCTCCACTAAATGTTTACATTCATAATTCGTTAATAAAAATCAATATTATACATAATTCTATGTAAACATTAATATTTCTCCCGCAACATTTTCCTTGCCAACTTGTCATTATTATTGAAAATTTCATTAAAATTCCTTTTACTAGAAAACCAAACATAGCACTCGATCATAAAATCGATTCCGTAAAACAAATCCTCATGGCATGTGTCTTGTGAAATGTAAACAAGAATATCTTGCCAAAAGTTTTGCAAAAAAAAACGTTGTTTGTTTTTAATTTGTGGCTCGGATATTTAATGGTTTTTAGGCTGATTGCAAGTCATAGAAAAAAATAAAACAAAAAAGAATAATGGAATGATTATAAACAAACAACAGAGAACAAATAGAGGCAAACGTCAGCAAACACAAGAGCATTTAATAACCATGCTGTAATGGTATTCTAAGGCAACGTGACCAAGTTTACAATAGCAAAGTACTGACCAAAATTTTGGTTCGAAATTGAATGTAAACCGCTGTATTTAGAAGTGATTAAATGGCCAGTTATAAAGATGACGCAAACAAAGTGTTAAGGCACTGATAAATAAAATCATATTAAAAAAATATGATATAAAACAATATAATATAATAAATATATAATATAGCCATAAGTGATGTGAAATTTCTTGCCTCTCCTTGTTGATGATGTTAACAAAAAAATGTAACACCCAAAAGGAAACGTTTAACTTAGCAAAGGATCATTAATCGAAATTTGTTCTACTCTTATAACTCTTAAAGTCAATTGAGCTGTGTCCGTATATCCAGCTGGCCGGCTGTTAGACACTAATATAACTATCGCAAATATTTATCATCTTAATTTTTTTTTTTTTACAAGACGTATCCGTGTATTTTAAATGAGATATATTGGCCCCACCTTGTGGTACCTTTCAAACGATTTAACTGAAGTGTTTATATTTCTTCACAGAAAAAAATATTATTTTGTAAATACAGTTAATTTGTTAATTGAAATTGAACCAACAATGTATCTTGTATATTCAAATACTGATTTTGAAGCTTGATTGTTGACAATTTTGTTTATATTAATTTATTAAATTTTGTTTAATAATGTGAATTTTACATATAAGCAAACTTTTAGTTATTTATTCTTTTATTCTTTTTGATTACCTCTTTTCTGTGTTAAACAGACAGCTAAAAACTATAAAAATTTGAGAATTTCATTACTTTGAAGCAGAAGTTTCAACTGAATACCGAACAACCTTTTATACATTTTTTGCTCAAAGAAATCGTTTGTCGTTATTTGAGAAGGAAAGTGGCCGATATGGTTTTTCCCACACAAATTAAACTAATATTCCGAAAATGAAATATGTTCCAAATATTTTTAAACAACAAGTGCCTACAAGTTAATCGAAGTAATTGTTTTATATAGGTAAGTAAAACTTGGGGCTCAACCTACGCCTTATGATACCTCATAGAGCCCTGCACAAATGCATTTTAGCTTTACTAAGACAACAAATGACTTACTGCAGTGAGCAATGCTTGTAAGACATTCGTGACCAATATAACTGTTATTCACTTTTGAGAAGAAAATTAAAAAAGTGAATTGTTATTGTTTTGTTTTTTCAAACCAAAATAAAAACACTTCCAGCTCACGATAAGCTCTCTTCAGATCTCATTTCTCAAAACCAAAACAATGATAACTATCAATGAATGCAGTAAATCATTTTAATGTGTTGAAGACTTCTTGCTTTACTAGAATAGAGTGACAAAACAAAATGTAGTTCTTGCTTTTTGATACAACAATAAACATAATTTTTGGTACAATTATAGTACATTTTGGTATAACAAAAGTTCTTATTGGTACAATAAAAGTACGTTTTAGTACAACAAATTATCCAATTATCCAACAAATACAATATATTGTACTTTTTGCTACCATAAATTGCACTTTTAGGTGCAATTTATTTTACTTTTTGTTACAATTAATTTTACTATTTGGTGCAATAAATTGTACTATTTGGTACTACAAATTGTACTTTACTATAAAAGTACTTTTTGGTACAATTAATTGTTCTTTTAGGCACCATAAATTGTACTTTTCTGTATATTAAAGAGTACTTTCCCGTACAATAAAGTGCACTTTTTGGTACAATTAATTGTACTTTTTGGTGCTATGTATTTGACTTTTCGATACAAAATTTTTTTTTTTTTTTTTTTTTTTCATTGTTATTTTATTGTAAAACAGTATTTCTCTTAAGATCTAAAATATAATATTAATTTAAGAGATGGTTATGTACAACCTTACATCTAGATTATTATTACAGATTTCAAATAAATTATACATAATTATAATAAAAAGTGTATTCAAGAAAAGGAAAAAGTTAAGAAAAACCTTTATTAAAATATGAATTTTACTTTACATTGGATTCTTTAGATTAGAAATTAAATTGTTTTCATTATGGGAACACAAAATGTAAAAATTGTTTGAAATACGAGAAATATTGGTTTTAATTAGTTCAGTTCTACTCAATTCATGGAGTCTTCGAGTGCTAAAATGCCGAGGTAAATTTAGCATTAGCTTTAAAACTTTATTTTGACAAACTTGTATTTTCTTAATGTGAGTTTTGGCACAGGCACCCCACACAGGGCAGGCATAGAGAGCTATCAAAATTTTTTTTCTTTTTGATACAATAAAGGGTAATATTTAGTACTTTTTACTTTTTGGTCCAATCAATTGTACTTTGCCCCAAATTTCACTTTTCGCTACAATAAATTGTACATATTGTTAATATTAATTGTAGTACTTGGTGCAATAAACGTACTTTTTGGTACTTACAACAAAGTACTGCAAATTGTAATTTTTGGTACAAGTAATTGTGCTATTTCGTACAATAAAATTACTATTTGGTACAATAAAATTACATTTTGGTATAATAAATTTTATTATTTTTTACAACAAAAGTACTTTTTGTTGGGACCGGCCGTGGCATAGTGGTTAGAACACGCGACTACCATGCGGGAGATCACTGGTTCAACTCCTGGCTCCAGTCATCTTAAAAGAAAATTTTTCTTTCATTCTCGGGGTCCCTCGAATGTTGTTGACAGCAACTTCGCAGTATAAGTGTCGAGTCAATCGGCATGTCTAGTAAGAGCTTCTCAAACAGTGACGTTCGCATTCGTCAATAAACAGGTAGGTGCCGTTAGTTGTGAAAAAGCTATCCCATACCTCATTCATG
Source organism: Muscina levida (assembly GCA_964034835.1). Taxonomy (NCBI): domain Eukaryota; kingdom Metazoa; phylum Arthropoda; class Insecta; order Diptera; family Muscidae; genus Muscina; species Muscina levida. Next base: position 149,261,597 of record OZ035882.1, read on the forward strand.
GGGTGTAAAGGAAAAATTAAGTAAGTAAGTACTTTTTGTTACAACGAATGTACTAGTTCATACCATAAATTGTACTTTTTGGTACTATTAATTGTACGTTTTGGTACAATAAATTTTACTTTTTGGTACAAAAATTTCACTATTTTGTCTAAAAAAATTACTATCTGGAACAACAAATTGTACTTTTTTGGTAAAAAATTTAACTTTTTAGTACATTTAATTGTACTTTTTGATACAATAAATTTATCTATTTGATACTAGACAGTAAATTTTACTTTTTGGTACAATTAATTGCACTTTGTGTTACAAGTAAATGTGTAATTTGGTGAACTAAACTAACAACAAAGTACTAAAAATTTTACTTTTTGGTACAACGAACGGTACTATTTGGTGCAATAAAAATAAAATACAATAAATTGTTCTTTTTGGTACAATATATTTTGATTTTAGTACAATAAATTGTACTATTCCGTACAATACAATTCGTTTTACTTTTTGGTACAGTACATTTTCTTTTTGGAACCATAAATTGTACTTTTTGGTACAATAAACTGTTCATTTTTAGACAATAACTCGTAAATTATTTTTTTTTAAATTTTAAATTATTTGTAGTATTTGGTGCAATGAAAGTACTTTATGGCATAAAAGTACACTTTGGTACTATAAACATACTTTTTGGTCCAAAAAAACTAATGATTTGAATCATTTACTGCGGTGCAATACATATTTTAGTGCATTTGTTTTACAAAACATTGTTTTGATCAAAACTCATACTCTGACACTCAATTGTTTTTGTTTTGTTTCTTAACCAAAACAACGCCGTTGCCGTGTACAATCCGCATGTCCTGTTCGCAGAATCCAAACCAAACCCATCTGCTGATTTAACATATGAGTTTGCCAAGCCTCTGAGCATATTAAAGGCAACATTTTATGTAATGAAGTGACACTACAACTATATTGATACCTCACAACCCCTTGCATCCACCTAAGATTACTATTGGCTGCTTCTAGTCAGAGGTAGAAAGCCTCCACATTTTAATGAATATCAAAAAGGAATATGCTGTTACATTGAATGCAGAGTGGTATAGTGGCATGCCACAGAACTTTTTTGCCTAATAGCTGTGGCATTTCTATGGTTTTAAGCAAAGTTAGTGATTTAATCAATATGGGGCGCCATGTTAAACACCTTATGATTCATTGGATGTAATTGGCGAAAGGTTTGACCAAAAAGTGATATCCAAAAGAAGATATCACCATCCACCTCGTAGCACCGACTTACCCCAATAAACTTTTTTTCCTTTAGGAATACCGTAAAAGTAAATGTCTCTAAAGGAATTAAATGAACGTATGCGCCAGAAATTGTACACCACATCACGAAAAATTAGTCAAGCAGTCATGAACAATTTCCGCTCCAGATTGCAGCCTTGTCAAAATGCGAAATTTGTACTATTAATAAACATATTTGTGTAATTTTATAAAAGAAGATTTTTTTTTAGTTTTCTTTTTTGTCACAGTTTGAAAAGTAATAAAATCTTTGGTCCACCCTGTATGTTTTAAGTACACAGAGTTTTGTTTTAAATGCAAAAAGTCGTTTCTTTAGTATGATTAGACCACCAGTTTACAGCAAACATGTTAGGAAAGTGCAAATGGCGAAAAATGCCTTCTTTAGAATTAAGAATAAATAAATATTTGACTACTTATTTTAGGTTGAATACTTTATTTTACGTATTTGTTTGTACATACATATATTTACATTAATCATACGACGCCCTGTCACTTGACAAAATAAGTAACAATCATGCGTATTTTTAAATATGTATTAACATTAATCATACGGCGCCCTGTGGATTAGAGCTTAATGTCAATATATTGCTGTTTTGAGGTAATCCTAGCATTACAAATTACTCTCTTTCATAATGCTGAAGCAGCCAATATCTAACTTAAGCCAGAACAGCATCATAAATGTATTATAGGTTAATGTAACTATCAACTGATCTATAAAAATCTATAAAAAAAAAACTTTCATTGCAATTTTCTTACAAGAGAATATTTTAAAATTTGCCCTTTCAGTTCATAGCCATAGATATATGGGAACACATGGCCTATAAGAATTAAAATTGGTTAAAACGTTCTACAAAGCGTTTTAACCAATTTTTAAAAATCGTTTTCTTCTAGATAGCTAGTACTGCAAGCGAACCTTTGTAGTAAAAGTGTTAACATATTCTACACCATCAGTTTGGGACAAACATGTTAGGGTGCGAACAGAGTGAGCGCTGATGCCGAGCGGAGCCGAGCCGAACTTATTGACGCTTATTTTCATGCGAGAAGAAAATTTGTATATAACACAGTGAATGCGAGAATCAGCGCTGAAATTCTGTTTATTCCATGTGTTTTGCTTTTATGTCATTAGGTCTTGTTGTTCATTTGTGTTTATAAAATTGCTGTACACGTAAATAACGCAATTATTAACACAAAAAAATTGTACAACATCCAATTACACTAAAATGAATAAATTTGGTGAATTTCATCATTTATATAATGATTTAAGAAAATATTGTAAAATAAAAATATTTGAAAATATATTTAAGAAATTTCACTTATTATTTGATCGATATCCATTTTTTTTATTTTGAAACCATTAAAAAACATGACTGCACGCTAAAAAGTAAACATCGACAATGCAAAAAAGCTTGCAAAACGCTTTGAAACTGTTTTCTCGCACTCCATCGGCTTTGCTCTCTGCTCTTGTCGGCGTTCACTATGTTATACACAAGCTTATTTGTATTGACTTGTATGAAATCAGTTTTATCGCACTGACAATCTTTATCGCATTGACAATCTCGGCTCGGCTTTCAGCGCGCACTCTGTTCGCACCCTTAGACTTAATACATATGTGAGTATTTATTTTAGGTTAAATACTTCATTTATTTATTCCAAAATATACTTTACTTATCTGAACTGCCTAATATTAGAGATATTAATTTAGTTTTCTCCCTATGTGTCTGTCTTTCTACTATCTGCTTGTTATATACTATATTCGTTAGTTTTTTTTATAGTTTGTTGTTAATTTCAAATTTTGTGTTGCTTTTTATATTAATTAAGTATTTTGTGCTGTACTTTTATAATGTTTCATGTGACAAATTTTTGGCTACACATTGTCTATCGCAAAGTCACAAGAGCCATTATCATCTAAATTAAATATCTGTGTTTGATGGCTTTGCTACACTCTCTCAGCCCATCATTAGCCATGACACCATTTACATTTGGCGCACATGTGGTGTAGTGATTTGCAACCTTACCCCCTCCCGCGTGGCTAATTATACAAATCAAAAACTACCTTCACCTGCACGAAATGTGCAGAATTAGTGCAATTATTTTCAAAGTACAAATAATTTATATTTTAACAGTGTTTCAATGGCTGTCGTTAATTATATGATTTTGCTACATTTGGTAAAAGAAATTAAAACCACAATGTTGTTGTTTTATAGCTGGCACATGAACATTAGTTGCTGGCAAAAGGGAGGGTGTTATAAAAAGTTAGGGAAATTGCAGATAATCTAAAGGAAATTTGTATTTTGAATAGTAAAGAGATAATAAAAATTCTTTAATATCATATTTTTCATATTTAATCTTTGTAATAAACGAAAATTACTTCATTATTCTTTCAATAGTGTAAAACTTTTGAATATACCCTTATCTTTTTTTTCTCTTATGTAACTTTCGTGTAAACACACTGGTGATTCCTTGGCTGTAATTGTACGCGCAGTTCCCTACAAAAAAAAAACTCTTTTCTTTGTGCTGCGGTCCTAAACCGCAGTTTAATTACAGTTGCCTATAGAAAAACACATATCTTAAGTGAAAATCTTTACCACGAGTAGTGCACACAACCACCGTCGCATATAGGAACCCTGCTAGCAATAAGTTAAACACATGGCAGTCCGCTAGTTCTTTAAGCATGCAACCAATTTACACAAATGCTCTTTTAGTTTTTTGTTTTTTTTTTTTATTTCTTTTCGGCTTTTGAATATTCTTGATAAACTATTTTTATAATTACACAAATTTAGCTATGAGAAAGGATGCAAAAGGAGAATTGTAAATTCAAACTGCAAAACGGATATCCGTTGGCATTTCGCTAAACATAAAAAAAACGAACGTTCATAAAACGACTTCAAAGGAAATGGCAATGGCAATGGCAAATGTGAAACGAATGAGAGAGTGTTGTTGTTTTCCCCTAAGCTCCTACTAGCAATCAACAAAGCAATTTTACAAAGCAATAATGTTTGCTTAGAAAATTCGAAGAAAAGAAATCAACATTTTGCAATAAAGTTTTTAAAATTGCTTCTAAAAGGAATACAACGTCATATTATTACAACCTTTACTTTGAATAACATAGAAGTAGTTAGCTATGCAATAGCAAATTTATGGAAAACAACAAGAATCTGTTTAGAAAATTCGAAGAAAACAAATCAACATTTTGCAATAAAGTTTTTAAAAGTGCTTTTAAAAGAACATGACGATGTTATAACAAACTTTACTAAGTAAAACATAGAGGTAGGCAATAGCATATTTGTGGTATACAAAGAGAATTTGTTGTTGAACAAATACAAATTTGAAATTCTTATGTGTGAGACCATATCTAAATTTCTAGTAAATTTTGCTCTGTATTGAGAAAATAATAATTTGCACTTTGTTTTTCATAAATATTGCGAACTCAATGCTTTTCCATGTAAACGCTTTTAAGTATAACGGTCGTAAAGGTATCGTATTGAATTCCTGTGATATAATTTTCCCGAATTGTATTATAAAATTTTTGTTTTTCACTGGAATTGATGGTAAGCAGTGGGTTGTGTTCTTTTTAAAATTGGCTCAGAACTTTTTACATAAAAGCCTATATTAAGTTTCTATTAAACAATTTTTAGAATTTTATAACAAAATGTTCATATTTTCAGAGAAATTTAAGATTAACTATGTGTTGTGTTCCTAAAATTGGCATCGATCTTTATTACAAAGACTTTAAATTTACCGAGAATTTTATAAGCCAACAAATTTGTAACAAACGAAAAATTTTCAATATAACTTATTGTTTACTCAGTAATAAATAATAATTGATATATCGTTGGTCCTGTCAATTTTTCTCGTAATTGTTCGTAATAGTATGGGAACTGCACAATATTTTCCTGAAGTAATATTATTAAATTTATTTTAGAAAATTTTAATTATTTGAAAATCATAGATTTTAAATGATAAAAAATTTATAAAAGTATGAGTAATAGGATAATAAATAACATTCATACGTATTTGTATATACATACAAATATATTTACATTAATCATACGACGCTCTGCGACTTGTCAAAATAAATAACAATCATACGTATGTTTTAACATATTAACATTAATCATACGGCGCCCTGTGGCTTGCAGCTAAATGGGTCAATGTCAATATATTGCTGTTTTGAGCTAATCTTTGCATTACAATTTATTTTCTAGCTCTCGTTCATAATGCTGAAGCAGCCAATATCAAATTTAAACCAGAACGGCATCATAAATGTAATCTTGGCTAATGTACATCTTAACTCATTTTTAAAAATCTATAAAAAAAATCTTCACTTGCAATTTTTTTACAAGAGAATATTTTAAAATTTGCCCTTTCAGCTCCTAGGTATATGGGGAAGTAACAATCACAAGGCCTAAAAGAATTTATAACGAAATCTTTAAAAATTATTTCAAAATCCTTTTCAAATCGTTTTTAATCGTTTTCTTCTCTTAATTAGTTTGTGCTGCAAGTTTAGCAAACCTTTGTAGTAACAGTGTTAACATTAACTAATGGGGACCCTATAACCTTTGCCTTAGATGCGAACACATCTTCTTCGATGCGGTCTACCAAACAAAGTCTTTGGTTGGTTACTAGTACCAATCTCGGGGTGAGATGCTTAGTCAGGGCATACTCTCTGTGGGGCTGCACTCTAAGAATGAGTCGAGTAAACTATATATGTTTATATTGATAGAGGTCATGGTGCAAGCGATATCGATATGATAATTGCGCTCAGCCTTATCAAAGTTTACAGTTTAGTTGGCAGGTAAGCCCGTCTGTAAGTGATAACTGGAGTCATCCTATCATATAAGCTGGTAAAAGATAAAAACGCAGGCCTTAGACAATAGTTAATTAGGGATATAAACTATGATGCATTTAGGGCGAACATAGCACCCGTGGTTGCTGAAGTATGAGTAATCAAAAAAAAACTTTATTTGACTTAACACAAAATGAATGAGCTATGGGATAGCTACTGGCTATGTTGTGAATTAACACTCTTTCTATTTTAAGATTCACAACTAACGGCACCTACTTGTTTATCGACGAATGCAAACGTCGAATGTTTTAGAAGCTTTTTTACCGACTATACTATACTGCGAAGTTACTCTCGACAACATCGTATGAGTAATAAGATAATAAATAACAATCATACGTATTATTTTATACATTAACAGTAATCATACGACGTATGTCTGCATATCATAGACGTCCAAAATAAATGAGGTGCTATTAGTGAGAGATTGAGAGCGAGACAGACTGCATTGAAAGAAATGTAAAGAAAGAAAGAAATGAAATGTGGATTGAGTGATAGAGAAAAACAATAGGTGCAAATAGATCAAGCACAATTGTGCCACTGTTGGATGACTTTGTTAAAGATGCTTAAGTGTTAATTATGGTTGCAACTGTGCATAACCTCAAAAACTACGTTTTAGCGAGGAGTCTTCAACCCACTAGCTGCAGGATAAAGCAAAAGAAAGTTCGACGCCTCAGGAAACGTTTCCAGAGGAAATAGCGGACCAATTAGCTTAGTACATCATATACAGATGTATTTAAAAAAAAATGCAAATGCTTAAAGAAGTTAAAACGTCTAAGTGGCGTGCATTCACCGCTTAAAAATAACCCCTGGGGACATCTTTACCGCATCTGCAGAGACACTAGTCGGTGTGCAGAAATATCGGTAATTAAGGATGGAGATACCTCCCTATCTTCGTGAGGTATTTTGTCGCGGGAGTTCCTTTTTAGATCGTAAGTTGAGGGGTAGACGAGTGCAGAGGAATTCTACGTGTGTTGGGTACTTTTTCGCATGCCTACTTTGTTCCTTCCTTTTTATGTCTAAGGTTCAGACTCCTTCAGGGATGGAAGAGTATAGACAGAAGAAATCATGCCGTTTTTAAGGTCGCGGAAGTCACCCGGTATGGAATTTATTACAGGAAAAATGGATATAAACGTAGTCCGTTCTTTGGGAGAAGATTGCGTGAGTGATTTGTTGCCGATTGTTTTTTTTCTAAATTTGAGGTTCAGACTTCTTCCCCATCAGGGCTAGAAGGGGGCAGAAATCGAATAGCGTTGATAAGGTCGTGAAAGTCATTAAGATTGGATGAGACTACCAAAGATATATGTAGAAACATTTGAAAGCCGACCCCAGATTACCTGGAGGCATAATACGTATGTTGAGTATCATTCCCTTGAGCAGAAGGTCCTTGCGCCATTGAAGTCACCAGATAAGTTCAGAAATAGTCCTATGTCATACCAGGGTATCAGTCATCATCCAAAGCTTAGTAAAATATTGAATATATTAAATAGACAGACTGATAGAGTTTATAACATGTACCTTTAGCAACACGACTTCAAAAGGGGTCGTAGCGCTGAAGATATCTGATGCAAAATCAGCGCTGGGCACGCGAATCTTCTCAGAACTATGTTCTACATTCTTGTTCAGCCTAATACTGGTTGCTAATGCCTGTTAAGGGGTTACCAGTCGTTGAACTTCAAAAGGATAGAACTATGAATACTTAGTTCCATTACAAAGTCTCACCCCAGAAGCTGTTTTCTGGTGGTTCTGACAGGCCTGTCCAATACGACTTTAAAAGAGGTCGAGGTGTTGAGGATACCTGGATGCAAGTTCAGAGCTGGGGTTGTAACTAGAAGTAGTTAGACTATAATATCGCACCAGAGATCTTTTTTCGGTACAAGGATATTCACCAGCAAGGTTTCTAGTTCGTGCCGTGTTTATTAGAATCTAAAAGATGTTATACGGGTTCAGACAGGCCTATCCTATAACACAGGGTTGCCGTTCACCGTCGTCGAGCTGAAGGGGTTCGGAATCCTTCCCATCGGTGAGTGTAGTACTCTCACCTTACAATGCAGTATAGACCATTCCACCTGCCTATGATATTGATATCAAAGCATTGGTACTTGAGGGTATCCAAAAGTTCCAAGCGGAAAATACTAGTTCGGATCTAGTTTCATACTAGTTTCCTATTGACTGTGAGCTAGTTACCCTTTTATACAAAAAGCTGTCACATTAAATATGGAGATGTGATTGGTTTGGGGGAACTTTCCCCTTTATAAAGTAAAATAAATCCCATTTGGGTATAGAACTAGTTCAGAAACTTTTGAACTAGTATGACATTTTGCGGCTCACACTACCTTGTGGGAACATCACGCGGGCAAGGCCTTCAGTCGGGAGATGCATGGCAACCGGCTGCTACAGACCAAGAGTAGGGGAGGTGTTGAAATGGAATAGGTATGTCCCATACTGACATACCCAATGTTGTAGCGTTAAACATAAATATTCGCGGTAGCTTGCTCCCAAAACTGTCAACTCCCGTTCCTAGACAGTCCAGGTTAATTGGCTATCCCAGGAGGCCATGGTAGCACACTAGAAATAGAATATTTACGAAGAAATTCATGTAAAATTCTGATGAACTTCCCTTCAAAACATAGAGTCAGTCTAAACACTGTAGATATTCCCATCTTTATATTGTTTTTAATTAATATTAATCATACGTAAAGACTAGTCCTTCAAATAAGAATAGAACAGTTGATTAATGAACAAACCGCACTATACAGAAAGGGCAAGAGAGGTGAGCTTTTCCTTTTAACTTAAAAAAGCCAATGTCCAATATAAATATAATCTAGGTTCCCTTTGAAAGAACGAAACCTTTAAATATCCTTCAATAATCTCTTAACCTTTGTGTTCCTTATCTCCTTTAAATCCTACAAATCAAATTCATAAAAGAAAATAATAACCAATACATATAGAGAACCCTACTTTTTATTATTAAGTATTTATTGAATTAATGTTAATCATACGTTGTACATTATGAGCCTTCTTTCACAGATACACAATTCCTAATGTAGCACATATCCATCATTTTGTATACAAAAGTTTAAAAGATCGACCTTTTTCTACAATGCAAATTAAGTTTTTTTGAAAAAACTCGATCGACTAAAAATTAACAATCAAACTCTGGCACGGCACGGCCTAAAAACTAAATGCCTTACTTTGACATAGAAAAATTTAAAGTAATCTTAGTTTAACAACAAAAAAAAAACCTTGTAAAGAAGCTTAAGCTTTAAGGTAAAAAGGGGAATCGTGGGGAGAGAATTTCCTCCATTTCTCATGTTTGAATATTAACGGTCAAATTCAAAGAAATACACCACTGGTGCTGGACATTTTCGGCAGAAAATACATCACTGGTGCTGGACATTTTCGGCTGATATCTACTTCGCATGTACATGTGTGACATCATTGTAGATATATATACAGCTGATGATGTACCATTGTGTATCAGTTTGTCACAAAGGGGTCTGAAGATGAACTCGTCATGGAGTTCGAAACGCGTCATCCTAGTGAGTGACACACTGAATTTGACCAAAAATATTTAAACAATAAAATAAAAAAACACTTTTCTGATCGTAAGCCGAATTTGATGTATCATTTGATACACTTTAACGTAAATTTAATATATAAAAACACGATCGACTAAAAATTAACAATCAAAAACTCATACATATTTCCCTTTCTCTCTAATACATTGAAAATAAAAGATTGGCTTTGGATTTTAACTAAAAAAAGCAAGTTGCCAATATGAATATAACCTACGTTGCCTTTGAAAGTATGAAACATTTATATAACCTTTGATAACCATTTTTATTCGCTTTCTTTCTCTCCTTCAAGTCATACAGCTCAAATACATAATAGCAAAGGTAAACAAATCTTAAGAAACCCTCTTTTTTAATAAAATTGTTGTATTTATATAAATCATACGCATTAGAGTATATCCCTTCTTTCATGAATACAAAAAAATTCGCTATAGGTTAATTTTACATATATCCATATTTCTATACCGAAACAGTAAAAAATTTGACCTTTTTCTACAAAATAAATTGAGTTTTTTTTCTCTAAAAAATAATAAATATTTCCCTTCTCCCTTTAATACATTGGCCACCAAAGCCCAGCTTTCCCTTTTACCTTTGGAAAAAAATCAGGTGGCCTAAATGCACATAACCTAGATAAATCCCTTAACAGAGAACACAAATGTCTTTAAATGTCCTCTAGTAATATTTCTTGCTCTTTTTCTTTCCTCCTCTCGCCAGCACCTCATCTCCTTGCCAACCCTCTCTTTAGAGGCATTAAAACCCCATTGAAAAGTTGAGCCTCTTGATACACAAAGAAAAATGATTTTTCAATAGCAAACAAATATTGCTGCGAACGAAGCAGCATAGACAACAACTTGCATAGGGGAACCGCATTCAGCCAGCCAACCAGCCAGCCAGCTACCTTTAACGCCTTTGCCAAATACGCTGCATGATGGTTGGGCGAATGCAAACACTCGACCTTGAACTTTTGTGTATGTATATGGGCAAAAATCTCTAAGGATGCTATTCTATAACTACGTGTGCTACGTGTATGTATCCCTAGAAAATAATTTCAAAACTTAAATGTGACACTTCCTCCCCTCACTGCTACGACATTGCAACACACACTCGCGCTTTCGGTATTACACAAAAAGGACACATAAAGGACTTGGTGTTAAGCTATAACGACGGCGACAGAAAAAGTGAGCAAATACTTTCATAATCATTTCTATATAGTGCCAGAGTGGCAGCAGGATATTGAGAGATGTATATAAGTGTGTGTATGTGTGTGTGTACCAACCTTTCTGCAGGATTTAGCAAATCCTTCTCATCTTCCTCTGGTAGTATAGACAAACAGGCAGAGATTGGCGATGCTGAAGTAGCGGAGAAGCACGTACTGGAAATTGGCGAAGTCATAGCTACTGAAGGTGGGTGTGGCGCTGCTGCGGGAGTATTTTCTAAACATGTTGCCGTATGATGTTTGCCATTAGCCGTTGCAGGAGCCCTAGAGAATTCCTCGTTTATATTCTCCATATGTTCTATATCTTTGGTGACGTCTTTCTTTTTAGTTTTAGTTTTTTTCAAACTACCTGGAGTATCACTGGATGAGGAGGAGGAGTACGAGGACGCGGAGGAGGCAGACGATGACAACGATGAGGCTGCCGATGTAACAGCCGACGAGGAAGACGTGGTGGAGTTTTGATGTTTTTTGGACGAGGTGAAGCTGCGACGTATTGACTGTAAGCTGTGGCGTATAAAGGATTCTCTTTTAATGTGAGTAGAAGTGTCAATGTCTTCCATGGTTTTGGACTTTACCACACGTTTGAGATGGTTGTCGACGTGGAAAGTTAAAGGACGTTTGCTGGATGCCGTAGCATCTTCCTCCATAATGAGGGAAGGTTTTCTTAACATGTCGTGAAAATCCTGTAAGTCCTCGGTGGAATCATAAGTTGATTTGGATTTTTTCAGCTTTTTATGTTTAGATTTTTTCGAAGATTTATCCATTTTCTCAGCCTTAAGAGGCTTATCCTTTAGCTTATCCTTCTCCTTGTCTTTGTCCTTATCTTTGTCTTTCTGCTTGTCCTTATCCTTGTCCTTCTCTTTACTTTTGTTCTTTTCTTTTACTTTCCCTTTTTCTTTTGTTTCCTTACATGGTGTGTTTGAGCTTGCAGCCTCTTCAGGCAACAATGCATGACAATTGTCCAACTCTTGCAACTTTTGTGGCCTCTTCAAGGTTTTTGGTCTTTTCACATCGGTTTTGTCATTGAACGAATACGATTTGATAATAAAAAGATTAGATTTGTTTTTTTGCAGTATAGTTTTCTTTTTCACATCGAATATCTCACTATCGCTGTTGTGATACTGAGCCTCCTCCTCCTCCTCACTTGATCGGGCGGGCGGAGGTTTTAGCACAGCCATACATTGTAAAGGATCCTCCACAGATTCCTGAGAGCCTTTTAAGGACTTCTTTTTGCGAGCCATCTTGTAATGTATTTGCTTTGCAGCATTCAAGCAGAAATATTTCACTTTGAGGACTAGTATTTGAGGGCACAAGTTGAAAACTCTTTGGTAAAGTAACGACTGTTGTTTGGTTTTGGTTACAAGATGAATATGATGCAGTTATATGCAAATTTTGTAATTGTTTTATATTTATATTTGGTTTGGTGTTGTTGTTTCAATAAATTATGTTTTGGTTTTGTTTGTTGTTCTTTCGGCTGTTATTTCTCTTTGGTATTAGTTTTAAGATTTAATTATAGGATGCGCGATCTATTTGTAAAAATTTAGATTAAATATTTTTTACTATAAATTTTTTCTCACTCATATTTTTTTTAAAATTAGTTTTTCACTCATTATATTTTTTTAATTTTTAGTATATTTTTAACTTTATTTTTAGGCACTAGTTTTAAGGTTTTTAATTTGGGGTTTAATTATTTATATTTTCGATTTTGAATTTGAGTAAAATTTTGGGACATTTGATTTATGCCCCAAAACTTGTGACACTTGTGTACTTATAGAAAAGGATTTTTTTTAAAATTAAAACACAAAATAGCAAAAAATTAGACATTACAAAAATTGGGACAAACTTTGGGACAGTAAATTTGTAATTCCTTATTAAATTTTTTTAAAATATTGAAACAGAATATTATGTTGTAATTATGTCTATCATAACATCAAACTATTTAGTTTTGTAATCTATTTTTTGCCTATTTGACTCGTGTCCCAAAATTTGTGACAACCCAAAATTTTCGATTTTGATCAAAATATCAAATAATATATGCTTTTAAAAAAATTATATAAATCTACTAATGATAAAGTGCGACTTTTTTTTTGCAATTAGGAGAACTTGAAAAAAGTTTCGCAACTGTCCCAAATTTTTAATATTTTTTGGACAAGACTTAGGAATTATTAGAGAATTTTTTGGATTAATTGCTTTTTCTTGAATTTTTCTCCAAAATTTCTGAAAATTATAAATACTGCAGTAACTTAAAATCAAATATTAGGACTAACTTTGGGACAATAAATATTTAATAGCAGATCAAGATTTTTGTGAAATATTGAAACGAAATCTAGCTTTTACAAAATATTTTTCAAAACATCCAATAAACAAGTTTCTTTAAATAAGTTTAACCTGTTTGACTCATGTCCCAATATTTGGGACAACAAGTGATTGTTGATTTTTTAAGTATAGTAAATGATTTTCTGACAGTTAAAAAGTAGTTTAGCATTTTATGAACTTATGCTACAACAAAAAAATTGTACTTTGTAAAAAACATTTTCATTTAGGACAATTTACAAAATGTTGATCAATCGTCCCAAATTTGTAATATCTTCGGAGAGAATTTGGAATGTGTTTTATGATAATTTTTATTGATTTATTGTTTCATTGAGTTTGTTTTAACAGTTTGGCATATGTCTCAAAATTGGGGCCAATTACCTATAGAGCAGCTATTTATAAAAACATATTGGGACAAACTTTGGGACTGTAAAATTTTTTTATATATTCTGAATGATGTTTTTATCAGTGTGTTTTTATCAGTTTTCCAAATGCCCCAAAATTTGGGACAGTTATTTATAGTGCAATTATTAATAAAAACATATTTGGGACAAACTATGGGACAATAAATATTTTATTTAAACATAAAATTGTTTAAACAAATTCAAACGAAATCAATCTATTACATCGAAATCGAAAGAATATCTTTAAAAACATTAAAACAAATTAGTTTCATAAAATAAGTTTAAACTAAAATATGTCCCAAAATTTGTGACAGCTTGATTTTAAAGCATAGAAAAGGATTTTCTGACTTTAACAACGTTTAGCTTAGCTTTCTAAGCTTATAATGAAGGTACTCAACAAAGATTTTAACTTTTATTAAAATTCGGACAGTTTAAAAAAGTTTTACAACTATCCCAAATTTAGAACAATATTGAAAAATATAGTATTTTTCAAATATTTTTAAAAATAAAGAATTTTTTAAAATTTTGAGACAAAATATATGATTTTGAGAATATTTTTGAAACATCCAAGCAAATAATTTATGAAGAAAATAAAAAAAAAACAATTTGTGTTCTGGCCCAAAATTTATGACCAATATATTTGATTTTATGTATAGAAAACAATATTTAAACCTTCGATCGTGTTTTATATATTAAATTTACGTTAAGTGTATCAAATGATACATCAAATTCGACTTACGATCAGAAAAGTGTTTTTTTATTGTTTGATATTTTTGGTCAAATTCACTGTGTCACGCACTAGGATGACGCGTAAAAATAATAAAAAAAAACTTAAAAATTTTAAAAACATTACATATTTTAAAAATATTAATATTATACTATTATGTAATTATATAATAATATTATTATAATTTTTGTATTTGATGCATTGCAATTAATTGGCAATAAAGTGAATTTTATAAAAAAAAATGTTTCACAAATGTCCCAAATTCCGAACATGACTTAGGGTGTATTTGATATTACATTTTTATTGATTGATTGCTCTATTTTCAATATTGTAACTTTTTTACAAATGTCTTAAACTTTGGGTCAATTTTCTGTACTACAGTAATTTATAAAAACATATTGGGACAAACTTTTGGGACAAAAAAATTTATATAAAATATAAATTTTTATTAAATAAAAATTTGTGTCCCAAAAATTTTAAGTCTCAAAATTTGTGACTACTTAATTTTTAGGCAAAGAAAAGGATTTTCGGACATTTACAACTTAATTTAGCTTTCTAAGCTAATTTTGAATACACTAATCAAGAATTTGTAACTATTATTAATATTGGGTAAATTTTCTAATTTTTTGGGACAGTTCATTCTTTCCTATACCTTATTGAAAGTATTTAAACTATTCAAGAAGTTCTATATTCATAAAATATACTTATTGCCAACAGTGTTGTAGGGCGCTACACTTATATACACACATATCTTATACTTGAGCATGAGCAAGACCAACAAATTGTGGTTAAATTATCAAAAAACATTTATTAATTTGTTTTAATCATTGGGTTTAAGATTATTTATATCATAGCAAATAGAGTGTTTTACAAGAGTTGTGTTAAATTGTGCATGTGATAGCTGACAGACCAGATAACTATTTCCATAGTTGTCAAACTATATCTCTTCAGTAGCCTTTGATGTAACTTCTGCACTATCATTATACACCTAAGGTGTTAAAAGCTCCACGAAAGAAATGAGAAGCCAAATATACCGGTGCAAAGATAGCATCAATGAAAACCATAAGTCACCATAATCTTAATTTTGGGAAGTTTGGGAAGGAAACATCACTGATTACAGTTGTTTTACTATCAAAAGTGCCTTCAATTCGTTATTAAATGTAAACTATGGTCAAGGCTCATGTTCATGCTTAAGCAATGTCATATATTTTGTAAGACTACAAATAACCTAAAAATTAGAACAGTGTGGCAAAGTGCTTTTTGTTTTAAAAATCTGCAATTTGTTTGGTATCTTTTATTGTCCTAAAATCTGAGACAGTGTGGGAAAGTGCTTTCTATTTGAAAATTTACAATTTGTTTAGTATATTTTACTGAAACTTTTAGTGTTATATCGATTTTATGATAATACAGTACAATATTTTTCAGCTCATTGCTTTGGGACTCAATTCTGAGAACTGACATAAGAAGTTCTGCATCATTCGTTTTGTCAAGTTACATGCTATAGTAATTTAATATAGATTTGCAGTTAGTAAGTATCGTATACGGGAATTTGTCACGTTTTAGGCTCTTTTAATTGATATAACTCGGGAACCACTAGCCCGATTTAGCGGAAACAAATTTAAAAAAATTAAAAACTACAATTCCTTTAATCTGTTCATAAAACGTTTCCATACATAAGCAACAGTTTCACTTTTCCAATCATCAGATGATTTTGAACTGGTTTTATTTTGTAGCTGTTACAATAAAACTGTTGTACTCCGTGGCGTATGATATGACGGGGAATATTACTTATGATAATTACACGCCACCATATAACAAGAGAGCCTAAAACGTAACAAACTCCCCTATACTATACTTACTAGCTTCAAATCGATATTAAATGATTATGGCATGTAACTGAACAAAACAAATAATGTAGAATTTCTTCTTTTTTGGGCTACTTTCACGTGCAGTACTCAGAACTGAGTCCGAAATCAATGAGCTGAAAAATGGTGTACTGTGTAATGTATTGAGCCCTTTGGTCCGAATTAAAGTTTAAGCATTGTCATATATTTTGTTAGGCAAAAAGTTGTCCTAAATTTCAAAAATTTACAAAATATGTTTGGTATCTTGGTACAGGAACAGTGTGGGATAGTGCCTTCTGATTGAATATTTACAAATTTTTTGGTATATTTTATTGAAACTTTTTGTGTTGTATCGATTTTATGATAATATGTCTTACAACGACACTGGTTAGTCTAATTTTGTAATGTGACATCAACAATTACGAAATTTTTTCCTGAAAAAATATTTCCTAAATTTGAATTCCGTTGTATGACAAATTTGGTACAGTTTGCAATAGTTTAGTTTTTGGTTCGAAATTCACAATATTTGACTTTGATTTATTTTTTTTATTGTTTGGTCTGTAAAGAACTATGACATTGTTTCATAACTCGGTTGCAGATCATTTTGCTATTTTTATTTATTTTAAACATTTATTAAACACGTTTAACTTTTTGTATTATTAAGTTTCAAACAATCAATTTTTGGTTTATTTAACAATTTGCTAACAATTATTACATATTTATTCGTTTTCTTTTTAAATTTTATCATATAAAGCCTATTCGCAGTTTACAAGGTTTTTTTTTGCTATTTTAAGATATTTTTCCCGAGGAAAATTTTTATTATTTTAATTTCATTAATACTTTTTGATATTATGGTTCGTTTTAAACATTGACACTGATTATAATTTCTAATTTCCACATTTTTTTTACATTGATACTTTCACTATCTTTATCTTAGTTACTGTCGGTAGACTTTCAAACACTTTGGCCCAATATATGATTTATTTATTATTTTATTTATTTTTGTTTTTTTTTCTGTAGCTTTTATTTGTTTGGCTAATAAACTCATTAAGGTTATCAACACAAACACCGGCATACACTGGCAGGCACGAACACACTTTCCCACACTTGTCTACTCCATCGTTACCGTTTGAAAATGATTAACAAATTTTTAGTTAATTAATTTTTTGTTTCTTGCTGTTGTTTTTTTATTGCTAACACAATTTTGTTGTTTTTATATTATGATCATTGTGTTTTGAAACTGAAACGCTTAGCCTCGGATTTGCTTAATGCAAATTATTGCTATATTTTGTTTTAAAAATTTTATTGTGACACTTTGATTTTAACGTAATTCCTCTGGCCATCAAACATTTCGACTTTAAAATAAATCACACCACCTTACGTTTCTTTCTGTTGGAGATTTACTATTTGTACGTTTTCTTTTACAGATTTCTTTAAATTTTCTTTTACTTTTCTTAAGATTTTCTTAGCATTTTTGCGTTTGTTTTTTTGTTGTTGTTGTTGAATTTGCTCCAAAAATGTTTCTCTTGTTTGTCTGATGAGAAAAATCAATGGGGCGGCGAGCTGAGAGACGTTTTTCGCTTCTTTTTTGTGTGTTTTTGTTGTTCACCACCGCCCTTTCAACGGCGACCGACACTGGCGGCAAACGACAACAACTACGACAAAAAGTTGTATTCTTCTTCGTACGAGTTGAGTTGTAAGCAATCGGGGGTTAGTTAGTTTGTAATAGTTCGGCGGCGCGTCCGTCACTCTCGCATGTTTATTTTGCACTGAAATTGTGAAAAAAAAAATTTGTGTATGATACAAAAATTTTCGTTTCTTCGTTTCTACGTTTCGCTTTGCGTCGACGCCGCTTCGTATGTTGCTTTTCCTGTTGTTGTTGTTGTTATTGTTGCTAATACAACGGTGGATCCCATGTGGTGTTGTTGGTTTTTTTTTTGTGGGCCCCGCTGACGTCGTTGTGGATATGGCAGGGAGGTGTGTGTGCGCCTGTATAAGCTTTTGACAACATGCCGGTTGCTCGGGTTGCTTATTCGTTGCGAGTAACGACGCCTCCTACATCTTTACAATGAGTGAATAATTGTAGTGAGAGGTGTCGTTGCAGTTGTTGTTATTTTCACTTGCTGCTAAGTATCATAGAGTGCTGGTGTTATTGTTGTTACTGTTGTTGCTACCCCTTGATAGGAATACAAAACAAAAACAACACTAAAATACATAATAATACTATAATATTTCATTTTCTTTAGTTTAAGCTCTCTTAAGGCAACAACAGCGGCGGTGGCAGCATCGGCAGAGACAGCGGTGGCAGCAACAATAACAATAATAACGTCAACAACAAAACAAGGCAACAAATTCGCACAAAGTCAACGACACAGTTTAGAGCAACAGCAGCAGCAAAAATAACAACAACAACAATAAATACTAAGAAGCAACGCAAAGCCAGAGAACCATAAATTTGTTTAAACAAATTATGAATTATATAATTTTGTTGGCCGCCAACAAAACTGTAGGAGGTTGTAAATGTTGAAGAAAAATTGACAAAAACCTTAAAAAAAACGAAAAAAATAACACGATACACGATACAAAATATATATTTCTACAAGAAAATTTTCATAAAAATTTAAATTTCTATAAAAATAAAATTATAATTCAAATAGAAAAATAAGAAATAGAAAAATTTGCAAATTCGTAAAAAAAACAACAAAAAACGATATCCCATAGGCATTGCCATAAGCAATATGTATATTTCTACAAAAAAATTTTCATAATAATTTAAATTTCTATAAAAAAAAAACACAAATTTTAATAAACACAAAAATTTTCTCATATAGAAAAATTAAATTTCCTTTAAAAACAGTTTTTATTATATTTATTATGATAATATTTTATAAGAAAATTTAAATTTCTATAACAAAACGCAATATTTTGCAATCGTAAAAATTTGAATTTCTATAAAAATATTTTAATAAACACAGAAAATTACCCATATAGAAAAATACATTTCCTTTATAATATACCATTTAATTGTTGGTTTTGGTTTTATAACAAAATTTAAATTTCTTTAAGAAAAATACAAATTTCTACAATCTCGTGAAATATTTTATAAAAAGAAGAAAAATTAAATAGAAAAGTTAACTACCAAAAAAAAATCTCATGTTTTTTTGTAATGTAAAATTAAAAATTTCTATAGAAAAAATACAAAAATTTTAATAAAATTAAAAAATTTCTTATATAGAAAAATAAATTTTCTTTCAATTTAAAGAAAAAATAAAACAGTTTTTATTATATTTATTATTTTTTTTTATAGTGATAATATTTTATAAGTAAACTGAAGGAAAATGCAAATTTCTACAATCTTGTGATACGTTTTTATAAAACAAAAATAAAATTAAATAGAAAAAATTAAAAATTAAAGAATATTTATGTTGCCTTAAGGTTTCTTATAGAAAAAATTAATTTTGTTAGTAAAGAACAAAATTTTGGTAGGTATCAAATGGAGAAGAAGATACAAAAACGTAAAAAAAAATTTTAATACCTCAGGACTACATTTTCATAAGTCATTTACATGGTTATTTTCTATTAGAAAGCCTAAATGTCTATAAGAAGAGCGCAAATTTCTATTAAAGTGTGAAAAAATAAAACGAAAAAGATTCACAATACAAAAAAAAAATGGTATCGGAATTTATAATTTTCGTAAAATATTTAATTTTTTTTATAATAAAAAATTAAAATTAAAGATTTCATAAAATAATAATATGAAATAAAGATTTCTTATAATATTAATATTATTATGGCATGTAACTTGACAAAACGAGTGATGCAGAACATCTTCTTTTTGTGGCTACTTTCACATGCAGTTGCCGGAATTGAGTCCCAAAAATCATGTGTTGTACTTTGTTATATAATGGTTCAATTTTATCACTATAGATGGCAGGGCATGACTTCACTGTTCCTTCGTTTTCGATTAAACTTTGTTAAGTTGATGTCTATACATTGGCAATGGTTTGCAGGGTAATACAAGACATATAGTCTGAGAGTTATATTATACAGAATGTAATCAATCTAATTACCAGTTTGTTTTTATTAAACTTATCAAATGTATATGCGATTGTAATGAAACTGAAACTGTCATACAATTAGAACACCTTTAAGTATCTGTGATTATATGTAAATTTTGTAGTGCCATTGAAGCGTTATAGGCGAACCTTAAAAAATGTCCTGTTATTTATATAAACAGCTGTAAGTAATTCGTTGTCTGTGTGTTACTTATAGACTTATATACTGTTCCTTTGATTTCGATTAAATTTTGTTAAGTTGTTGTCTATGCATTGGCAATGGCTTCCGCGGTAATACAATTAATACACGATAGATATTCTGAAAGTTATCTTACGAAGTATGCAATAAATCAATTTAGTTCGTTGGATGTGTGTTTCGTATAGGTTTACATGCGGTTGGCTCGATTTCGATAAAAATTTGTCAAGTTATTGTCAATATATTGGCAAAGGTTTCCGGGTTAATTGCCCTCTGTCTGTATGTTGTGTTTAAACTTCTTTGGCGTTCATGTGATTGCAATGAAACATTGACTGTTATTTGGTCGCATATAAGGCAAGTTTTTTACTAATAATATATTTAGAAATAATAACAGGCGGCGTATAATAAACATTTCGGTAATGCTAAATAAGAAATTTCGGGGATAGGGCTGGAGATAGAACAAAACAAATTGTATAGGGCGGTAGTGGATGGTAAGCTGCCCTACATCACAGTCCATGTATATTTAAATAAATTGTACATATAAAGTACGATAGTATGCGCGTTACTACCTTTTATATATAGAACTCAATAAAATAGTATGTGTGCAATATCCTCCATCCGATTTACTTTCTCCCATCATTTTTGTAATGTACTTTTACGGAATGTTCTCAGAATTGAGTCCCAAAATCATGTGTTGTACTGTGTTATATAATGTTACAATTTGATCACTATAGATGGCAGGCAAGTCATTTCATAAATATGCCTCACGCATGACATTACTCTAACATCAAGGCACAATACTTTTGTACTAAAAAATTTTAAATGTTATTTCCAGTAACTCAATAAAGACTTACAAGTCATAACAATTAATTGTAATTACCTCCTCCCCTGTGCAACAACCAAAGTATCAGGAGACATGTGTAATGATTTATATACAACATATTTGTCCACCAGGAAAATATTTCCGTTGTGACTTTTTGTTCTTTTTCGAACAAAAGAAAGAAAATGAGCATCAAAGCTATTTATAAAATTTTCATTAATTCATTTGTTTATTTTTTTTTCTTGCTTAATATTGTTGTAGCGAGAAAAATATGTCTTACAAATTGTTGTTGTTGTTTTTGTTGTTGCAGTCGTCTGCCGTCTACGAAAATATTTAAGTGAAAATTTGAAAAATTTTACGAAATTAATGCCTTTGCATTCATAAGAATTCGAAGGCACGTGAAAATGAAAATTTCCGGAGAATTTATTAAGGTGCGCCAAAGGAAAGCGGGATAAAAGTGATTGAGGTGCTAAAACTGACATTTAGTACTTTCTTTGAGAAAAATTTATTGTTTGCATAACTTTGTATAAAATTTTTGTAGGACAATGAGTGTTTCAAAAAAATTCCTACTTCCGCTTGTCTATCCATGTAGGGTTGTTGGACTGTCTTTAATAGTTGACAGCATCCATTTGCTGTTGGCAAAAAGATTGCTTACTTACGTCAATTCTTTTTTATATTTTGTTGTTGCCATATTTCCTTGACTTTATTTTTGTTTTTATTTTTGAAAATGACAACAAATGAATGAAAGCTTAACAAAGAACTGATAAGTTTTATGGATTGAAATATAATATAACAGTTTTTGCCACAGCACTCGTGCTGCGACTTGGATGCCATATCAGCAACAGTAACAGCATCATCCCTGAGGTTATCTACAAACGAGTTGTAAACAATTTCCTATAAAATGCGAAATACAAGAGGCACTACTACCACCGCCCCTTAAAGAGATAAAAGTAAATATTTTGCCTACAAAAACAAGTAAACACGATGTTCCCTGTGAAGCTTTGACATAAATTATAATTTAGACTATGTGGGAAATCACAAGATCAGTTAATCAAAGTTCATAAACATTTGCCTTAAAACTGTGATGACAGTCAGGTGTTGTATTAGGTGGAAATTGGACTTAGATACTAGATAACTGGCCCAAAGAAACCATAACAGTAATTTCATTAAAATAACATAATTATAACCATTATAAAATCCCCCCTAAAATTTTTTTGAACGCAGGTGTTTATCTGCTACTTTGTAGCGAGAAATCTTTCTTTGTTTAGTCACCATTTTTTTTATTTAGCTTTACTATCGAATTTTTAAATGTTATCGTAATAATTTCACGCTCAACGCAACGTCTACACTTTTTTTCGCTTTATCTCCAAAGGCTGTGACAGCTTTTCGAGTAGTGTTAGAACCCTCTGTCCCCTCGCTCTCATTGTTCTATAGCCACTGCCATTAGAAGTGTCATCATACAAATTGTGTCAAATTACCTTGATTTCATTACTGTGACGTGATTTGCAAAAAAAACAGCAAATAACACAATTTTATGTACATAAAACAAAATTTATTTAAACTTTATTAATTGCAAAACTTTCGGCCCAAGTGTTTTGTAATTTATCAATGTCTAGTTGATGATGTCCAACCCCGTTCCCCCCTCGAGTAATAATGTGTACAATAAATACGCATATTATCTATGATTGTTATATATGGTTGGGCTGTGGGTTTATCTCAAGAATACCACGAATTTTTTGTTTTGGGGAAAACTACATGTGACTTTTGTTAGGGGGCGGGGGATAAGGTAACAGCTGACGTATTAGTAATGGTACATAAAATGCTCTAAAAATAAATTGTTTTTTATTTGTATAAATAATCAAATTTCTAAAGATCTGATATGCTAGTCATGTTATATCAATAAAGTTCCTTCAAGTTTAGCTTTTGGTGCTTTCGACTGTTTGTTAACTGTGAAGTACAATTAAAAGACTATAGGTGGCGCCGTCATAGGAGGCGCAAGTATCAAGATTTTGTTTCAGGGGCTCTCTTAAGGAAAAATATTCTATCATCAATTGCTGATCCCGATTTAATGACTGCATCCACTTGGCTACAGCCTTAGTTACTGATCTAATAATCTTCTTACTTACTTACATAAGTGGCCCATTACAACTTACGAACGTGGTTCATAAGTTTGAGGCCTGCAGTACTAAAGAATTCCACACGCTTCGGTCTTGTGCGTGTGTTCTCCAGTTAGTTCTACCATATTTATTTCTATCCGATAGCTAATTTGTTCTTCAGAAGCCTATGTGTGATTTATACGATCATAACACCTTTTAGTGTATGTGACTGTATGTAATTTTTGTAGTGCCATTGAAGCGTTAAAGGCAACGCTTAAGAAATTTCTGTTATTATATAAATAACACTAAGTTATTCGATCTCTGTGTGTTCCTTATAGAATTATATACGGTTCCCTCGATTTCGATAAAACTTTGTTAAGTTGTTGTCTATACATTGGCAATGGTTTTCGGCGTAATACAATTAATACACGATAGATGGTCTGGGAGTTATTTTATGAAGAATAAAATTCATCTTATTAGTCCTTTGTCAGTGTGTTTCGTATACGCTTATGTACGTCTCACCCGATTTCGATGAAACTTTGTCAAGTTATTGTCCATATATTGCATAAGGTTTCCCAGTTAATTGACATCTGTCTGTATGTTGTGCATAAATTTCATGTGATTGCAATGAAAATTTGACTGTTATTTGGTCGCATATAAGTCAAATTTGTAATAATAATATATTTATTAATAATAATTAGCGGCGTACTAGCAAACTTAGAATATACATTTCTGTAATACTAAATATGAAAATTGTCCGTGTGTTCCGTATAGACTTATATACGGCACACTAAATTTCGATAAAACTTTGTCAAGTTGTTGTCCACATATAGGCTATGGTTTCTGGGGTAATGCAATCAATATACGGTAAGTGGTCTGAGAGTTATCTTGCAATTAAACCCTGACTGTTATTTGGTCGCACATAGGGAACATATTTCAATATTAATGGTTGAAGATATAGACGGGTAGCTCAAACATTTGACTCCCCTAGGGGCAACCTTGGAACAATAATGAATGTATATGTATTGTGTATAAGGTCCTCCTTAGGGAGTGAAGAAAGTTAGTAGGTATGTATGTTAGGGAAAAATGTTAGGAGGGAAACACTGCCGGGGTTCGGTCATATATTTTACCATTCAAGGGGGTTGGGCCCCTGAAGGAAGTCGTTGAGTATGTTTGGGAAAAATGTTAGCACAGAACAATTGCTGGGGTTCGGTCATACATTTTACCTCTCTAGTAGCGACTTCGGGCTAGTTGGGGAGCTCATCCTTTTTTTCGCACCAACCCCACCTCCCCTATTTCTTTCCTATTACTTTCACATACATTTTTTCACCAACTTAGGGAGTTAGTAGTATAGAAATCGAAAACTAGTGTACTATCCCAACCCTGATACAAATATGTACAACACTAATTATTTCGTTGTCTGTGTGTTGCATATAGGTTTATATACGATTCACCTGATTTTAATGAAATTTTGTCCAATTATTGCGTGCACGTTTAGAATGGTTTTCGTATTAGTTTTATCAATATCTGCTAAATAGTTTATAAGTTATTTTATGTAGAACATATAAAGCTTCCCGCCGTATATTATACATAGACTTAGGTAACATTCATGCGATTGTTATGGATTTCTTTTTAGGTCAAGTGTCTATTAAAATTCATACAGCTGGAGAAAAATATTTTACAGAGAAGTGTAGAGAAGAGTATTCTTACAAAAAACTCTACTGTGTATACACTAGTTTTTATGTATATTAAGGCTCTACATATGCTC
This sequence comes from Muscina levida, assembly GCA_964034835.1. Classification (NCBI taxonomy): domain Eukaryota; kingdom Metazoa; phylum Arthropoda; class Insecta; order Diptera; family Muscidae; genus Muscina; species Muscina levida. The sequence goes on from OZ035882.1 coordinate 149,286,738, forward strand.
TACGCTCTAGATAAAACCATTTCTTAGTTTAATCTCTCTACAGTAGAGTTATATTGATAAAATAAATGAAATTTTTTTTTTTTTTTTGATAGGATAGGGCTGGAGATAAAACAAACAAATTATATAGGGCGGTAGTAACTGGTAAGTTGCCCTAAATCCCAGTTCATGTATATTTCAACAAAAAATAGTACAAATATAGTACGATAGGTAGCGCAATGCTTATCTTTTATATAAAACTCAATAAAAAAGTACAAAAATGTACCATAGGTGGCACATTGAAATGATGGAGTGAAATGGTGCATTTTTCTCATATTAGTATGTGTGCAATATCCTCCATCCGATTTACTTTTTCCAATTATTTTTGTAATATAAAAAATGTATGGCAAGATGAACAACATATCCCTATGTCCATATATTCCGCATAAACTGCTGCTCTGCATAGGTTTGGTTAAATCTTGATGGCGTCAAAAAATAGATTTTTAAAATTTTTGGACATACGTAAGTGAGTGTGCGAATTAGGCTGACTTGTGATCTTTATAGAGAAGAACTTAGCATCTTAGGTCCTATTTCCCCTTAAGATATACAATGATAGTGAAGAAGTCTCTGCAATGGACGATAATGATGACATTGTGGTAATTTTCGCGATCAAGTCATCCTCATTCGCCAATTACAGTAAACTACGGATAAGTGCACATCGCATAAATGCAAAAACCGCATAAGTGCACTGGAACTTGAAGCCATTAGCCTTTTTTATACGTTTACATACAAAAATACACAGATAAGTGCAACACGCATAAATGCAAAAACCGGATAAATGCAAAACTTTTGCTAAGCTGTAAGTACTTTTTTAGTACAACTTTGCATGCATAAATGCAAATCTCTCATTCTACATAAATGTAGATTATGATTTAGAGAAACTAGAGAAAAAAATATATAAGGTTGGAACAGAAAACACGGTTCAAAAAAAGATTTCAGACTTTTTCATCCCACGTGGTTTAGGTGAATCGAATTGAGTGCAATTTAATATGTATATTGCAAAAAACAATGGTGCAAACAATGATTGCAATGATTCATTAACAGCTCTTATTTTGGCTCATAACTGAATATTTTTAATTTTTTTGTATGAAATATAAAAACACTAAAACAATAATATTGTAATTTTTTTTACCTTAAATTGAACTGATTTTTATAAGTTTTCATTAAAAACCTGTTATGTAATGTAAAGCAAATATAATTAAAAACAGCTTTATTATTTTTACTTTACTCTATAATTATTTTCTTAAAGTTCCGCACAAACTGAACTGGTGTTACAGATTAATAAAAATAATCTAATGTTTGTATAAATGCAATAATCGTGCACTTATGCAATGTTTGTATATATGCAATAGTTGTGCACTTATCCAAATGTTGTATAAATGCAAAAACCGCATAAGTGCACAAAAAGTCGCGCGAAAACCGATGTGCACTTATCCGTAGTCTACTGTATTATTAAATGCAATGGGAATCAAATCTCAAGCCGAACTTTAAAACAAACTTAAATAATTTTTACTTACAGTAGCTTAAACCCACATTATAACACACTTAACAACAACAAAAACACCCGTTAAACCTCTGCTAACCTCAGCTCACAAATGACTATCTAAAGAAAAATCACACTTACTGTAACGGCAACTTTTAAATAACTTTAACCTTATATACGAACTCTCGGCAAAATTTACAAATTAAAAATGCTATTATTATGATCATAATTATGTCCGCCGCCGGCGAACTGATATAAAAGTTATCGACTTGGAACCAAGAAAATAACCAACACGCTTAATATTTACTATATATATTTTGCTGTCAGGCATCACATTAAAATTTAATTACTAACATTTTCACATTGTGATTGGCCTTTTGGCCACGAGTTTTAAATTGGGGCTTTGCTACTGACCGGGGATAAAGTCAAGCGAAAACACAGAAATAGGTCAATGTCTGTTAATAACGCTTAAGTGTTTTTCACTCTGCTCTGGAAAGATTTACTTAGTTTTTGATAGACAATTTTATACAATTACTATGGTTAGTAGTTGAAGCTTAAAGCAGTTAACTGCATTAGTTGTATGACTATGGCAATGTTATAATTAATATTTCAGTATTATGTATCGTATAAATAGAACTGACCTTGAAAATCTTTGTTTAACATCTTCACTTAAAGGTCAAAAAGTATAGGGTGCTAATCTGTAAATATATAAGAAAATTTATGAAAATAATTTTGCAATGAAATTTGTGAGAAAACTTATGCGAATAATTTTGCAAATGTTTTATTTTTTAATTGAAAAAAATTTAATAATTTGTATACAATATGTATACCATAGTTCAGTAATAATGCTATAGGTGGCGCCCGATAACTATTAAATAAAAATTATGGTTTATATTTATACAATTTATAAAATTTTGTTTATATATATATTATTACAGAATTGGACTATTTCATTTATTCTTGAGATTTTTTCCAATTGGATAGATTTGGATGTTTTAAAAACTTAATTTAAAATCAATTACATGTCTCATATTTTTTTGCTAAAAAAAAATTAAACAAAATTAACACAAATAAAAATTTCAAATATTGTCAAATTTTTTACATCATTTGTCTGGCTATAATTTAACAGCAGTTTTAAAAAACAGTATCAGCTTTTTCTAAATGCAGGTTATCGATTTGGCAAGTGAAACGTTCAATTTTTTCTCTATTCTCCTACACTGCATTTTTTTCCAGTGTATACATATTGTAACACTGCAATGGGGTCACACAGCTATCTCTGAGATATCATTGTGCTGCTCAGAACTTAGATACATCTCCGAGTATACCACAATTTTTATTGGTGTCAGTTATACATGGTACATGCACATAACAACTCTCTCATATCGTAATTCTGCTAACGACCTAAATCTCAGCCACGTTTTCTCTCTCTTACTCTGTCTTTCCTCCGCCTCACTAACTCTCTTTTCTATGATGTATCAGCTAAAAGCTTACTATTTCTCTTGTCGACTATCACAGGTCTTGGTGACATTTTCATGGATGCAGTTTTACTTTACATCAAGCGCTCTATCTCTCTCTCTCTCTCTCTGCCGCTGTTGCTCGCATGCTCAGTCTTTTACGTTGACACTGACATTCATTGAGAAAAATACCAGAGATGCTCGTATGTATTCACTGTGATTTTTACACTTCGTTTCATCACTAACAACAACTACAAAATGTCTCGTTATATGAGCTGACTGTGATGCTGTTGGGTGTTGGGTGATATATATTTTCTGGGTTGTTGCTGTTCGCTCACATGTGCCTCCTTTGTCTCACCTACCAAGTCTCTGTTAGTGATGCTGTATTATATGTTTTTAAATTTGTTTTTTTTTTTTTTTATATCAACGCCCTTGGTTAAAGTTAATGAATGTTCCACATGAGCAAATTTTCGCTATTTTTAATGTAATAGAACTTTGTGCTGCTTTTGTTTAAGGTTTGATTAAACACTTTCCTTGTGTGTTCTCAGATTAATTAAATTGATACGTTCGGCACTGCCAAAGGGAATTGATGGAATTGAGCAACTTTCGAACAACTGCCATAAATCAAATTATAATGGAAATCGAATTGAGATACAAAATTCATGCTCATGCTTATGTTATTTACTAAAGTTGTTATATAATTTTCATGATGTTACAAAATTTCCCAGAATTTATTTGATACATTGTGACACATCTGTGTAGTGTACACATGTCTGCACAGAAATTGCACAATTATGGGCGTATTCCTCCAGAGCTGCGTTGTTGCAAATGATAAAGTAATCTGTGGGATATTGTATGATGAATGGGGGGAGGGAGGAAGGGGGGAGTTTCCATCGTAATTGTCTCCGTTCATTTGCATACAAATCAACATAGTTTTTTAGCGCAGCTGTCTGAAGGACCCTTCAGTTGCAATAGGGAATATTTGTAAATAGGAACAGAGAGTTTCATAAAAGTGGCAGTTTTGTGCATTTTGTTATATGTTTTTTTTTTAATAGGAAATAAAAGTCCTTAAAATACAAAGTATTATACAATAACAAAATAACAAATAATTGATGTATAAAATAATATCACTCGAATATTGAATATTTAAAATCGTTGACATTGGCTAGTCATATTTTAGGTATCCGTTAAATTTTACATACATTTCACATAAATTTGAAGTAGAGCTTGAATGTGCCACAAATCCGATACTAATATGTTCTTCTAAGTTATCTAAGGTCTAAGTTAATCTTAAATAACATTTAAAGTTAAGTTTTATGTACTCACAATGAGTGTGTAGAAAACTTGACATACAACCGGTATTAAGTCTAAATTTTTTTAATGATTATAATAAAAATACTTTTTAGTAGAATAACAGCCATGTTCTGGAAAACAATTCTTTTTGAAAACAGAGCAATATCGGTTAAAAGGTAATACTATATAATACATTTTTACCGATTTTGCTCTGTTTTCAAACCAAATTGTTTTCCAGAACATGGCTGTAAAAGAAATTTTTGGTACAATTAAAATCAATTTGGTACAATTACAGTACTTTGTGCTACAATAAAAGTTCTTGTTGGTACATTAAGTACTTTGTAATACAATCATAGTACTTTTTAGTACATTTAAAGTTCTTGTTGGCATGATTAAAGTACTTTTTGGTACAATAGATGAACTTTTTAGAAGAATAAAAGTACTTTTTTATACAATTAAAGTACTTTTTGGTATAATAAAAGTTCTTGTTGGTACAATTTTAATACTTCAATTACAGTGTTTTTTGGTACAATTCAAGTACTTTGTGCCACAATAAAAATTCTTCTTCGTACAATTAAGATACTTTTCTGTACAATTCAGGTACTTTGTGATACAATAAAAGTACTTTTTGCTACAATTAATGTACTCTGTGGTACAATAAAAGTTCTTGTTGCTACAATTAAAATACTTTTTGGTACATTAAAAGTACCTGTTGGCTCAATTAAAGTACTTTTTGGTACATAAAGTACTTTTTAGTAGAATTAAAGTTATTTTGGTTCATTAAAAGTACCTTTTTGTAGAATGAACGTATATTTTGGTACAATTTACGTACTTTTGGTACAATAAAATTACTTTTTAGTAGAATAAAAGTACTTTCTAGTACAATTAAATAACCTTTTAGTACAATTTAAGTACTTTTTGGTACAATTAATTAAAATAGTTTTTAATACAGTTAAAATACCTTTGATACAATAAAAGTACTTTTTGGTACAATTAATGTACTTTGTAGTACTATAAAAGTTCTTGTTGGTACAATTAAAGGACCTTTTGGTACAATTAAAGTACTTTATTAAACAATAAAAGTACTTTTAGTACAACAAAAGTACTTTGTGTTGCAATAAAAGTTATTGTTGGTACAATTAAAGTACTTTTTAGTAGAATTAAAGTTCTTTTTGGTTCAAAAAGTACTTTATGGTTTAATTTAAATATTTTTTGGTACAATTTAATTACTTTTTAGTAAAATAAAATTACTTTTTGGTACAATTTGTATGCAATAAAATTACTTTCTAGTGTAATAAAAGTAGTTTTTGGTACAATAAAAGTTATTGTTAATAGAATTAAGATACATTTTGGTACAATAAAAAAAACTTTTTAGTAAAATAAAAATACTTTTTGGTACAATTAAAGCAGTTTGTTGTAAGATATAAGTTCTTGTTAGTATAATTAAAGCACTTTTTGGTATAATAAAAACACTTTATAATAGAATAAAAGTAATTTTTAGTAAAATTAAAAAAATTTTAATAGGATAAAAGAACTTTTAGTACAGTTTAAGTACCTTTTAGATTAAAAGAACATTTTATTATACTACTTTTTGGTATAATAAAAGCACTTGTTGAAACAATTTAAATACTTGTTGGTAATAAATGTACTTTTTGTTAAAAAGAACCTCTTAGTAAAATAAAATTACATTTTGATACTATTTAAGTAATTTTTCGTAGAATAAAAGTTTTTTTGATGCAATTGAAGTACTTATTAGTACAATAAATGTACTTTTTAGTATAATAAACATAATTTTAGTACAACTACTCTAAATTTGTTTTAATGCACAAATATTTTCCTAGTGCAGTAACTAATCTTCAGGCAAAAAATTTTATATGGCACATACGATATTGCTGACACAAAAATAGAGATAAAATATATCAAAAATGATAATGTGTGGTTTTAAAACAACTGTAAAGTGGTTTTAAAACAACTGTGCAGCAAAATGTTAAATTTGCATGAAAAAAATTATGTCTACGACAATTCCACACAATTGTTTGTAATAATTTATAAAAAAAATATTTAATTTAAAAACTAAAAATAATTTAATCGAATATATTTAAAAAAAAAAGTTTTAAAGAAAAATTTGAATAATATGCAAAAAAAATATATTACATTTTTTTAATTTTTTATATTTTAAATAAATTGTAGACAATATTAAATATAAAAAATAAAAATTAAAATTAATTAATTGATTTTCTTTAAAAAAATTGTCAAATTAAAAAATTTTTTTAAAGAAAAATTTGCAAAAATATATTAATTTTTTTAAATTGAATTATATTTTATTTTTTAGCGTTTTGACACATTTAAAAAATAAAATATAAAACATTTTTTTTTTTTGTTGGAAAAATTAATTTAATTTTTTTTTGTCATTTCAACTTTGTTAATATGTATTCTTTAAAAAAAAGTAAACACATTTAATAAACAAAATGAAGACAATATGGAAAAGTTCAACGAATTTTTTTTTTTAATCTATATTATATTTTTGTGTAATACTTTGAAAGTAACTTATAATAAACCCAAAAGAAACATAATTTTCAATTTAAAAAAAATTAAAAATTAAAAAATTTTAAATTTTATTAAAAACTTTTTGAACGCAAAAAAAAAACTAATTAAATTTTAATTTTTGCGGAATTAATAAAAATTTTTAACCAATTTAGGGTTTTTTTATTTAAAAAAATTATTAAATTTAATTATTTTCTTTTTATTTTTTTCATTTAGTCTAAATATTTTTTTTAAATTTATTTGTTTCCTATAACACTGAGTTCCGTTCGCTATTAAAAAATTTATTACTAAAAAAATATTGGTTTAAAATTTAAATTTTCAACTTTGTGTTGAGGATAGAAAAGAAAAAATTTAATTTTAAATTAAAAATATGTTTATTTAATTAACTTGTAATATTTTAAAACATGTAAATTAATTCGATCGAAATCAAAAAAATATAATTTTTTTTAAAGAATAATGATAATAATCTAAAATAGTAGGTTCTTAAACAATTTTTTTTGTTGTAAATTTATTTGCCAATATTGAAATAAAAATAGAATACATTAACTTTTGTTCATATCACACCTTTACATTTTAAAGTAACCCTTTTTTAAGATTAACGAAATGCCACTTCAATTAATTTACGAAGAAACTTTTTTCTTTCAAAGTAAAGTTTTCTAACTCAAAATAAAGTGTGTCTTATATACAAATTCAAAGAAAACTTTTCATTTAAAGAAATATGAAAAGAAATGCCTTTTCATACAAAATACCCTTTGTTATGTATAAATTAACTTTAAAGACGAATATAATATTAATATAATTTAGTGTTTTGGAAAATATTATACATCAAAAAATCCATCAGCAGTTTTGTGACCCCCTCTGCTATGCCAAATTCTAGATCCGTTTCAGCTCTGCAGGGTATTAATGTCCCATGGCATATCTCATTAAAAATGCTATTATCGCCCATTACATTACGACAATTAATGCGTCTTTTTTAAATCCCACAAACATTTATCATTTCCTCTACCATGCACGTATTAAACGAGTACGTAAAAAAAATATTTGCGACTTTTCGCACAAGTCATGCAAATATTTGACACATAGATCCCCTTGTTAGAAAACAACAGGACGACAAGAGAGAGAGAACGATAGCGAGCAGTAGTAAGAGACTCACACGTGTGTCACCCTGTACACACCATCTGTTTTTCTTTGGCAATTTAACAACACTGTTGTTTTTGTACTGTTACAGTCGCAACGTTTTGGTCTGAACCAAGCTTGATGATGTGATATTTTTAGGGTGATGGTACTGGTGATGGTGCTGATGATGAGGTCTCGTCACATATTTTGTTATTTTTTTAACTAAATTCCGTGTCATTGTCATTATGACAACTGAAGGTTAAAAATAGCAACGACAAAATTTTGTTTGTTTTCATTTCTATACTATGAAATAGTCCAACATTTTTAGCGATGTTGGTGATGAGTTTATGGCTGATTACTACGTTTGGTATTCCATTTCAATTGGGGTAGGAAACACAATGATTCATGGAATATATAATATTGTGATGTTTTTGTAGACTAAGTAGCAGCCTATTGTCAATGTTTAATATGTGTAGTGCTTTCAACAGGAAATCAGGTGATGAATTGATGATGGTGGGGGGGAGGTGTGGGGAGGGTTAGAGTGTTGACAGCTGAGAGGTGTAGAAGATTTTTGGAGATTATTAACAGCAAAAGAGAATATTATTTTCTCTGTAGCAATTTTGGGTTTTTAATATCAAATTGTGCTTTATGGAGGTCAAGGTGAATTTATCAATATTATATATTAAAAAAAAACATCAAATGTCAATACAGATCATTTAGCGTACAAAACCCAAAATATCTGAGGAATTATGAAAATTTTGTAAATTGTCTGTTGTGGAATTAAAGGAATGTATACACGAGGGACCGGCCGTGGCATAGTGGTCAGAACACGCGACTACCATGCGGGAGATCGCAGGTTCAAACCTGGCTCCAGTCATCTTAAAAAAAAGAAAAAATTAATAAAATTTTCTTTCATTGTCGGCTCCCCTCGAATGTTGTTTGACAGCAACTTCGCAGTATTAAGCGTCGATTCAATCGTCGTGTCTAGTAAGAGCTTCTCAAACAGTGACGTTCGCATTCGTCGATAAACAAGTAGGTGCCGTTAGTTGTGAATCTAAAAATAGAAAGCGTGTTAATTCACAACAACGCGGGAAGCTATCCCATACCTCATTCATGGGGTGCAAAGGGAAATTAAGTTTTTTTAAGTTTTATACACGAGAGAATGGAGAACATTTCACTTAACAAAAGTAAAGGCGTTATAAAAAATTTCCAATCCAAGTTGCAGCAGTGTCAAATGAATCGAGGATCAAATATGAATTATGTAATTTATAAAAAAAAAATCCTATTTGTGTACTTCTATAAATAAATATTCAGTTTTTAGCTCATTTATGTGTTTATGTTTTTATAATCGTTTGAAAAGTAAAACTCAGTAGTACAATATTACTATAACTATATAACTATAATATTACTATATAATATAAATTTTTATGTGCCAATAAGTACTTCAAGAAGTAATTTAATTGAATCCGAAAGTACATTAATTTTACCAAAAAAGTATATTAATTCTACTGAAAAGTACTTTTATTTTACCAAAAATTACATAAATTGAACCAACAAGTACTTTTAATGTACCACAAAGTACTATCTTCTACCAAGAAGTACTTTAATTGTGTTAAAAAGTACCTTAATGTATTTTTATTGTGTTTGTGTTCTACCAAAAATTACGTTAATTGTACCGACAAGTACTTAAAAGTACAAGTACTAAAAAGTTTTTTTAGTACCAAAATGCACTTTAATTTTACCAACAATTGATTTTATGATAACAAAAAGTACTTTAATTGTATTAAAAAGTATTAAAATGTACTTTTATATATCCAAACAATACTTTAATTCAACTAAAAAGTACTTTAAATGTTCCAAAAAATTCTTTAATTGTACCGAAATGTTATATAAGTGTACCGAAAAGTCCTTTAATTGTACCAAAAAGTACTTTAGTTGTACCAACAAGTACTTTAATTGTACCAAAAAGTATTTTAGTTGTACCAACAAGTACTTTTATTGTAAAAAAAGTGTTAGTGTTCTACCAAAAATTAATTAAATTGCACCGATAAGTACTTAAATTCTACTAAAAAGTACTTGTATGTATTAAAATGCAATTTAATTATACCAACAATTGCTTTTATAGTACCAAAAGATACATTAATTCTACTAAAAATAACTTTAACTGTTCCAATAAGTTCTTTAATTGTACTGAAAAGTTCTTTAGTTGTACCAAAAAGTACTTTAGTTTTACCATCAAGTGCTTTTATTGTACAAACAGGAACTTTTTTGTACCAAAAATACTTTAATTGTACCATAAAGTACCGTTATTGTACCAAAAAGTACCTTAATTGTATTAATTAGTACTTTTATTCTACCGAAAGTACTTTAATTGATTTAAAAAATACTTTTATTTTATAAAAAGGTTTTTTTATTACACTAAAAATTACCTTAGTTCCATTAAAAAGTACTGAAATTACACTAAAAGGTACTTTTATGGTATTAAAAACTACTTTAATTGTATCAAAAGGTTATTTAATTGTACTAAAAAGCACTTTTATTCTACCAAAATTCACTTTTATTGTATTAAAAACTACTTTAATTGTACCAAAAAGTACTTTTATTGCAGTAAAATGTAATTTCATTCTGCCAAAATGCACTTTTTTGTACTAAAAATTACTTTTATTCTACCAAAAAGTAATCTAATTTTATTAAAAACTGCTTCAATTACACCAGCAAGTACTTTAATACCTCTAAAATCTACTTTAATTGTTCCAAAAAGTACTTTAATTATTTAAAAATTGATTTTTTACTTTAAAAGTACTTAAGTTTCATTTAAAAGTACTTTAATTCCACTAAAAAGTACTTTTATTGATACAAAAGGTACTTTAATTGTATTTAATACCACTTTAATTGTACCAAAAAGTACTTTTATTGTACAAAAAAATACTTTCATTCTACCAAAATGCCCTTCTATTGTACTAAAATGTACTTTTTTCTACCATAATACACTTTTATTGTATTGAAAATTACTTTAATTGCACCAAAAACGACTTAAATTTCACTAAAAAATACTATTATGGGTACAAACGGTACTATTATTGTATCAAAGAGTACTTTTATTGTACTAAAAAGTACTTGTAGTGTACTAAAAAGTACTTTTATTTTACCAAAATGCACTTTTATTGTATTAAAAACTAATTTTTTGTATATAAAATATACATAAGTTCCACCAAAAAGTACTTTAACTGTACTAAAAAGCACTTAAATTGTATTAGAAACTTATTTTATTGTACTAAAAAGTCCTTTAATTCCACTAAAAAGAACTTTAATTGTACCAAAAGGTGCATTTATTGTATTAAAAACTACTTTTATTGTACCACAAATTACTTTAATTCTATTAAAAAGTACTCAAATTATTCCAAAAAGTACTTTAATTTGATCGATAGCGATATGACCTTTACTAATCCTTAACTTTTCCTTTCAATTTCAATAGGACTTTGAAAGATTCACAATATTTTATTAAATTTTTACCAATTACTAAAAGTTCACATTAAAATATTCCCTTAACAGTAAATTGTAAAGGTAGCGCAAAATTACAACGAACTACAACAAAATACTTGTTGATTGTTGTTGTTTTCTATACATTGCTTTTGAAATATCTAAATTCCCCAGAATGCAAAACTTCTGACCTGAATTCTCTTGTTAATGGAATTCTGGATTCATTTTACATTTGTTTCTGTTTTTCCAAGTTTTGGGAATTCAGTTAGTTGCGTAAAATTATCTTGATATTCTTTGAAATAGCAAACCTTTGCCTAATTTGTATATTATTTCTTCCATATCCCATTAAGCCCTGATTACACACAGAGCCAAAGTCACTCTCATTAATTTTACTGACATACTTTTTTAATCGGTCTGTTAGTTAACCCGTTGCTTAATTGTGTGGCTGATGATTAAATGTACCAAGTAATCCAATTATTTGTAAGAATTTTCACAACACTGTACAACGTCATTTGCACAATTTGACTATACAATAGATACTGATACACTCGAGCAAAAAAAAACAGTGTGTAAGGGACTGCGTCTGTAAAGGAGTTATGCTGCACAACTGCATATAATGACGCGGGATTTTGTAAAGCTTACCTTTTAGATAATAGAAATGCAAAATATTAAGTAGATTTGATAGAATGTATAGCCGCTGCTGCTGCTGTTGATGTACATAAACGTGTCTGTCTGTATCTTCAGTGCTTAAGTATATATATATGTTAAATGTTGCTCGGTATGTTTTGTTATCGCTGTGTGTATTCGAAACTTTTCCTTTTTTCTATGCTATTCAGGTCGTTCGTTTTCAAATCGAAAAATTAATATGATGCCATTTGCTGCGAGTTGGCTGAAGATACATTCGGTGCTGAGTAAATATTTGGGTTACATAATTTTCATTAAAGTTAAGGAGATTTCGTTTTTCAGGAGTTGAACTTTAGAATAGTTTTACACAGGCTAAGCATTGTAATGTGATGATGACTTGTTTAAAGTATATATTTTACAACATTTAGAAACTGATTTAGCAACAATTTACTTTTATTTTTATTTATGTTTTTTGCACTAAGGAAGACCGTTTCCGCAATGTTGAGGGATTTTAAATAACTTGCAAAGTTGACACAAGTTTTTGTCATATCTTTTGGAATGAAAATGTTTATTTTTTTGTTATACTTGGCTGTATTTCAATTTGTTTGCGTTTATATTTGCCGAATTTAGGAGAAAATGTTGTTCTATCTGACGATGTGTACTACACTGAAAATATACCGAAACTGAATGTCATAATCAGCAGCAGAGTCAGTGGCTGCAAAAACGTTCAACTCTTGTGCGAATGGGTGGATGGATGGACAGACACCCTACTACACCAGAAGGTTGTACTAACTATTCTTCTGCTCTTTCTGTTGTTTTTTTTTTGTAAATAGTACGTACGGCGGCTGTTGTTGTATTGTTATAGACCCCCTAAAAAAATGGCATAAACAGAACAGAACAACAATTCTGACATGAGCAGAGTGTGGCAGTAAACGGCAGCTATCACTGTGGTATGATGTTCCCTGGTATGATGTTCAACACTCGTTTGGAATTGTCAACAGTGTTACAGTGCTAGGCAAAGGAAGGGTTTGCAACCCTTATACAAAAATGAAAGAAATAAGTAATAAATTTAATTTTTTTATATATTTTTCTTTAATTGTTAATTTTTAATTTTTAATTTTTAATATTTAATATTTAATTTTTAGTTTTTAATTAACTTTTAAATTTTTTATTTTTAAATTTTAATTTTTTATTTTTTAATTTTTAAGTTTTAAGGTTTTTTTTAATTTTATTTTGTTTTATTTTATTTCATTTTTTTATTTTACTCATATCATTACGATCTCTTTCCTCTCCAACGCACTGTGGCTAAGCTTTCGTCTGTGCAACAACAACTACAGCAACAGCAATACAAAAACAAATATCGAACTACCACCCCAATGCACGCAGAGAACACCCAAACTGCATCATCATCACATAACGTAACTTCTTTCATTTATTACCATTTCAACTCTCTATGCAAACTATAGCAGTTATGAGAGAACAATTTGTTAGAAACCAGCACTCTCTTGTTTTAACTGCTTAAGTTTTTTGTTTGTATCTTCCTCACTCTACATCACTCCGGTGAGTGATAGAAAACCTGCCTGTACTGCATACAACTGGTGTGCGTCGTGAAATTACGAGAAAATGGGTGTTTTTTTTCTGCATCATTGTGTTGTTTATTTGCGTTAAGAGCGCAAGTCTTTGCGAAGTGTGTACAAATGTAAAACAGCACAAAAACGAACAAAACAAGAAAGGGGAGATCAACAACTACACCACAATAGACCATTTGTTTTCGTGGGTGGTTGAGTGGCATGAAATAATAAACGAAAGGTGAGGCGAGTAAAAGTAATATGTACTGGCGACAATTTATTTTCTTGAGTGTAAGCAGTTGTTTTTGCAGTACCTCTGCTAAAGACAATGTATAGTGGCATGAGGCGTATGATTGTTACGTTACTTATGCGAAAATCGAATGTTAGGAAATTGAAAATAAAGTTAGTTGGAGGGAGGGAGGGGGGTATTAGTACAAATGATTTCATGATGATTCTGCTGGTTTTTTACAAATTGTATTTTTACGTAATTCTGTCGTTTGGTTTCAGTTTTTGGGGGCGGATTATAGGTATTACATTGTTATTCAATACAACAAACAACAGTGAGTAATTGCTGGACAATTATTTATCAAAGACACGAAAATCCTAAGGCAAGACAATAACAACAACTAAGTATAGTTTGTTTTAGAAAAAGGTGTTGTTATAATTTACTTCTTGTAATCCAAATTAGAAGAACAACATATTTGTTACGACAAATTTGGCTAGCACTTAAAGTTATGTCAACATTATAATATACACAACAGAATTCAAGAATTTTGCGATGCCGCTAAAAAGAAGTTGGCAAATGTACAGTATATAGGCCGGACACCTTAACATAAAAAAATATCACAAACCACAAATAAAAGGAACGCAGCAGCGTTGTAGCAACAAGGACCTTATGGATATAATTTCTACTCAACACGTAGACACGTACAACACATTTTTCACGTTTCAATTAAATTCAATTTCCCTATTACCGAATATAACAGTTGTTACCTTGAAAAAGGTTTAAGACTGCCATCGCATCACTCCCGCACACACACATACACTTTACAAATCATCACACGCTAGGGACATACAACCCATATGTAACCTTCAATCAAACTCTCGAACCCTTACTAATCCCTTCATAACATTCACCTCTATCCCCCTCCACACACACATGCACACAATTTCCTTTCCACCATTCCATGTTAAACTTACCTCTCTACACTTGCTGCCCGGAAACCCATCGATGCCGATGTAACTTTAAGCGTTTGCTTTAACAATGACCCAAACACTCCGCTATTTCCGTTACGCGTTCGTTCGTATGACACAAGTGATGGTGTCGGCGAAGGGGACTGCGGCGGTGTAGACGACGGTGTCATTTCACTTGATATCTCTCCCTCTGGTATCCTGAGTATGGGCACATGCAGATGTCGCATATTTTTGCCTTGTTTAATCGCAGTATCAGTGTAACAGCGCGAACGTGGTATTTCAGTTACCTGTGCCTTGCGATGTAGCTTCTTGCGATTGCGCACACCAAAGCAGAGATTCTCAATGGATTTGTGACGTTTTTTACCGGCCAGTGAAGGGCTGGACTCACTGGATGTTGTGGGTATAGCATCGTCATTATAAAGTGCTGGAAGGGGAGGGAAGTTTATTAATTATTTAAATAAATTTAATTAAACAAATAATATTTTATATTGTATTTATATTATTTTTATAAATAATAACAACAAAAATAATACTTTTTTTTAAAATTTTTATTTATTTATACATTTTTAAACAAAAACTAAAAAAAATTAAATAAAAATAAAAAAAATTTTTTAATTTTTTTAAATAAAAAAAATTATTTTTTTTTTCATAAATAATTTTTGTCAACATGTTTAAAAATTTAATTTAATTAAAAAACATTATTATTATTAACATAATTTTTTTTTCAATTAATAAAAAATTTATATAAAAAATATGTAAAGTAAAAAAAATAATTTAAATTAATATTTTTTTATATTATTTTTTAAAACATTTCATTAAAAAATTACTAAAATATTCAATTTTATACAAGAAGATACATTCGGTGCTGAGTAAATATTTGGGTTACATAATTTTCATTAAAGTTAAGGAGATTTCGTTTTTCAGGAGTTGAACTTTAGAATAGTTTTACACAGGCTAAGCATTGTAATGTGATGATGACTTGTTTAAAGTATATATTTTACAACATTTAGAAACTGATTTAGCAACAATTTACTTTTATTTTTATTTATGTTTTTTGCACTAAGGAAGACCGTTTCCGCAATGTTGAGGGATTTTAAATAACTTGCAAAGTTGACACAAGTTTTTGTCATATCTTTTGGAATGAAAATGTTTATTTTTTTGTTATACTTGGCTGTATTTCAATTTGTTTGCGTTTATATTTGCCGAATTTAGGAGAAAATGTTGTTCTATCTGACGATGTGTACTACACTGAAAATATACCGAAACTGAATGTCATAATCAGCAGCAGAGTCAGTGGCTGCAAAAACGTTCAACTCTTGTGCGAATGGGTGGATGGATGGACAGACACCCTACTACACCAGAAGGTTGTACTAACTATTCTTCTGCTCTTTCTGTTGTTTTTTTTTGTAAATAGTACGTACGGCGGCTGTTGTTGTATTGTTATAGACCCCCTAAAAAAATGGCATAAACAGAACAGAACAACAATTCTGACATGAGCAGAGTGTGGCAGTAAACGGCAGCTATCACTGTGGTATGATGTTCCCTGGTATGATGTTCAACACTCGTTTGGAATTGTCAACAGTGTTACAGTGCTAGGCAAAGGAAGGGTTTGCAACCCTTATACAAAAATGAAAGAAATAAGTAATAAATTTAATTTTTTTATATATTTTTCTTTAATTGTTAATTTTTAATTTTTAATTTTTAATATTTAATATTTAATTTTTAGTTTTTAATTAACTTTTAAATTTTTTATTTTTAAATTTTAATTTTTTATTTTTTAATTTTTAAGTTTTAAGGTTTTTTTTAATTTTATTTTGTTTTATTTTATTTCATTTTTTTATTTTACTCATATCATTACGATCTCTTTCCTCTCCAACGCACTGTGGCTAAGCTTTCGTCTGTGCAACAACAACTACAGCAACAGCAATACAAAAACAAATATCGAACTACCACCCCAATGCACGCAGAGAACACCCAAACTGCATCATCATCACATAACGTAACTTCTCTCATTTATTACCATTTCAACTCTCTATGCAAACTATAGCAGTTATGAGAGAACAATTTGTTAGAAACCAGCACTCTCTTGTTTTAACTGCTTAAGTTTTTTGTTTGTATCTTCCTCACTCTACATCACTCCGGTGAGTGATAGAAAACCTGCCTGTACTGCATACAACTGGTGTGCGTCGTGAAATTACGAGAAAAGGGGTGTTTTTTTTCTGCATCATTGTGTTGTTTATTTGCGTTAAGAGCGCAAGTCTTTGCGAAGTGTGTACAAATGTAAAACAGCACAAAAACGAACAAAACAAGAAAGGGGAGATCAACAACTACACCACAATAGACCATTTGTTTTCGTGGGTGGTTGAGTGGCATGAAATAATAAACGAAAGGTGAGGCGAGTAAAAGTAATATGTACTGGCGACAATTTATTTTCTTGAGTGTAAGCAGTTGTTTTTGCAGTACCTCTGCTAAAGACAATGTATAGTGGCATGAGGCGTATGATTGTTACGTTACTTATGCGAAAATCGAATGTTAGGAAATTGAAAATAAAGTTAGTTGGAGGGAGGGAGGGGGGTATTAGTACAAATGATTTCATGATGATTCTGCTGGTTTTTTACAAATTGTATTTTTACGTAATTCTGTCGTTTGGTTTCAGTTTTTGGGGGCGGATTATAGGTATTACATTGTTATTCAATACAACAAACAACAGTGAGTAATTGCTGGACAATTATTTATCAAAGACACGAAAATCCTAAGGCAAGACAATAACAACAACTAAGTATAGTTTGTTTTAGAAAAAGGTGTTGTTATAATTTACTTCTTGTAATCCAAATTAGAAGAACAACATATTTGTTACGACAAATTTGGCTAGCACTTAAAGTTATGTCAACATTATAATATACACAACAGAATTCAAGAATTTTGCGATGCCGCTAAAAAGAAGTTGGCAAATGTACAGTATATAGGCCGGACACCTTAACATAAAAAAATATCACAAACCACAAATAAAAGGAACGCAGCAGCGTTGTAGCAACAAGGACCTTATGGATATAATTTCTACTCAACTTTTAAGGACCCTATGATCCTGTGTTCTCGATAATATCAATATGTTTAAGTCTCTTTTAGACACGTACAACACATTTTTCACGTTTCAATTAAATTCAATTTCCCTATTACCGAATATAACAGTTGTTACCTTGAAAAAGGTTTAAGACTGCCATCGCATCACTCCCGCACACACACATACACTTTACAAATCATCACACGCTAGGGACATACAACCCATATGTAACCTTCAATCAAACTCTCGAACCCTTACTAATCCCTTCATAACATTCACCTCTATCCCCCTCCACACACACATGCACACAATTTCCTTTCCACCATTCCATGTTAAACTTACCTCTCTACACTTGCTGCCCGGAAACCCATCGATGCCGATGTAACTTTAAGCGTTTGCTTTAACAATGACCCAAACACTCCGCTATTTCCGTTACGCGTTCGTTCGTATGACACAAGTGATGGTGTCGGCGAAGGGGACTGCGGCGGTGTAGACGACGGTGTCATTTCACTTGATATCTCTCCCTCTGGTATCCTGAGTATGGGCACATGCAGATGTCGCATATTTTTGCCTTGTTTAATCGCAGTATCAGTGTAACAGCGCGAACGTGGTATTTCAGTTACCTGTGCCTTGCGATGTAGCTTCTTGCGATTGCGCACACCAAAGCAGAGATTCTCAATGGATTTGTGACGTTTTTTACCGGCCAGTGAAGGGCTGGACTCACTGGATGTTGTGGGTATAGCATCGTCATTATAAAGTGCTGGAAGGGGAGGGAAGTTTATTAATTATTTAAATAAATTTAATTAAACAAATAATATTTTATATTGTATTTATATTATTTTTATAAATAATAACAACAAAAATAATACTTTTTTTTAAAATTTTTATTTATTTATACATTTTTAAACAAAAACTAAAAAAAAATTAAATAAAAATAAAAAAAATTTTTTAATTTTTTTAAATAAAAAAAATTATTTTTTTTTTCATAAATAATTTTTGTCAACATGTTTAAAAATTTAATTTAATTAAAAAACATTATTATTATTAACATAATTTTTTTTTCAATTAATAAAAAATTTATATAAAAAATATGTAAAGTAAAAAAAATAATTTAAATTAATATTTTTTTATATTATTTTTTAAAACATTTCATTAAAAAATTACTAAAATATTCAATTTAAAAAAATATTTAACTATAAAACAAATGTAAAATAAATAACAAAATGTTTAATTAAACAAAATTATTATAATATTCAATTAAAAAAAATATTTTAATTAAAAACTGAATAAACAATTTAAGCATTATTTTTTTATTAAGTAACATTTGTTTTTTATTTTATTATTCTAAAAATAATTAAAAAACTTTAAAAAAAATTATTATAATATTCAACTAAAAAAAAATATTTTAATTAAAAAACGATTAAAAAATGTAAGCATTAAAATTTGTTTATTTATTTATTTGAAAAAAAAAAATATATATTAATTAAAATAACAAATGTTACAAAATTACAAAAATGTCATTAAAAAATTACTAAAATATTTACTTAAAAAACAATTTAAAATAATTAACAAAATTTTTAATACTAATTAAAATATTTAATTAAAATAAAAATATTATAATATTAAATTAAAAAAGTATTGTAATTGAAAAAACGAATAAAAAATTTAAGCTTAATTTTTTTTTATGTAAATTCTAAAATGTTTACTTAAAAAACAATTTTAAAATAAATAACAAAATTTTAAATACTAATTAAAATATTTAATTAAAAAAATTATTATAATATTCAATTAAAAAAAAAATATTTTAATTGAAAAATTAATAAAAATTTAGTCATCAAATTTTTTTTATTTAGTAACATTTGTTTTTTTTATTCAATTTTTTTTTTCTAATCATGTTAATATTTTAATAATATTTATAATGACATTTTTTTATAGAAATAAAATAATTAATTTTAATAGAAACAAAATTGTTTAATTTTATTTTGTTATTTACATTTGTTTTTAATTTAAAACTATGATTAAGCAATATATATATTTTTTAATTTTTTTTAAATACATTTTTTTTTAATTTAATTTTTTTATTAAAAATCGAATATCAAATAAATATAAGTAATATTTTTAATTCTATTTTGTAATATTTCTATTAAAATCAACTAAAATATTTCTTTTAAAAAAAATAAGTTTAATTAAAAAACAAATGTAAAAAAATTTAATAGTATAATAAATAATTCATTAAAATTTGTTTTTCGAATTATGTTAGAACTTTAATAATTTTTATAATGGCATATTTTTTTTAATATAAATAAAATAATTATTTTTAATAGAAACAAAATTGTTTATATAATTTTATTTTATTATTTACATTTGTTTTTAATTTAAAACTATGATGAAACAAAATATATTTATTTTTTAAGTTTTTTAATTAAAATTTAAAATTTTTATTAAAAACCAAATTTCTAATAGAAATGAAAAAATAAATCAAATTAATATTTTTTTATTCTATTTTGTAATATTTCTATTAAAATCAATTAAAATATTTCATTAAAAAAAATAAAATAATTTTAATTAAAAAACAAAAGAAAAAAAAATTAATATATATTAAATTCTTTAAAAATTTATGATAAAATTCAATATTTTAATTATAAGAACAAAATGAAAAATTTAAGCATTATAGTTTTTTCAAATTTTTGCTATTTTTTTAAAAATATTTTTAAAATTTCGATGGCCGGTTTACCAAAAATAATTCAAACTTATATTTTGAATTAAAAAAATTTTTTTCTTTTTTTACCCTTCGCCAAAACCACATTCAGTTTTGGTTGGCACTGTAGCAGCATTAGCAACAACTTATTTTGTCACTAATTAAATATACCAAAAATAATTCGAACTTTAATTTTGAATTATAAATATTTCCCGTTTTTACGATTCACAACTCGATTCACGTTCACTTTTGATTTCGACTGTAGTATGAGCAACAACTTATTTTGTCACTAATTTAATTTTATTACTACACATATACATACGTTTAAACAATTAAAATGTCTACTGAAATACTATGTTCAAGTTTTTTCATAACATTGCAGCCAAATTCCTGTATTTTGAGGTCCTTGTAGCCTTTTCTTTTTTATTCCTTCCCTACTTACACATTTCACTGATCGATCTCAGCTGACCGGATGAAGCCGCTTTTTGCAGTGAGGCCTCCTCAAAGGACACCATTGAACCGTCCGCCACTAGACCCGGTGATGCGCAACGTATTTTAAGTTTGTGTCGGTCCAATGGGGATGTACCGGCTACAAAGTACTCCTCACTATTTACCGTTAGATAATGCTTATTATTATTGTCACTCATGATGTTGTTAAGCGTAAAACGCAAGAAAAACGATTATTTAAATTACGTAGTTTTTTTTTTATTTAAAAGTATTTTATAGCATTAACTGTTGTTTTAGTTGTTTTGCTTTGTTTTCTTTAACAAAAATGTTAAATTTTACTTTTTTTGAAATTTTAACTTTAACTTAAAGTTTGACAATTTCCTTAAATATCTGCAACACACACAATAATTAGCGCTGTCATTTCGCGTAAATGTAACAACCAACTATGGGCCGAGTGGGATAAAATAGCCACTTAAACCCCGCTGGCACAAAATGTGAAAATTTCATTTTCTTGTTGGTTTGCTTTCCTCTTAGTCGAGGGGGTCTGCAAGTATTCTGTGGACTCGCAACATGATTACGTCTAGTATTGGATAACAGGCGGCGGGCGGTGGGTTGTCACAAAAGAAACTGTAAAATGTGAAATGAAATCAACTTAAAATGTAAAGGAAACACACATAACAAAGCGCCAACAAATGCAACCAACACGCCGCCGACCAAGCGACGATAACTAAAGCCAAAGAATAACCTTGGTCAAATGCAAAAAAAAATTGTATTTTAGCAGAGAACCAAAAACCAAAAACACTCAAAAATCAACAAAACCACAAAGGTTTTGTTTTACAACAGCACACAAAGTAGGAAGACACAAAATTAAACAAAAGCATGAGCAATTATATAAAAAGTATTTACAACAAATGAATATAATGGCAACTAAATATATAAACTAAACTTTGACACGTTTTTCGACCAACTGATGCCACAACAACAAATATAGACGTCAAAAGAGCAACTGAATGAATAACACAGCCTATAGACAAATTAAAAAGCATTAACACTCTAACATGCTAACCCAATACGAAAAGGATATCATGCTATGACTCGCATTCCCATTTAGTAACCACAAAATGAAAGTTAATAGCAAATCAATATAGAAATAATATATTTTAACATAAGAAACACAACAACCATTAACTTCAGTTGACATAGAATCAATAGGCTAGCCCGCCCATACAATTTTGTCGATATTCAAACTTCAAGTTGTGTTCTTTCGTTTGAATTTCAAATTAACGTTGTCTGCCGCATTACCTTGTCATCGCGCGCTTGGCTCGCACTCATAACTTGTCGTTGCGCCTAAAACTATACTTTACTATTTTTAGTTTTTAATATTCCATTAGTGTAAACGTAAAGAGCGTTGGTATGAGTTAGTGAATGAGCGAGTGAGTGACGGCTGGTGGTGCGGGTTTTCTAAACAATATCAAGCAAATATAATAGGTTCGTTCGTGGAGACCGTTTTGAGGGTCACGCAGTCAAAGTCAAGGCAAAGGGACGATTTTGATACAGTTAAGAGTAAAAGTGTTAATAATTAAGAAAATAATATAAAATTTACATTATATACTATGTATTTTAAAGGCTAGTCCAAATTGCTAAAGCTGGAACTTTAAAATATGGTGTGTAGGGATTTTTTTGAAATTCGTACCGCAAGAGTGTAAAGTTGGCTTGGCACCGCCCACACAGCTCAAAATTCAAATTCAAAAAGAATTGGTACTATCCCACTGATCACACGGCAACGGGAGAAAGAATCGCGCAAATCTATTTAGGCAAGCTCCTTATAGAATTAGAGAACTGCTCGAAGGGATTTTTAGGGCACTTTTAGGGTAAAAAAAGGCCCACAAGGTGATAAAATTGGTACTATCACTCAGTCCAAATGACAAAAGATATAATCGCGAAATATGTATTAAGTTAGCACCCTACCTAATTTAAGATCTACAACAGAAATTTTTTAAATTTCGTACTTTTAGGGCAAAAAAAGGTCTAAAAAATTATAAAATTTTTACTATCAGTCAGTCCAAATGGCAAAAGATATAATTCGCGAAATATCTATTAATTTAGCTCCCTATCGAATTTAAGATCTACAACAGAGATTTTTCATATTTCGTACTTTTAGGGCTAAAAAAGACCGAAAAAGGGATAAAACTGGTACCATCCCCAAGACTAGACGGCAAAAGGCAGAATCGCGACAATCTATATGGGCAAGCTCCCTATAGAACTAGAGAGCTGCTCGAAGGAATTATTTGATATTTGTGCTTTAAGGGATAAAAAAGGTTCAAAAAGGGATAAATCTGGTACTATCACCCAGACCAAACGGCAAAAGATATAATCTCGAAATTTCTATATGAACTAGCTCCCTATAGAATTAAAGTCACAAGAAATATTTTTCGAAATTCGTACTTTTGGGGCTAAAAAAGGCCTAAAAAAGGATAAAACTGGTACCATCCCCTAGTACAAACGACTAAAGGTAGAATCGCGACAATCTATATGGGCAAGCTACCTATAGAACCAGAGAGCTGTTCGAAGGGATTATTTGAAACTCGTACTTTATGGGATAAAAAATGTTCAAAAAGTGATAAAATTTGTACTATCACTCAGTTCAAATGGTAAAAGATATAATCGTGAAATATGAATTAAGTTAGCTCCATATAGAATAAAAGATCTTTAAGAGAGATTTTTCGAAATTCGTACTTTTAGGGTTAAAAAGGCCGAAAAAGGGATAAAACTGGTATTATCGCCCAGATTAAACGGCTAAAGTTAGAATCGCAAAAATCTCTATGAACGTGCTCCCTATAGAGAGCTTCACGGAGGGATATTTAAAATTTCGTACTTTTAGAGTATAAAGGTCGAAAAGGGGATAAAACTTATACCATCACCCAGACTAAATATAGAATGGTGGAAGGAATTTTCGACATGGCGCCATCATCCAGACTAAACGGCTAAAGCTAGAATCGTGAAAATTAGGGTGAGTACTTATTTGTTGGGGAATTTGTGCTAAAAGATTTAAAATATCTTACTTTTGAGGGAAAAAAGTAGTATTTAATTGCCTAGACCAAACGGCTAAAGATACAGCAACAAATATTGGGGAGAATATTTATCTTGTGGAGTAGTTGTGCGATATTAAGGGAAAGCGAACTAATCTGCAGGTCTAAAAAAATATAAAAAAAATTGTCATTAGACTATTTGGAAAAATG
The DNA here is from genome assembly GCA_964034835.1 of Muscina levida. NCBI lineage: Eukaryota > Metazoa > Arthropoda > Insecta > Diptera > Muscidae > Muscina > Muscina levida. The sequence continues at coordinate 149,310,975 of OZ035882.1, forward strand.
AATTTCAGATATATTTACTCAATAATTTTCGATTTCTCATAGAAACGGCTGGAGATAGAAGAAAACATTGTATAGGGCTAATGTAGTTGTGAAAGTGCTCTAACCCAAAAAATGAAATATTGATCGTTCGCTTGCGATTTTTGTGGTAAATAGCTTAAATATGTATTGCATAAAAAGCAAGCGAACGTAAAAGTTCGACATAGTAGGACAGACTGTATATTTTTGAATTGCTAATACATATTTGAAAAGTTGAATTTTTGGATAATTTTGGACTTTTTTAATCAGGCGATGGAAAAACATTTATGTAACATTTGTAGCTGGGAAAGTTTTAAAACTTGCTTTATTTTCTATTTTTTTTTTTTTTTTGCCTTGCGACTTGCAACTTGAAATTGTTTAAGAAATTTCCAATTTTTTCGGCATTTGCGATTAATTTGAACCAAAGCACTATAGGAAACCAATTCAATAAAAATAATGTTGTTTGTATTCATTGAAAAAAAAGAAAACTTCTTAAGCTTTTTTATCAGATAAATAAAACTGATGTTATATAACACTCAGAATATGTACTAAAAAATCACTAGCAGTTAATTTCACTTCAACTGTATTCGAAACTAAAAATAGCTCAAAAACCAACAAAAAAACATACTAAACTAATAAATACCACCTACAAACACATTACAAATGTTAACAATGTCACAAAGTTAGTAAGAGTCATATTATGACGGCACATATGTTCATGTTTACTTGTACATGACCTAGACCACAATCGATAGTCTACTGACATGTGTGAGTAGGTTGATAAATAAATACAATTCTTAGCATGATGTCATAATAAATTTATTATTAAAAAGGTAATAATTACAAACATTTAAATTATAGCTATTTTATATTATATTATATTTTTTTATAAATTTAAAACAATCTACTGAAAGCTAAAAAAAAAACAGTTTAAACTTTTGATACTGGATGAAACCATTAAAAGTGTATTGAATGCATTGATTTAGCTATAACCTTTGCCACTTATAGTAAAAGGCAATGTCAATATCAAAACAATTTGCTTTAGCTACTACGGGTACTATTAAATAGAAAGCAAAAAGGGAAAAGAGTATTATGGGGGACATATTAAAAGAAAAATCATAAAAAGCAGATTAAAGGTGTGATAAGCTCAATTGTAGCGTTTTTGTAGTAAGACTTTGTAAAAGTTATATGTTGCATTTACACAAAACAGAAATTCGGAATTTGGTTATCATATTAAAAAAAAAAACATTTTACAGAAAATGTATATAAAACAGCAAAACTTGTTTATCAATATTACAAAAAAAAAATAAATACTAAATGGTGTAGAACTATGTAGAAATTGTTAATGGACTTTTGCTATAGATTTTGTACAATTTACAATTTTTGTAATTTGTTTTAAACTAGACATACATCCAATTTAATAGCCACAGAGTTAGCTTTACTTATTATGTTCAGTTAACATATTTTATTATTTTATACCAATACAAAACTATTACTATGCCCTTTATTAACTTATCACACCTTATTTCTAAATTATCAGTGTTTTTACAAGAAAATTTTAAAATCTTGTGAATTATTAAAATATGAATTTATTAAAAGGTATTTTTATTGTTTATCAACATTTAACTTATACACAAATAATGCACTTTTTTTGGTTTTGTTTAAAGATAGATAACATTACATGTTTTTATGTTACATAAAAATTAAATATAATTTGTGACAAGAAATCAAAGACAATCTTCATAGTTGTTTTAGTATTAATGTTTAATAAAATGTAATTAAATGCAAATTTTTTTATAAAAACTTGGTAATATAAAGCTATTGAAACAATTGAAAACATTGAAATAGAGTTCATAATAAATTTTACGATTAATTTTTGTTCAATTTTGAAATAATAAAAGATAGTGAATTTTACATTTTTAATGATTTCAATTTAAAAAGTAACAATTTGCAATATTTTGTCACAGCTAATAAGCTGACACAAATTATTACCAAATATGTGAAGACGTTGTGCCAAGATTGATGTATGTCTTCTTATTACTAATGAGTTTATAACGCAATGGTAAAGAAAAATCAAATTCTTCTATACCGCACCGATGTAATTGCTGTACAATGCTTAATTTCTTAAGGGAATAGTAAGGTCGGCACAGCACAGAAACTCGTAATGCGTTTCCTTATTTATCTCAAAAACATACTGTTGTGCCTTATATCACTCTTGTGCCAACGTCATTATTTGTGTTACAATTTTTCATATAAAGCTTGGAAAATATATTGAAATTTATCTTCTACTCATCATCTTTTTGCTAAATTTATTTATTTTTTTATAATCTCCTCTTTATCAGTCATTTTACTACTATGTACTGCATTATTCACTCTCAGCTCGACCTAAGCAGCTCCCGTTTCATAATCGAAACCCAAAAATAACGAACACCATTTTCGATGTTTTGAACCTAATAAACTTTCTGATTTCTTGAGGGCCGTCAGAAATTCATAGGAATTATAATCAAATTTGCGTAAATGCACATTAAATTGTTGTTGTTGCACGGGTGTAGCAGGCGGTGAATACATTCCCATCAGATCACCACTCAGCAAACGTACGCACTGTTCCACAATAAATTTCAACGAGGCACGGCGATGCAATTCAAAGGACTCTCGTTCACCGTACATATTTTTTTGATCATCACAGAGACGCATATCGTGTGCAGCCAAATTACAACAATAGAGGAACGATTTGAGACGAGTCTCGCCCACCGCCGTCTTATCAATGCCTGGCAACATAATATCTAAGATGTGAGAGGGACTTTGAACATCAGCTATTAGGTAGTAATTGATCAGTTCCTTAAGATCGTGTAGTTGCTGCAGTTCTTCGGCATCATAAAAGCACATTTGATACGCATGGGCTATCAGCAGCTGGCGGTAGTGGTAACTGCTGTAATCACTTATATGTTTGCGCATAAACTTCTCGGAGCGCAAAATTTCGGCTCTTATCAAATTGGGACAGTTTTGCAGGGCCCACTGGCGATGTGACCAGGCATGATAGTTGCTGGAGCTGCGATCTGCACAACGTTCGCAGATGCCAATCTCGTGATGCCAGTCAATGGATTCGGCACCTAGAATGAAGAATAATTAAAAAAATCTGTAAAAATTTAAAAATTTTGCCTGAAATTAATAAAACTCACTTTGAAACGAATACAGCCACCGGCGATAGGCAAAGGCTTCATTAGATTTTGGTTTTTTGCTCAACACCAATGTTGAAAATTTCAATTCTCGATTCATTTTCAAACGATTCTTTTGCACCAACTGTCTTCGTATGTGCCAGAAGCCTGTGACATCAGGATTAATGAGTAGTGCCACATTCAGGTACTTTAGCAGGTTATCACTTTGTTGAACATAACGTTGCACCGACTGCTTCTTGTAATTCATTAGCATTCTGTGCGCATGATCGTAGACATGTTTGGCGCACCAGGACTCTAAGCCTAAATTGTGCTCCACATGAATGACAGGAGATTTGTTGCGATTTAATACAGTGGGTATAATTTCGAATGAAGATCTGAAAAAAGAGAAGGGAGAATTTTAGCGATTTTTTTTATAAAAAGTACTAAATGAAAGTGTTTGTAGGTGAGTTATTAAAAAGTATCTTTGTATAGAGGAATTTCTTCTCAAGACAAATAAATTTGTACCAAAATTAGGTCAACGACAATTGTGAACTCATAACAATTGGTCTGCATTTCATTCTAAAGCCGCTAATTCTTGAAATGTATGTATAAAATGCTTCCTAAAACTTTGAAACATGCTCCATTTAGAAATTCCCTTTGAAAGTGGTCCCAAGTAACGCCTTAATGTTCACTTCCGTTTCCACTTTACCACTTTTCGTTCTCACACGATTGCAATTATTTCTACTCAATTACATCGCCGAGACAATTGCATTTTTTATTAGTTACAATTTATTTTATTACAATAAATGATTTCTTAGTTGTAAATTAAAACTGCTGTGATATATAAATAGAATCTTTACAGTTTTTTTATATCAATTTAAATAATTAATCTACAGTTTGCTTAATAGAGACTGACATTGAGACGGTACAATAAAAACGGGGTGAGCTTTCAAAACAAAACACTAACTGCATCTCGCATGTGTGCAAGCATTGTGAAGGTGCAGTCCAATTGATATGAGAGAGATATTAGAGAGGGTCATAATAAAAATGATAGCAATGTAGAGGCATAGAGAGGATCCAAACGGGTTTTGAAAATAAAAAGATCTATTACTTTTATGGAAAAGTTTAACATTTTCTAAAAAAAAATAACATAGTCTAAAATGTAAACTTTGATTAAAATTGGTAAAGTTAGTCTATCATCATGATAGCTGCGACGGTATTTCAAATGAGATTCTTATAATAAAAGGCTCTCAAATTAACGTTAAAAAAGTATTATTCATTTTAAAATTCGCTTCTATGTACTTGTGTACATAGAAAGTACATAGTTTTAAATTTTCTAATAATTATTCTTTTTGAATATAAATTTATAATAATTTCAATTTCCAAGTATTTACTGTATATAGGTACTAAGCTATGCTTAACAGTTTACATTGACCTTACGATGTTAACCATACACATTATATTAACATTTATTTTTGAGACTAACCAGTTTTTGTTCTTTATTTTTCGTTTACAATCCCGTCCTTGTTTTCAGTGTCTTTATCATTGTTGCGATATGTAAATTAATCGTCATCGTATGGTCGCATATGTTAACATTATCGCCATGTTAACATGAAACCCAACAAATGTACAGAGAGTGTCATATAAAAGTATGCAGTTAATATAAAATATGTAAAATAAATTAAAAAAATTAAGTAAAGCTTAAAGATTTATAAAAACGATGAGAAGACCGCCCGCCACCCATGCAATTTGTTTGAGACACTCCTTTTCAATACAACATCATAGACAAGATAGTTGTATGGCTGACTAAAATTCGGTTCGGTTTCACAATCAAAAACGACATACAAAATACCACAATTTCGACAGATTCGTATTTCTGTCTTACAATCGACATCAGCATTTTTAAAGAACGACAAGGATTCGACATGACTATGACGTACATAATAAGGGAGAATATGACATGACAATGGATGTTTTATTGGTTATTATGGTTGATATTTTAAAAAGTTTCGTATACAAACGATGATTCCTTTTTTAGATTTTCAACTTTAATTTCAACTTTTTAATTCAAAATCCCCAAATTACAATTGTAACGCGTCAGTTACCTCAGTTTAGACGCTCATTGTATCCGTTGAGCGCAAATCATCAAAACGACAACAACAAAAATGGAAACTTATATTAAAACCCAGAATACAAGTAAACAATTGTCAAAAGCCAGCGCTCGGGCGGTAATTTAAATTTATTTATCATTTTTGTTATTTTATTCAATTGACGACCACCATTGTTGACGCCGATGATGACGATATGAAATTGACCTTGACCTCCTACTCTCAAGAGAGCGAAAGGCGGTTGCATGTCATTAATAAACAAACGAACAGCAGCAACAGAGTATAAATGATAAATTGCAGTACATTTACAAGTAACGGTACTTTTGTAAATGACGTTTAATCAATATTTAATTAACTATTTTTTTTTGTTAAAAACAAACACAAAAATAACGACTTAAGACGGATGTGGAAAGAAAAAGTAGCACAGAGCAGAAAGATAGAGTAGCTTTGTTTATGAGATATTAAGGATAATTGAATAGTTACAGTTATTGAAGGAGTTGAGGTAATTTATAACTTGTTTTGTAAGTGAGTGGTTGTTTTTTTTTTGTTATTTACTTATGTTATAATTTGTCAGTTTACTTACAATTCTGTGTCCTTGAGAAAAACTGTGTGCATATCATTGATGATTTTTTCGCATAGCACCGATTGCTCGTTATCCGCATCTGCTAGTTCCATAGTGGGTGAGTTATGTTTTTTTTAAATACAAAAGAGTCTACTAAGTCTTTTACAAGTGTTTCTGTTGTTGTTGGATTGTTTAATTATCTTTATTTTTTGCTAAATAAACATAAAATTTTAAGAATTTAGTACACAATTCCAAAATGGTCACACCACCACTTGTTTATTAATAATAAAAAAAATATCAGCATAACACAATAAAAAAAACCGCCGCCGCACACAAAATATCTGTATCAGCTCAAAAAATACGTTATGCGTTTTTGTTTTAAACAGATTTATTTTTAACAAAAATATAAAAAAACAACCAAAAATCAGACAAACTTATCACATTTTAATGAAAAAAAAAAAACAGGCAAACAAGAAGATTCTCAGACGAAAGTATAAAAAACGATACACGGATTTACTCGCAGCAGCCCACGAAGCAGCCAGTGGCTCACCCAGAACGTTTGTGGAATATAAGCAAGTGATGCGAGTCGTCGCGAGATGACAACAAATATTATCAAATTCAATAAAAGTTAATTTAAATAAATTTTGTTTAATACGTATCACAACAATACAAAAACAACGTAACAATAACAAAACACACAACAAGCTCTTTTGCTCGAGCAATAACAGCAGTGCTCAGCTTGTGCGACAAAAAATTACATAGCAGGGGAGAGCAAGAGACACTGACTGCTCAGGAAACAGCGTGAGGGGCCACATAAAAACAATACCAATGAACAGATTTTATGGGGAAATCATTGAGATTTTATAAAATTTCTAATATTTTTGTATTCACTGCCTACAATTTCGCTTAATCTTTAAGTTAATTTACAAAAATCATTAATACTTTTGTGTATTTTTCATAATTTTTAATTGATTTTAATTAAAAGCACTCAACCCCAACACAACACTCACTAATAAGAAAACTGACAAATGTCACCGAACCAAACCATGCCAGATCGCTAGGCAATGTTATTGTCTTATGGCCACTGAACACAGCTTTACAATCATCTGATAACAAACTAATTAGTTACGAAAAGAAAAACACAGAAAGGCCAGACAAAAACAAAAGTTCGAGAAGTGTAGTTTTAAGAAAATATTTTTAAATTCCTATAAAAACCAAAGAAGCTACAAATTCGAAGTACAAAAATTTATTAAGACGCAAAAATGGCCACAAAAGTTGTTGCCACCGCCACAGTTAGGGCGTTAAAAGGACGCAAGTTATTGCCCACCAGAGCAGCACTGACTTTGGTAAGTTAGCACATAATAAAAGGGATTTCATAACAAGTCTGGCGTCCAATTAAAAATTATTATTATTATTTTTTTTGTAATAAAATATCGTAAATTTTTGCAGACACCGGCGGCAGTGGAGCGTATTAAGTATTTACTGAAGGGTCAACCAGAATTCGTAAGTTGTTAGATGTTGGCTTTGTGGAAATTATTGATTTTCTTTATGTATTTTTGCTGACAGACTGGCTTGAAAGTTGGCGTCCGGCAGCGTGGTTGTAATGGACTATCCTATACCTTAAATTATGCCAAAGAAAAGGGTAAGAGGAGAATAAGGAGTCTGTATTATAAACTAACACAATTCTATATACTTTCAGATAAACTTGACGAAGAGGTTGTACAGGATGGCATTAAGGTCTATATAGACAAAAAGGCTCAACTCTCCTTACTGGGTAAGCGCGTTTTTAATCAACTTATATAAGTTCAGGGTCGTAAACATTATAACATGTGTCTGAAATTTCGTTATATGACACAGAACATTGCTAGAGCTATGCCAGCGTAGATGTTGCTTGTGCCACTTGTTCTCAAGAAGAATTTGATTTTAATGAGATCCTTTAGAACTGGGGCAGGATATATTATATATTTTTTCGAAAGGATGCTACGTTGGCAAAAAGGATGGATTGTTGTATAAATTTAAAAGATTATCACATAGAATTAAAACAGTGCAGCTGCCGTACAGAAAAAAAGTCTAAAAAAAACGTTTGTTTTATATCATTTTTAAAAGAATCAAGGAACTGGACAAAAATAAAATATATTAAAAACGCAGTATTGGATAAATATTACTAAATATCGGTTAGAAGATAAAAATAATGAATTTTATTGAGGCGCCCATAACAGTAATCTATATAGAGGAAATTTTATGTTATCATCCAAAAATCAACGAAACTAATTTCTGAAAAACAAATATCAATAAAAATTTAGTATGAAAATACGTAATTAATACAAAAAGATCAGCTCTAAAATCGTAGAAGAAAGAAATTTATTTTCCCGCGTTAGACAAAAAAAAAACATCGAAATCTAGGCATATGATTCGACAAGTACAAAATCGATCAAATTCTAAGGCATTAATATTATTATATATATTGCACCTTATAATTCTTAATAAATACAGAACAAATAATAATGGTCTCATACTATTGCCTTGGAAATCCATCATATATACTACACATTAAAGATTTATTTTAGATATATTTTTTAAAAAAAAAAATATTTACTGCAACTAATATCATTTAAAAATTAAGTGCTATGTTAATTCATTTGCAATCTTTTGCATGTTATCAGAAATTTCCTTTGCTTTTTATACGTATTTCACAAATCCCCTCTGGCACCTACACCCCTGTGTAATTAAAATTATGTTGATGTTTGTTAATTTTTTAGTAAACAAATGACTATAATCTATTTTTAGCTTATGTTTCTTTCATTTCGCCACATTTGCTTAATTTCATGTTATTCTTTTTTCTTCCCTTTCAGGCACTGAAATGGATTATGTGGAAACAAAACTTGCCAGTGAGTTTGTCTTTAATAATCCCAATATTAAGGGCACCTGTGGTTGTGGAGAATCGTTTAGTATATAAATTACTAGTAGCAAGCAAAGTGATAGAGATCACTTTCAAAAAAAAAATAAATATATATGAATTAACGTAGACGAAACATACAAGAATGCAATAGTGTTAATGATTAATGCTAAGAACACTAGAGATTGATAATTCTCTAAATCTACTCACAAAGAAACTACCCCTCCCTTATTGTTGTTTGTAATTAAATAATGCTTTGCTTAAGATTATTTTTTTCTCAGTTTGTTAAATAAACGATATACATAGTTAGCTTATTTTAGAACAAAAGCTAAAGTGTTTTCTTTGATAGATGAAAGTGTAACGTGTAAATTAAGATTGCTATATTGGGATCTTGGTTCGTATAACAAATACACTTTCAATGTAGCAAACAGTACCTTAGGTCTTAAAATTTGTGGAAAATAAATAAAGATGACTAAATATTTAAAAATATCAATAAATCCTTATTTTGTATTATATATCAGAATAAAATCAAATTCAATTTCGAAATTGCGGCAGACTAATTTCTGATATTTTATTCAACATTCATCAAAGGGGGAACTCGTTTTAATTATTCGACTTATATAATCTGTTTTAATTCCTTATGCCAAAAAAATATTTCTGATCATTCAATCTTTGAAAATAGACTACAAAGTATCATTTTCAAAACATTGCCTTTACAAATTGTATACATTGTTTCCTTTCACACTTTCCTTACGAACGCTTTACCTTTATTTTTTCATTTCCTTTACTCAAATAAACGTTGTAGACCTTACGCTTCCATTCGTTTTTATTTAACTCTTTATTTCCCATTACATGCCGTGTAACCACTTTCCTCGTACTCCTCCCGTGTCAGCATGGCTTCCTTGAAACCATCACTCATAGCCAACTCTTTGCCACCATACCAGCCGTAGGTTATGGGATCCTCTGGGAATATCAATGAGACCTCCAGATCATCTGGAGCCAAAGCGCGTATTTCACTTTTCAGACGCGGTATAAAACCAGGAAATAGCGATGAACCTCCTATAACCAAAATATTACGCAGCAGTTCATGGTGTGTATACGAAGGACATTCCCTTAAGGCATCAATAACTGCTTCTGGTATGCCCACCTGCTGTATACCCACATCGGTGGGATGAAACATCAATTCGGGCACAGTGAAACGTTCATTACACAAACGCACAGATTGTTGGTCCGAGTCATCTTGTATAGGATTCTTAGTGCGATCTGGGTTGCGTATATAACCTCTTTTGAGGGTAGTGAAATCGGGTAGTACATAATCCACTACCACTTCCGAACGCTTTTTTGTGTCTGTATGCACTTTCATATCTTCATTGAAATTTTGTGACACAAAGCATATGTCTTCCTTTATTTGATTGACTACATACGACTCGTCCATGACGTTGAGATGCCGATATGAGATCAGTTCCTTTAAATGATTGGTTAACACCTTACCGCCCACTTCAATGCGTCGAATGCCCTTGGTCACTCTTTTGCCCCTGACAAATGGTACCACATGGGTGAAGCTATAGCCTACGTCCACAACAATACAGTTCAAAGCCTGCAGAGGTGTCTCCTCGCTGTCAGCACAATAATTGTAGGCGGCCAACTCCGCCGTTGTGCTTTTGTGTACACCATTGCAATGATACTCTTCGAACAATATCTCTATCATAGCTTCCTGGATGCTGGGAAAGTTTAGCTGGGGCTCCGTCACCAATATATTACGATCCTCCAAGGAGATGCCAGAACCTTCTGGGCTGAATATATAATCCCAAACAGTTTTTTGGACATCCCAATTGAGTAGATAGCCCTTCTGGAAGCAGAGTATGTAAAACAAGCCGGAAGCATCCCGACACTCATCAATTTGATTGCCAATAAAAGCTCGCCGTCGTTCTGCCTTGGCCTTCATAATGCAGTTCAAGGTAAGTTGAGGATCATCCTGGGAAGCCAAACCCAATTTGGCTGTGTAAGCTCCATTGTCCAAGACCACTGTAACCGAATTATCGTCCATTGTTAGTAGAAAACACAAAACAGACGGGTCTACACCAAAAAATTGTTTTGTTTGTCGACGGTTGTCACCGACACTGTTATGTGCAGTGAACACAGCCCGCACATAACAACAATATTCTTCTTCTTTTTTGAATTGTGTAGTTTGATAGTTCACAGAACCGCTCAACAACAGCTGTTTCTGACTTTAGTTGGGAAGGAACGTTTTGTTTCGACAAATTTTATGTAATAACTGAGAAAAACTCTCATAATTAATAGAATTAATCATGTCCTTGCTGAGGCAAATCGTCCAAGCTTCTAGGCATACACCACAATGGTAAGTTTTTCGTAAATGTTCTTCAAAACTTCATTAAGATCTTTGTCTTGCTTTACTTAGGGCTCCCGTTTTAAGCCGCTGCAAGTCTTCGCTGCGTGACACCCCCGTCATTGATGTCGAGACTGCTTTGGCCAAACCCGAGGAAATTGCTGAGAAAAACAAATTGGCTGGCACCATAACAGTGCCCGTCAAGGTTGACCTCAGCCCCATTTCGGGAGTTCCTGAAGAGCATGTCAAGAGTCGCCGTGTGCGCATTCATATGCCTCCTAAAAATTCTATGCAAAGTGGCACCAACAACTTGCACACCTGGCAAATTGAATTCGACAATCGCGAGCGCTGGGAAAACCCATTGATGGGTTGGTGTTCCTCGTAAGTGTTGCCTTTTCGTACAAAGTTTGTAACGGTATTCAATTATTTCTATTATAGCGGAGATCCATTGTCCAATATGCAGGTGAATTTCGCTTCCCCAGATGAAGCCATCACTTATTGCGAAAGAAACGGCTGGCGTTGGTTCATCGATGGCCCCCAGCAGGAAAAGAAGGATCGTGTTAAAAATTATGGTGTGAATTTCTCCTGGAACAGACGTACCCGTGTCTCCACCAAGTAAAGACTCCCAAATCTTTAAGCGATGAATAACTTTTCGGACACAGATTATGTTAACATGAAACAGAAGTTGGTTAATAAATTAGTGAAATGTGGTTGACACAATCGATGTTGTGTTTGTTATGGATTAAGTTCATACCATTTAGGCATAAGATTCATAGTTTTATAGGAAGTCAATTCAAAGTTTTGAAACCTCGTTAAGACTTAAGGACGTATATGTTTTAAATGTAGCCATTCACTAAATTTCTACTTATCTTAGATATATCACCCCTTCTCAACTTGTTCTGAAAGTCCTTAAGGACATATCAAGAAAGAAAAAAACCGACATGTCTACTTTTGCCATAATCAAACAGAAATATACATAAGTGCGAAAAATTAAAAAAAAATATCAAAATTTTCCCTTTGCTGGTTACTAAAGTCAAAGGAAAAGTTTTCAATTCATTACAAAAATAATTTATTGTTCATTAAAGTGACCGCCTAGGCCGCGTCTAATATAAGCTAATGAAGACTCGCAAATTTTTCGTATTATTTTATTGTTATCTTTTTTATAATATCTACCCTTATGCTTCCTTTTTACGATGTTCGCGGCTTCTACTTCTTGTGCGTGACCTTTTGTGTTTCTTTTTATGTTGATGGCGCTCGTCGGGGCTTGTGCAGCGTCGATGATCTGTATCACGTCTCACTTTTTTTTGCTCTTGATCTCCTTTTTCGCTATGACGATCTTTTCTAGACCTGCTTATTTCGCGATCTTCACTAATCTTGTGATTATAACTTCCGCTTTCTCGTTTTTTATCTGTATTATATTGATCATAGTCCCTAGCTCTTCCATGTTGCCTTTTATCATCTTTATGTGTTGATGATTTACTGCAAATTGGGCTTCTCCTACTTTTTCTTCTATGTCTTTCATTGTCGTTTTGGTGGCTTCTTTTGCAATAATTTATAGATTTAGGGCTTATACTTCGACTTCGGTGTTTTATTTTAGTATTTTTTGGACTTTTACTTCGACTGCGGTCTTTGCTCTTCATAATTTTTGGACTTCTGCTACGTCTGCAATATTTAGCTTTGGCATAATGATGGCTTTTACTTCGACTGCGGTGTTTTCTTTTAGTAAGTTTTGGACTTTTACTTCGGCTACGATGTTTACTTTTTGAACTTTTGTAATGTCTATATTCATATTCTTTACGGTATACTTTTGATGAACTTTCTTGTTTGGAGTTCTTGTAAACCATTGTTTCATTTCTTTCAGATTTTTCTTCTTTCTTTCCTCTACTTCTGTTATCTCTGTACAATTTTTCTGATGATTTCTCCATGTTATACGTGCCCCGGCGATCGTTATCATGATTCCTTCTGGCGTCTATTGGTCTTCTGTATAAATCTGTATAGCGTGTCTCCTGCCGTTGATCTTCTTTCTTTTGATTTTTAATAAACTGCTGCAATGACTGCATTTGCAGCTCCACCACGGCTCTAACTTCTTCGATTCGCGTGGGTTTGGCTACCCGAAATTTACGCCTTTTATGCTTGGCTTCCCGCTTCTTCTCAGCAACAATATCAGCCAAGGAGCGTTCGCCTTCAGGTCTGAAATAAACTACAGCTTATTAAGGAACTTGTTTGTAAATTATGTTCTTCACTTACACCTCATCTACAGTGTTATTGTCCAATTTCTTGGTATTTTGTATAGTGTGTTCATAAATTCTTAATTTCTGTTCACGTGAGAAATTAGCTTGCAAATCGAGAAAATTTGTAGGAGCTTCCAGTTTATTATCCTGCAGAAGATTCTGTAACTGGGGCGCATCTACAAAGGGGAAATTTTAAAAAGGTGTCAATATAGAAAAATGTGTAAACAAATTACCTAGTTTTAAGCAGTTCTTTGAAATACAACTGTCAGGATATGTAGGGGCTTCTGTGATATGTAGCTCTGTAGGTTTTTTGTGCAGCTGTGGCGTTGCAGCCAACGAGTTGGTGTTGAAATTCTGGACAAAATGTAATAAAAGGTAAAGGTTGTCAAATGTATAGCCGGCTTTAAAATGGAATTGGTCTCTCGACATGTTAAGAATATATTGAGAATGGAACACACAATGGAAGATATCTTTAATTTTTTTGCACTTATTATAAAGTAAACCCTTAACGATCTGTTGAACATCGTCCCTTGACATTTTCTTACCCTGAGTACTTCTTCCTCGGACCACTCCAAACGCTGCAATATTTTCTGCAGTCTCGCCTTACATTCAGCCACAAATGCTGGAACATCATGTTGTTTAGCAGACAAATGCATTTATTGAGAAACATACAACTTAATTCCTCAATTTACGCTTATTTTTTACTTTTTATTTAATAAAAAATCACACAAATTCTTTTTGTTGTCCCTTGGATTATTTGTAAACAAGAATTGATCGACCTTCGTAGTTGGCAATGCCTTATTCCTAACAGCTGTTCATTGATAACATTGAATGTTACCATATTGTATCTTCCATGCATTCCCACATGTTTACATACGGCAACCGTGTACAAGAATTTGACTGTCAAATCTGTTTTTTCTTTCTACCCACAATTTCGCTATATTTTTTCCCCCATTTGTTTTCATAACAAAATATAGAATATTTTATCGTAAAAAATAAATTAATTAAGTTTCATAAAAAGTTTTAGAGAAAAAGTGGACAGCATATTATCGCATAAAGTGAAAGAGGCACTGACTCAAGATGTTTTAGTTGTTGATCTGTTTCCAAAACAAAAATTTGGAGGCCATTGGCTGGGCTGTAAAGTCTCCTCTTCGATTCGTTTCAAGTGAAAATATTTATTCTACGAAAATACTTCAATGTTTACCATTATGGAAAATCGTAAACGGGCCCGTCTGGAGGTGGTTAATGCCCCGTCGCAGTCATCCAATGAGTGTTTGCAGGGAGTGGCTACGTCTACGAATTCTATAGGCTCTGCCACTTTAGCCACGATAGGGGGACAAAGGTAACGATTGTTTATAACTCCCCCTTTTTTTTATCACCAGTCAGCCATTGTTTACAATCCCCTTCTCTGCTCTTACAGTTTTATTTTAAGCAATGCGGGTTCATCGTCACTTCCCGCCAACATATTGCTGTCCATTTGTGATGATAACTCTGACGAATCGGAGGAGTACATTATCGACAGCTCGGTGCTGCAACAAATTAAACAGGAGAACTCAGTGGCCACCCAGACGACACCATCCAGCAACACTCAGCCGGCCACGGCCCAATTGCTGACTACAGTACCCCAATATCGTATAATTAACCAATCAGGGAAAACGCTGAATAACAACTCTCTTGCGTCAACCCCTTCCTCCACCATAGTGAGTTCGCCGGTGAACACTAACTCTACGCTAATACCTACAAGTATGCAATTGTCAAGCGGCTGTGAAATTTATGTTATCAAAGAGGTCATAGAACCCCCCAAACAATTGCTCGCCGAACCTTCTACGACGACCCACAAAACGATGCTGAATAACAACAACAACACTACCACAATAAAGCTGGAGCCCATGTCGCCCACTCCTGCTCCAGCTGCTGGCTCTATACAAATTGTGCGTTCCTCTGGCGCCACATCAGGCAATAAGTCGTCACCCCAACAGCAGCAGCAACAACAATCAGTAACCTCGAATATTTGCCAAAACTCCGTAGTGAGTGTGAATTCCACAAACGTCTGTAATCCGGAAGATTCCACAAAACGCAGTCTAATACTGGAGGCCTATAAAAAGCGTGATGACAAACGTCGAGCCACCCACAACGAGGTGGAACGCCGGCGGCGTGATAAAATTAACAGTTGGATATTTAAGCTGAAAGAAATGTTGCCCACAGACATTAACGTAAATGCGGGAAATACACAGATACAAGCAAAAGACGCAGCGTCATTAACCACAAATGCGACAGCAACGTCGACGGCAACACGTCTGCTATTGCAACAGGGCTCGACGACAACACGCACACCACCCAGTGATTCAAAATCTCAGATATTGATAAAAGCGTGCGAATATATAAAAACAATGCAAGAGGAGATTCAAAGGTAATGTTGAATATTTTCTATTTATGGGGGATTCTAAATGAGGGGGATTCTAAATGTACATTGCAAGAAGTTGTAGGGATTAAATGAAGAGGATTGAAAAAAAAACCATAAAGTTCGATACGCTTCTTTCTAGAGAATGACAATGAATTAAACATTATTTTAACAAAATTGAAAATATTTTCTATTTAAAATGGACCTGCTAATTTGTTGTGTAGGTTTTCGACATAATGAGAAATAACTGATGATGTATCATGTTTCATGAAGCAACAATTCTTTACAGAGTTCTAATGCTTAACTGGTCCTAATAAGCAATAGTACGAATATGAATACCGTTTTTCCTATGGAAGTTTTTTTCTTAAATATTCATTATTTTTGCCATCTTATAGATATTTTTATAGATAGTCTTATACTAATTTAGCAATATAACTCTCTTTTTTCTCTTCTTCTCAGTCTCCGCGAGTGCCTTACGGAGAATGAAAATTTACGTTTGAGCAATCAACGTTTACAGGAGGAACTTAATAATTTACGCAACAAACAGCGCGGGCAACATCTAACACTTAACAATAACAACAACAGCATCAATAGCAATAATAACCACAATACCATACTACTAAGTTCGAATAGTGATGATGAATGTGAATTAACATTGAACTCGCTCAACACCACGTATGCAAATGTCCAACTCTTTTCGCCCAGTGCCACATCAAACAATCTGACGGCGGTAATTGGACAGGCAACAACAACCACAACCTCAAACTCGGGTATAACATATGCTAAACGTGAATTAATATTAAGAGATTATGTGGATTAGATAGCAAAAGTTAGAGAGACTCAAATGCTTAAGTTAATAGTCTAAGTAAGACTTCAAGATCAAAATGTAAAAGGAAAGCAAATTAAAACCGAGAAACAAATTAGAAAAGAACGATTTTAAGTAGTGATTTTATAGTAAAGAATAACAGGAATTATGATTAGTTAATTTTATTTAATTTTTTTCTATTGTTTTTTTGAAACAATTTTATTTTGCAACATTTAGTTTGTATTAAAAAAAGTAAGGATCAGTTTTACTTGATATACCTCGTCGTTTTTGTAACACTTAAATTATTTTATTTTATGTAGTTAGTTTTTAACCTGTAGAGTAATTATTTTTTTTTATTACCATATTTTTATATTTTTTGTAGAGAAAGGGAAAAATTGACGCAGTGAATGGATGAATAAGGGCAAATGGTTTAATGAGAGTGCGGAAAAAATTGTAACTGACAATTTATTTATAAAAATAATATGTGTCCATTGAATTTTAAACAAAAAAATTTTAATATTTATTTCAATTGATTGTTAATTTTTAGTCGATCGTGTTTTTATATATTAAATTTACGTTAAAGTGTATCAAATGATACATCAAATTCGGCTTACGATCAGAAAAGTGTTTTTTATTTTATTGTTTAAATATTTTTGGTCAAATTCAGTGTGTCACTCACTAGGATGACGCGTTTCGAACTCCATGACGAGTTCATCTTCAGACCCCTTTGTGACAAACTGATACACAATGGTACATCATCAGCTGTATATATATCTACAATTATGTCACACATGTACATGCGAAGTAGATATCAGCCGAAAATGTCCAGCACCAGTGATGTATTTTCAGACGAAAATGTCCAGCACCAGTGGTGTATTCTTTGAATTTGACCGTTAATATTCAAACATGAGAAATGGAGGAAATTCTCTCCCCACGATTCCCCTTTTTACCTTTAAAGCTTAAGCTTCTTTCAAGGGTTTTTGTTGTTAAACTAAGATTACTTTAAATTTTTCTATGTCAAAGTAAGGCATTTAGTTTTTAGGCCGTGCCGTGCCAGAGTTTGATTGTTAATTTTTAGTCGATCGTGTTTTTATATATTAAATTTACGTTAAAGTGTATCAAATGATACATCAAATTCGGCTTACGATCAGAAAAGTGTTTTTTATTTTATTGTTTAAATATTTTTGGTCAAATTCAGTGTGTCACTCACTAGGATGACGCGTTTCGAACTCCATGACGAGTTCATCTTCAGACCCCTTTGTGACAAACTGATACACAATGGTACATCATCAGCTGTATATATATCTACAATTATGTCACACATGTACATGCGAAGTAGATATCAGCCGAAAATGTCCAGCACCAGTGATGTATTTTCAGACGAAAATGTCCAGCACCAGTGGTGTATTCTTTGAATTTGACCGTTAATATTCAAACATGAGAAATGGAGGAAATTCTCTCCCCACGATTCCCCTTTTTACCTTTAAAGCTTAAGCTTCTTTCAAGGGTTTTTGTTGTTAAACTAAGATTACTTTAAATTTTTCTATGTCAAAGTAAGGCATTTAGTTTTTAGGCCGTGCCGTGCCAGAGTTTGATTGTTAATTTTTAGTCGATCGTGTTTTTATATATTAAATTTACGTTAAAGTGTATCAAATGATACATCAAATTCGGCTTACGATCAGAAAAGTGTTTTTTATTTTATTGTTTAAATATTTTTGGTCAAATTCAGTGTGTCACTCACTAGGATGACGCGTTTCGAACTCCATGACGAGTTCATCTTCAGACCCCTTTGTGACAAACTGATACACAATGGTACATCATCAGCTGTATATATATCTACAATTATGTCACACATGTACATGCGAAGTAGATATCAGCCGAAAATGTCCAGCACCAGTGATGTATTTTCAGACGAAAATGTCCAGCACCAGTGGTGTATTCTTTGAATTTGACCGTTAATATTCAAACATGAGAAATGGAGGAAATTCTCTCCCCACGATTCCCCTTTTTACCTTTAAAGCTTAAGCTTCTTTCAAGGGTTTTTGTTGTTAAACTAAGATTACTTTAAATTTTTCTATGTCAAAGTAAGGCATTTAGTTTTTAGGCCGTGCCGTGCCAGAGTTTGATTGTTAATTTTTAGTCGATCGTGTTTTTATATATTAAATTTACGTTAAAGTGTATCAAATGATACATCAAATTCGGCTTACGATCAGAAAAGTGTTTTTTATTTTATTGTTTAAATATTTTTGGTCAAATTCAGTGTGTCACTCACTAGGATGACGCGTTTCGAACTCCATGACGAGTTCATCTTCAGACCCCTTTGTGACAAACTGATACACAATGGTACATCATCAGCTGTATATATATCTACAATTATGTCACACATGTACATGCGAAGTAGATATCAGCCGAAAATGTCCAGCACCAGTGATGTATTTTCAGACGAAAATGTCCAGCACCAGTGGTGTATTCTTTGAATTTGACCGTTAATATTCAAACATGAGAAATGGAGGAAATTCTCTCCCCACGATTCCCCTTTTTACCTTTAAAGCTTAAGCTTCTTTCAAGGGTTTTTGTTGTTAAACTAAGATTACTTTAAATTTTTCTATGTCAAAGTAAGGCATTTAGTTTTTAGGCCGTGCCGTGCCAGAGTTTGATTGTTAATTTTTAGTCGATCGTGTTTTTATATATTAAATTTACGTTAAAGTGTATCAAATGATACATCAAATTCGGCTTACGATCAGAAAAGTGTTTTTTATTTTATTGTTTAAATATTTTTGGTCAAATTCAGTGTGTCACTCACTAGGATGACGCGTTTCGAACTCCATGACGAGTTCATCTTCAGACCCCTTTGTGACAAACTGATACACAATGGTACATCATCAGCTGTATATATATCTACAATTATGTCACACATGTACATGCGAAGTAGATATCAGCCGAAAATGTCCAGCACCAGTGATGTATTTTCAGACGAAAATGTCCAGCACCAGTGGTGTATTCTTTGAATTTGACCGTTAATATTCAAACATGAGAAATGGAGGAAATTCTCTCCCCACGATTCCCCTTTTTACCTTTAAAGCTTAAGCTTCTTTCAAGGGTTTTTGTTGTTAAACTAAGATTACTTTAAATTTTTCTATGTCAAAGTAAGGCATTTAGTTTTTAGGCCGTGCCGTGCCAGAGTTTGATTGTTAATTTTTAGTCGATCGTGTTTTTATATATTAAATTTACGTTAAAGTGTATCAAATGATACATCAAATTCGGCTTACGATCAGAAAAGTGTTTTTTATTTTATTGTTTAAATATTTTTGGTCAAATTCAGTGTGTCACTCACTAGGATGACGCGTTTCGAACTCCATGACGAGTTCATCTTCAGACCCCTTTGTGACAAACTGATACACAATGGTACATCATCAGCTGTATATATATCTACAATTATGTCACACATGTACATGCGAAGTAGATATCAGCCGAAAATGTCCAGCACCAGTGATGTATTTTCAGACGAAAATGTCCAGCACCAGTGGTGTATTCTTTGAATTTGACCGTTAATATTCAAACATGAGAAATGGAGGAAATTCTCTCCCCACGATTCCCCTTTTTACCTTTAAAGCTTAAGCTTCTTTCAAGGGTTTTTGTTGTTAAACTAAGATTACTTTAAATTTTTCTATGTCAAAGTAAGGCATTTAGTTTTTAGGCCGTGCCGTGCCAGAGTTTGATTGTTAATTTTTAGTCGATCGTGTTTTTATATATTAAATTTACGTTAAAGTGTATCAAATGATACATCAAATTCGGCTTACGATCAGAAAAGTGTTTTTTATTTTATTGTTTAAATATTTTTGGTCAAATTCAGTGTGTCACTCACTAGGATGACGCGTTTCGAACTCCATGACGAGTTCATCTTCAGACCCCTTTGTGACAAACTGATACACAATGGTACATCATCAGCTGTATATATATCTACAATTATGTCACACATGTACATGCGAAGTAGATATCAGCCGAAAATGTCCAGCACCAGTGATGTATTTTCAGACGAAAATGTCCAGCACCAGTGGTGTATTCTTTGAATTTGACCGTTAATATTCAAACATGAGAAATGGAGGAAATTCTCTCCCCACGATTCCCCTTTTTACCTTTAAAGCTTAAGCTTCTTTCAAGGGTTTTTGTTGTTAAACTAAGATTACTTTAAATTTTTCTATGTCAAAGTAAGGCATTTAGTTTTTAGGCCGTGCCGTGCCAGAGTTTGATTGTTAATTTTTAGTCGATCGTGTTTTTATATATTAAATTTACGTTAAAGTGTATCAAATGATACATCAAATTCGGCTTACGATCAGAAAAGTGTTTTTTATTTTATTGTTTAAATATTTTTGGTCAAATTCAGTGTGTCACTCACTAGGATGACGCGTTTCGAACTCCATGACGAGTTCATCTTCAGACCCCTTTGTGACAAACTGATACACAATGGTACATCATCAGCTGTATATATATCTACAATTATGTCACACATGTACATGCGAAGTAGATATCAGCCGAAAATGTCCAGCACCAGTGATGTATTTTCAGACGAAAATGTCCAGCACCAGTGGTGTATTCTTTGAATTTGACCGTTAATATTCAAACATGAGAAATGGAGGAAATTCTCTCCCCACGATTCCCCTTTTTACCTTTAAAGCTTAAGCTTCTTTCAAGGGTTTTTGTTGTTAAACTAAGATTACTTTAAATTTTTCTATGTCAAAGTAAGGCATTTAGTTTTTAGGCCGTGCCGTGCCAGAGTTTGATTGTTAATTTTTAGTCGATCGTGTTTTTATATATTAAATTTACGTTAAAGTGTATCAAATGATACATCAAATTCGGCTTACGATCAGAAAAGTGTTTTTTATTTTATTGTTTAAATATTTTTGGTCAAATTCAGTGTGTCACTCACTAGGATGACGCGTTTCGAACTCCATGACGAGTTCATCTTCAGACCCCTTTGTGACAAACTGATACACAATGGTACATCATCAGCTGTATATATATCTACAATTATGTCACACATGTACATGCGAATGGATGTACCATTGTGTATCAGTTTGTCACAAAGGGGTCTGAAGATGAACTCGTCATGGAGTTCGAAACGCGTCATCCTAGTGAGTGACACACTGAATTTGACCAAAAATATTTAAACAATAAAATAAAAAACACTTTTCTGATCGTAAGCCGAATTTGATGTATCATTTGATACACTTTAACGTAAATTTAATATATAAAAACACGATCGACTAAAAATTAACAATCAAACTCTGGCACGGCACGGCCTAAAAACTAAATGCCTTACTTTGACATAGAAAAATTTAAAGTAATCTTAGTTTAACAACAAAAACCCTTGAAAGAAGCTTAAGCTTTAAAGGTAAAAAGGGGAATCGTGGGGAGAGAATTTCCTCCATTTCTCATGTTTGAATATTAACGGTCAAATTCAAAGAATACACCACTGGTGCTGGACATTTTCGTCTGAAAATACATCACTGGTGCTGGACATTTTCGGCTGATATCTACTTCGCATGTACATGTGTGACATAATTGTAGATATATATACAGCTGATGATGTACCATTGTGTATCAGTTTGTCACAAAGGGGTCTGAAGATGAACTCGTCATGGAGTTCGAAACGCGTCATCCTAGTGAGTGACACACTGAATTTGACCAAAAATATTTAAACAATAAAATAAAAAACACTTTTCTG
Organism: Muscina levida; assembly: GCA_964034835.1. NCBI lineage: Eukaryota > Metazoa > Arthropoda > Insecta > Diptera > Muscidae > Muscina > Muscina levida. The sequence continues at coordinate 149,333,220 of OZ035882.1, forward strand.
ATCGTAAGCCGAATTTGATGTATCATTTGATACACTTTAACGTAAATTTAATATATAAAAACACGATCGACTAAAAATTAACAATCAAACTCTGGCACGGCACGGCCTAAAAACTAAATGCCTTACTTTGACATAGAAAAATTTAAAGTAATCTTAGTTTAACAACAAAAACCCTTGAAAGAAGCTTAAGCTTTAAAGGTAAAAAGGGGAATCGTGGGGAGAGAATTTCCTCCATTTCTCATGTTTGAATATTAACGGTCAAATTCAAAGAATACACCACTGGTGCTGGACATTTTCGTCTGAAAATACATCACTGGTGCTGGACATTTTCGGCTGATATCTACTTCGCATGTACATGTGTGACATAATTGTAGATATATATACAGCTGATGATGTACCATTGTGTATCAGTTTGTCACAAAGGGGTCTGAAGATGAACTCGTCATGGAGTTCGAAACGCGTCATCCTAGTGAGTGACACACTGAATTTGACCAAAAATATTTAAACAATAAAATAAAAAACACTTTTCTGATCGTAAGCCGAATTTGATGTATCATTTGATACACTTTAACGTAAATTTAATTTATTTCAATTATTTAGCATAAATTTAATCCTGTAAAAATTACATAATTTACAAATTTGCTCTCATTCTTATCCACTCAGTTAAACCTTGCTCTGTTTATACCTTCCTGTAAAAATATAACACTCAAAGTGTTTAAAGAACAGCTTGTTTTTGATAACAATTCTTTATATAATAAAGTAATTGTGGCGCCAATTAGGTCAGAGAGTTAGTGTATCAGCTTTATTTAATTTTATACATATGTATACCTATTTTATAGCTTAATTTATATGTAGTAATTAAATTTAGTCATCAATTTTCTTTATATATTTGTAGCAACAATTTTATTTTTTACAAATTTTAATTCGTTTTTATGTGGACAAAAGAAAGAAACAGTGCAATAATTATACACAAAACATGTTAACATTGTTATGCCTAACAAAACAAAAATAAAAAACAAAATATAAAATATTAAAAAAAAAAATCTTTTTGATTAACATATAAACAAAACAATATGTATCGTTACACTCTTATTGAACTAAATACAAACAAAACAAATACAAAACATCATGTTACTCTTAACAACAACAACAAAAACATTATTAACAAGTACATTGTAAGCAACATCTATATGAAAACAAAATTTCCAAATTAAAACTACAGTTTCTGTTAGAATTTTATAACCGATAATGCTAAAGTAGTGCTTCCTCTATCGACATTCTTTGTAATTAACTCTAGAACTTTTAAATATAACTACTGTTTTCTGTCTTTGTAAAGAAAATATTAACCCCTAAATGGTTTCTTTTCTATTCTAAATTTTTTAATAGGAAATCTTTGATAATTTCTACTATACTACTCTTCTTCTGATTCAAACACACACAACTCCTTAGCTTCTCGACACCAAAAATATTAGAAGTTAGCAACAAATTGTTAAATTTTCTTTAGAAAAAAAACACATACATAAAATTTCAAAGTGAAAAAGTGAAATGAAAAACAATAAAAGTTGTATAACACTAATATTATTAAAAAAAAAACAAATTTAAACAACTACACATGTTAACATTGAACACTAATTACACACAATTAAAGGTAAATAACAACCACAAAAAAAATCTCCCAAAAAGTTATGAAAATATATTTAAAATATATAAAATTTTTCACATTGTTATAAAAGAATTATATATATATATACATGATACATACATACATAAATGTATTAAAAAAAACTCAAGTTATTTATATCATTATATATTGTTATAAAGATTTACATAAACAACATTTTTAAATAAGTATAATTTTAACAAAAATTTTTTAAAAACAAAACATATATAAAATTTAAATTAAATCATAAAATATATAAATCATGAAGAAACGTAAATATTTAAAAACTTAAAAAAACACAAATTAATACCAAAAATTAAACCTATATAATAAAAAAAAATTAAAAATTACCCATTTAAACAACAACAACAAAAACATAAATCAAAACAAAGTTAAATAGTTGAATTTTGAATTAAAATAAATAACTGAAAGTAAAAAACACAAAATTTCCATTATACCCATACTTATTTTTTTTTGTAATATTAATTATATATAATAAAAATTCCTAAAAAAGTATAACATCTAACTTAAATACATATACAAAATATACGAGTTACAAGAACAAAAAAAAACAAAAACAGCAACAAATATTAAAGAAAATATGACAAATTGAAAGATTAAACATTATAATATAAACTGAATTAAAGTTCAATTAAATAAAAATCAACAGAAAACTGTTTAATATTTAAAAAAAAAACACATCATGACTGGTTTTTCTTTTGAAGGGGAAAAAGGCAAGTACTATTATTTGTACTTATAAGTTCTTTATTCAAAAGCAGTCTAAAGAAGTTATAATTTTAAAATGCTTCCTTGGGGGTGGTTTTGCTTAAGGTGTATACAATAAAAAAGAAAATCTAATATGTTGTTGTATAAGTGTTGTGATCTAAAATATCTCAGGGTAAGGCAGTCTATGGATGCTGGGTGCGACCAAAAACCAAAAACCAAACCAATTTCAAAAATGATCGAATATTTGTATGTACAAAACTTAAAAACTTAATTTCCCTTTGCACCCCATGAATGAGGTATGCGATAGCTTCTCGCGTTGTTGTGAATTAACACACTTTCTATTTTTAGATTCACAACTAACGGCACCTACTTGTTTATCGACGAATGCGAACGTCACTGTTTGAGAAGCTCTTACTAGACACGCCGATTGACCCGACATTTAATACTGCGAAGTTGCTGTCAACAACATTCGAGGGGAGCCGACAATGAAAGAAACAATTATTTAAGATGACTGCAGCCAGGTTTGAACCTGCGATCTCCAGCATGGTAGTCGCGTGTTCTAACCACTATGCCACGGCCGGTTTGTATGTATATTTGTTTGATATTTATTTATTTTTCTTAATTTCTTAAATAAATGTTCGAAATGATAGCAGGGTATAGCTTTGCTTAAACAAACAGGTCTGCGCCTAAAACTATACTGTATATAACATATTAAATCAAAATTTAATGGCTGATACACTTAGGGTAAAGTTACATAGAAGACCTAGAGTCTCTCTCCTCAGTCCCGGTAGGAGATATAATACGTTTCTTGCGATGCATTCCATGGCTAACTGGGCCAAAATAAAAATTGGTGTTTCCCCTATTTTCTCTTCCTTCTCTATCCCCCACTCTTTCCTTTCTCCTCCCTTTATATTTTAACGGACAATTACAGTGGATCAGCAGAAATTGACCAACAGAACGGGTGTGTTGGTCAGTTTACGCAGAATACCAACGATACGTATGTATGTATGCATTTATGTACAACGTATGAGTAATATTAATGTAATGCCGATTTTATATTGATCATACGCACTTCGTTCTAATATTGTGCATTTATGGTTAAAAATAATGACAAATTTTTAGAAGTTTTCATACGATAAAATTAATCCATCTTGTTATTTTACATGGACATATTATATTAATATAAATTTTCTTTTAAACCTTGTGCTATCTTTCGATATATACCCCTAACAACATCTTTTGTGTCAGCCTTTAATTAGTTAATCTATATAAAATTTCTATTTGTCTTCTATTTGTTTCTTTTTACATCCTGCTCTTGAAACAATCCTGAGATGTGGTTTCAGCAGAATGGAGTCACTGCCCAAACTGATCGAGACACAATATTACTTTTATGTTCCCCCACCCTGTACTATAGAGCCGGTACGTATTAAACTGGTATGAAAATTCCCTACTGAGAAGGAACTTCATTAAAAAACTATGAACAACTCGTTGAATATTACATTGTAATATCTGTTTTGTTTTCATTTGTCATCCCCCTAAACAGTTTGTCAAAACCGTACATCGCAATTACAACTTCCTCCCATAAGCTTTACTTGCCTCACACCAACAAAGTGTGCTCCTATTCTCAACTTAAGCTGAACTAATTTAGCATTTATTGTATTATCATCTTTATCAATTGTTTGCCTATATAATATTTGAATACATAAAGAGCCTTACCATATCTACCTTTTGATCTGCTTCTTCTTAATGATCATCACAAAGTGATTATCTTGTTATGTACAAATCTTGTTTTGCGGAGAATGTTCTGTGTGCACAGTATTGTGTATGTAGGCTTTTATCTCCTACTACTATCAACTGCCTGCTGCTGCTCTTGCTCGCAGCTTTTGCTGAGGCAAACAAGTGTTCTTTGGACTTAAGCAGAGGAGTGTGGCGATGTCATTATTGTCGGCGGTGGCAGTAGTAAACAAGCGTTAGCATTGAGTGCATTAAACGGAGCTGTCAACACCCAAAAGCAAATACCACCTGCGAAGGAATTAACGCCAGTAGTGCCAGCATCATCAGCAATGAGTACAGCAGAGAAAAAGCGGCAACAAAGAGAAGAAGATCTAGCAAGAAGATTAGCTAAGAAAAGAAACAGTGAACTTTTGTTGGAGACGCGTGGCCATATCTTAATTATTAAAATTAATCGTCCTCACTGCAAAAATGCCTTAAATCGTAATGCAGTGTATGATCTGGTAAGAGCATTTAGTGATGCCAAACAAGATGCAAACATCAAACTGGTGGTACTGACGGCTGTAGGCGACACATTCTGTGCTGGCACTGATCTAAAGCAAATGCAAGAATATAAAAATCCCAATGATTACTATTTCTCAGCCAATTATGTTTTGAGGTCGTTAATTAAAACTATTCTGAACTGTTCGAAAATAGTGGTGTGTTTAGTGAATGGACCCTGCATAGGCATTGGCTTCACTTTGGCAGCCCTTTGTGATGTGGTGTATTGCACAAACGAAGCGTACTTTCAAACTCCTTTCACCCAACTTGGTTTGTGTCCAGAAGCATGTTCTTCCGTGACGTTTCCACAAATCTTTGGGCCAGCTTGGTCTTCAAAGCTTTTGCTGTTTAATGAAAAGCTGCCAGCAGATATAGCAACAAACCTGGGATTTGTGGCGGAAATCTATAAAGATCTGCAGGATGTAGAGGAGAAATTTTGGCCTAAGTTTGAAGGATATGCTGGATTACCCTGGGATTCTTTAAAAGTTACAAAACGTCTAATGCGTCAGCATAATAAAACGCAGCTTCTGTTAGCTTTAGAAGCAGAGCTGAAGGAAATTGGAAAATTGCGAAAGGCTGATGTTTATCAGAAGGCGATTAAGGAATTTTTGGAAAGATCACAAAAGAGGATTAAAAGTAAACTGTGAATACAAGCGAAAATAATTTGAAAAAATCTGTTATTGCGAATGATGCTAAAAACAGTCAAAATTAACAGATTTTTGAACCAACAACAAGAACTAATCGATATTGTTGCTAATGTTAAATCGATTTATTCCATTAAACATAAAACTGATATTGTTTTTAAAACTTCTGTTAAATTATAAAGTCAAATAAATGATGAAAAATTGTTATAGATGTAAGAAATGTTCTGTATTATTAATTTTTATTATTACAGAAATATTTCTTTAGCTTTCGAGGCATTCACATGCAATAACAGAAATAATAATTATATAACTGTTAACTTCTGATTGAAACTAGTAGACTGCATTATCAGGATGATTATCTGAAATGTAAAGAAACTCTTCAAAGTCAAGAAATAAAGAAAAAATATAATAGCATTAATATTTATAAATATTTTATTTTAGATTTCGATTCAAAACACTAGAAGTTTTGAATAAACAAAATCAGGCCCATTGTTAAAGTTCCTTCGAGCAAGCCTGTTGCATTTTAAAGGATCTGATGTACATTCCATTTCACTTATGAAAAGTGTTGTATGACGGGAATTGTGATAATGTCAGCTGAAACACTTTCTCACGAACGCCTCCAACACTCATTTCCATCACCTAAAATAACATTACAAAATAAACAATATTAGTAAAATACATAAATTAATTAATAAAATTAAAAACAAATTGCACACAATCCATTTCATACCACTCTTATAAAACAAACTATTAGAAATAATAGAAAGCAAATTCATTACAAAAAATAAATAAAATTAAGCAAAATATAATAAAAATTAATAAAATGAATGTAATAAATAAAACAAATAAATTAAAATAAACGAAATAAATAAACAAGATAAATAATATTAAAAAAAAAAATAGAAAAAAAAATATATTTTTATGTTTTATATATTAAGCTATTGTATTTTACTGTGATAATACATAATTTGCCTTTTTTGGCTTTCTTACATCATCAAAATAAATGAAATGAAATTAAATAAAACCAAAGCCATGGCATTTGTGATCGAAAGATTTCGATCGAAATGTGCCGGCAATCGTACTGCAAAACGTCAAAATTTCGATCGAAATCCCTGATATAAGGCTAAAAAAACAAACCCTTGAATAACACTGTGGTAGTCGAAAACAACATGATCGGACTCGAATCGAACTGAATCATTAGTTCTTTAAGTTATCATGAGCCCTTAAAAATCAGCCCACCAATAAGCAAGGCTTTTCTAATCATTTAAATACCTCTGGTCCACCCCCTCTTTTGTAGATCCAAATGTATAATTTTTTTTCAAAGTACCATCTAAAATAATCTTTAGAAACATACTTAATTTACCTTATTTCCCTTTACACCCCATCTTTTAGAAACCACCCCTTTAAAATAATACACTTTGTTGTCTTCTTTTTAAGTCAGATGAAATAATTTCTAAATTCGTTATTTATTTCATCCAATACAATGTTTTTTCTGTTTGTTTGTTTTCTTCTTCCTCTTGTTGTTTTGCGTTTACATCTTATAGTTTTCTGGTTGTTGTTATTGTTGTGTTACAATACAATTATTTTTAATGAGGTTTCCTTTAGTTTTGGTTTATACGTTTTTTTCAATATATTGTTTTTTTTTTTCATTTATCAACCAAATTAAATAAAGAATTGCATAAAATTTAAAACCAAAATTAATTTTCTTTTTTATATAAATAAAAAAAGGACCATTAAGTTGTTTTTAACGTTAAAATTTTAGTGTTTAATGTTAGATATATCCTCGATTATTATTGAAATATATAGCTTCTATTGTTTGTGTTGCTAAACACAATTTGAAATACTTTTCCTTTCCACGTTAAGACAATTTGAAACTACTTAAAACGAGCAAGGAGTAGGTAGATTTGTATGCTGGGCAAAGGATGCAGGAGAATAGAGCAAAGGATACTGCAGTTTGGTTATAAAGTTATCGTTGATGTTTTTTTTATTTTATAAGCAGCTATATTGGGCTGTTGTTTTGTTGTTTTTTTTTAATAACTTAAGCTTCTGAGGTGAGTTAGGGTTTAAACATATAAAATCACATTGAAATTTGTGTAGATTTGTTGTAAATTTCTATTTGTTTTTTTTTTACTTTTGAAATTTTTTGTTTTCCTGTTTCATCATCTTCATTCTATATCATATGTATGTATGTGTAGTATTTATTTAAAGTATCATAATTTTACTAGTATATGTATCTTGTTTAATGTTTTTTTTTATTTTGTGTTTTTCATTTGTTTTTGTAATAGTTATTACCCTTTTAAGATCTATCTATGTTGTGTGTTTGATGTTGTAGTTCTAGTAGCAAATTTAAAAAGAGAAAGACTTACAAGAAATCAATAGAGTAAAATATACTAAAAAAACATTCGATCACGATGAAAATCCTACATAAAATTCCAAAATACCAGAGCAGACTGCACTTGAACCCCTGCGCCGACTTTACCGCACACATATCATGTTAAGCAGCTCTGAAGCTTCGTGGCCTGATGGTCTTTGGTGTGGGTTATTAATCTATTTCTTTTTGTTGGCATTGTCGTTGGTGATTTTGGTCTTCAAATGATCTTTATAATCCAAAATATTGCCATTCCATTTGGTCACCGTCTCATTCTCACAAATCCAAATTTCTTCAGCCACCTAGAGAAGAAATGGAATTAGCCAATATTAAATTTTATGATAAATGTGTCTTCGTACCTGATTAATCAATCTGAAATCGTGAGAAACTAGCACCATACCACCATCGAAATCATTAATGGCATCGGCTAAGGCATCAATAGTCTCCATATCCAAATGATTGGTAGGTTCGTCGAATAACAGCAAATGAGGCACTTGCCAGGCCAACCAGGCGAACACCACGCGGCAACGTTGGCCATCCGATAGCTGACGAATGGGGCATACTTGTTGACGTCCAGTCAAACCATATCTGCCAATGATTTTGCGCATCTCCTCTTTCTCTTTGACGTCGGGGAAGGCACGCATCATGTATTCCAAGGGACTAGCATCCAAATCCAACAACTCGTGCAAATGCTGATGATAACGGGCTATGCGTAAATGGGAATTCTTGCGTATCATGCCGGATGAGGGCACCAAATCACCATACAACAACTTCAGCAGGGTGGATTTTCCAGCACCATTGGGGCCCACCAAAGCCAAACGAGTGTCCAAATCAATACCAAACTCCAGATTCTTGTAAATCCAGGGTGTACTGTCGTTGTAACGGAAACTGACGTTCTGCACCATAATCACGGGTGGTGGAATCGTGCCGCAGGAGGGGAAATAGAAGTTCAATGTTTTGTCATCGCTAACCTTTTCGGTCAAACCTTGTGCCACCATCTTGGCCAATGTTTTCTCCTTGGACTGGGCTTGTCTGGCCAACTTTGCGGAACCGTGACCGAACCGCGCAATATAGTTCTTCATATGGGCAATTTGATCTTGTTCCCAATTGTATTGTTTCGCTTGATTCTCCAACAATTCCATGCGTGTGCGTACAAACGATTCATAATTACCGGTGTAGTATTTTAGACGTTTCTGGGTCATATGAATAATGTTGGTGCACACACCGTTCAAGAAATCTTGGGAATGGGAAATGAGAACAAGAATACGTTTGTATTCCTTCAATTCTTCCTCCAACCATACGCAAGCATCCAAATCCAAATGATTGGTGGGTTCATCGAGCAACAACAAATGGGGCTTAACGAACAGAGCACGAGCCAAAGCGATACGCATGCGCCAACCACCTGAAAAAGAAGATTAAGAGAAAGATGAAAATAAATTATAAAGAGAACAAATAAATATTTTAGAAAGTACAGAAAAGTAGAAAACCGATCAGGGATATAAGACAGTTCTCAATGATCAGTGTAAGTAATTAAAAATACGCATTTAAAAATGGAAAGTTCTTGTATATGAAATTACATGGAATTCATCGAATATATATTTCTGATAGATGGATTATTGCCCAACTCCCTTCTAGCTGTTAAAAACTTTCCATAAAATGTCTTACATTAATAACAATATTCAATTATTCGGGCCTTCTTACTCACCAGAGAAATCTTTAGCTTGTTTCTGTTGCATATTCTTGTCGAAACCCAAACCATGCAAAATGCGTGCTGCCTTTACCTCGGCCAGGTCAGCGGACATATCATCAAGACGTTCATAGATATCAATCAATTGATCTTGGGAGTCGTCATCCTCACTCATGGCCAATTCTTCAGCCAATTTCTCCAGTTTTATACGCTCCTCATCAACTTCCATAACACACTCGAGGGCAGTCTTCGAACTGGCAGGGATCTCACGGGACAAATAGAAAATATCCATGTGTTCGGGTATTGGCACTTCACGATTACCCAACACCGCCAACAACGATGACTTGCCACAACCATTGAGACCAATGACACCATAACGACGGCCACAATTCAACTCCAACATAGTGTCCTGAAGCAGTTCACTGCCAAAGAATGTTATAGAGAAATTGGCAACTTTAATATCACGCGAACGTGGATGAGAGGCCAAAGAGCCAGTGCAGGCTCTAGCCTCGGCAGAGATACGAGCTTCCTCTTCAAGTTTGGCGCACAATTTCTCCTCTTCGGTCATTTCACGCTTGGCATCGATGCCATTGGTCTTTTTGGTCGAAGAGACCGAAGTGATTTTCTTGTTACGAGCATCTTTTTTGCGTTGCGCATCGCGTTTTTTCGAATCAGAAGGCATGGTGGCTTTGTTGGTATTGGCAATAAACGTTAGATTAGATGATGAAGTTACTGTAATTATACGAGAGAAAGGTAGAATATATTAATAAAGTGGTACTAATAGGTGGATTATTGGGTGGGAAAGATTTAAAGAAAGAAAAAAGTTACACATGGTATTTATATAAATGTTTTCAACGACAGTTTTTGTATGAAAGAAGTATATTTGTCTAGGATATTGGAAATACGATTCAACATTTCTTTGTGAAGTCACTTAATCACCATTCATAAGCTGACATAATCGTAATAATAAGAAAAAGGACCGAGCTGGCATTCTTCTATTTTCCTCTATATAAAAACTGGCCCTGTTTTTTATATCTGTAAAAATGTGTCATCTGTAAAACCCTAATACTGTAAACTATATAAAACTTTTTAAATACCCTTCCTATATGCGGTTGTGGAAAACAATGTATTTTCTTTAGAAAAACAATCATCAATCCTTTTCCCATACGCAAAAAGTAAACTCCAGACACATCTACATAAGAAAATATGTCTTTTAAAACTCCTTTTACGATATTGAAATTTTCTCCTGAATCATTTTTTCCTACATAAAAAATATGTATTTTTTTTCAATTATTTTTAAATAAATTCAGTTCTTTTCTTATACAAAAGCTCTACCAGATAAATATTAAAATGTGAAAGTTGTTTTGCATGTTTTTCTTATTTAAAAATGTTTTTGAAGACCTTTTTGGTATGTAAACAAATCGTTTTTGATTACATAGAGTTATGCAAATAATCTGCAGATACATTTTCCTCCTAAGGGGTGTTTTATTTAATATTAGATTTTCTATACAGGAGATATGTTCACATACTTCTATATTAGAATATTATGCATATTGTTATAAATCCCCCACTGTGTCTTGTCGATCAACCAACACTAAACATACCCTTTGTGATTTGACAACAAAAAGGTGTTACGCTCTCTCTTTCTCTCTCCTAAATTAACTCTCTTCTTTCAATCCATCAACGAAAGCAAATGGAAAAAAAGCAATGAAAAACGATTGCGAGCAACTTTTTAGCTTCGCACATGTGCGAAATGGAACAAAGAAATCAAGAAAAAGTTATTACAAATTTACAAGCCTGTGAAATTACGTGTTATTTGATATATGAGAGCACTGATTCACTGTAACTCATTTCGCCATCATTCCATAATATGCACTGAAATTATCATTCTTTTTTTTCTGACCACATATGACCATTTTTTGTTAACAGTTCTTTTAGTTAATTTTCCCGTTTTGCAATAACCCTGAAAAATTCAATAAATGTCGCTTGGCCACTGTTGAAACGTTGCTACATCACAAGAAACCACTTTCGTATCGGGGAAGTTTCTTTGGAAACACATTTTCTCTCACCATCACCATTTTCCACATTCACTTACTCTATGCAAAAGAATTTTAATTGCAATTTTTCCACTGATTACTGGTATGATTCAACTGCAATTGTCTCCCCGTTTCTTTTTGGCTTTTTTGTTCTTCCGTTTTTGGTAACGTTTCTGCGTTGCTTTCTGATTTCTTCGTAAATTGTACGCAAAGAAAAATGTAGAAACCGAAATTCTTTTTTTCCTTCACGTGTTTACCAAGAGGAGCACAACGTCCATCTACGAAGACGTCTGACAATGAAGTGAGAGAATTTGTCACTTACCTTTTTGCAAATTACAACAGGAGAGGTAACAAAATATACTTGTATTCGTGGAAATAATTGATGTATTTTGTTGAAATTGTTTACTTTTTAGCTTTTAATGGACAATTTTAATAAAAAATAATTGATTTTTCGGAAAATATTTAAATAAATTCTTTTGTGAATACAGCTCTGGAATTAAACTTCAGTTGAGCATATGTTCAGTGGAAGTTTCCATCATACACTGAAAGAAAGAAAATTGTGTTGATATGCTTGAGCATAGCATACAATATATATAGCGAAGTTCATACAATCACAAATAGCGGAATGGTTGCAAATTTGTCTAAATTTATATTGAAACTGTAAAGATGAATAAGAATTCGATTGTATATGTCAAATGTGCAAATATTTTGCTTAAAAAAAGTAAATTTTTCAAAAGCTTACAGTAATTTTAAAAGATTATAAGCGATAAATTATTTTAAACTCAGTCATTTATAAAATATTTTTCTTAATATTACTAAAATTTCAAGAATTAAAATAATCATTTTAGAAAAAAATATCAAAATTTACTGAATGAAAATAAAAATAATATAGACAAAATATATAACAAATAACGCGAAAATTATAAATGAAGTAATTGGTCAAAAAACCAATAATTTTTATTTTAATTTACCAAAATCTATAATTTTTAAAGCAAAATTTAATTTTGCATAAATAAAACAGAGTTTTCATTAAAAATTTACATTTATGGAAATAAATAATTATTTTTAAGATACATTAAATATTTTTACAGAACACTGTATTTACAAGATTAAACTTAAGGGTTTCCGCCATACGTGACTGAAAAAATTTCCACAAAATTTCTTGTAAAAATTGTATTTTCCCAATCTTTTTTAATTGTATTTTTGTTATTTCTAGAAAATGTTTCAATGTATTTTCAAGACTACTTAAGCACATAAAATGAGATCCAAAAACTTTAATTGCATATTTGTTGTGGAACGAAATTCTTTTAAGAATTGCAAACCAAATAGGGAAAGAAAACTATAACTCTTTAAAAAAAAATTGTGGAAATAACTAGTAGAAAAGTGTGTTTTTCAACAGTTAAATTTAAACAAATTATTTTTTCATATTTTATTTAAATTTTAATTTAATTTTAATAAAGTGTAGTTTTTGACAGTAATTTCAGTTGTATAAAAAAAAATTTCTGCTTGTGTTCACAAATTTCATACGAACTTACAAAAACTATTAATAAGCGCTCGTTAGACTATAAAATTAGAAATAAATGTATGAAGTTTCTTAATTAACGAAAAAAAGTATATTAAATGGAAGTAAAGCTCATTAAATGACCCGCTATGCGAAATTGTTGTGAGAATCCTGAATTAAAATCTATGCAGCATTCCTGGTATTTCTTTAGGATTTTAAATAGAGTTTCCAAAACCCTGATTTCGCTGTGTTTCTGGTTGCTACATTAATAATTATATTTATATATATTCCAAGAAGTTCCTAGGTGGAACATAGGGCCTTTATAATTTTAATGTATATTTTATTTATTCAAAAATATCTTTCACATAAATACGAAAAAACGAAAATTCCATCAGAACCGTAAAATATGCTTCATGTAAGGACCCGCACTGTCTTCTACAACTTCTATTCTTTCCTATTAATTACCTCGAGACCAACTCTCCTCACAAAAATATAATACCATTATGTTTATTGGATTTTTTCACCACAGCGGAACATTGCGTGGCCGCAATTCCGGTCAATGCCAACATTATACCTAATAAGAATATATGATCTTATATGATAATGCGCAAAAAAAAACAATATAACATTTTCCGTTCACAATTCTAATCAGCAATTTTTCCACTACACACTCATTCACACCTTCCTACCCTAATTGTAAGTATTTTTGTAAACACATTTGTTTATGCAAATTATGCACATAAATTCTTAAGTTTATTAATGACTGCCAAAGATTATACATATATGCTTCTTCCATTCTATATGGCAACAAAACAATTAAAGTGAACAAATTTTATCAAAACTATTTAATATAGAAGAAGGAAAGTAATAAATATTTTTTCAAACACAAGTAAATAGACAAATATGGGAATAACTATTTAATTTACCATATACATATATGGTGGCGAAGCTTCCGTTTGAAGAGTACCTTGAACTTTCTGTAACGACCATATATGGCTAATGGAATACAACACTGTTGTATTTTGATGAGACCCCAGTGACTGCACGGCTAAACTGAACATACCTCATTCGCTGCTCTGTGGGAACAAAAATGCAAGAACTCGACATACCAACAAAGGCTGTCAGTTTTCTGTAAACTTTTTGTGGGGGCGGTTCCAAGTAGAAAAAACAGTTTGGTAGTGCATAAAATTTAGCAGGAAGCAAAGGAGTAATAAAAAGGAAAAAATTGAGTGATAAAAATTGAATTTTAGTGAAAAACACCACAAAAAAGTAATTGAGAATTAAATTCAAGAGAAAGAGTTGCAAACAAATTGGAATTTCATGTGGAATATTAAGAATTTTTTTAAAAGGATTAACAAAAGGCAAGTCGGTGTTTGATTCATTGTGTGTACGTGTGTGGAGCGGTGCCGTGGTATCATCGTGGTGTACTTGTTTGTGTATGTGTGGTGTAGTCGTCATAGCGCACAGCGAGCGGAGTATGGTAGTAAAAATTTGCTCTTTCTCTTGCCATTGTGAGTTTTGTTGTTGTTTTTGTGACTGTCAAAAGAAGAGGGAAATGCAGTTACATGGCAAAGTATAACAACAACGGCAGCGCAGCGCAGCAACAACAACATCCCAGTGCTGCCTCTGAGTTTGAGTAGAAACAAAGCCAAAGCAGCTACCACAAGAACAGCAACAAAAACAACGACGACTCCAATTGACATTTCTTGAAAAGAGCTTTAGCGCAACGTCATTTCCAAAAGACATTTGCGTCGACTACACCCAAAACGTAGTGTATGTTAAATTTTCTGTTCGAAATTTGTTGTGTGTTTTGTTTGTTTTTTTTTTTTCATCTTATGGAGTAGTTTTATATGCTCTTTCTTTTTGTTTTGATGTTACTTTTGTCTGTGTCAAATAAAGAAAAAATATAACGAAATACAAGAAAACGGGTCTCTGGATGTAAGATGGTGTTAAGGAAATCGTAAAAACTGACTGCATTGATGTGGGTGTAAGGAGACCAATTGTAACGATACGCTCAAGTAAATCGCATGAGAAACACAGCAGAAAAATCGAAAACATTAATCGTATATTATTGAAGCAAATGTGAAGACAATCCCACTGTTAAAGATACAGTGAGGATTATTTTTAAAACGCCTACACAAACAAGCTGCAATGAATTGCTAAAACAGCCGTGTCAAAACAAGTAATAAACACATGAAATTACCTGGCAAATGTATCGTTTATCTGATCAGAAGATGGTGTAAAGTCCCGAATTTATTTCAACATTTGCTTCTTACAACTGCATACTACTCTTCTTGTACGGCTGTCGAGCAAGTTGTGCTAACGCTCTCTCCTACCTTACTAACAGATACCTGTGTTTGTGTGTGTTTGTTTGTATATGGGGAGTCATTGATTTGCATACCATCATTATTTCTTTTTTGGTTACAGAGTAAATGTAGCTCTTTACAACACTTTTGCCATAGCGTTTGTAGTGCCATACTTAACATTTGTTGTATAAAGCCGCTAGTGGTATTGATGTCTTCGTGGTTTGTGTCTTCTTGTACGCTTTAAGTGTCGGTGTTGTTGTCGTTGTCGCATACCACTGCAACGTCTTGGTGACCAGTCACCATAGTCCAGATCTTTTGGTGTGTCCAACTCTATTAACTTTGGGTCTCTCAAACACAAAACAAGCAAAAACCAAATGTAATATGGATTGCAGTCTTGCAGATCGGCAGCCTACAACAACACAAGCGCCGTCGTCAACTTCTACCGCAGCAACACCGCATCTTCATCAACAACAGCAACATCAACAACAACAGCAGCATCATCAACAGCAACATCAGCTGCAACAACAGCAGCAGTACCATCATCAGCAGTACTTGCAGCATCCATCAGTGCATTCTTTGGACGAAACGGTAAGTGGCACCATTGTTTCTGTACCATATCTTTTTTTTCTCCTTTTTCTGTGTTTATTTAAATAATTCTCCCTTTAATTTACGATGACACATCAAACTAAATGTACTGCCCTAAAATTTTGAACGAACTGTACTTATGCTTGTGATGTCTGCCTGAAGTTGTTTACTTTCTAGCGCCTTAGGAAATCTTTCGTCTGAGAATTTCTTAGAAAATCCTAGAATCTTAGCGGCTAAAATAAATTGAACTCTGTCAACACTTTCTTTTGTAGTCAATTCTATTTGTTGCCTGTTGTTTGTGCGCTATGGAAGGTGGTGTTCGAAGTTCTTATTTGTTTTGGTTATAATTTGTTTACATTTTTATTATTTCTACTTACGGTAAACTTGCAAGTGTCAATATGACCAGATATGGGGTTGCCAGACAGATGCATTGTAGAACAGAGTTACCAATGTTTACAGTTAAAGGGGAATGCTAACAAAAGTTAATAGTTATTCAGCAAAAGAGTTGACTTGATCAATTCAGAAGGTAAACATTGATTTAAAGAATTTACGGACAGGGAGATGAAGAGATGGTTATGGAATGTTAGGATGAAAATTGAATAATTGAATTAGAAAACATCAAATTATTGCTTTAATATATTATAAAAATATATTTAAAAATGGGACCGGCCGTGGCATAGTGGTTAGAACACGCGACTACCATGCGGGAGATCGCAGGTTCAAACCTGGCTCCAGTCATCTTAAAAAAATTGTTCTTTCATTGTCGGCTCCCCTCGAATGTTGTTGACAGCAACTTGGCAGTATTAAGCGTCGAGTCAATCGGCGTGTCTAGTAAGAGCTTCTCGAATAGTGACGTTCGCATTCGTCGATAAATAAAGTAGGTGCCGTTAGTTGTGAATCTAAAAATAGAAAGCGTGTTAATTCACAACAACGCAAGAAGCTATCCCATACCTCATTCATGGGGTGCAAAGGGAAATTAAGTTTTAAGTTATTATAAAAATATATTTTCCTTGAAATTAAAAAATACCTTCTAAATTATTTTGGAGATAAATATAGTAAAAAAAAAAAATAATTTGCCAATATTGTAAATATTTTTGTAAGAAAATTTAACGTTCGTTTCTATAGTAAAATACTGCCATAGTAAATTATAATTTAATTTTTTATTTAAATTTTGGTAGTAACAAATTGGTTATACCACTCCATAAAATGTACCACAATGTTAGTTGTTGTAGTTTAGCTATTTATTATAAACATTGAATCTTCGAATCTTCTATAATTTTCGCAAAACTAATTCATAAAACTAACGCCTATCCCAATTTCGTCAGCTCTGGATGATGACACAATTTCTGCCCCATTTTAGCATTAAAACATATACCTATACACATATTAAAAATAATCTATTCTCCATATGAATAACTGGATTGTAGCCTTAACTGTTTGGGTTTAGCGATGGTACCTTTTATGTCCCTTTTTGCCCTAAAAGGATTAATTATGAAAAATCCATTCGAATAGCTCTAATTCTTCATTAGATGTATTTTAGTGATTGTAGCTTTTGCCGTTAGCTTTGGGCAATAATAAAAAAATGTTTTCCTTTTTTAGCCTAAAGTATAAAAATTTCAATAAGTAAATCTAAAAAATTCAAAAAGATTTATTATTTTAACATTGGCAGTTTGCCTATCGCTTTTGTCCCTTTTTAGCATTAATAGCACAAATTTCGGGAAATCATTTCGCACATTTTTTTTTGCAATCGGGTCGATTGACTTGATTGGTCGACTCTATCAGTTTTGTGGATTTGTCTCCTTTTTTAGCCTTAAACTTTTTAACACTTAAGGTTGTGATAATGAGTGGAGAAGGCACAGCAAACGGCACTGATGATGATGGTTTGGCAACCATCGAAATAGCTATCTGCCCTGCCAGCTGTCAACATAATACATTTCACACAGCTCTTGTAAAACAAATTCTATTAGCGATAATAGAAACAGATCTCAAACCGAACAATGAAAAACATATTCATAATTCTATATAGATCGACAATTACAAACAAGAGAATACTTAAACTTTTGGTTTACGCAGAAGGTATTATTTTATATCAACGGCAGTACTTTTGCGCTTTCATATTCAAAATCTTAGTTGTTACACACAATTTATTAACATTTTATACAGAAATTGCGGTTTTTAAAAAAACCCTTCACAATGAAACACTTTTTACGTTCCCCGCCAAGCATCACCCAGTTACTTAAAATGTCTGTTTACATATTGTATTGTTTATTTTCACTTACAACTCTCTCAATCACTTTCCCCCAGACTACAGTCTTACTCAAAAGTACACAAAATTGCTGCAAGTGTCATTTTGTTTACAGGGTTGCCGCTACTTAAGTCCTTGGGCAAACACTTTAGAAAATTACATTCTTGGCCATATAATTGTTGTTGTTATTTGTTGCTGTTATTGTTGCCGTCATTTGTTATTGTTTCCATTAACCCCTAAAATTTCTTATCCTTAACCTTTATCACACTAGACTGCAGGTAGTTTCTTAGAAAATCTTATGACTCAAATTTAGGAAACGCCAAAAAAACTGTTGATATTTGAAGGGTAGTGGGAATAAGTGTCATTGCAGGGGTGTGTTTGGGTCGTATAACGCCGTAGTCATTTGCTGTGTGAGCCTGTACTATATACTATGGTACTATAGTTATCCTGTAAGCGAATGAAACCTACACGAAAGAGGATAGCGGGAAAGTGCGACGAGCGTCAGTGTGTGTGTGCGTGAGGGATTATCAAGGGATTTCATTTAGTTATGCTATGAGTCATAGCCGCTTTTGTTGTTGCTGCTGCTGCAGTTGGTGGTATTAATTTGTGCGCTTTCATCTTGTTTTTCTATGATGAATGAGCAGCAATTTTGGAAATTCCCAAATTTAGCAATTGAAGCTTTACAGCTAAAGGGATATTCGGTTTTCCTTGAATGAATTTGAGGGAATGACAACTGTACATTAGCTACAATGAACATGTTATTCTGCCACCCACCCTAAGACTGTCGTCAATGTCTACTATGTGGGAAATTTTGCAATACAAATTGGTAATAAATGACCAGATTCTTTTATCTGTTACTGACCAATCTGTTTTGATTGTTCTTTATAAGTCTTTTGTTAGTACGAAAGAGAGAGTGTCAAATATCAACGGCGAATGGGTTAATTAAGCTAAGGTAATTATCAACTTATTTAGCAGAAGTAAATGATATCCCATAAGTTGATAAATGACGTGACAATGTATAATTAAATGTTATAATTCACTGTAAAATGATTTTAGTATTCTATTTATTGAGTATTCAATATTTAAAGGAAAGAACAATTTATCAACAATAATGCTTCTACTTGTCAGTAGTTACTCTATTTTAAAGTAATTTTGTGTAAATTGCTGTCATTATGAATTTCGAACAATACTTTCTCTCATTTTTTTTAATAACTTTCTTCGTCTGGACCGAAAGTCGCCCAGGTAACATAGGATTTTAGACGGTATATCGAACCGCACTTTTCTTTAAGTGAACATTTTCCACACCCTTCCTTCATCCTAGCCACATAGAAACTGTAAAACTTTTTCTTTAAAATTTCATATTAAGCAGTTTGTTTTTTTTAGAAACTGGCTTATGCAATATCATTCCAGATCTTTGGTATCAGTTCGATTAAAATTTTCACATTCAGAGTATATTTTGGGGAAAACGCTTTTCGCAGTATTAAACAAGACTGCAATAGCTGTTATTTGGCACAAGTTTGAATGACGCACTTTGTTTTAAGATGTCAGTTATGGGCGCTGTTTATCCCAGTCACATTTTTGATTTTTTGAAAAATATTATACTGTCAAGTACGTTTATAACGAACACCGTTTATAACGAACTTTCAGTTATAACGAACACTTTTTCTGGTCCCAACGGTTGTGCTTCATTTCTTCATATTATATAAATCTGTATGTATAACGTACAATATTTTTTGTCCCATTTTCTAGTTTTCATATATTTTTTGGCGGTTATAACGAACTTCCTACAATATGTTTAACTAAAATTTAACTGAAAATTTGTTTGATTTATTGTAAAGTTGATTGATCTCATTTTTTTAATGTAAGAAAATACTGTTAAAAAATAAAAGAACTATTAAAAAATAATACAAAAAATTGTTTGTCTATTTTTTTATACCTCGGACATAACGAACTTCGCATATAACGAACTTAAATGCCTAGTCCCTGGGAGTTTGCTATAACCGTACTCGACTGTATTCATAATTTTTTTGGCCAAAACGTTAAATTCTGAATTATAATGCCGTATTATACTAGAGCTATTATTTGGCTTTAGTCTAATTGAAGCACCTCTCTTTCGATCACCGCCACGATCGCAGTTCATCCCAGCCACATAGAAATTTTATATATTTTGAAAAATTTTATAGGCTTATTTTCCTGGGACTAAAATACTGTTTTGCCACGTCCCTTGCGCCAACTTAACGTAAATAAAAATTTCGTTTGCAAATTGAACCTGTAGTGCGTAGTACTATCTGTATACTAAATTTTATCTATCTAGCGCTAACAAATGACCACGCCCACTCCGCCCACTAATCTCTAGGACTAATATAAAGTGTGGCCACGCCCCCTCCTTCCACAGATTGTAAATACAATTTTCGTCTGCATATTTTTAATTATAGTGTCGAGTATTATCCATAGGGCTAAAATACAGTTTTGTCATGGCCATTCCGCCTTCAGATCGGAAACACAAAATTTCGTCTACAAACTTTTAATTGTAGTGTCGAATAAGATCTATAAACTAAATTTTTTCTCCCTGGGACTAAAATGCTGTTTTGCCACGCCCTCTTAACGTAAATAAAAATTGAATACTGTCTATATACCAAATTTTGTCTGTCTTGGACTAAAATACAGTTTGGCAAAACCCAATTCGCCCGCTGACATAATAAAAAAATTTCGTCTGCAAATTTCTATGCATAGTGTCGAATATTATCTTTTAACCAAATTTCGTCTCTCTAGGGCTACAATACAGTTATGCCATGCCCAATCCGCCCACATATCAAAAATGCTTAATTCAGTCTGCAAACTTACAATTGTAGCGTGAAGTACTATCTGTTAACCAAATTTTATCTGCCTGCGACTAAAATACAATTTTGCCACGTCCTTTACGCCCTCTGATCTTAAATAAGAATTTCGTCTGCAAATTTGGTCCTGTAGTGCGGAGTACTATTTGTATTCCAAATTGTATCTATCTAGAGCTATAAAACGCTTCAAATTTTTAATAATACTGTCGATTATTATCTGTTATGCAAATTTTGGCTCTTTAGGGCTAAAATACAGTTTTACAATGCCCACTCTGCCCACAGATCAAAAATACAAATTTTCGTCTACGAACTTATAATTGTAGAGTCGATTACCACCATCGTTGTGTTTGTGTTTATTCGGTCTGTTTGTATGAACATTGACTTTGAAATTTATCTCAAGCTCAAGACCAATTGTTTTGAAAGAAGTTAGCAGAATGATATTCTCATAATGCCAGGCAGTCTGTACAGCTGTTTCGGATTCAGCCACGAATCCTCATCAGCAGACTTTGGTATAATGATTGCAAAATGTTTATCAAGTCTTATGCACCAGATTACCACCTCTAACCAAATTTTGTCTCTCTAGTGATAAAACACAAATTGCTGCGAACCTTGCGCGAACTCTTTGCAAATTAAAATTTCGTCTGCATATTCGTACTTGTGGTGCCGAGTACTATCTGTGTATCAATTTTCTCTCTAGCTGTAATAACAAGTTTTGACACGCCCACTCCGCTCATGTGATTAACAATTAAAAAATAATTGGCCAATAGTAATTTCCATGCACAACATTTGCACTTTGATTTTTTATGAAAAATTTCAGTATTAAGGAAATTTTCGTTAACATATTGTACATTTTACTTTTAATTTTATCGTTTGAACTTTCCTCACATATAATAAAGATTTTAAGCTATAATAATTCTGCCCAAATTTTTGTCAAATTATTACTTTCTATGTCATTTCTTTTTTCTATGCATTATTCTTTACACTTTCATTTATGCTACTTTTAAAAATTAGCAACACCTTTCAAACACTATCTCTTTTTTATATCCATTCTCTTGTTACAAAGAGAATCTGTTGTGCTCAGTTGGATACATTTGATTTACAGCTCTTCAACTCTGTTGGAGATTAGTTTTAGCACTTTGAGCAAATGTTGTGACATTTCAGCTGTTTGATATATCGGAAAATTGACATGTTTGATCTGTTGCTGTTGTTATTGCAATATATTACAGATTTAAGTCTTATCTTTTTCTTTGAAAATAGTGCGTGCCCAGAAAAACTAATTAAGATTGTCACGCTCTGTTATCACGCAACGGGGACATGGAGGTTGTGAAGTATTAAGAGTCCTTAAGGCAATGCTGCTTTCCTAACGTTTGTCCTTTCTTCTAATAACCTTGAAACCATTTGTTGTTTCAATACTTAACCGCACAGCTGTTGTTCCACACTGAGACACGGTTTGTTTTTGTCTCTCACTTTGGTTCTCTACTCCATTTGGAATGTCCACCAAAGTCCAGCTTAAAACGTTTTCAAAACAATAGAGCAGCCTAGCTAAAAATAGAGTCCCAAGTTGAAATAATCAACACATGAACACAACAAAAGGATATATTACACAGTTGCAACACGTCGTCGTCGTCGTCGTCGTAGGTGCTGGTGGCTGGCTTTTGTTTCGTTCGTGAGCGTGCTGAGCGCTGCGTTGTGTTGCGTCTGTCAAAGCATGAAAACAATGGCTAAAAGGTAGTACGACATAAACGACTAAAGAAAACAACAACAACAACAACAGCAACGATGACGGCGACGACTAAACCATTACCAGTGGTTTAAGGAAAAAAGTCACGTATTTTTGTGATAAAGCACTGCATTGTTGTTTTCACTTAGCGGATGGGGAGACGGACGGACGGACGGACGTACACATGAATGCTGCACACACAGATACGAAAGTCCACACGATTTACTCGTATTTAGGCCGCCCGCCTGCGCAAGTTGTAACGTATCGCTTAGTAGTTGCACATGGATACATACACGCAGTAGTATGTAACTCGGCGATCACGTACTAATCAGCAGCGGTTATTCTTTATTTTTATATTCTTTTACTCTTGGTGACTTAAACTTTATCACCCTATATCGTAAACTTAGTAAAATTATGATGAGAACGCCAAGAGTAACGAAAACTGTAACATGGTGGTAACGATCGATCTTTATCACAGACACACTTACACATACATATTTGTTAGTGAAGACACTTTAACCAACCAACGTATCTTCAAAGCTTATACAATTATTTATAATCTAACAAAATGAGTTTGCTTCTCATTCACGCTTTGCGATTATACATTTTTTGATGTAACTTCAAGATATAAACATGCTGGCACGCCACCGCTCACTTGTCTTTCCTCTCTCGCCTATTAGAGTAATTTCCTATGAAATTGATTTTCTATATAAACCATTATGATAACAACATAACCAAGTGGAACATTAACTGTTGGTAATACCCCATAACCGGCGGCGGCGGAAGGGGGGAAATAAACTAGTACATAATTCGGTCTAATGCAACATTTCACTTCCGAGAAATATAGAAAATGAATTTACTGATTCCATCACATCAAAGATTTTTATCACAAAAGTAGCCAGTAGATTATGTTGAGTGTGTGCTCCATTTTTTACTATTGATCGATTGGTGGCATGACCAAAATTTGTTTTTATTACATTTTCTAGACAGTCACAGACAGTCGGTCCCCCTGTGTCGTACCCCTCCATTACATAATGATGATACACTATGGCTAGTATTTGTAATCCCTCCACTTTAGAAGAGCAGAAGTGAATTCAGACTTTTTGTTGTGGTCATAAAATGTCATGTGTTTGATGTGGATATGATGTTGGCTATTATGTCCCGCGGTGCATTGTGAAATCAAGATAACAATCAGGTCACCAATTAGGAGAAGAAAAGGCGATCTCTTTTTTTCTAATATAAAAATGTTAACACAAATACAAAAGGGAATATAGACAGTGATGACCTTTACAACATAATAAATGGGAAATTCTATTATAAAAAAGTGAAGAGGGGAAAAACTGTTATTGTACGAAGCAAGAGCCAATAATTTTTTAGAAAAGAGAATAGAAAAACATACTGGCATATCGACGGGAATGACAAAATATATATAAGAAATACAAAAAAAAAATCTCAAAAACACAATTTTTATGCAGAATTTTAAAAAAATATTACAAATAAATACAAATAAAATATGAAAATGAAAATTAAAAATTATAAAAAACATTGTGAAGAAAATTTTATAAAATAAATTTAAAAAAGGATGAGGTCAAAAACTTTTTAAATTAATTATAGTTGGATGATTCTTAATTCACTTTTTAAAAAGAAGCAAAGCTCTTTTTTAATGAAAATTTTGACAAAAAAAACTAAAGGGGAAAATAACCATTACAAATAAAAACATGAGAAATAAAAATATGACATATGTATGAAGAATAAATATAAATATTATTTTAAAAAAAGTTAAAAAAAAATTAAAATAAAAATGTTTTTTTTTTCAGCACAAAAATAAAATAAAAAGGTTAAAAATGCAAAAAAAAAAATTAAAACCAGAAAAAATGTACAGGGTAATAATTATGATCGAGAAATAAATATATATGTGTAAAACAATTTAAAATAAAAATTAAAAGCATTAAAACCAAAATAAATATAAAATTTTCTACTCAACAAAATAAAACAAAAAAATACTGCGAAAAAAACATGAAAAATAAATTAATTATGATCGATTAATTTTATGTTTAAATTTGCGCTAGATAATAATTGTAAATTGTTTGTAAATTTCCGTCTCTCCCAATGTCACAAAATACGTAGTATATGTATATTTCTTTTACCAAAGTTTTGGACTTAGTTAAAAAATCGGTTAAAAAATCTTAGTTAATGTTATCAAAAATAAAATAAAATTAAAGATTAAAAAGAAATAAATAAAATAAAAAAATATAATATATAAATAAAAAAATAAATAAAATAAATAAAAAAGATTATAAATTTGATATTAAATAATGAAAGAAAGAAAATTATAAAATAATCTAAACTTAAACTTAATTTCCCTTTGTACCCCATGAATGAGGTATGGGATAGCTTCTCGCGTTGTTGTGAATTAACACGCTTTCTATTTTTAGATTCACAACTAACGGCACCTACTTATTTATCGACGAATGCGAACGTCACTGTTTTGAGAAGCTCTTACTAGACACGACGATTGAATCGACGCTTAATACTGCGAAGTTGCTGTCAAACAACATTCGAGGGGAGCCGACAATGAAAGAAAATTTTTATTTATTTTTTCTTTTAAGATGACTGGAGCCAGGTTTGAACCTGCGATCTCCCGCATGGTAGTCGCGTGTTCTAACCACTATGCCACGGCCGGTCCCGAAATACAAACTAATCTAATAAAATAATCGCAATAAGTAAAAAGAAACGCGCAGAGATCATGGAATTATAAACAATTTTAAATTAACGCCAACTTCTGATCATATTTGTCATCTCATGACATTTTCATTTAATGTTTATAAAATAAATAAAGAAATGGTCACAAAAATGCAAAAGAAAATAAATGAGAAAAAAAAATTTACAAAAATTTTGAAACAAAATTTCAAAAATTATTAACAAAAATAATAAAAATTAACATTAAAATAAAAAAAAAATATTTTTTTTTCTACTCAACAAAATAAAGCAAAAAAATACCGCGAAATAAAAATTAAAAACAAAATAATTATGATAAATTTTATATTTAATTTTGATAAAAAAAGATTAAAATATTTAAATTAAATAATTCACTGAAAAAAATTAAAAAAAAATTGCGAAAAGTAAAAAGAAACGATATGGAATCAAGAAATTTTTTTTTGCATTTAATTTTTATAAAACAAGTTAAGAAATTATCACAAAAATAGAAAAAAATAAATTTGAAAAAAATAGAAAAAAATTTAAAAACAAAAAAATCATATAAATAAAATTTAATGAAATGTTTTAACAAATAAATAAAAAAAAATATTTTTTAATATGGTTGTATTAGATGCTTTCTAATATTTTATTTGCTTCTCATCAATTTGTTTCATTTCATCCGTAGTTTGATCTTATTTTTCAGCATTATCACCTATTTTTACTGGTCCTAAATTTCCAATTAACAATAACAGCACTTAGTTCCGAGTGGTTTTATAAAAAAACGAATATTTAATCATCACCTTTTGTTCACATTTCTTATTTAAATGCGGATACATTTTATATTTTAACGATAGATTTACAATGGTGTAGTTGATATTGGTGTCATCTATGTCTTTATTTTTTGTTGATGCTCCCTATGATTTTTGTTGCATTCTTAGACACAGCAACGTATGTCCTTCGAGCCAGATGCCAAAAACTTATTAATCTTCCACACGTATCAAAAATTCTTTAATCCTTGTGCACCATCTCCCGGATTCCCCCATAAAACAAAAAATATTTCGTTTAAAATTTAATTTACCTGCTCGCTAAGAACTTCCGCATTTTGCACCTTTTGTTGCTTAGTTCCAAAGGAGATCAAGGGAAGATAATGATGGATATACATATACAAACTTCTTAAAGAGGGAAGTAGTGTTGCTTCACCTTTTATCCAGAGATTATTATGCAAATGCAAGTGCGTGTCACTGTTAAATTCTGTATAATATTGCAAATGTTGCCTTTTGTTATTTGTCTAACTTCCGTTTTTGACAAATTTCCTTTTTTCTTTTTGCACTCACAATTGCATTTCAATGTGACGATGGTGTATGGTTGGTCGGTCGTTTGGTGGATCGCTTGCCGTATTCAATAATTTCTATTGTCTCATTTCATCATCGGCCATTTGGTTGAGGGGCTGGCTGTGTCTCATCATTGGCGCAACACTAACGACGCAGCACGTTTGGTAAAATACGCGCACGACGATGCGGGCTTAGTTTACTTCAGCGACCATATGTCACATGTGAGTTTTGACACTAATTTATGTAGACGCCATTCACTCGCGTAAATGGAGACTATGACGCTGGTGACGTCGACTACGACGGTGGCAGTGGCGATGACAAAGACTATTCCTCCTCCAAACCAAGTTAGTGCTATCCATATCAACAGAATGTTAAGCTGGGAGATGTTGCACAGGGAAGGAGAGAGGGAGGGGGCAGCTAATGTCATTACAATTTCAATATTGCACACAAATCCTTATGGAACAGGTATGGTGAAGTTCATATGGCGGTACAATTTGTGGGGCGAGATTTGTGGCTCAGTGGGGTCGGAAGTCAACTGAACAGGATAAGGATTTTGTTAAAAGTACAGAAATTGTTTTTAAAGAAAAAATTAAATATTTAAGAAAATAATGATAATGACAAAAAATTAAAAAATTTAATAAAAAAAGTAAAAAAAAAACCAAAAAAAAATATAAAAAATAAATAAAATTAAAAACAAAAAATGAAATAAAGAAGAACTTATAATTTCTCCAAAAAAAAAAGGAAAAACAATAAAATATATAAAATCAAAAGCAGAATATAAAATTTAATAAAAAATTAAACAATATAGGATTAAAAGTAAAACGAAAATTAAATTTTCTTTAAGTTGGGAAAGAACCTTTCAAATCATTAAAATAAACAAAATAACATGAAAATATAAAATATAAAAAAATAATGTATATAAATTAATTAAATTAAAAAACTAATTAAATATTAAAAATGCGGAATTAAATAATAAAGAAAATTAAACTAAAATTAAAATCACTACACAACAAATAAAAAAAAGTAAAACAAAATAAGTAATATTTAATAAATAAAATAAAATAAAATAAGTAATATTTAATACATAAAATAAAATAACCAATATTTAATACATAAAATAAAATATATAATCAAAATTAATTAAAATAGAGAACAAAATAAAAAACATTTCACAAAAATAATAAAAACAAAATAATTAATTAAAAAAATTTAATACAAAAAAAAATTAATAAAAAATAAAATAAATAGATCTTTCTTTAAGTTGGAAAATGAAATTATATAAAAAATATATAAAAAATAATAAAAGATTATTTAAAATATAAAAAAATATGTAAAAGATAAAAAAATAAAGACAAATATAAAATAGCTAAAAAAAATTTATGAAATAAGAAAAAAAAATTAATCAAAAATAAACAAATAGAATTACAAAAAGTAAAATACAAATCAAAATAAAAAAATAAATAGAAAAAGGTAAAACATTACATAAAATAAAGTTAAAAGTAATATACACAAATTATAAAGATTTAATTTTTAACAATAAATAAACTAAAAAAAAAACAAAAAAAATGAGTTAAATTCGTGTGATTGGTTTTATTATGTTTGTTAAATTTAGCTAAACGATCAGAAAAGTTTTTATTGTCAATATTAATGGCAATTTATTGTCACTCACTTTCCAACTCCATGACGAGTTCATCATGTAAAAAATTATATAAAATAAAGTAAAATAAAAAAATTTAATTATTATCAATCACTTAGATCAAAATTATATAAAAAATACGTGTATTAAAACTAAATATCAAATTTATATTATTTATTACAGCTATAAATAAGCCACAATAATATTCTCGTTATGAAAATTCCTAAAAAAGTACTATTGAATCTAAAATTTACCACATACCTGATTTGAAATTTTGCACTCAGTGATAGCAAAAGCAGCTCTGCAGCTTGCTACTACCATCAAACAACAACAAACACCATCATAACATTCATAAAGTGTACAATGACACTTTTGTTGCAGTTTTGATTTTTTCGTTTTGTTCTTATTGCTGCCAATATTGTAAAAGTAAACGGAAGATACTCACTCATTCGCCGCATTGCGATGATGATGTTGATGATGGTGATGGACAAACAGACGAGAACCTGTGTGTTGTTGTCATACCTATAGGATTACAGCAGCGGGAATGGGGGTAGATAAAGTGTAGGACTAAAAGAATTTCTGCAAATCAGTAAAGTACACACAAGACCATAAATGTTTAGTGGTGGTAGTTGTCGTAGTATCTGTAGTACTAGAACTTTGTGTGGCCTTTGTTGCATATTTGTGCGTTTGCTTATTGGTGGTGTTGCTTGCATTGCACTGTTGTTGCTTTCGCCTGTTTTTTTTACTTGCTGTTGATCTTGATATGTGAAGTATCATAGTGTTTGGTTGCTTTACTCCAGCCATGTTTTGTTACTCTTTCCTTTGCATCATTGTTTTGTTCCCTAAAGAACATATGCATGCATTTTTCATAAAGTGCATTCTTTTGTGTGAGCGAGTGAGTATATTTTGTGTTTTGTTTTTTTTTTGTTCTAGGTATGAAGTTGTTTTAAATTCGCTCTTGTACATCTCTTTGTGATATTTTGTATGTGAGAGATAGCCAGATAATTAGATAGACGGTATTTGTGTGGCGAGAGAGAATGGGAGAGAAATGGGGAGAGATAGGAATTAACTCATAGATAACAGGGTTGTCGATGCTGGATAAATATTTGAATTTAACGCACAATTTATGTGTGTCTCTGTTTAAGTAATTTTTAGGTGAAGTAAAGTATATTATAAATGTTTACTATCAATCTTAAAAATATAACAAAATTAAAGAGTAATTACATACAAGACCTTCATAACAATGATAGTCGATGTCTGGAGTTTTAGTGCTATTTTGGTGCTACTACTCTACTGAAAAATTATCCTTTAAAGTACACAGAGCGAATAGCCATTGTAGGTAGTATTTACTAACAAACATGTAAATAATAAATGTATAAAGATTAATAAAATATAACTAAAAGTACATTTTCTTCTTTCTTCTTTATATTTTGTGGAAATAGATTTAATCCGCCTGTATAAAACGGCTAGCATTTTTGAAGGTTAACTCTTGTAAACCTGCGCTGATCTTTAGGAAAATTTAACAGTATTAATATTTTACAATAATAAGTTGTGGAATTTCATATAGGCAAAGTAGCCCCAGCCCTTCTGGTATTTCATACAGAATTACATATCTTTGTCACAAAAAAGGGTCCAATAAGTGGGGCCACTCCCACTTGTAATATCGAAAATTAAAGTAGCCTATTTCCACCACCGACCACACAGCTACATTGTGTGAAAATTTCAAGATATCGGTCAAGCCGTTTTTGAGTCTATACAGTACTAAAAAATGAAAACAAAGAAAGCCAAACTTACACAGTACAACACATGATTTTGAAACACAATTCTGAGAACTGCACGTGAAAGTAGCCCCAAAAAGGAAAAGTTTCGCAGCATTCGTTTTGTCAATTTACATGCCATAATAATTTAATATTGATTTGAAGTTAGAAAGTGTCGTATAGGGGAATTTGTCACGTTTTATTCTCTTTTGTAATATTGTTATATGGTGGCGTATGATTATCATAAGTAATATTCCACGTAAATCAGACGCCATGGAGTACAACAGCTTTATTGTAACTGCTACAAAATAAACCCAGTTCAAAATCATTTAATGAATGGAAAAGTGAAACTGTTTCTTATGTAGGGGAACGTTGTATGAACAGATTAAAGGAATTGTAATTCATAATTTTTTTAAATTTGTTTCAGCTAAATCGGACTAGTGGTTCTCGAGTTATGTCGAACAAAAGAGCCTAAAACGTGACAAATTCCCCTGTACGATACTTAATAACATCAAACCGATATTCAATTATTATGGCATGTTACTTGACAAAATGAATGACGCAGAACTTCTTCTTTTTGGGCCTACTTTCATGAGCTGAAAAATGTTATACTGTGTTATTTTCTTATAAATAGATTTTACCTTTTTGGACAGGGCTTAAAGTTGTCGGATTTTGCTCAAATTTTGACCATAGCTATTTTATAACAACTGACACAATATTTCGCTCGAACATAATCGAAAATCCAAAGTTGAATTTTGGATAACACCCTATTATACATGTATATTGGGGATATAACTTTTTTTGAGTGCAAAATCCCTCTCCAGTATCATGTGGGGAATATTGTTGTAATTATAAAAACCCGGTTTTTTGGGTTGATTCGGTTAAAAAAGTTATCGCACCGATAGAGATTTCTAAACTTGAAAGTAATCTGTGCCTAAACTTTTTTCACAATAGAGAAAAAGTGACACAATATTTATTAATACGTGATCATGCCCTACACGGCTATGGGGTGTGATTTTTGATATTTACAAAAATTGCAAAAAGTTATATCCCATAATTCATACGATCTAAACGTTTTTTGAAGTTCGACCTACGAATAAAAATTCAATAAATAAAATATTGATTTGAAGTTAGTAAGTGTCGTATAGGGGAATTTGTCACGTTTTATTCTCTTTTGTTATATATACGAATAAAAATGGGCCAAGTTGTGCTGCCCGTAATGATAAGTACTATACAAGTAAGTCTATTTCTTGAAAATTAAAATTTTCTCAAGAACTTCGAAAATGGACATTGAAAATATTTTACCTCTAGGTCTAGCCTTCCTCTTCGGCTCTCTAAAAAGATAAAGAAATAACTTTTTCCTTATTTTTGATACCGTAAAAGATCCCTAAAAATCATTTAATTGCAATACCTCAGAGCTCAACAATATCCATCGGAAAGTTACTAACTTTGACAACGTTCAGATACCTGTCATTTAAGCGCTTATTGGGATTTTTTTGGTTTTTAATGTAAATTTTGTAACAAATCATCTGTTCCTTTTTAACTTAATACTATACAGACATTATTTTGTGACACAGTCTACAAAGTTTATTAATATTTCGAAATCATCCCATGAAACCTTAACATTCCCAAATCTTCGCTTTTAATGACACCTTTTTTTGTGTTAAATTTAAAGTAACACGGTTACCCTATTGTACTGCTAGTGCAAACTCTCTATCTCACTGTCATGGTTAATCTCTTGTATCTTGTATCTCTCTGACTCTCTGGCTGTACCTCAACTAACATAAGGTGAAGTTGTCAAAATATAACCAGAGTCAGTCAGTCATTGTAAAATTTACTAGTACTATAAAATACACACTCACAGATACTTCAGATACACCGGAAAGTATGTGTGTGTGTGTGTGCTGGAGAATGACAACTGCGAATACAACCCAGCCAGGGAGACAAACGCCACAATCGACCATCTGTGTCTTTAAATGCGAGCGTTTAAACGTGTGTGTGTGTGTTCGTGTGTATGTTTGTGGGTCTTTGGTGAGTGTTGCCTGAAGTACTGTCTGTGTCTGATTTTTGGGGGTATTGAGTATAGGCCTTGCGCACAAGAACGTCATACACAAACTCGACTCGTTGCCGTTCGTACGCGTGACGTTAAAGTTGCCGTGCCGTGTATTGTTTTGTAGTTCTTCGCCATCCCTATCGTGAGCGTAAAACAGTTGAAAAGTTAAATAAAAAATAACATAAGTACGTACGTACATACTTTGGACAGTCAGTTTTTTAATGCTGTTATTTTATAACACTTAAAAATCTCGTTTTGTTTACCTTCTAAGAGTGAAGAGGACACCATCGATTGTTGGAATAGGCTACACGAACGCCAGCCACAGTGTTAAGTGCTAAAAGTGAGCATAAGTTTAAAAACATAATTATGTAAAAAGGTTAATAAAATGCTGCTTAGTCGTCATAAAAGTGTACCAGAATAGCAGCAGCATAAAACAAGAAAATAAAGCTAGCAATCGTTAAGTGAAGTAACTTTGTCGAAAGCAACGCAATAGTAACAACAACAGCAAGCGAAACATAAAATAAGCGAATGTGCATGCAAAACGAAACACGAAACGTAATGAAAAACGAGAATTTATTTTAATTTTTATTAATTTGGTTTAAAACAGTTTTTATTGTTTTTTTTTTTCAACAACCGCTGTTGTTGTTGTTGGATTTGTTGTGTGTGATCCAAAGCCGCCGCCACCATCGCCATCACCATTGATTAAACACAATTTGTACGCTGTTCGCTCGTTCGGTCGGTTGGTCGGTCGGTCATTGGTCGTCGTTGACTCGCGTTGTACCTACATACAACGGGACGTGAAGTGAATACACCAGCAGCAACTAAAGTAACGTGACGGGGATAATCAAATGTCTCTAAACACGATTCGGCACGTTTAGTGTGTTGTGTTGTGTGTCTTTAAACATAAATTAAACACTCGAAATTAACAAAGAAAAACGGAAATTTAATAAAAACTAAATTAAGTAATATCGAAATTAAAAAATAATACAGCAGTGCCTTGTGTTTTGTAGTAATAATTAAAACGAAATTAACAAACGCATTAGTTTAATCGCAATAAACATAAAATTTTCGAATATTCAACAATTTTTTACGACCTTTAAAAACATTTAAGTTATATTTTTATGAGTCCCCGAAAAGATTCATCGTCGTCGACATTTAAGGAGTTGTACTCCACCTCCACCTACTCTTTGTACTCTTTGCCATCGTAAACATCATCACTGTACTCTCTTTTACTCGTGTACGTCATATTAATTGTTTGTTGTGTTGCTGCTGGAAAAATCAATGTCCTCCTTTTTATGCCGATGAATTATTCAGCCTGTTCTTGTTCTTGTTAGCAGCAATCGTCTTGCCTTTATTACGGCCGGCATCAGTAACAGCAGCAGCAGCAGCAGCCGCCACAGTAGACCTCAACGTTATTGGTGGTCGTCATCGTTGTCGTCTTCATAGTTTATTGTAAGTAAACACATTTCGTTTTAATGCCATATTTGCGTGTCAACATTTAGTTAAACTTTTTTCTGTTTTCGGTTATTAGTTTTATTTGCCATTTCGGTATTGTAAATTAAATAAAGGAGAAGAGTAGAAAAAAAATTAAATTCTCACGAAACAGAGCTGTCAGTATACTGACAGACAGACAACCTACATACACAGGCGTAATACAACAACAATAACAACAGAATATGTTAGTGACCTGAAACACCGACCAGCAGATAACATGCGACTGACTCTAGGGATATGGGGTGAGGGTATTTACATTAGCTGCCTTTTGCCGGGGAGGGAGTTGGGGGAGATAAGGTAAAAACCAGAAAAAGGAGTGTTTGAGGTATTTTAAACAATTATTATTTACTTAGGTCAAAAAAGAAGAATGTAATTAATTGCTAAAACAAAACAAAAGCGAAACCAAAAAATTATAACAGTTGAACATTTTGTAAAGAAGCCAAGTTTAGATGAAATAAAAAGAATATGAATATAACGGAGATGATTTTCACGCAGTTTAAATATTAATCAAAGTAATATAGTATAACAGTTTAAAAAAAATAGTATAACAGTTGACAATTTTGTGGAAATTATACAAATATAAATGTAATAGAAGTGCTTTTCATGCTATTTGGCAGTAAAATTAAAATAATAAAGGAATTATTGCATTGTAACTGTTTCAAAAATTTACAAAATTTTTTTATAACATAACGGAACTTTACGCAAATAGGCAATGAAATGGAAATAACATAGTATAACAGTTACACTTTTAAAGAAATAATATAATAATATTTTTTTTAGAAAGATTTTAAATAACTGCTACAACAAAAATAGGCGAAACAAATAAAGTATAACAGTTAAACATGTTGTAAAGAAGGAAACCTTAGACCAATAGAACGAATATGAATATAATATAGATTTTCACAGTAAAATTTAAACAAGCAAAATAATGCAATATAACAGTTTCAAACATTAAGTATAACAGACAAAAAAAAATGTATAATATAACAGAATTTTACGCAGATCGGCAATTACATTGAAAAAACTTTGTATAACAGATACACTTTGCTAAAAAATATAATAATATTTTTTTCGAAAGATTTTAATTAACTGCTACAACAAAAATAGGCGAAGCAAATAAAGTATAACAGTTGAATATGTTGTAAAGAAGGAAAGCTTAGATCAAATTAAATGATTTGAATATAACATAGATTTTTACAGTAAAATTTAAATAAAAAGCAAAATAATGTACTATAACAGTTTCAAAAATTGATTATGACACACAAAAAATAAGATTAATATAACAGAACTTTACGCAATTATGTAATTACATTGAAATAACCTAGCATAACAGTTACACTTTTGAAAAAAATATAAAATTTTTTTTAGACAGATTTTAATTAACTTCTACAAAAAAAAGCGAAGCAAATAAAGTATAACAGTTGAATATGTTGTAAAGAAGGAAAACTAAGAACATCTGAAACGAATATGAAAAATTAAGTATAACACACAAAAAATTAGTTTAATATAACAGAACTTTACGGAAATAGGCAATAACATAGAAATAACCTAGTATAACAGTTACAGTTTTGAAAAAAATATTTCTTTTAGAAAGATTTTGATTAACTGCTATAATAAAAATAGGCGAAACAAATAAAGTATAACAGTTGAACATGTTGTTAAGGAGGAAAACTTAGACCAACTGAAACGAATATGAATATAATATAGATTTTCACAGTAAAATTTAAACAAGCAAAATAATGTAATATAGCAGTTTTAAAATTTGAGTATAACACACAAAAAATTTGTTTAATATAACAGAACTTTACGCAAATAGGTTATAACTGTGAAATAACCTAGTATAACAGTTATACTTTAAAAAAATATAATGAAAGGTTTCAATTAACCGCTACCGCAAAAATAGGCGATACAATTAAAGTATTACAGTTGAACATGTTTTAAAGAAGGAAAACTAAGGCCAACTGAAACGAATATTATTATAATATAGATTTTTGCAGAACAATTTAAATAACAAACAAAATAATGTGGTATAACATTTAAAAAAATTGAGCATAACAGACATTTACGTAATAAGCAATTAATATAGTATAACAGTTAAAGAAATTAGTATAACAGACAAAAACTTAAGATAATATAATCCAGTTTTATCATTTAAAAATTAATTTTTTATTCTGTTCTACTCAATTTGTTTACTGTTATACTTTATTAAATTGGTTCTTATTTTAAATTTATTGCAAAAATGGGTAAAAATTGTAAATGTTATACTACGTTATTTCTATGTTTTACCTATTTGCGTGGAGTTCATTTATGTTACAGTAACTTTCTGTTTGTTATACTAAATTTTTTAAACTGTTATACTAAATTATGTTGTAAATTTTTTTAATTTTACTGCCAAATTGCATGAAAATTCGCAATATTATAAATATAAGGGTAGTTTAACGCACGTAAATTGCTAATAAAAGTAAAATTATTTATTAAAACAATTAAAAAATAGAATAGGGAGAAATAAGATAGGAAAATTGGGTGAAACATGTATATAGTAGAATAGAACAATATTGATATTATAAAAGCAAAATCCAGCCAAATAGACGACAAAAAATAATCTAGTATGACACTTAACAGAACTAAAAACCTCGCAACATGGAAACAATATACAGTACATTATTTAAGGACAAAAACTTTAATATTGTAAGTCGAAATGACAAAAATTAGTATAACAGTTATAAGTTTTTATTATAAAAGTTTCACAAATAAGTGCAACAGTAATATGGGTAGAAATAATTGGTTATATACTGACAATAGATTAGATTAGTATAACAGTTTTAAACTTAGTATATCAGTTGGTTTAAGTTGTATAGAAATAGATTATAATCAAAAAAATTATGCATAACAGTAAATTGGTATTAAATAAATTGACAAAAGTATGGTATTTGAGTATAACAAAGGAAATATAGTTAGAAATAGGGTGGAGACAACAGTTTTTTGTATAATGGTTATATAATTCTGTACTACTGAAGGGTGGGTGGAGTTAGAACCTCACAGAAAGGAAATGATTGCTAGTTAATCGAATTTAAGTGGCTGATCAGTTCAAAATAAATAAATAATAAATGAAGTGCAACTTTGAGTATAATAGTGAACAGCCGATTAAAAAAGTAAATGTAAGGTTTAATACCTGTTGAAATGTTTATACAAAAATCAAGGCCTTTGCTTGCTATATAAATAAACAAAGACCTCGATTTTAATTATTTAAATTATAACAGAAACGTTCGAATTATTTCATGAATACAAAATGTTGACCATAAATTGTTTAGATAAATCAAGCAAACATTTAAAAAAAATAGACAACAGTTAAAATTATCAGCATTAAAGATGCGAAATTAGCATACAAGGTAAAAAATTTGTATAAAAAGTGAACATTAGTATAACAGTGCAAAAATTAGCGAGTCTAAAATAAAACAGTTTCGGAGTTATTATAACAGTTAAATTATTAAAAATATATACACAATTAGTATAACAGTCACTTGGCAGACAACATCCTTGAGTATGATTATTCTTAATATAACAGAAAGACCGAATAATTTCATATATGGTTGAAATAAATCAATAAAACAGCTTAAAAATAGCTAAAAGAAAATATAATCAGTATGACAGATACAAAGTTAGTAGAAAAGGTAAAAAATTAGTTTACAAATTTGAGAAAATTAGTCTAAAAGATAAAAAGTATAAATGGTACAAAATTATTTTAAGAAATACAACATTAGTATAACAGTTCAATAGTTAGTATTTTATTTACGATATTAATATAAAATAAAACAGTATGACGGAGACAAAATTAGCATACAAGGTAAAAAGTAAGCAAAGAAACAGTTAAAATATAAGGTATCTTAAATATTAAGTATAACAGTTGTAGTATAACACTTATTTAAGATTTTGTATAACAGTTTATATTTGTGTAATATGTGAACCTATTGCATACGTTTTGAATACTTGTATAACAATTACTAATATGTATAACAATTATTTAAACAATGCAGTATTACACAATGA
This sequence comes from Muscina levida, assembly GCA_964034835.1. Classification (NCBI taxonomy): domain Eukaryota; kingdom Metazoa; phylum Arthropoda; class Insecta; order Diptera; family Muscidae; genus Muscina; species Muscina levida. The sequence continues at coordinate 149,370,821 of OZ035882.1, forward strand.
TAATTTTAGTATAACAGCTAATAACTAATAACTGCGATAAGAAAGTATTTAGTTTAACAGATGTAGTATAACAGTTCATTAAGATTTTGTATAACAGTTTATATATGTGTGTGGAATATGTAAACCTTGTTCATACGTTTCAAGTAATTTTACCTAACACATACAAAGTTAATATGTATAACAATTATTTTTTAGGCCATGTATAGACTTTAGCTTTTTCTTTCTCTCTAATTTAATTTATTTTTATAACGAAACTCATTAAAACAATTATGTTTGCCTAATGGTTTTGGAAAATTCGTTGTGGTTTTTATCTTGAAATATTTGCTTTCATGCTGCTTCGGCTGCAATGAACAAATGTCGATGGGGATGATTTTTCATTAAGACTTGCTTAACATAGCTGGAGGCGGGGTAAACGGAAAGGGTATCGTATAACACATTGATTAGCCGTTTAAAACTCTAATTTTTCTATTATATTCTCCATTTTTCTCCCCCATCTTTGCTGTCGCTTGGCGAACATTAATACATTACATTTCCTTTTTGAGGTCATCTTTGCCATCTTTTCAATTTCGTTTTCGGTTTCAGTTACTATTTCAACTGTAAAACTATTGTTCTAATTTCTTGCCTCCCTCTATAATTTTCCGTTTTTGTTTTTCCCTATTGCTCTTCGCCGCACACATTCATAAACTTATCAATCTGCCATCGTTCCAAATTGGTTTGTGTATGTTTAGTGTCCCCCAAATGTTGCGCCCCGTCAATTGATGGATGCGAACTTCCCCTCTGTTCCACCAGCTACTGCCCTTCTATGTTTATTTGCTTAATTTTTGTGTGTTCCCACCATAGCGTTCACTAACTGCACACAGCCATTACATCAATAAGTTGTCGGAGGTTCTGTCTGTCTGGCTGTCAGTCTGTTCGTCTGTCTGTTGGACGGTCGGTCGTTGGTTCGTTCTTATTATTACGATTGTTGCTATTTCTTGTGTGTTATTGTTTTCGTTCTTTTTTTCGTAAATATTTTTATTGTCACCCATTTCCGTTTTTCTTTCGCTTTGGAATTTCATACGCACATATCTCATGGAACTTTCCGTCCGTCCAAGTTACAAGTTTGCTTTATTTCTGTCTTTGGCATTTCTTAACTTTACCTCGAGAATTTTTTTTCTTCTGTCGTTCATACAATGTTTTATGCTCGTTTCGTTGCTGCTTTTTTGGTTGCTAGTGTTGGTGTGGTTTGATAGATATGGATGTTGAGTTGTTGTTGTTGGTGCTGCAATATTACATTATAAAAATGTGATATTTTGTAATCGCTTTGTACGAAATTTATACATATTTTATCTTCTTTTGGTACTTTTTGTCATTTCGTTTTGTTGAGGGTCTTCTTCAACCAATAGTGTAGTCTAGCATACTACGACGAACATTATAACAGTTTGCCATAAATCAATTCGGTAGCTTGATTTGGGGGAAAGGGTGACGATATGAGATTTGTAAATGTGTAATTTACCATGGCGTGTGTTTTATGGTACGTATACAACACCTAATAAATTTACTTGTTATCTTCTTCTTCTTCGCTTAGATAAATGATTTAATAATGGCAGCAATAAATAACAAGTAACTGTTATACGAGTACTCAGATATTAAAGAATATGAGTGGATTATAATAAATAAACCCTTTTAAAGAATAAAAAGAAAACTATTGAGGGTTTATTGTAAAGTTTTCAAATGTTATACAATTTATAACAGATACTTGTTTGTATACGTAGTACTTTTATAGTGTTAATACAAATGTAACAGAAGTTATATAAATCTTTCAATAACATTATATGGCAATGCTGCCTGAATGGCAGCCAATTGGGTAGACTTAAATATTGAATATTTTTTTAGGAAAAGTTGCGAACTGTTATACATTATTTATGAGAGCTGAATACTATTAAAGTATTCAGACATTTTCTGATCATTTGTAGGCATGTTTACACTTGTAATCACTGATTTTTGGTATACCTATATAGAAGTAAATTGTCATGTAAAAACCATTTTATGACATCTTTAAGTGTTATATTATTGGAGTAACTTTTATTGCTGTTATACTGCCAGAATGTTGTCAACAAGGGAAATTGAATTTATTTTTTTTATAGTTGGCAGCAAATATTTGGTTAAACAAAATATTAAATAATTTTTTAAACTGTTATACACTATTTTTAACAGTTATGCACATTGTTTGCTGTGTTTAAATTTTGTCTACATATTCCTCAACATAGCTACAAATGTAATTAAATTTTTAAATTTATTTTTTTTTCAATTTATAACTATTATAAAACATCAATTACTGTTATAATACGAGAGTGTTGTCAACTAGTGGGATATTAATTCATTATCTATAAGTGGCAGGGAATAATGGGTTAAAACAAACATTAAAACTTTGTATGAACTGTTATACACTATTTATAACAGTTATACACTATTTATAACAGTTATACACTATTTATAACAGTTACAAACATTGTTTGAGTGCGAAATTTTGTCTGCTAAATTGCAAACATAGTTACTAATGTAGTTCAATTTTAAAAGCCTTTGGCATTACATTTATAACTGTTATATGACATATCACTGTTATACTTTCAGAATTGTTGCTAATATGCGGATTTTACTTCATTTTCTAAAATAGGCTGCAAATAACAGATTAAACTGAATATTTAAAATTTGAGCAAACCGTTATACACAATTTAAAACAGTTATACATATTGTTTGCTAAGTGCGAAATTTTTTCTGCTAAATTGTAAACGTAGTTACTAATGTAGTTCAAATTTTAAAGACCTTTGATGTTACATTTATAACTTTTATACGACATATTTCACTGTTATACTGTCAGAGTTGTTGTCAATATGCGGATTTTAATCGATTTTCTAAAACTTGCAGTGAATAATAGATTAAACTGAATATTTAAAATTTACGCGAACTGTTATACACAATTTATAACAGTTATACACATTGTTTGCTAAGTGCGAAATTTTTTCTGTTTTTTTTTGTGAACGTAGTTACTAATGTAGTTACAACTTTAAAAGTCTTTAGTGTTATATTCTAACTGTTATATGACATATATGGCTGTTATACTGTCAGAATTATTGTTAATATTCGGATTTTAATTCATTTTCTAAAACTGGCAGCGAATAATAGATTTAACTGAATATTTAAAAGTGTGTACGAACTGTTATACACTATTTATAACAGTTATACACACTTTTTGTTAAGTGTAAATACTTTTTCTGCTTTATTGTAAACTTTGTAACGAATTAAGCTATAATTTTAGAAGCCTTTGAGTTAAATTTTAACCGTTATATAACATCTAATACTGTTATAAAACATCAAATACTATAATATAATACCTAATACAGTTATATTACATATAATACTCGTAACTTGTAACTGGTTTACCAATTATATTACATTTTTACACTTTTTATATTTTGCAAATATTATCTGAATTTTAAAAAAAAAAATCGGCAGTCGACCGAAAAAAATGACTTATTATAACTAAACCGTCATACAAGTTGTAAGTAGTAGGTGTTATACCGTATCTATATCTACACATTACAATTTTTTGGTCGTAAGTTATCGTTAATAGTATGATGTCTTTATAAATATTTACTGTAAATGTTTATGTAACTGTCATACTTACTTTAATAACTGTTATATTAAAAGCATAGATGTTCATTACAACGCTTTGGGCCTCTATTTTTCGATAAAAGTATGTTATTTTTATAAGCAGTTATTGTTACTTATTATATAACTGTTATAACTGTTATACTTACTGTTATACTATAATACAATACAGTGATTTGTGTAAATATTTTGGGTAATACTATGATTTTTTTTGTTTCTTATTATTGTATAGCAGTTCATATAACTGTAATACTTTACTAGCAATTTTATATCGAAAAAAATTTTCACACATTGACCTTATTGAACGCTCAACCATGGTATATTTTTTTAAATTGTTATACATATTGTTGATATGTAAGCTAAGTTTTTTTTTTATATTCCTACACCAATTTGTTAACTGTTTTAATATAAAAATGCATGGGCAGACTGTTATACAACTATATAATAATTGTAAATTTATTAACTTCAATAACATTCTGCGCAAAAATACATTTTATTCTCGGAAACCATAAGCTTACCGGAACTTCCCTACCCATTATAAAAGCAAGGGAGTGACTTTCATGACTAGACACAGCGGGACGTTAATTGGTCAGGAGGTGGAGTACCACATGTCATATGGGACACATTAGAGTGTTGGATGGGGGGAAAATGACCCCCCTCCCCCTCCAACCCACCTTGCCAACATTACATGAAAAGCATTCACGTTTTTCTCATTTTTGCTTCATCGTTTCAAATTTTGTTTGTCAAACTCAAAAACGTGTGACTCTTTTGACGACTGCCGCTTGACTCGTTGTTTTTTTATTCGGACGTAATGACTTTACAACCGTTTGTGTCTGATGTTCCATCGTAGTGTGTCACATGATATGTAACATTGTCGGTGGCACACATGTATTGGAGCATGTGTGTGTTGGATACTCGTAATATGTTACTGTGTTGCCATGTTCAATTTTATACAGCAGCATTTTGCTTTTGCAACAACACACAATTTCTTTGTAATTAAAAGTAATTAAAAAAATTATGATACTCAGAAGAAAAATGCTCAAGTTTGTTTGTAACATACTTGTTGTGGCACTTTTTGCTTTGGCCAAGACAGACGGGGAACGAAGGGGTTGACAGAGGGTGGTATAATAATACAGGGGAATGCTGACAATTGCCAATATTGCGGATCATGTTTATACTGAAAAATATGTGGGCTATAAAGTTGAGTAATGAAAAATGTTAAGTTTTTCTTAGAAAGTTAATTTAGAGTTGCGAATACTATTTGCTAAGAAATTGCTTTAAATTTTGTATGTTTTTATAACACAAAGTTCATTCATATGGATTGTTTTAAGATACACAGTTTTTTGTCGTCATCTATACTGTTATACAATATTCTTTCGTTTGCCTATTTGTTACTGGCGATATAATTTGTAAATAGTACACATTATTTACTATAGGTGGCGTACAGTGTAGGCCATTTGGATACGTCAACAACATCGTTAATCAACGTCTAGGATTACTTTCAGATTTATGTTTTAAAGAGAACATTATTAAAAGTAAGTTATTTTATTTTCCTTCAAAAGACAATAATTTTCTATCCCCAAACTGTCCATACTCCCCTCCATCTCGTTGGAACAATGTGAGTGCTTTAAAGAATTATATTACCGAGGAGCCGCACAGAAGCCGCCCCGCACATGGACATATAGGAAGAAGAAATGAAGAGGAAAAATGGCTTATTGGGCAAATATTTAAAGTACGTGATCCGGCAATTTAATGAGAATTTCTTCCAATTTCATCACATAAAAAGTGTTGTCGAAGTAGGGGTAACTATTTAAAAGGAAATTTATGCAACCGCACATTTACTCAACATATGTATGTGGTGTAGTGCAAACTCCGCGGCTGTAAGGAACTAAAGAGTTCCCGGGGGCTACAACTGACACTAAAAACCAGGCAATGGCAAAAAGGAAATGCACACACAAAACTTCTCATCGACTGGAAAGTAAACAGTTTGCTCTCAGTCTGGCTGGTGTGTAAAGAAAGCCAACAACCATAGCAAGCGAGCGCAGGAAATCAAAACAATCAAAAATTTATTAATAAATTCAAAACTAGTTTTTTTGCTTTTAAAGTTTTTTTTGTTCTTTTTAGTGCTCTTCTTTTTTTTTTGGGGAGAATATGTAAACAAACAGCTTGAGCAAGTTGCAGTGTATGGGCGACTGAAAGATGAACTGCCAAAAGAGACTGAATGACTGACTGACTGACTGATTGTCTGTCTAAAAGATATTTTCATCAATAATACAAAATCATAAACAAAATAAGCAACTATAAGAAAACAAATCCCAGGAACACACACAACATTAATTAATAAAACTGTTGAGAAAAATTTCGAATATCTTACTTCCTACAACGATAAAATAATAAATAAACTGTGCAATAATGGCGCGGCATAGACAAATATTTCAAAGTTTTTTTTTTTAAACTTTCAAGTGGTGCAGATGAAGTTGGGTAATATTTTTAAATGTGGAGGTACTCTTGATAAGGAAATTATTGTATTATGTAGGTTTTGTCTAAAGTTGTTTGTATGTAATACGCAAAGTAGTTTGTACCAAGGAATCGCGCGCCCTCTATGGTACAATTTGTCAACTATTCAATATAGTATTTACAACAAATTCTTTGAGACTTATGTATGATGTTGGGATTAAAGATTAACATTTCTTTTTGATGTACGAAATTGAGAAGTAGTTTTGCATAGAGCGCCACATATTGCGCAATAATTGCACAATCCCTAAGAGATTGATACCATATATCACAGATTACTTTTCTACTAACAGGTATTGGGAATCATGCAGTAGTTGATATAACTTTTTGAACACTGTTTAAATATTCTATCGACAAACATTTCTCAGAATCCTTAAAATTTCCCTGTGTACTTGAATTAGCCAGATTACTTAGCCTTCCACCAGCAATTATGTTAATGGTGAAAGTGCGTGTTTTATACGTGCGTTTACCAAAGTTGGTTTCTAGGTTTCTAATCCATCTTTTTATTATTTGTGGTTTTGATGCTATCTCTCTGCTGCTCACAAACATTTGATATCATTTTTACGCTTTCGCTGAAAAAACAAAACAGTTTTAATTACACTCTTGACAATTATCATTCATCCATTTACCCTTCCCCTCCCCCCATACCGTATTTGCATTGTTAAAACTCAGTGACATGGTTAAAGTCAACAACAACAATAGCAAAAAAGAAATGCGTTGAAATTGAAAAATAATATTAAAGCGATAGCGAAAACCGCGTAAAGTTCCCGTTTATCTATTTAAACCTCGATGAGGGCACAGCAGATACTTTACAATTCAATGACATTTACAACTGTCACCGCCGAGTGCTATGCTAACCAACACTTTGCTACACACTCACACACATAAGTTCTTCGGCTGCATTCAATGTATCTATGGGATTTGCCAAGCAAAGGAAAGGGGAGACAACATAATTGACATTTACAATAGATGTCATTAGTGGAAATGGATAGAAAATGGAATGACAACAAAAATACACAAAACCATAATGCAACAGAGTATGGCAAACCAAAGGATGGGCGGATGGACGGACAAAAAAAAGATGTGCAAAGTTCAAAATCAACAAGATTACAAAAATAAGCCATTGACAAGCGCTGCCAACCCCCGGCCACATTGGCAGCAGCAGCGACATCTACCGCATTAGGCTGCCTAACTAGAGCATCATGCAGCAGTGCCACACAACACAACATACAGACGTCCCGAAAAAACCGCAATTTTTATATGCGCAGTGGAAGTTATAAATATAAATTAATATTAACAAAAAAAATAGAATTAAGAAAAAGAGAACAACAACAAGATAAATAGTCAAAGAAGCAGCACAAACTCTACACGCGACATCGTGCCCATCATTGTGGAGTAGTAGTTGATGTACTTACGTTTTTTTTATGTTTAAATGATGTTAAAATGGCAGTTTTCTGTTAAATTTAGATCAAAAAGATATTAAAAGGAGAACACAACACACACACACACACACAACTCAAAGAGAACGACTAGCAGCGGCCCGCAGCCGACTACTCCACGTCAATGGAGTCGGAAGCAGCAGCACATATGCCGGCACAGCGGCAGTCGCACGCCACAGTAGGCCGGCAAGCCAGCCAGCCATTACATCCATGCCTCCCTCATGCTTTTCTCTCCTCCCTCGCAACCATGGGAAGCACTTTCGAACGCATATTCATATAGACTCATTTAAATTTAGTTCAAAGATATTCTCACATGCTCAGCTATTTCTGGCCATCAAGACCACATGGGAATCCCGGAGGATGGGGGAAAGTAGACAGAACAGCACAGCAGGAAAAGCTCTTAGGTAGGGGAAGAGGGAAGGGGAGGAGTGGGTGCCGACTGGGCAGAAAGGGAAACCAACTAACAAGTAGTAATAAAATGCACAATGGAAATTCATCTAGAATGAGGTTGAATGAATACAATGAGGCAATGCATTGAAGACGGACAACGATAGCTGCTGCGGCAGCATCAACAGCAACAGCAACAGCAGCATCAGCATAATGCTAATGGCAGGAGAAGGCCCTGGGCAAGGAGGAGATAAACTGACTCTCCACACACAGCACACACACACACACAGCAGATTAAGATGGAAAAAAGAGAACAGACAAATTATAATTGGACAATAAACGCTAGTAATTAAAGTTGAAATGAGTGCAATAAATGGCAAAGCATTATTTAAATTCCTTAAATACTAACAAAACTATACTAATGCCAATGCAGTATTTTTGTGATAAGAAGTTGCGAGAGATTATATGGAAAGAGCATTTTTATGTAAGGGCATGATTTCTAATCAACCATAGCTCCAATTAGAGATAATAATTAATGTTTTAAACAAACATTGGCGCGCAGAGTAGAATTAGAATTACAGAACACAAGAGGAGACTTGGACTTGGACGGGGAGGATATTTAAAAAATGTTAGGCAGTAATTCGTTATGAATTCATTAATTACATTGACTTTAAATAAAGGCCGGCCTAATTATCGAATTCTGATGGAAACAAAATCTATCTAGATCTACCTTAAATAAATAATTAATTGTAAATGTTTAATTTATAGACATTTTGTTATTATAATTTAAATGAAAAAATAAACAAAATTTTATATTAAAAACAAAATATTTTAAATAAAAAAAATTAAACTATTTTATAAAATTTTGCTTTAAAATCAGAAAATTAATTAAAATTAAATTTGATTTAAAAAAATATTTTTTTTTTAAATAAAATTAGAATAAAACCACTTTTTATAAAAATTATTTTTTTAATAAAATCCATTTTTTTTTATTTAAAAATTATTGTTTTTTTTTTTTAAATTTAATTTTGTTATAAAACGTAAAATTTTAATTTAAAATAAAAAACAAAATTTAAATAAATAAAATAAACAAAATTTTTTATAAAAAGTTAAATATTTTAAAGAAAAAATTAAACCATTTTATTTAATTTAAAATTTTGCTTTAAATTCAGAAAAAAAATTAATTTTAAATAAAAATTAATATTAATTAATTTTAAATAAATATTTATATTAATTAATTTTAAATAAAAATTAATATTAATGAATTTTTTTTTTAAATAAGATTAAATAAAAACCATTTTTTTTATAAAAATTCAAATCTTTTAGAAGTAAAATTAAACTTTATTTTTAATTTAAATATTATAATTTTTTAATTCAGTTTTAATATAAAACGTTAAATCTAAAATAAAAAAAAATAAAAATTTAAATAAATAAAATATACCAAATTTTATATAAAAAGTAAAATATTCTAAATTAAAGAATTAACCATTTTATAAAATTAAAAATTTGCTTTGTTCATTTTTATATAATTTTTTTTTTAATTAAGAGTGCTTTTTTTAATTTAAATATTGTTTTTTTTTTAATTTAATTTTCATATAAAACGTAAATATAAAGTTAAAAAAAATTAAATCTAAAATAAAATATAAAATTGTAATAAAAAAATATACAAAATTTTATATAAATGTAAACTATTTTAAATAAAAAAATTAAACCATTTTATAAAATTTAAATTTTGTATCACAATTTACCTTAGTGTATCAAATGGTACATCAAATTCGGCTAACGATCAGAAAAGTGTTTTAATTGTTTGATATTTCGAACACCATGGCGAGTTCATCTTCATCTAAAATCGCTAAATTCAGAATAAATTATTAATTAAATTTTTTTTTTTAAAAATAAATTTTTTTTGAGTAAAAGCGAAATTAAAAAAATTAATAATATTTGATATAAAAACTAAAATATTTTATTTAAAAAAATTTTTTTTTTTAATATTATTTATTTTATAAATAAAATTATATTTATTTGTTTGTGATTAAAAATTTTTTAATTTTTTTACTCTAACAAAATATTTGTTTCTTTTAATTTAAAATAGAATGTATTATTTAAAAATATTTTTTTTCCTTTAAATTTAATTGCTTTTAATTTAAAATTATTAAAAAAAATATTTTATTAAAATATTGTTAAAAAAAAATTAAATAAAATAACTAAAAAAATCAAATAAATAAAAAAAATTATTTCACTTTTAATTAAAAACATTTTTATCAATAATATTTTTAAATAAAATATTTTCTTTTTATTAAAAAATAATACTTTTTTTAAGTTAATTAAATGAAAAAAAGGAAATAAAAATAAAAGAATTTATATAATAAAAATATAAAAAATATAAAGATATCAAAAATATAAAAAATATAAAAAATATAAAAAATATAAAAAAATTAAAAAAAAAAATAAAAATATTAAAAAAATTAAAAAAAAAAATAAAAATACATTTCATTTATGTTTTAATTAAAAACATTTTTATCAATAATATTTTTAAAACTTGTTTATTATAAATTATACCAAAAAAAAAAAATAAAAATTGATTTTTGTAAAATTATAATTTTTTTTTAAATACATATTTTGTTTTGTATGTGAAATAAATTAAAAAAAAATTTTTTTTTTATTTTATTTAAAAAAAAATTAATAAAATTTTATTAAACAAAAATTAAATAAAATTGCATTGAAAAAAAAAATAAATTAAAGTTGTATTAAAAAATAAAATAAAATTATATTAAAAAATAACATTGGATAAAAAAATAAAACTTTATTAAAAAAGTATAAATGTATTAAAAAAATATTTTTTTTTAATAATTATTTTTTTTTAGTATTTAATTTTTTTTAATAATATTTTATTTTTTTCATATTTAATTTTTTTTAATAATATTTTATTTTTTTTAAATATTTAATTTTTTTAAATATTTTTTTTTAATAATAGTTTTTTTATTTAAGTATTATTTTATTTTTTTAATAATATTTTATTTTTATAATAATATTTTTTTGTTTTAACGTTATTATTTTTTTAATAATTTTTTTTTTTAATAATATTTTACTTTTTTCAATATGTTTTAGTTTTTTTTTAAATATAATAATTATAAATATTAAATTTAAACTAATTATTTAAAAAACAATATGTTTTTATAAAAATAATATACAATTTTAAAAAATTTATTTTGTTCGAATATACGTAGTGGACCAATGACCGTTTACATTTGAATTGGTAGCTGCGTCAAGCAGCCACGGCGGTATAGTAGGCGAAGTTACGTAATGCAAGGGCAGACAATGAAAATTCATTGCAGTGGGGTAACTCAGCTGAGCACAACGAAAATTGCCCTTTAATATTTTCCTAAACTAACTATTGTCTAAAATAGTTCAAAAAGTTAGGCATAGATGGCGAGCGGAAAATTTGATTAAAATTCTTAGGTGAATATTGATTTGGAATTTAATTCAAGCTCTAGACCATTGTTTTTCAAAGAAGTTTTTAGCAGAATTCTTTGTACATTCTATATGAAAGCAATCCTTATGTGATTTCCAACGGCGTTACACCTTAAAAATGTTTTTAGTTACTACAAATCTATTAATTATCCAAAAAACTTATCAGAACTTCTTTCAAATTGATTGCATTGCATTTTCACCTTAAGGGTCAATAGCACTTAAAGGACCATATTGTCATATGTTGCTCAACTCCCCAACCCCTATTCTCATGTGTAGTTTGTCGTTTCTTATGAATTTCTGACAAGTCTCTATAACACATGTAAACTTTAGGGCACTGTTTTGAGTTATGAAAATAACATCACATCACATCACATTGTAATGAAACCAATTTCAACGGAAATCTCCTGTTTCCGTTTCGTCTTGAGAATTTTTTGAGTGCAATTGTTTGGTCATCGATAACGTCTGCTCATGGTGATAGTTCTGGTGGTGGCGGTGGTGGTTGAATGCCTGCGTGCCTTCCTTCCTTCCACTACGTATACGGTTCATATTTTAAAAGAGTACCACAACAATAGCAATAATAACAACAATAAAACATTTTCTTTTTACATTCAAATTTTAATTGTCAAAATATTGTAGTCTCTTGAGAAGCGGCACTAAAGGCAAACTCTTAGTACTACTGAGTACACATGAATTGTACACAAACACACCCCCTGTTGTCTATGTGAGATGTGTAGAGACGTCTTCGTATTTGCCTGTGATTCACATGTAAATATATTTTTGTTCTCGTTTATTTGGTAAATATTGTAATGAATGTGTTTCTAATTCAGTTTCGTAATGGTCTCATTATTCAGCATACATAAATTCCCAGTAAAATAGAACATTTGTACACTGAGAAGAATCAATGTGATAATTGACATGAATTTATAAAAGAAATGTTTAAGGAAAGTTGTACAATTTATTAAATAATTTTACTTTTTTTTTATAAGAATCAATCAATGGATTTTCTTGCATACCTGTCTTCTTGCTGTGATATTAATTTTACTTAAAAAAATCAATATGATAATTGACATGAATTTATTGATGATATGCTAAAGGAAATTAATAAAATTTATGAAACGATTTTCTTTTTTATACTTTTATCTATCAAAATCAATCAGTTGTTTTTCTTTCATACCTGTCTTCTCGTGCATCGACATTTGTTTTCTTTCCAAATTCACGTGGGAATTGATAGAATTTCTTTTGTTTACTTGCTGGCGATATACGAGTCTGACTGAATGAATGAATGAATAATATCGAGTGGGAATATCAACAATTTCTTAAATATTTCCATAATTAGTCATTCAACACTTTTTGTTTTTTGGAACGATACCACTGGTGCACAATGAGCAATTTAAGTTTATTCCATCTTATAATAATCTGTTGTTGTTTACTTTGTGCGGCATTTAAAATATAAACAATTATCTGGAATTATGTTCGTAATAAATATACGTTTCATTACGAATAAGTCGATGATGCAGCCTGAAGGCTAAAAATAATGCAGATGAAAGGAAAAGTGAATATTTTGGAAACAATGCAAACATTTTCTTTGGAAATGGCTTGTACGCCTTTATTTCGATTATGATATTCAAAATGCTTAAAATGGGTATGAATTGTTTAGAAATCTGTAAGGACTTAACTTTAGAAAATAAATTTTCTAAGCATACAGTCTTTTTTTAAATTTCAATAATCTACAATCTCTTTTTTAACTACTTTGTAGATGTACACCAACGCCACCTATAGTGTATATATTGTACTATTTATGAAAATATAACCTATACTTAACCAACCATCTGCTATGAGTTCTATGCAAAATTAATAAATTAATAAATAAATTGTTAAGAACTCTTGAAGGATGACACGCGATAATCATTAAAAAATTCCCCCTAATTGAAAATAACATTAGCAAATTAAACTTTTTAGGTTTTAGTCACAAGTATTGCTCAGTTTTTTTATTTTCTTTGAATTCCTATAATTTATAATTTTATGAAAAACAATTGTTTTTAAATATCAATAAATTTATCATGTTATGGAATTACCTTTCTAGCGATGAATTTGGCAACACTAATTTGTAGATGTTCTTACAGGAACACCACCTATAGTTTATATATTGTACTATTTATGATAAGATAGCCTATACTTAACCAACCATCTGCTAAGAATTCTACGGAAAATGAATAAAAAATTTTTAAAAGTCTATGAGGGGTGTCTCGCGATAATCATTACGAAATTCTCCCTAATTGAAAATAACATTAGCAAATAATATCTTTTAGATTTTAGCCAAAAGTATTGCTCAGTTTTTTCTTCTTTGAATTCTGATAATTTATAAATTTATGAAAAACAATTTTTTCAATATTACTTCTTTGACATTGAAGTCCATTACCACTACTTTGTAAATGTCCTTACACACACGCCACCTATAGTACATAAATTGTACTGTTGTTAAAACTATGGCCTACATTTAAAAAATTATTCACCTTAGTTGAGTCAAAATCGGATGAATTCTACAAAAGTTTATAAGGAACATAAAGACACAAATTTTTCTAAAATTTACACATATATAAAAAAAACAAACTTTTTAAGCTAAATTTCTATAGCATATCATTTACAATCTACGAATCAATCATAATCCATAAAATTAAAAATATTCCAATAATTTATAATTTTATGAAAAAATTTTTTTTTTCACTATTACTTCTTTGACAACGAAGTCTATTACCACTACTATGTAAATGTGTTTACACACACGCCACCTATAGTACATAAATTGTACTGTTTTTAAAACTATGTCCTACATTTACACAATCATTTGCCTAAGTTGAATCCAAATCAGGTGAATTCTACAAAAGTCTATGAACACACAGACACATATATATTTTTATAAAAATTTGCACATAAATAAAAAAAAACCAATAAAAAAAAAAAACCAATCTTTGAATTCCAATAACATAATTTTATGAAAAACAATTTTTTTCCATATTACTTCTTTGACAACGAAGTCTATTACCACTTCTTTGTAAATGTCCTTACACACACGCCATCTATAGTACATAAATTGTACTGTTGTTTAAACTATGGCTTATATTTAAACAATAATTTGCCTAAGTTGGAACAAAATCGGATGAATTTTACAAAGTCTATAAGGAACACACAGACACATATAACATATATTTTCTAAAATTTACACATAAATAAACAAACTCTAAAATTTAAGCTAAATTTCTATAGCATATCATGAACAATCTACGAATCGATGATAATCCATAGTATAGAAATTTTTAAAAAACAAAGGTCAATCAAACTATGGCCATAAAAAATATTAACAATAATCTGTCTGTGTGTGTTTTTAAAAGCTTAAAAACTATTCATACGAATGCGTTAAAGTTTTAGTAGGTAATTGTATACAGTTAAGCGATAGTTTTTATAGTATGTAGTACATTTTTTATACGATAGTTGTTGTAAAAACGTTTATACCTTTTTGCGAGGCGGCTGAAAATTTATTCAGCCTAAAATTTCAAATTTTTAAGCTCCGGAAAAGTTTCACAGTGTAATTTTTTTTTCTATATTATAGATTTCTTCTAACAAAAAGTATACTACAAAAATATTTTATCAGATAACTCTGCTACATGGTCACAGCAACCATTCCCCTGTATTACCTCTCATTTTCTACAGTCTACTCTCATCATAAAATCTAGCTACATAAAACTATGTACTTCTTAATTATACCAAAAACACATTTATTGTCATTTCTGTCATGTTTAACATATACCCCCCCAATTTGATAGATTACTGCCCCTCCATCGTCGGTGTCGATCGCGTTTTGTCCATAAATTTTGGGCTACCGTTGAGGGAAATGGCAACAGCAACAAAAAGTCGGTAATTTATGAGAGTTTCAATCGCAAAATCAACTTTAAAATTTGTATAACAATATAACAATTTCAATTGTTATACTAACACGTATTATCTCATACATATTCAACGGATGTGATGAATTCCAAATGACCGATTCTTCAAAACTTAGTCCCAGAGGCAGGGTGTGCAAGGGGTGTGGTAATGGCATCGAGAAGGGGGAGGAGGTCGTATGAGGCGGCACATAACGTCGTGTTATAGAAAACGTTTAAACAAACACTGTTGTCTCTTAACACTGCCGACGAGTTAGCTTTGGAACGTGACTGCTTTTCCGCTCCAAAAACAACTGTCAAAAAAAAACACTACAAATCTATTGCAAATAACAACACAACATCAAAATAATTATAGCGTGCGTGTTTTTTTTTCTGTATGTTGTTGTTATTGCTTTTATTACGTTTTTAACATTTTGTTAACCTTTTTTTGTTTGTTATTTATTAATTTTATGGTCTGATGTGATCCAGGCCAACACATCTAACATGTTTGTCATGTCCATACTACAAAAAAACGTCATAATATATTGAAACAGTCTACAATTTAAATTTTCAAATTGTTTCATGTTGTGGCTGATGGCAGTTTAATTGTTTTATTATAAAACTTGAAACATTACGCTGTGGAATTGCAAATGTTTTTCGATGAAACAATTCATATTCCAATGTTTCAGTTTTTGTTGTCTATTTTTCTATTTTTTGTATTATTTTCATTGTTTTCATTTTTATTATAAATTGGAGTATTGAAGGCTGGCAGTCATGTGTTATGCAATAATATTTTTTGCTTTGCGAATGACACTTGCAAGTAGAATTAATGAATGCATCATATAACAACAGCCACACAAATTTAGTTTTCAATACATTAGTATTTGAAAAACAATTTAAATTAGTTTGCTTGCCTAATTGTGTCAATAGCAAAATGATTGCAGGCGAATGATGAAGAGAATATATTACGAAAGAGAACGTAGCAGAACATTAACAGAGAATTAGTTCAAGTTTCTTATATACGAGTATTTGTATAAAGTCTTAAAATTTAAGTATTTCCAATCATGGTCTTGGTCGTAAGTTTAAGGTTAGTCTCTACGTTTACACTGGGACTCAATTCTGAGTACTACGCCAGAAAGTAGCCACAAAAATAAGAACTTTTGCATTATTCATTTTGACTACGAATGTGGCATACAAATTGGGCTATCATGGGACGGACAAGGATTTTGGGACAAAACCATGCTGTGCGACTATTCCTGGACTCTAATATACAAAGGACATTCAAAAAACGCCATTCACTAAAAAAAAACTAATGATTTTTAATGTAAAAACACTAATAAAATCATTCTTTTGTATCTCTGACGTGATAGAGAATATCCTAATATAGGTTCGAATTCATCACAGCAAATTAGATATTTGGTTGCTCCTGCCAAAGCCTTGTTGATTAGCGATATCGAACTGATTTTTTATGTAAAAAACTAATAAAAACATTTTTTGTAACTCGAAAACCTGACTTGATAGAGAAAAACCAATTACGGATTCGAATTCAGCCCACCAAATAAGCCTATGAAAGTTATTTGGTTGCTCCAGTCCAAAACCTTGTTGGGTAGTAATATCGATGGTTTCAGCAACATGTCCAACAACTTCCAACGATTTATTGAGTGCAGCTCGCGAGATTTTGGGCAAAATGTGACATCCACAGGAGTTTTATTAACTAGCCAACTCGTAGCACACACTTACCCCCAAAGAACTTCGACTACTGTGAAACTTTGGCAGGTAGTTGTTTACGCCTCTCTGTAGTTCGGTATATTAATACAAATTATATACCATAGGTGGCGTTAGAGTCATTATAATGAGTATAGTCGGCTTTAATTAAATAATTGAATATGTTTTTCTAAATATTTAAGCAAATTTGGGATGAACCTATTATACCGAATATTTGGCAGTTATTTTAACAATTCCTTTACCTTTCCCAAAAGACCAAACAATTAAAAATAAACTTAATTTCACTTCACACCACATAAATAAACACTCGTTACTGTAAATAAACATGCTTTCGAATTTCGGATTCACAACAAACAGCACCTACTTGTACTTGTTTGTAGACGCATACGAACGTTGCTGTTTGAGAAACATTCACTAGACATACCGATTGACTCGACTGCGAAATTGCTGTCGACAAAATCGAGGAGGCTGCCGATAAAAGTAAAGTAAACTGGAGGCAGAAATCGAATTTTGGATCTACCGCATGATAGCGCCGTGATCTCGCTTACTTTGTAAGCGAGAGCGGATATAAGCTAGATCATCATTGCTGATCGCCACTAACATAAATATATCTGACATCAGCGATTACGTATTTTTACCGCTGGGAACCTATCGGGTCAGTTATATTTACCCAGCGGTAATAATACTCATTACGTAATCGCTGATGTCAGCTATATTTAGTAGCAATCAGTGATGATTCTCTCGCTTAAGTTCTGCATTACTTTTACACAGGAGTGTCATAGGCCGCTTAATCGGCGCGCTTTTGCTTACAAAGTGAGGGAAGACGTCAGTAAGTTTCATTTCGGTTGCAATTACATTATAAGCGAAGTTTTATGCGAGCTTAATAACACGCTTGATTACAAAGTAATTGACGATGTCAGTAGGTGCCGTTTTAATCGGAGTTATAATGAGTGGACGATATTTTATACATTACACACGCATTACATTCTAAGTACTGAGATTCTCGCTTACAATGCCGTACTGATATCATGGACTACTAAATAGGAACTTCGTTTCATTTACCGCTGGTTAGTCGCAATCAGTGATGATTCTCTTGCTTATGTTCCGCCTTACATATACACAGGAGTGTCACGAAGTAAGTGAAGATGTCAGTAGGTGACATTTTAATAGAGGATTATTAATGAGTGGATTATTTTTTTACATTACACACGCATTACATTCTAAGTAATTAGATCCTCGCTTACAATGTCATACTGATGCCGTAGCCTAAAACGTGACAAATTCCCCTATACGATACTTACTAGCTTCGAAATTAAATTATTATGGCATGTAACTTGACAAAACGAATGAGGCGAAGCTCTTCTTTTTGGGGCTACTTTCACGTGCAGTTCTCAGAATTGAGTCCCAAATCAATGAGCTGAAGAATTTTATACTGGTTTATTTATAAAAAATTTTAAATTCAGACTAATTTTGTGAATACACAACATTTCTGTGATCTAGACACATACGAGATATTTCGTACTGTATACCGAGATGTAATCGTGTTAAAAATATAGAAAAAGTGCTAAAATAACATATTGAGCAAAAAAATCGTAAGGTCAATAAAATGATTAAGGCAGCCAACTTGACAAAACTAATGATGCAGAAGTTCTTATTTTTGGAGAAACTTTCACTTGCAATTCTCAGAATTGAGTCCCAAATCAATGTGCTGAAAAATGTTGTACTGTCTTATTTATTAAAAATTTTAAATTCAGACTAATTTTGTGAATACACTACATTTTTTTGCTCAAGACACAAAAGAGATATTTCGTACGGTATTTCGAGATATATCCTTGTTAAAATATAGAAAAAGTGCTAAAAATTCGTATGACCAAAGTCCTCTATACGATACTTACTAACTTCAAATCGATATTTAATTATTATGGCATGTAAATTGACGAAACGAATGATGCAGAAGTTCTTATTTTTGGGGCTACTATCACAAGCAATTTTCAGAATTGAGTCCCAAATCAATCAACTGAAAAATTTTGTACTGTGTTATTTAATTATAGTTTTAAATTCATACTAATTTTGTGAATGTACAACATTTCTTTGCCCCGGACACAAAAGAGATATTTCGCACGGTATATTGGATGATGAACAGTGTTAAAATATAGAAAAAGTGCTAAAATTACACATTGAGCAAAAAATTCGTGTGGCCAATAAAATGATTAAGGCAGCCAACTTGACAAAATTAATGATGCAGAAGTTCTTTTTCAAGAAGTTACTTTCACGTGCAATTCTCAGAATTGAGTCCCAAATCAATCAGCTGAAAAATTTTACATTGTGTTATTTATTAAAAATTTAAAATTCAGTTTAATTTTGCGAATATACAACATTCTTTTTATTTAGTTATCTTGAGATTAGTGTACATCTTCCATCTGCTTAAGTACGTGTATTCCCTCCCCCCCAAAACAAACCGTAACCCGACACTCGCGCTCTGTCCTCCTCCCCTATGTTTGCCATTGTTTTTCAGCTGTTATTTGTCTATATTTCGAAGAGATATCTTAAGTATTATTTCGAATTCTAATTTGAAATTCAATATTTACACATTGCACTGTTGCTGATGCTGTTTGTTCTAAAGCGTTTCTTTTGAAATCTGAAACATTTTGGACAAGAAGCCAGCTGCATTTTAAATTGAGGCATGTTAGAGACCTCTTAGCAATTGAGATTCCAAAAAAAACAACTAAAATCAACAAGAAAAGGGAATTAAAATCTCAACATGATTTACTTTTTCTTGTTGTTTGCTTTATTCTTTAGCAACTAAAGAAACAGATGCAATTTTAAACAAACGTACAAAAAACAAAACTCCTCCAAATAAAGGAAACCTACGCGCGCATACAATTAAAATCTTCACCGGCCACACAAAGGAGAAACTCTTTTAAGGGTTGTTTTTTTGTTGCTGTTGCTCTCATAAGAAACTGCAACAAGTCCTAAGATCAATTTGGGCCACAGCAGGAACAACAACAGAAACACGTGCAGTATACCGCAGTGAAATGGAAGGCAATGAGGAAGCCCAAATACGCCAACAAACTCTTAGCGAACAGATGGCCTCATTCGATATCGATGTTCAAGTTGATGATAATAGCAAATGCAATGATGACGGGCGTGGAGGCAGCAGCGGTGATTACAATAGCGCGTGTACAAATATGAAAGGGCTTCGGTTGCCACTCGAATGTCTTTAGGAGTAGTAAGACAAATGCACCTGCCCCTAAAATAAGGTATCACCCCAAGACAGCCAACAGTGATAGATAGCTGGCTGGTATAACAAGAGGGACATAAAAAGTGGATGGCCAGCACTAACAACTTACGGTCACACCATGTTACTGTTACGCTTGAGAAGAGAAGAAATGTATATAGCCAACACTTGATTGTGAAACTTGCAACTCTATATACAGTTCCCAGTGATACATCTGTACATCTGTTTGTATGTACTTGTAGCCATGTCAAATCTTTATGTTGGCATATATTTGTGGCTCTTTATCAACTGAAACTGTAATAAAATCAGTATAAATAAATACAGAATTTGCAGCTGGTCGCCGCAGTCGCAGCCGCTGACCCTTCACTATATAGTTAGCGGTTAAGAACCGCTTTTAAGTTTTGAAAATTATATGAATTTCAAAATGATGGCAGTAATAATGGGAAACGCGATGATTTGATGTACGAGATACCACCACCAGCTACCAACTGCCAACTGTTCAGATCGAAATCGTTAAAGAAGCAGACGAAACATGTGGACAAGTGGCTGATAAAAATTCAGAAACCAGTAGTTAATGACAGGCATTGGGCAGGGGAGGAGGGGGTTTGCAACGCAACACCAC